>JANZLQ010000089.1:28759000-28822190 GCA_026212715.1 Elanus axillaris
TACTGAACTCAAAACACAGCACTGTACCAGCTACTAGGAAGACACTTAACTCTATCCCAGCTGAAACCAGGACACTAACCTTTTGGTAACTTTCTTTTTTAGAAGTGATGCCTGCAGGTTTGACCTCAAACTGATTCTGAAGGAATACCAGATTATAATTTTCATGTAAATGGTTGTATGAAGAGGAACACCATTAGCCTCTTAGCGACCTAATTATGCAGGGAGGTAGCAGTGTATTTTAAGATCAAAACTCTCATCTTGCTACAGCTTTCCCTTCAGCTAACAGTGCATGGGAGAAGAAGAGAATGTTTCTTGCAGGTGATGATTTCTCTTTCAGTGGCTTTGATATCCTCATTTTCTGTTTGAAGTTAATGTGCAGATTGCTAGATGGCGTCACTCAAAGTGACTGACTGAGCTGGTGTTGTATGTGAAGATGTCTCCAAGACAACTAATTTCCTGGTCAAACAGCATCGGCTCCTGCTACAAGACATTTTAAGGGAGCTGGTCAGCTGAAGGAGCAAGACATTTTAAAGTTTATTATTAGCACTGTAGCTGCCAAATACAGCTCAGAGTCTAAGGCTGAAAATGTTCCTATCAAACACTGCAAATGAATAGCTTAAAAAAAAGGATCGTGTGATTTGACTAGCAAACTGATGTGTCAGAGAACTTCTACCAAATAATAGGAATTAAATCTCTACCTTCACAGTTCATTTTCTCCCATTGCTATACATGTTCCTATGCTGGAAGCCTAGGGAATTTTGGGACCTTCTTTCGCTCTTACCTTTTGTTGTTTTATGTCCAGACTTCCCTGCTACCTTTCACCTCTTCTTTTTTAGTATTAGCATGCCATATTTTTTCTCAAATATACCCCCAAATCAAATGTTTGTTTCTGTTTCTCTTCTGCTGTAAAACTTGGAAAGGTTTAGTGACTCCTTCCTGTTCTGAAGTTAGGATAAAATAAGCTTGAAGCACTGGATTTTCCCCCCCCTCTTTTGTCCCCTCCTCCCAGTCTCCTTTGTCTCCAGAGGAGCAGTGTTGCTGGACAGGTGTAGAGCACTTACAAATATTTTTCTTCTGCATTTCCAATTTTTTACTTTTCTTTATAAAGTACTCTTATGCCCATCCTGTTTCAAGGGACTCAGTTCAAACCAAAATCAAAAATACTCATGTTTTTTTCCTGCCTTCCTTGCAAGGCTTGTCTGTACTGTCTAGCTGAACAAACCCCATCTTTGTCTTTGCTTTGGAATAAGAAACAAGCAGGCTTGTTGATTCCTGCTGCATTAACGCTATCCTCCTCCCTCATGCTCATGTAGTGGTTATCAGGGGGGTAGGGTGGAAGCTGCTTGCTGCTGTTTTCATGAGACCTCCCAGAAGGCTGATGCACTCTGGCCCCAGACACCTTACAGCACTTATTCAAGCTGTAACAACTGGAGGAACATAAGCAAAAACTGCTTTGTGCAATAGCGGGTGGAGAGAGGACACTGAGGGTGCTATGCTGAGAATGCTTGAAGATTTTCAAATGAAAGTCCAGGAGAGACAAGGAGCTGTATCCATGCCCTAAGCTCTCCCATGGTTCATCTGAACCTGAACTCTCAGCTAATAACCCCTCAGCCACTAAGCTGCCTTCTCTGAGCATGCCTGCATTCGCTGGGGAATTTTAGGAATGTGGACTTCAGCACTGTTTGGGGTTGGTGCTGCTCACCCTCTGTTCAACCGAGAGCTTTAGAAGCTGCAGTGAGGTTGGTATTGCCATGATAAAGCCCCATTGTGGTTTGCAACATTCTTTAACTAAAGATTTATTTTCCTGGGTAAGGTTCTATTAGAACAGCAGGAGCCAACATCAAATAGCTGGAGAGAGGCCTCTTCCCTGGCTCAGCACAGCTTCACTCCTCTCCCTTCACCATCCCCTATCCCAATCCCTTTGGTTTTAAGGAATTAGAACTTCAGTGACTGGGATATTGAAGACGCTGTAGTTAGTGGCATATTACCCCAAATTACAGGGGAAATTGATCTAAGGAGGTATGAGGAGAAAGTCTGTGGGAGGATGGAGCTGGTATCACTGATGCAAACCTCTCTCTTTTGATGTCTTCTCCATGCTGAAGCAACCCCATCTTTAGCCTCTGGCTACTTGAACTGTTCCTGTTGGAGGATGTGGGAGGTCTGCTGTTGACCCATGTGGGGGGAAGGTAGGAACTAAGCTGGTCATACAGGCCCCACCACCTGCTTGACTTTGCCCACAGCCCTGTCTCCTGTGTTTCTTTGCTGTGTGTGTGTCTCACACAGCAAGGCAGCTTGAGTCTGTGGGTTTGTTTTGTAACAGGTATGGTAACAAGAAGTGAAAGAATGCACTCCTTAGCCCCTGTCTCTGCTTCTGGAAGATGGTAAAAGGTCCTCCTGTTTGCTTTGAAAACCTGCTGACAAAGGAAGGCAAAGCAATTTGTATGCTCAGCATGGTAGAACAACCATGTGACCAACTTCTCTGAAAGATCCCAACAGTGCATCCTGGCATCCCATCCAAACTCTGTTCGCACGGAGTTCCTACACATTGCAGGTGTTCTGTGCCACACTTGATAACTAGGTAGTGATTCAAGCTATTTGAGATACTAAGTGCAGTCTTAGAAGCAACCCAGACCCCAATGAGAACCCAGTGTGATTCTGGAGGAAAATGTAAGGTTATTTTTAGGGTTGTTGCTATTCTGTTCTGCACCAAGGAGGATAATGCTCCAGTTTTGCACTACAGTTCAGCATTGTTCTGCCTTATTCCTTATTTCTTGGTTCCATCTATTTTAACTGGCAAATTTTGGTTGCTTAGGTACCTCCTTTCCTGACCCTGTGTCTTCTCATCTAGGTGCTGGACAAAGCTGTGGTTTGAGACAGTCCAAGTCTTGTGTTCTCCACAAAATACACTTAAAATCATTCCTGGTCACCTTGCAGCAAATCTATTTCTGCCCTGCTGATGGCCTGGCTTGCAAGCTGAAAATGTCTAGTGAGAATTTATTATGCTCTGACTGTTAAATTTTAAACTGCTTTTAATGGTATTAAATCACTGCTGTCCCAGATCTAAGCTCTGTGCAAAGTTTCTGAGTTCTTAGGAAGGCATTTCCCCTGCCAGCAGCCTTTGGCTTCCGAGAAGGACAACAACAAGTTACAGGGCTGTTCACAGGACAAGGAAGCAGTAGTTTGATGAGGGACCTGTATGCTGGCCAATGTCCAGGCATCTGTCTGGCTCTAGGGAGCAGAGCCAGGCAGACCTGATATGGCTGTGATGTGAACGAGAGATGTTTGTATTGGTGTCTGGGTGCAGACACTCCACTGGGACAGGGCAACTGAATGGCTCTGCTCTTGGCTTTGTTCCTCCCTGATTGAAATGTCTTTGAAGAAGCAAGAAAACTGAAATTCAGTGTTTCAGCACTGAGCTGCTTACAGCAAGCTATTTTATTTTTGTACATATCGAATAAATACTGAACTGTTCAGTGTTGTCACACAATGTGGCTTTGTCCCTTGCTGCTGGCAGCCTCTGTATAGTTTTCCCTTGAGACAGGCGAAACATAGCCATGAAGTCCTGTGACTCAGTGTACAGTGCAGGCTGCTTCCTTAAGTATGACATGAGATGCACAGTCCTTTAGCTGAGGCTGTTGTCTGTCACCTTTGCCTGGAGAGCGCTAAAACAGAATCCAATGTTTCTCAAACCACTTAATACTCTTAAAGCCCATTTCAACTACTTGTGAAGACAGCTGTGGCAGGTGGGCAGGAGATGACTTCCTTGCCAAGAGAGGGAAATGTCGCCTTCTGTGTTGCATGTGTTTGCAGAGGAGGCAGAGAGCTACCTGGGGCTTCTCACTCTCAGGCCTATGCATTTCACACTGCTTCATCTTTCTCACAGTAGCCTAGCACAGGGCTTTCCTTTTCATCAACAGGAGTATTATTTAGTGTGGTTTGCTTTCTTTATCCCAAAGCTGGACATCATACAAAATAGTCATCCAAGACTAGGCTGGTGGGAAATGTTTGAGATCAGCATATCAAAAAAGGCTGCAAAATTTTAGAGTATGCTGTGGCAGAGTTTTCCAGAGCTTGTGCTTGACTGAAGCAGGATAACCTCAGTCCTCAACACAGTGTTTAGAACCACTGCTCATAGCAGTGTTTGCAATGATGGCAGCTAGAAGCAAAGCTCTGGACCAGAGTAGCCAGAAGCTTAAAGCAGTCTTGTATGTGATAATTTTCCTCTTCTGGAAGATCTGCATGCTCTCAGTCTGGGGTTATTTCACTTTGCTGACAGTGGGAGTGGCAGGCTATCATCAGTAGAGACTGGTGATACTGGACCAGGGGTTTAAGCAAAACCACTTTCAGCAGGAATGCTTTACCTGAGTGGGTCTGCCTGTCTCCAGATAAGCGGAGGCTCTGACTTTTTCTGTGCTTATTCTCACACCTGTAAAGTTTGAACAGACTGGTTTAACGGTGCTGCCGTATGGCTTTTTCCTATATTAGAAAGGAAGGTGCTGAATATGGACATCCCAGTGTGCATGCATCTGTCTGTCTGGACCTGTCCCATCAATTAAACAGGAGCTGACGTCATATTTGAAGGTCAGCTGTTTTATAACCTAATATTACCATTTATTTTCCTCTGGGTTTATTATATCCCTCCAACCTGCAGCTCGGCACCATCTGGTGCAGGCACACAAGGGAGAAAGATTAGAGAAAAGTAAAGCAGCTTTGTTCACTTCCCCCATTGCTTCGGATGTACAGAGGAGTCGGCAGTCTCTTACAGTATTGAATTTTAAGTGGTGGGAAGGGCTGGATCCTGTTAGCTAAGGGAGGGAGAGATAGTATGTGTTTACCAGTGGTCTGTCAGAAGTGTCTCATGATTCCTAAGGGATTTACTGCGGCCACAGAGTGCACTTTGCTGCATTTTATTTTATATTTAAATAGTCTTGGGGTTTATGACCTTTTTTTTTCCCAGCACCCATATTTTCCTTACCTGTAAATTGCCAGAAGCCCTCTTAAATGAAGTACACAGAGAGTGCTAACCCAGACTACAGTCTGCTTTGGTAGTGAAGTGCTGTGAACACCTGAAGTGCATTTATACCTCACAGAGCCACCAGACTGACACACAGCAAGTGTGTTCTGCCACACAGGGAGAGCTTCATCTTCTGTGGTGGCATCTGTCTGCACAGACCAAGGAGCTGCATATTTTCTTGTACAGCCTCAGCCTATGGTGAAAATGCACCAGTTGTTTCCATTTCATGGGCAGAGTTGGGTTTGCACTCGGGCTTCACCCTCTCTCTCATCCTCCTTCCCTCTTTTTCTCCATCCATCTGGAGGTGTGATCGCTTTCTGTCCAAACTGCATGGTGATTGTTTTCTGTAAAAGCAAAGCTCTTTTCTTTCCAATAATAAAATTATAATAATTCAGGAATGCTGATCTCCTAGGCCAGCAAGGATTACTTGCAAACTAACATCTTGTTGTTTCGCTTCAGTGTTGCAAATTTTGCTTTTGGGCTATTTTGAAACAAAATGTCTCTAGACATAAATAACTGTTGTATTTAGCTGTTTGGAAAGGATGGCTAATTGGTGCCCGCTGGTTGGATACAAATATGCAAGCTGAGTTATGAAAACATTTTCCTGACTGTGATTTGTGGTATGTATGTGGCGCTGTATCATAAGGCATATAATGTGCATATAGGCTGTTTTTGTCTACCTTTATTGCTGTGTAGCATTCTTCTAAACTGTGATTTTGTCAGGTCAAGGGCACTTTGTACAAATTCCTAATTCCTGGAGAGAAGTAAGCTTGGAGGCTTTTGGGGAGGTTTATTTTTATTTTTACTTTCTAAAGAAAAAACAAAATTAGTTTCTAGTGCTTTCCATTATATGAAGAATCTTGAACTAACAACGGTAGACATTCAAAAGAGGAAAAATTATTTGGAAACAAGGAAGGAGTTCAGGGTTTTCCAGTGCTTTAGGTTTCACTCCAGTTTGTAACAGAAAAGTGTTTGTCTCCTTTCACACACGTTCTGATGCAGTTCTTTCCACTGTGGTCTTTGAAGATGGGATCGGAATTTTTACTCTTCTAAATCAGTGTAATGTACAGTGTTTCTTCAATATTTGATTCAGCTTTTCCTGTACCCAGCATCTTGATTTATACAAGGTTCTTCCTAGGGAAGATCCATAGTAAATGAAGCAATGGTTCCTGCATTTCTTGATAGGTTTGTAGATTTTTAAAGTGTGCTTTTCAAAGTAGGGAGACAAACTGAACTCTCTGCACATGACAGTGAAGAGTGGGAAGATAGATGCATACAACAGAGGGCCTGACCAAGTCACCACAATCTTTTTCATGTGAAACTTTGCCGCCTTGAACTGAGCTTGAAGATGGTACTAGAAATTCTCATTTGCAGCTCAACTCTGAAACCAATTGTCATTTGTCCTTCTAATTGCCTAGAAAGATGTTTGCTCTTCTCCACTCCCCATTTTGTTTTTAAGACCATTCTTGAAATAATGTTGATCACTTGGTCCACAGCAGCTTATAGCACATTTTGTTTCCTGTCCAGACTGGCTCAGTTTTCCCTATACCTTAGCACTATATAAGTCAATAAACCCTCTCTTCTTTGTGCTAGCTTTCCATGAGGGAAAACTAGATCTAGGAGACACCAGAATGGTGGTTGAGGAGGGAGAAGGAAAGCAAGTGGAAGGTTTGACTATTTTTGCAAGTTTGCATAGTTGTTTTTAGTGCCCAAGAGAAATGGAAGGAGGAATTTTTTATTATTCAAGTCATAATGTGGCCTTTGCAACCTAAAAAGCCCCTAGACATATCACTTTTGTACTTCCAGTGCACACTCTGAAAAGATCTCTCACTTCCCTTTTCAAGGACATCATAAGACAGCAGTGCTTGGCTTGGATCCTTGTGAAATCCCCTTATCTGCCTGTTCTCACTTTATTTTTCTTGTAACTCTCAGCTTCATTGGTATTGAAAGCGTGCAGCCAAGGTTGATGAGGACAAAACTTAAGCTATGGTCAGTATCTACTTAACTCTTTGCAGCTTTTCTTTAAGGAGGATTGTGAGTGAGCAAAGCTATTAAATCTCTCTCTTTTTTCTTTGTTTTTCTCTCTGTCCCAATGCAGCAAGGAGTTTTAATCAGCCTTTTGAAGAGCTGAGAGCTCAGTCACTGATCTGAAATGGTGTACTGGGCCTGGTGGTACTGAGCACTCTGCAAGGAGCTCGGGTTCCTCCATCTCTTAGTCTTTTCTTCTGGATGTCAGGAGATGCATACACCTTATGATTACCATGGGCAAGGTTGTACATGCCAGATTTCCAAATGTCAGACTTCAAAAAAGAGGCAACTTGATAGCTGGCTTTGCTACCCAAGATTTCTGCCCCAGAAGGATGTTCTGCTGACAGACATCTTTATGAAGCTTCTGGTGCTGTGGCCAGAGAGGCATCCACATTGTCTGATGAGGTCTTCACAGGGCGTGAACCAGCAGTACTGCTTCATCTGATACACATCCAGCAAGGCCATCCCACAAGTGTCAGGTTTATGGTTGGCAGTAGTACTTAAATTAGCATGTCATGTTGAAACAGAGGCTTCTGGTTTATATTGCTAGTACTTCTATGAGTTCTTCATTGGGGACAGAGCCCTATAGTACTCAAGTCTGCGCAGAGATTAATGGAAAAACCCACGATCTTTGCTTTGAAGATGTCTTTAGGGTATAAGTAGCGGAAGCATTTTGAGAACCCTGTGCCTTCTGCTACTTCGTTAACTTCCACTTTCATTGGGTCGTTTTAACCACTGATTGCACTGTTTGCAGTTGCTTGGTTTTTTGATTGCTCCTCTTTGCATCTCAGCAAAAATGCCTGCTGATAGTCTTTCAGGATTTGTCTTGTTTCTGGAAGTTCCCCTGTTGAGGAGCTTGGCAGGGGTTTGCTCACTGTCTCTAGCAATAATTGAGCTGGTTTAGTGAGTTACAGAGAACAAACTGGACTGATTTCCCTTTTGCAGTCTGGCCTAGAAAAGCTGATTCCCTTGGTTTGCTGCATGCTCAAGGCCACAAGCCAAGCTGTTATCAATTTTACCTTCTCCTCCTATGAAATTGTTAAAGAAAAGATGCTTTCCAGATCATGTGTGTGGAACAGATGTGGCTTATATTACTAGATGATTCAGCTAAATCTGGTGCCATAACATCTTCCAGAACTCCCAAGTGACTGTTGGGTTGAGAAAAGGAATAACTCGATAGAAATGCTGGGGTGGCTCTGCCATCTATGTCTGTAACTGCAGCCATGTCAGATACAGTTCCCTTTGATTTAGCAAAGGTCTAACAGAGTGATGGGATGAGGGGTGCGCACAGAGTTCTTGTGCCATGAGGCCAGGGAGGCACTGGAGATATGTGTCCATAACTGGGTGCTGCCAGCCCAGGAGCATGAAAGGAATACAGAAATGCGATTGCAGTAAGTTTAGTTAATATGTGGAGATGCTTACATACAGCCTGTGCCCAAATTGCACACTGCTTCTCCCATTCCAAATGTTCCTTTATTGTTAGATATCATCAGCATAGAGATCACTGGGGTCTTCTTGGCCAAATATATTTCCTTCCACCTTCTGCTGAGAAAGAGGAAATTCTGTTTTCATAAATAGGAATGTGATTAGCTCACCTATTTTTCCCTTTGCAGTCACACTTGGCAGTCTCCCAGAAAGCCACTGGAATAAGCTTTTTTTGAGGCTAGATGTATACACAGACTCATGCCAGAGATAGGACTGCTGCCTGAAAGTCTAGTGCTGTAAATACACATTTGTTTGTTTTAAACTTGCTTATATGTAGACTGAGAAGTGCAGAGAATGAGCAGAAGTGCTTGATCAAATTCAGTCAATATGTCTTAACAGTGCGGCTCCTTGGACTTTATTGCTGATGTTGTAAATTGGAGCACTTTAACCCTAAATCAGGTTAAACTTTTATACATGGGTGAAGTCCAAGTGAAGTGTGCTGCTGTTGGTGCCTGGGGAATCCAGCCCAAAGAGCAGAAGCTGGCTGTTTTGTAACCCGTAATAGGGAAGTATTAATCTCAGCTGATGAACAGCTGAAACAGACATGTTTTTACTGCACAGAGGGCATTTATGGTGTATAAAGAGTAGCAAGTCTTGGCACTGGAGAATGTGGAGTCTACAGTGTTGCGTCTATGACTGTCAGAAATCACATTTATGCAAAATGATTGCAGGCTACCAGCTGCCTCCAGCAGCCAGAACACTGGGTGCTAGTAGCCTCACTCATGGATGCATCAAAGGGAGGAAATGTCTACAGATGGTGGTGGGGATTGTCTCCCCTCCCTGTTCCCAGAAAACCTTAAGCTCTGACAGTCTTCTGCTGAAATCTATACTACATTCTGCCTTAATAAAGAGAACTAACTATAGGAAGAGCTATGTTTTGTTTCTGTGACTGCTGAGTCAGGAGGGGGTGGAGATGAGAAAGGCAGGGCTGTCATTCTGTTCCCATGGGAAAGCTGTTCACACCTTGGCACAATAGTTCCTCTAAGTATGTGTCCTTTGGGAGCTCTTCCAGTGGTTCAGCAGCCCTACCTGCCTTCCATTAGAAATCAGGATACCTCCCTGTTGGTGCTTGATTCTGAACTGTAGTCTATAAACCAGATCTCCTGTACTAGTAAGCAGAGCAGCCGAGAAAGCAGTCTCTACTCAGTGCCCTGGTACATCTCTTGGTAATTTGGGAGAAGTCAAGTGTGGTATGCTTGGGCTACTGCATACTCTTGGATATGACCAATATGTGTTCCATGGGAGATGGTGGTCATTTACACAGTGGTGGTGCTCCCCATACTCTGTGCCTGTAGAGTCCAGCTGCTTGGGGAGCGGACAGTGTTTGCACAGGCTGGCTTGCCTCTTGCTATGTAATTATTAAATCGGCAGTTGGGGTCCCAGCTGTGCCTTTCTGGTTTCTTTTGTGTTTGATGTTGTGTCTTCTGTTCTCTACCCAGCCACTGAAGATTTTCATGCAGCTCAAAGTGCAGGGGCTGGTGCTTTCAAAGCAGGAGGCTTGATCTCCTTTCAGGTTAGTAAAGGCAGGCTCTGTCAGCAAAATCTTGCAGACATACTTGTAGTTTTTGCCAGGAAGGCTCTTTCCTACCTTTGCCTGTGTCTGAGCAAAAGGCGGCACCAAGTGGCAAACAGGCTGGGCTCATGCTGCAGGGTTTCAATGGCAACACTTTGCTAATCGTGAATTGCATCTCTTACACTTTTTGGCAATGCTGACAGAAGAGCTTGCAGTTGAGGCTGGGTTAATAATACTTTTGTGTTGCTACCGAATTCTCTTTAACTATAGAGTATTTTGTGGTCCCTTGAATTTCACTCTGAACTGCATGCGTGCTTTGGTACTAAACAGTAAAATGATGCATATAGCACCGAGGTGTGCCTTGGTAGTTTAAAAACCACCCAGTAAACACAAGCCCAAGCCCAGGTGGATGCAAAGATGAAGTAAAATGCATTTATCAAGCTTTTATTTACTTTTACCACAAAGATTTTAAATGGAAGCGTGGGTGCTAATTAAAGAGGCTGTTTTGTGTATTCAAAGTATAGAGTTTTAGTCACTTGTGCCCTGAGTAAGTTGCTGCAGTATCAGAAGTTTGCAGTTCCCTCCCTAGCTCTATGACCATTGAATAGTGGAGAGAATACAGTAGGCTAAAAACATAATTTGGAGGAAATTAATTTCTCTCTGCTCCACCTCTTCCTGTGAGAAAAAGGAGGGGGAAGATATAATGAAGACATCTGTTCCTTTGAACCCACTCACAGACTTGCTGGGTAATAAAACTGGGGGAGAGGAGAACCTATTGCTGCTGTTCAAGTGGTTGCTAATCGCTGACTGTTGAGTGCTGAGGGGGTGAGCTTTTATCATGTTGACCTTCTTAGGGGATATTGAAAAGAAGCTGGCACTGACCTCTGCCAGGATTTAAATCCAGGAGACTCAGAATCCTTTTGTGCCCCTTTCAAAGGGGAGGCAAATCTCAGTCGCATCAAGCTCTCCCCTCAGCCTCAGGGTAGGTGCCCCTGCTGTACTGACCCAGATGCTGCACTCCTCTCCTGGATGAGCCCTTCACTGCCAGTATATGACCACAATCAGGGCTGCAGCAAAGTAAAGAGGAGTCCTGCATAAAAAATAAAACTATCTAGTCCCCTGGACTCAAAGCATGCGCTACCTCCCATGCACATTTTGCTCTTGTTATGTGTAGTGCTTAAAATCTTGTGGCCATAAGCACAGGGCTGCAGGGTCGTCCCCATCCCCCCAGTCCTCCTGCCTAATCTCATTGTGCTGCTTAGTCACAGCAAAGACCACTTTAATGGGTTTAAGTGGCCCTGCTCCTGGCTGGGTGTGTTGTGCTTTATGTGCAGCCTGGGATGGTTGATGTAAGTAAGAGATCAGGTTGCACACATCTACTGCTTCAGAGTCCTCCTGTTGTGTCAGCAGGTGCATGCACAAATATTAGGTTTCCCTCTAAGTATCATATCTGGAAACAAAAGCTGTGTAGTTACCAGCATGTTAAAAAATGCCAAGGGGGTGATACGTCGATCTCAAACTAATAAAATGTGGCCGACAACCCTTTTATGAGCCCAGCTATAGAATTCAGGGGCAGATGGTCCCTTAAGAGTTTTCCCAGGCTCTTAGAAGTGTCTTAAGGCATAAACCAATGGTTGTGGCACCCACTGGCACTGGTAAGGTTGAAGGGGGGGCATTCTTAATTGTGGATTTTGAGTCTCCTGTGTATTCTTCCATGACATTCTCCCTTAGCTAGTGAGGAGCTGTCAGCGAAATGTCCGTCTGGGAGATGGTATAAACTCTATAGACCTGGGATGTTTGTTCAGAGTGGGAATGGTTCTGCCTTAACCAAAGGTAAAAAGCAGGCAGCTGCTACAGAGAAGAAAGATGGCTTTGTGCAATGATGTGAAAACTATGAGCCAGGAGCCTGCTGGTAGGTGTTTGCAGAGCTGACTAGGTTGGGCAGGAAAAGTCTCTTAGGGATGTGAGGGACACAGAGGTATCTCTGTATTAGTGAATGGGATGGAAACCAAGGCTGAGCTGAGCAGAGGCATTCAAGATGAGAGATAAGTTCCCAGGCACTGAGTGAAATGGCTGATGTCTTCTTTGTGAATGCGTGCCTAGTGATTATGGCTCTCAGCACAGCTGAGAGCTGCAGATACACAGTCCCTGAAAAAAATTCTCATACAGCCTTATAGAAACAGTCAGAAATGTCTCTGGCCTTTCAGTTTCTCTCCCAAGGTGCAAGTTTGATGAACCCACACAGTGGAGGAGAAATAGGGACTTTGTTATTGTAGGTGGCACTGGAGCGTGATAATGTGGTTTAAAGTTACGGGATTCTCTAATTTGTGGCTGTAAACTATAGGGGCAGACATATTATGTTATAGAATGAGAAAGGAGTACAGGTGTCCCTAGCCACCTCCCTAAACTGTAATGGGTGACATAATGTGAAGGGAAGAGAAGGGCACAACAATGTAACAGTACATGTAGCCTGGCCTGTGAAGTTGAGCAAGCTAGCAGGGCTAAGCTGCTGCAGTGGCCTGGAAAAAGAATGTGAGAGCCAAACACTGACAGAAGAGAGGTAAGTGAGGCTGGTAAAGCAATAGGCAAGAGGAGAGGCTGGTACTGAATTAATCTAATAGGAGTTTGTTCCAGAATTAATCACTTGAAATATTAACTGATGGAGACTGCTGAGGTGTTAAACGCAGCGTCCCTAGGAGGTACAATTGTCCCATACCTCAGGGACCCTCTGAGTGTGGGACTGAAAAAAGAATCACCAGAAAGAACCCTGTGTTTCTCCACCCAATGTTTTCATCCCCCTTCTCTCTCTTATGGCGTGGAGCATCTTGAGGTGCTGGGAAGAGCCTTTGGAGACAAATTGTCCCTTAGCATGAGGAATAGAAAGGAAAACCCAGCACTTGTACATCACTAAGCTCCAGAGGAGGCAACAAGTGCCTCTAAATAACAGAAGACTGCTTGATGCCAGCACAAAAGGGTGTGATACGTGCAAGAGCTCATTAAGGGAGAGGAACACAAAGTGAAGGATGTAACTGATGGGACCCCTCAAAAATGGCATGTGTGTACTAGTTTGTGGGTGAAGTGAGCAGCTGAGTGGGAGAATGATGCTGCAAGGAAAGCTGGTGAGGTCGGGGATGGAGCTGCTCTGTCATTAAATATATGATAGTACCACAAGCTGATCTGATTATGTATATAGCTACTCTAGCAGTATGTTTGCCTAGTTTCCATGCAAAGCTATAAGCAGAGACAAGCAGGAAGGAAGGAAATGAAAGTCCAAGTAAGTTTCATTATAATAAATCATTAAGGTGGTTAAAGGGGAGTGGCAGATATCTCAGTAATACGTTGCAACACATTCCCTAGGCTGGGATAGTTTTAGTTTTAACAGAGAGAGAAAATAGAGCAGAGCAAAGAACACAAGTTAGATAAAAAAGGATACTCTGTCTACCCAATGGGTAGGAATTCAGGCTGATAGACTTTAATGGGGTGTCTGGGAAAGGTTTGATTGTATGTGCTAACATCAGGAGCTCTCCTCATCCTTGAAACGCATTGTTTATCTGGAGTAACTGTGAACGTGAAAATGCAATACTTAGCTAATTTTACTCACCTCTCAGGGCACTAGATGGGAGCAGTACAACCGTATTTAGAGGAGGTTATAACACAGCCCAGCAGAGGTTGCAATACTGTCCAACCACCTTCATGGAAAATAGGTTTTTACACTGCAAGGTAGCTTGAATAAATTATTTGATTCCTTTCACTAAAGCAGCTTTTCTGGCAACAGAAACATTGTGCAACATGGTTGTACAGCGTACTGTATTCTATCCTAGAGGCAGAGGAAGAGCCACTATGGATTTGGTTAGCAGATCATGTGGGGGTCTTCTAAGTTGACAGGAGCACCAGGAATGCAAGCTGTAATGAGAGTTTGTCTTGTAACAAGCCAGGCTTATTCTTTCTTTTCTCTATCAATCCCTAGCCAGTACTGAGTTGGTAATTAAGATTTGTATGCAACACTAGTAAGTATGGAGTCCATTGTGTGCTGAGACTTAGAGGACACTTGAAGGAAAAGGCTGGAAAACAGAACCTGTGAAGTATTGTTCTCCTTTGTCCTTTTCTTTCAGTGCTAGCCTTGGGCCTGAAATGTCCTGGATGGAAAAATTGCTTCTAATAACCCACGATGCTATTGGCTTCATGGAAATGAAATCTCTGTGCAACACTGCTCTCTCTTCACCCTGCCTTTCAAGACTGAGTTTGGTGCAGACACTTGTGGTGCTGCTAGAAAGACCAAACAAAGAGTTGCAATAGTGCCCTGGAAGCCACTGCCTAGCCCTGCCATAGTCCAATAGGCTGAAGGCAGGGATCTGAAACCATTCATTAAAGCTCGGTGTGCTCTTAGGTGTGAGTTTTGCCGTTCACACTACCCATGGTGTGATGGGCAGCGGGACATCTCAGCACCCTACTTGCTGTTTGGCTAGCTCTGTGCGGAGGATGGGTTATTTCTAATCTGAGAGTTGCATTGAGTCTAGAGTTGTTTCTGGAATTGCTTCCCTTTGCTTGGCCTGAGCTGTTCAAGGAAAGTGCTATAGCGCAGGTAGACTCAGTCAGGAGACAGGGAAATGGACCCTGAGAAATAGACGTTAAATCTATGATTCTGCTTCAACAAAGAAGAAAAAAGAATGTGCTATGAATGTCCTATTAGGGTACAGATTATTGCCCACAGATTTCTTTCTAGTTAGGAGCAGAGCCCACCCTTGGGAGCTTGCACCCAGATTCCCTGTGAGACCCATGTCGGATGGTTCCTCAGGAACATGAGTAGCTGCTGTCTTCCACAAAGCATAAGGTCTCAGCCACTGTGTAGGGAACCACAGAGCTGTCGGGCCCTGCTTTGGATGACGTTGATGCTCAGTGTTGCTGTCAGGCTGCCTGGGACCTAGGACGGAGGCAGGCTCTGGGGAGGCCTTTTCTGGTGTCTTGGGGTAGTACAGTTAGAAGAAACCTCAGGGTCTTGCATCCTTTCCTCAAACAACCAGACAGCTGGTTTTATAGGCAGGGTGGTAGACTCAGTAGGCAGTTGCTTCTGCTCTGAGGTGGTTGTAGCTCTGGTCCGACTGGTGCATAGCTATCTGCAGGGTGGGGTGGAAAGAGAAAGTGGTTTTTGCTAACAAATCCCTGTATCTTCCCTTTTGTCCTGACAGCATTCTTTATTACAGCTCTTCTTACTTAATCTGCCATATATGAGCTTTAATTTAGCAGTGTACAAACCAGACAAAGTTTGTCAGTTCTTTCCCCTGGAGCAGAATTTATTAGCCAGCAGTGCTAGAGGGGATGTGTGTGCCTTCCTTTCTTTGCCCCATTCTCCGCTAGGCAGTGGGATTTGTCCAGACTGATAATACTGATATCACTTGCAGAAGCACTCTGCCCAGACCTGTCGTTGTCTGGTAGAGAAGGGTTTTTTGATCATCGGGTCTGGGCCAGAATATAATTTTTCTCTTCCTTCTAAAGCAGCCGTAGAGCAGCCCAAACTAGTGAGATAATGCTCTAGGAAAGAAGCAGCTTAAAATAATGAACTCCTGACCCGTGGCATTTGCTACTGTGTTTTAAGAGGAGTCTCTTCTTTGTGCTAACCTCCTTTTTCCCCTGATGGGAATGGCAGTGAGTGGGGTGGAAAGGTTGATTATGATATGAATTCTGGTTGACTTCCATGCTGCAGAAGAATTACAGGCACCAACAGACTTAAGAGGTGGCCATTGAAATGCAAGCATTTCCCATGACCCTTAGAGTATGGAACATGTTGCCCCATGAGACATGAAGGCCAAAATACGAACAGGTTTAAAAGAAGTTGTGGGAATTCATAGAGAATTTATCTGTCTGTGGCTATTTAGCATTTACAAGTCTGCATGCAGAAACCTCGAAGACACACATTGCTGAAAGGTAGGGAAGGTGTATCAGAGGAGGTATCGCTGTAGGCTGCTCTACCTTTTTACACTTTCCCCTGAAGTTTCTACTCCATGTCACTGTCAGAGAATCTGTGGTAAATGAACTGACCCAGGATCGGTTTTCTACTGTTCAACACTGACTGTTGCTTTGTCACGATCTCTCTCCCACCCCTGTCATTTTTGCCTTTTGCACAGAGACTTGTCACACAGGCATCCCAGTTGGAGCCTGCTTGCGTGAGGCATTGTCCTAATGAGCACTGGAGCTCAGAAGTTCCCTTTTCACACAAGTAGGGCAGCTGCTCCAGTGTGGGTGAGAGAGGAAAGGCAGACGCAAGTATCATGAGCAATGAGGGTGTTTAAAAATAAATGGCACAGCAGTTCAATTGTGCAGACAGGTCAGCTGTTTTGCTTTTTTCACCTGTGTAAGCTTCTCTGATGTGCCCGCCATTGTATTTTGCAGCTTGATACCTTCTCATTCCTCCTTCATTTGCTGAGCCCTTATTTCTGGCACTTTGACTATGAGGATCTCAAAGTGTGTTAAAGAGATAAATGTTAAAGAGATAAATGCATCAGTTTTCTGGCATCTTATACTACCTTCACTTATAGCAGTGGAATATAAAGTATATTATCCAACAGCTTTTTCAGCCCCTCTTTTTCAAGGGGCCTGGATATGCAACTTGAGTTTTGCTACTGGGAAGGTGCTGCTGCTAAGTGTTTGACTAGTGTCTGGATTGGTGGCTTGTACACTACAGGTTCTTCTCTCTGGGACCAGCCAGGGATGTGCTCTGTGGAGCACAGGCTTTCTTAAGGATTTTAATCCAAAATATGTAATTCACAAAGCTCGTCTTGCTGGAACAAACGTTATGACCAAACATGAACAGCTCTTAGTTTGTGAGCCTGATTGGCTGCGTGTTTTTCTCCCTTCCCCTCCTTCACCTGCTATCCCCTCTGCTAATTGCTTTTCATCCAGTTTATCTGATACTTCTTGGTAGACTAGAATATCGTCAGCCATTCATTAGATGCTTTGGACCTCTGTTGAAATGGCTTCTTTCTGGCGGGTGGGTCAGGCTTTGGTGTCCATCCCGCAAAACTTCAGGGTGGAGAGAGACTTCCCATGTTGGAAATGCTGGTCTGTTACCTGTTATCTGCTGCGGTTGGTTGCCTTTTGGCCTAGACTGCTAGGCGAAGGCATCCTGACAGTGTTCAGTGCTGGCTTTTTTCCTCCTACCAAATTCTTCACGCAGCACACTAATGTTGCTGGGTTCCTATTCCAGTTTTCTTCTCATGCATGCACCTCTTTTCCCCT
This sequence comes from Elanus axillaris, assembly GCA_026212715.1. NCBI lineage: Eukaryota > Metazoa > Chordata > Aves > Accipitriformes > Accipitridae > Elanus > Elanus axillaris. Next base: position 28,776,274 of record JANZLQ010000089.1, read on the forward strand.
GCTCTTGCTCCTCTCCTGTCACCTTAGCACCCACCATGGGGCTTTGGGTGAGGCTTTCAAACACACACTGGGGCAGCCGCTTCACCTCCAACAGCAGGCGAGACAGATGGCTGGGTTGATTTTTAAGGCCATACGTATGTGTTAGGGTACCTTACTGTGCTTCTGTGACTTTAGGGAGCCTGTGTGCTCAGAGATAATACAATGCTAGCCTATGCGCCACAAAAATTTGCAACTTAAAGCTCTTTCATTAAATAGAACTGTTGCATTCCTTTAGGACTACTTGTATGTTACATCTAAACTCCCTTCTCAAAACAGCACATTAAAATGTGACTGTTCTCAAAAGCTGCATGCGTAGCTTTTCTGGCATATGCAAAAGAGGTGCTATTGGTTTTACCTTAGCTTTTTTCCCTAGCTAGTCATGAGTTCATTTATTTATTTGTGTTTATTTATTATTTGCAATGCCCAGCTATGTAACCTCATTGCTTACCCCATTCTGTAATCAGTTCTTCCCTTCTAGGAGAAAGAAAATAAGCACATACTGCATGCAGTTTGTGTTACAAATTGCCAGTGTTTTTGTGTATCTTAGCGTTGACTGTGTAGCTGTTCTGCGCCTTCATGTCTCGTGAAAGCTCACAGAGTAACTGTTTTATAGGATCCAATCCAGTTCCCACTTAATGGAAAAAATCTTACTGGTTTCACTGGTATATGGATCAGTCTTTTAATCCTATGAAGGAATGTATTCTTCTGTGGATTTTAGCGTGACTGTATGCTGAATTCCATAATGACTGCTGCAATATTAGCCTGCATATTTTCCATTGGGGTGTGAAATCATCTTGATGTTTGGAACTGCTCAGATATTTTTCTAAACCATTGCTTATCTCTGCATGGGAGCACTGTGCTGTAATAGCCTTAGGACTGATTGAATATTGCATGCTACTGGACTGTGAGTTCCCCCTTAATCCAGGGGATTCCTGCAGTCTTTTTGAAAACTAGGATAAGGAAAGAGGAGGAGGATGTGAGAAAGATTTTTTTTTTTTTTTTTAAAGGAATTTGTAATGAACCTTTGCAGACAAACAGTTAGGTATTATAGGTCTGTTTGTGTGCTTTGCTGTATAAACTGACTGATGTTTTACTTTGAAGCCATTCTGTAGATTTCCATCATGTTTTTAATCTTTGTAGCATTACTGAAGCATATCTAAATGGTACCAAGAAGTTTTCACTGACTTATAGATAAGTGGGTTCTCTGACAATGTTTCAATATAACATTTAAATATTTTTGGCAGGAGTGCTCCGTATACATAGAGATTTAGAAAGGAATTTAAAAATAATTTTTGTGTGTTACTAGCACCTCCTACATTGAGACACAAAATAGAATCCTATATGGTGGGTTTTTCTTTCTTTATGCTGTCAGGTTTAACTTGCTGCACTGGATTCATCCTGAAGAGTTCATCAGACACTGGCTACTTTCTCCTGCTTCTGCATTGAGGCTTTTGCTTTCATACAGTGCCAAAATAGTGGCTGCAGATACTAACGTCACAATTTCTGTGAAGAACAATCTTCTTAATAAAACCAAGACCATGCAACTTCCTCTTCCCTTTCCTCTGGATATGGTTTTTCTTTTTCCATCCATAAAAGCTGGTTAACTTTTAACCTCATTTAGTTTTCCTTGGAACTGACAGCTCCCGCTACTGATGTGCCATTTCTCTGAAACAACTTCGCAAATCATTTCCTTTATATGGCAGAGTGGATGCATGTCCCTTCAGGGTCGTGGAAGGCACAAGCTACAGTATGCTGGCTGCCTTGTTTTAGTTCCTGTTTCAGAGGGATTTTTTGCTGTACTGTTGCATTTCTGCAGACCACTTGTCAACCTTCTTGTATCCTTTTGCATGGCAGTGGGAGACCCAAATGCCACTGAGTCAGAAGGTTAAACAGATTGTGAGGATCAGCTGCAATGGCTGAATGGTGCAGCTGAAACCCTTGTCTGAAAATGTGGTACCCTGAAGTCTTAGTGACCTTGTGCAGTGCTTCAACAATTGTTTTCAGAAGGGGACCCACCTTTGACTTTTTTCTATGGAGAAACAGAGCTCCTTTCACAGGCTCATTCCAGTATGCTGATACCATCAAGACAAGAAGATGTGTCAATAGTGTCTTCCCAGGCCTTGCTGGCAGATGAGAGCAGACCTTCCTTATGCAATTCCTGCTTTTTCTGGCTTTTGTTGCTCTGAGACCCATCTACCCGGCAATGGCAATGAGCTGTAAAGCCCTGCCATCCATCCTGTGCGTGGATGTGGAAATAGCAGCTTCTAGGCCACCTATGGTGACAGCCTGGGGAGAACTGTCTTGGCACAAGGAGTGCAGAAGTGCTTTACTCGCATTTGGTGCCAGATGTCTGCTTATTTCTGGCGACTGGAGTAATGCCAGCTCTGGGGTGGGTGTGGAAAAGGGGATTTGGGCAGTTAAAAGCAAGATGGGGAAGAGGGGTCAGGCCTGGCTGCTCCTCAGTGCTTTACAGGATCTTCTTACAGCAGAAGCCTTAAGGGGCTGGGTGTCCTACTGCAATACCCATGAGCAGCCCTGTGATCTGTCCCCAGACTCATTGCTAACTACTCTCCTTTTTTAACACCCACGTGAAATATGTGGGCATCTGGCCTCACACGTGCTTGGCGCGAACAGAGCCAGAAACATGCCTCTGAGCATGGGAAACATGCTCTTCCTGGGAAGTCTGGCCAGGAGCACAATTGGAGCAAGTCAGATATGCATCACAGGGTCAGGATAACGATTAGTCCTACCCTTCCCCCTAGTTGTAATTAGCTGTGGTGATGTCACCCTCTGTTCTGACTTCTCACTGGCATTAATTACAGAGCTGCAAATTTCCTGCCTTTCCCTTTTAATCGCTCTCTGGGAAACTCAGAGTTTACACCCTCTGTTTAAAGTCTGCCAGCAAACTTACTCATTGCATGCTACAGGCCCTAACCTCTGGCTTGTAGCAGCACCTGGAAATGGCTCGACTGGGGTGCTTGCTCAGGTGCCTTTCTGAATGTGAACACTTCTGGGTTAGGAATGCTCCCTTTGCTTCTCTTGAGCTTGTGTCCTTCCACCCCCTTTCATTTCGGATTTAGTCCTGAGGAGCAAGAAATGTTTAACACCCACAGTGACGTTACCTCTCCCTTTAAGGAAATTCTGTCCCCTCTAGGAAATGCAATTTATCCAGCTAAGCTGAGCTATAGACTTAATACTAGTAGTGAGGAATTGGTGTAGAAACCACTAGATGAGCCTGTTTCTGTTGGAGGTATCCTCCCTGCTGGTGGGACAGGGTTTGGGAAGTCTGAACTGGAGCAGTTCTGCACAGCTTGAGTGGCCTGGGATCCATCTTAGTCCTGCAAGGACCCTATAGCCCTCTGCTTGGACTGCACCGCTGATGGGCTTTGCCTGTGCAGCTTAAACCTTGTTTCAGGGGCTGTGGCTTGAACCCAACCAGTGATGTCTTGTAGGACATCTGTGTCACCCGTGGGACTCTCATGAGCTCTATGCAGCCTCTAATCATTGGGGTCAAATGGGAGGAGTAGGAGAGTACTGCTAGAGGGGTCCAGGAAGCAAATAACGGTGACTGCACTAAGAGTTGTCAGGGGAGAGAGGGACTCAGGCTGTTGAGGGCAAGTGAGATCCTGGAGGCCAGAAATGTCAGCATGAGCTGGCTGGGTGAACTTACAACCAGTTCAGAGTGGGCAGTCCTGGTTAAGTGCAGAGGCTCCAGATCTGATCGTCAACCCCGGAGCCAGGCTGGTGCTGAGAGAAGGAGAGGAGCCTGTCTCCTCTGTTGGGGTGCTCCTCTTAGCATGTGTGTATGCAGGGCTGCTTGTATCCCTGAGCAGGCTACCTATGCAGCTTCCATGCTATACATAGAAGCTGACGCGGGATGCAAGGAACCAAGGATCTGGACTAATACTCCTCCATTTAGAGAAGATCATAAAAATATGGTTCAGATCCTGTTTGAGGAAGCTAAATCCAGAGCATCTGTAGTGGCATTTGAAGGGTTTATTTTAGTATTGCTGGATGATATTTCCCCCGATCTTCATACTTGTTTTGCAGCCATTTATTTTCCTGGATGACTTCTCAGCCTTGTGCATTTTGCTCTGTACAGACCTCAGCAAGGTGGCCTTGTGGCTCCTTCAGTCAAGCATCTCCCAGTCAATCCTCCTTTTGTTTTGGGTGTCTCTCCCCTTTCAAGTGGGGTGCGTCTATCACAATGGATCCGTCAGTAACATGAGGGGGAACATAGCCCATAATCAGAAACGTTCTGTCTAGAGAGAAGTGTTTATTATACACAACTTGTTAAGGACTGTCAATCAACCAGGCTCCCTTTGTTACTCCATAATGCATCATTAATGATGGCTGCTGCTGTGCATTTAATTTCATTGCACACAAGGGCCTTGTCTCTGTCTCCCCATCCCCTTCCCCCTCTTTATAATCACCAGCACAGAAGAAATTAATACATTGATCCAGGGAAGGAGAGCTACAGGCTTGCCATAGGCTATGTTCAATGTCCTTGCTCTCACTGAGTTTTACCTTACTCTTGGAGAAATCTCTTGGATGTCAGTAAAGCTATTTTTAGATTACTACTTGCTCCGCATCCCAAGGAAGGGAATTGGTATCTGCCTGCACACATACATGAGCATGGATAACTAACTAGACATGTAAAGAAAGGCCAGAGGTATCTCATGAAAATGATCAACAGATCATTTTGTGCCGGGGATGCATATGCCGCATCCTTTTCAGCTCTTCATTTCTATCCCTGCCCCTCTGGATCTTTGAGCCCTGAGAACATGCTGATGCTTTGCTGAATGTCATTTTGCTTATTCAGCCCATCTCAATTAACTTAAAAGAAGAATATTCAACTCCTCCAGGGCTTGTGAAAGGTGGCTGGGAGAAACAAGCTTACTGGAGGCTATAAATTCACTAAGAAAGGCAGTGCCTCCCCTGGAATTTTTTAGGAAACCACAAATAGTAAAAAAAAAACCCAACCCTTAAGACTGATAAGAGAAAAGGCTAGTTGTAGTGTGTTTTGTTTGTTAAATAAATCTAACTGTGGTTTGGGATTGGCCTGTTGGAAGCCCTGAAGCTGATTTTCCCCTACTGTCAAAGTTTGCAGCCTTCACCTGCAGCTGAAATTCAGCATGCCAGTAATGGCTAGGATAATTCTGCCTCCTGGCTTGAGTCTGCTCATTGGTTTTGGTTGGTCTCCCTGACTTATTTCTTTCTCTTTGAGTATCTCTAGGGCTTTTTTTGAGTGGAGAGGGCCAGGCCCTGGTGTGATCTATGGATACCGAACTCCGGTTTTGTTGCACTTCCCAGGATTAGAAATTACTTGGGTTGCCTGAGTCCTCTCCTGCTCTGAGGAAAATCCAGTCCTGTTTTGTGGTCCTGAACCAGCTGCTTGGTGTCTATCTCAGCACAAAATCTTGCTTAAGTCTTTATGTGGTGCTGCCTGCTCATATTATATGTCGCTTAGGTGCACAAGACACTGATGTGTTTGTTCACATGGAAATGGTGGTTTGTGTGGTCATTCCAGCATGAAAGCAGGGAGTGCCTTCTGTTGAGGGCAAGACACTCTCACAAATATTTCTGCTTCATTCTCCTGGGTTTTTCCAAAGGAGGTCCCCTCCTAGTCCTGATACCTGTTTCACAGAAAGACCTGCAGCTACTTCCCATCAGTCCTGAGGACACTGCATGACAATTGTAGAAGGAAATTCAGTCAACTTCAGATGGACTTCTTTAATTCTCTCTCCCCACATCCTTGGCTCCAGGCCATAGTCTTTTGGGATTTCCCCCTGGCAAACAGCTTTGGCAGAGTGCTCCAGGCTGGGTTCCAGCTTGTTCGCCTTTGTCCCCTGTGTGTCGGGGCAGCCAAGCCTGGCTGTAGGTTTCCGGTATTGCTGGATGGGATCCCGCTCCTGTCCATCTGCATGGGCACGACCTCTCTGTTGTGTAAAACTGAGGCAAGAGGAAGCTACGCACGTGTCCTCCATTCGTTTACAAGAGGGAAAAGCTTGCCTCTACTGCTCATGGCCAACTGTTTGGCCTTTCAGTCAAGAGAGCATCCTGCTCAGGAAGGCAAAGGCCATGAGCAGAGCTGTTTTAAACACCTGATAAGCAGAGCTGTTGCAAAAACCTTTGATAATTTTCCATCTGAAGGGAGTAAATCACAAAACTGCTTTGCCTCAATTTTCCATTGTAAAGGAAAATGAACAAGATTTGATGTTTCTTTTCTGGAACAGAGCACTTGAGGTTTTTTAAAATATTTTGCGTATTTTCTATTTGTTGTTTCTGTACCCAACTATCTGAAATATTTTTAGATTCTTCCTCTTGTGAATAATTTTTGAGGTTGTATGTTCTTTGTTTCAACTCAAAAGGAAGTCAAATTTCAGAATGCTTAAACCTTGGTCATAATGGATTTCTGTCTTCTGTACTGCTCTGTAGATTTTTAATTTTTTTTAATATTTAACAACCACAGAATTTAGAACAAAGAAGGAAAAATTTAACCTTTTGTTTCCAATTTTTTTCTAAGACCCACCAGTTGACTGGAATCACGTTTCTGGAATTGCTTTCTCCACTCTAATGTTACTTTCTCCCTCCACTCAGCACTAATTCTGGGGCCTCCAGTGGGCCACCAATGGAGCAAATCTTTTTTTGCTGGGCCGTGAACCTGTTTTTCCAGGATAAGAACATACCACTTGGGTTAAGGGAGTCACCATGCATTCACCATGGTGCTGAGAGCATAAAGTGTCTCTCAGTTTGACAACTTTCAGAGTTTATACAATTTGGCAGAGATCCTATGCACATTACTGGGAGGAAAGTGTGATGATGTAGTGACCAGTCTTTCCTAAAAGAGAAAGAAATTGTTGGCTTAAAATTTTGTTGTCCTCTTTGGTTTGACCCTGTAGGTTGAATTCGGCCCTTGAATTTCAGTAAATGTATCTATTAAAAAGAATTTACCAATTTATCTGCTAGTACTTTCTTCTCCTTTTGTGGAAGGCTCTTCAGAGAAGACCTTGTCATACAATAAATGGGTGCTGAATTCCATCTACAAGACAAACTGTGTGAGAAGCTTAACTGGCTAGGTCTTTGTGATTGTAGGAGACTGAGCAAAAAGTTAGTATGAGAATGAAGCTCTCAACTTCACATTCCAAGCTCTTTGCAGAGTTTTGTTCCTTTACATCCAGTGAATTTTCAGGCTAGCTTTATCTTGAGGATGGAGCTATAAACCTTGGTACTTCCCCTCTCATTCATGGCTAGTGTAGAACAAGTAATTAATTATGGAGTTTTAAATCACTGCTTGAAGCCGTAACATCAGATCATCATTTCCTTTAAATGTCTCTGGCATAGGCTCACTATCTCTGATTTTCATGTGTCACTAGTTGCTATTTTTACATATTTTATATGGAAGAGGCTGCACCAAATAAAGCTGTGTGTTGTAGTAAGTGCTTGCGGACTTCAAAATGGCTCCCGCTCTGTTGTGTGTCTTCTAACCTGAATTCCCAGCTCAGCTTTTTACTCATGCCAGAAAATGTCTCCTACCTTTGAAACTCCTCTGGAGAGATGAAAGATTAGCTTTATGCTGTCAGGAGCTGTCATTTCAGGCAATTAGAAATAGATCAGCTGATGCCTGGTAGTTTTGCAAATACCTTGCTTTCTTGCAACTGCTTCATTTCTGACTGGTTTTGAAGATTACATGCAGGGTAACTCTTCCTGATTACCCACATGTACTCTTTGTTTCTGCCTGCTATTTTCTGGCTGCTTTTTCACTGCTGGTGAAGTTTTTGGTAGCTAGTAATGCCACTGTGAGGTAGCTTTATTTGTAGTGTCAAAGAGGGGTGGCAGATTTCTCCCTCCTGGTTAACCCAGTCTCTGAAGAAGGAAACAGAGAAAACAGGAGTTGTTATTGCTGAAGGCAGAGGCAAATAAAAAAACCAGCTTTTATTGCCCTAGAGATCTGTCCTCTACTAGGACTGGGAGGAAACATGCAGCAGAAGCTGAATTGCACTGATATTGAAACTCTCTGCATGCCCTTCAGCTTTCGTTAGGAAGTGCCTGCCAACCCTCTGCTGAGCACCGATCCCGACCCACCTGTCTGGTCTTATGGTCTCTCTGTATAGGTGCTTCTGCTTTCATCTGTGTCTAGGTTAAATATTGCCACCTGAAATGAGCAGTTCCCAGAGGAGACACAGTCAATGTTAGTGAAAGGCTAGGATCTGTTTCTTTGCATTTTAGGTTGAATTTGGATTATAAAATCAGTGTGGGAGAGTGAGGGAGAGGCTGAGCCATGGCACTAGGAGGAACGCAGCCCTCTTTGGTGACCTCCGCATTGCCTTGAAAGCATCCTGTATGTATGTGAAATTACGAACTCCAGGGCTTGGTTATGCTGCCAACTCCATTTTGGTCTTTTCCTCTGTCTCTGAGCCTGTATTTTAATGGACGTAGAGCTAGCAGGCAGTTAACCTGAGTGCCCTACCTTGGAGATGTGCTACCCTAGATAATAACATAGTTTCTACCCAACTGTTGTTTGAAAGAGGTCTCCTTGACAACTAAGTTTCTTGGCAGGGATCTGTTATCACTGGATGGAAGCTAAACAGGGAGCCTGGAAGGTAACCAAGTGCCAGGAGCTGGCCTGTCTGCTATGGCAGACATCTTCAATGGCAAAGGCAGAGGAGGGTCTGCCCGCATCCAGAAATAGCGAGGCAGTGAGGCTCTTGGCGCCCTGTGCACACGTAGATGGGGGGAAGGAAAAAGGGAGTGGTCTCAAGGATCAGAGTGTTCAAAACTTTGTTTTGCCATGGGCTCTGAGGCCCTGGGGCAGCCTTTTGTGAGAGGGTATGAAGGGTGGAAGACTCTGGGCTCTGGGGTGAGCGACTGTGCCCCTGAGGCATCAGCTGAGTGCTGGAAAAGGCCAGGACTTGGACAGATGGAGTAACGGAGATCGGGAGGCGGGGGAGCCTGGCCTCATGCCAGCCTGTGGAGTGGGGTGGGCAGATCACAGAGAGGAGCTGGAGGAGGGTCAGGGGAGGATAATCCTCAAGCGGCGATGAAGGCTGCAGCTGTTGGTGTTACAACATGGCATTGCAGAGGTTTGCTGCTGCCGTGCTGTGGGCATCAGCAGAAGTCTGCCAGCACTGAGAGCTAGGTGAAATGGGGTGCTGATGGGCTTGTCCCCTTCCTTTGGTCAGTGTCCCAGGGGATGTTCTGGGACATCCAGATGAAGGTGAAGGAGCCTGGAGGTGTGCAGAGCCCTGGCCAGAGCCTTGTCTAGCGTGGAGTGGGGTTGTAAGACTTGTGACAGTAGCTGGAAGTGAAGGCGGTGTGCTGCTGGAGCTGGTATTTGGGTATGCTGGTATGTGTTGCCTTAGAATAACTGCTGAGCTCAACTTGCATTTTTGTCCCCCTTCACACCAAGCCACAGTACTCTGCCCTGTCTGAATGCTTCTTCCCAGATGCTCCAATGGGACAAGTGGGGCACTCTGGTGGCAGTGATTGACTCACACTGAGCAGGGAAGCAAGCAAGGAGCACAGCAGTAAAGCTGGTGAGCAAGTGAGGGCTCTCCAGGCCCCTGGAAGCCACTTGTTACTGTCCCTGGCAGAGGCACCCAAACTGTGCTGCACTGCAGGACCTGGCAGGCAGGCAGTGATCCCTGTAATAGAGCTTTTCGCTCCTGCTCTGTCTGGCATTTCTAACTCCTCCAGTACAAGTGTTCATTGCTGCTGTTTTGCTTTGAGTCTGCAGAGAGTTTGGCTGGGTGGAAGATGTGTGAAGGGATATTAGAAAATTCAGCAGAGGTCCTGGCATGAAAGTGGGCACCAAGAAGATCACAGCATGGCAGGGACCATTAGGTGCTGGGAGAAGATGCACTGCATCCGTGCCCTCCAGAGAAGGGGGCTCTCTGCCCTGGGAAGAATCTGCCCTGCCCTTGGCATCCCCAGGGCTGCAGGCAGATCCCTTTTTGGAGTGTTTTCAGAGGACATGACTGTCCCAAGGAACAATACATGGGATCCTTCTATCCCTTTCCTAGCTGGTGCCACCTCTCCACCTCCCTGTATGAGGCCTGATGGGTTTTACTTTGCCACTGTTTTAACAGGTAAATTTGTAGAGAGTGCTGACGCCAGCTGTACAAGAAGAACCTCAGAGGGAAAAGCAGTGAGCTGGTTTGCTAAACTTGAAGTGCTTAGAAGCTATGAGTTAGACTTTAAAAATAAAAACTCCTGGTGTATTTTTATTTCTGTTCTGTTTTCTTCCACTTTTTAAGCCTTTCTAAGCCTCATCTCCTTCAGGGTACTTTCAGTAATTTGCAGCTGTGATGGATAGGAATTGCTCATCTCTTTTCATAAATTTAAGCTGAGATTTTTGCCCCATCTTAGGACTCCAGAAACTGTGAAATTCAGCAAAAACATGGATGCAGAAGACAATAAGAATTGGCAATATGGCCAGTGGATCTTCTTCTGTGTCACAGCCAAAAATGGTTTGTAACAAAATGTAATAGTCATTACAGCCCAGCTGGCAGGGGCTGTTGATAGCTACTGTCTCAAAAGTGCAAACAGGTCTCCATTTTCCTCTTTCTTTTCACTGGGAAGTTTGAGATCTGGCTCAAACTGCCAGCAATTCTGAGCAAGAGCTGTCTAAGACCAGCCCCAGGCCTGCTTATTCTCATTCTTCAACTTGGGATGCGCTGGAGCAAGCCGATCAAATAGTTATAAAGGGTGTGAATAAGCCTTTGGAAAGAGCAAGTAGGCAGCTTGTTTTATGTTTGCTTCCCTGTGTTTGTGTGAGTGATAGAGCTGGTGATGGTCCTACTTTCACCTCTCAGAGAGCAGAAGTAAGTGTGTAAGAGCTCCACACTAATTTGCTGAAAATAGCTGAAAGCCAGGCTCTTAAGATACTCACAAGAGATTGCAACTCCTCTGTCTATTGATTCTTTTTCTTCCCCCTTCAATTTAACAGCTTTTAAAAGACAGTAAACCAGAGGAAGACCATGCATGCAGCCCAGAGCATGTGGCTGGCTGTCCTAGCCCTCGCCTGGATGGCATGTATGTGTGACTTGCAGGGTGCACACAAGTGACCACAGGGTGGTCAATAGGATGGTGTGTGGAGACAGACATTTGAAGCAACAGAGAAAAGGTAAAAAATGTCTTCCCTGTTACCCTGGAGGCTGCTGGCATGCCATGCCACTGCACGGCAGCAGAGGGGCTGACTCTCCACCATCACACACCAACTCTGCCTTGAGCAGTCAGGGGCTAAGGTGGTTTACATCTGAGCTGGTACATGTTTCTGGTGTGCCATGTGTGACATGCCCCTGCCATTCTCCAGTGCAGGGGACAATATAACAGTTGAGTGCCTTGCAATGGTACCAGCACATGATTGCATTTTTTGTTTCTGTTTTTAATCAAGAGTGATGTTAAATTTTATGCTCTCATTAAAGCTCCAGCTTCTGGAGCCATTAAATGATGCTGTGATAATCCCAGCTTTGTTTCTGAGCAGGAGAAGGAAGTCTCGAAAGGCAGTCTGGCACCTTGTAGCCTGGGGCAAAGGTAGCAACAAGCCCTGTGTTCTTCCATGTTTCCATGGGCCAAGTCCATACATGAGCTCCTGTTACAGGTTTTGAACACAAAGGTTGGCAGACCAGCCTCTGGTCTAGCTGGCATGTTGGGAGAAGCAGGAAGAGTGCTTTGACGTGCACAGGATATAAGGCTTGTGTGATGGCCACCTATTCAGATCAGCTCAGCTGAGCAGAAGGGGAAGTAAGTGAGAGAGGCTGCTGTCACTTAAGCCATTGGCGTGGGGAATGCAGCTGTGGTTTGGGGGCTCACTGAACCAGGGTTGTTTATGTGCTGAGCATCTCAAGCAGGCAAGAGAGCCAGCCATCTCCCAGCATTTGTCCTTCATGCAATCAAGCAATTGCTCCTCAGCAACAGAGGCTCCCCGAAGCCCAATTCCTGCATTTCCTCCCTGCCTTAAGCAGTCTTTGCTTCACTTGTTTCTTCATTTGTTTCTTCTGTTACACAAACTCTGGTCTCAGGCTTCTGAGCTGAAATACTTTGGGCTTTCAAAAGTGTGACTGAATTGCAGGCTCTGGCTCCTCTCTGCTGCATGCCCCGTTCATCTTACTCTTGGTAGAGTGAGCAACAAAGTCAGGGAGCTAGTGAGTGTTGCTGTCCAATGCTTAAAACCCATGTGTGTCTTCTGAACTGCCACAATTTTGCTTTAAACTCAGACCACTCTCCATTGGATTCAACGATTATTCCCCCGTGTATCTGCAAGCTTTGTGGCCATGTAAGGTCTCTTTTGCCACTTCATTCACCTCTTCTGGTTCCCCTGCTATTTTGCAGATGTGTGTCTGTCCTTAGGACTTTTATCATCCCTGCTATCCTGACTTCCCCATAGAAGAGGATTTCCTCCTGTGGTCTGTAAACTACCCCTCTACCTAGCCCCCTTGCAACAAGTGATCCACCTCTCACAATGTCTGACTGCTGGGGCTGGGCAGACATTCCCTACACACCAGCCCTTTCCTTTTAGCTGGGGTGGAATGGGAAAATGGGTATGGATATTTAGTTATTCATCCACCTCCCTGTTTTCCAGACTCCTGGCTGAGGATGGGTTGCAGGGGAACAAGAACATGACAGGACACCCTACATCCTGCCCTGGAGCATCAGTGAACCTATGCCATATGGAGTACTGTCCAGGGGTTACATTCCAATACCTGGAAACCAGTTCTGGAGCTTGAAATGTGCTCGCTGGTGGGATGCTTCTGGATAGGTTTGTCTTGAGCCAGCAAGAGAGGTATCCCAGCAGTATTTCCCATGAGAGCCTCTGTGCAGTGTTTCTAGGGTGGGGAGTGTTCTGGGGTAGTCTGCTAAGGGGATATATATGTGTTTGTGTCATCCATTAAGTCTTCTGCTGGCTTACAGCTAAAGTGTGGGTGTGACAATAGCTATTTAAAAGCAGCTTCAGAAGTGTTTGTAGAAGATACCCAGCATCCCCTGAGAGCTGATTGCTGTTGCTTGGCACGGTGCTATAGTGCTTGCTGTGGCAGCGTTACTAACATACTGCTTGTGGTAGCTAGTTTGCTGTTTCTCTAAACTCAAAGGATACTTGGTTTTGTTCCTTTGATGGTCCCTCATTCCAGATGTGTTATACATTGCCAGATGCTCACAACTGTATGTGTTAGAGCACAGACATCTAAGGCTGCATTAAGTGCACCCACTAACCACTCTGGACTTCTTCCTTCGCTTGCCCATAATTCAGCTAACAGACAGACAGTTTGATGGATCTTGGTACTACTGGTGGAGTCATGCTGTAACCTCCTACCTATTCTACATCACATTGCTAACATCATAGGGTCTGTATCTTGAATGTCTGAGAAGTCACACTGACAAAATAGGAGTAAAATGTCTGAGTAAGAAGCTAGTTTTGACTTCCAAATGTCTCTGCTATTTAGGCCCATTTTAAATTTATTTACTTAAGAAATTTTATACACGGGATTAAAACATGCAAATACCACTTTACAAGAGTGCTGTGGCATGGTTTTTCTTTCTTTTTTTTAATGCTTTCTTCCCCTCCCCCACCTCCAGGTAGGCTCCATTTATTGCCCTGAAACAGCTCCAAAATCCCAATCTTGCTCTTCAAATATATACCATGGTGTACATGCATTCCCCCTTTGTATTTAATTTTGAATGCTCCTAGATTACTTTTGTTGTGTTCACTGTGTTCTGAGAATGAAAAGAAATAAGGGAAACTGATTAGTTAGGTGTTGATTTCACCTTCACCTTTAGTCTTAATCACCAGAGGGCTGTGTCCTTAAACCAAAGTACCTGCTTCCATTGAACATAGGAACTGCTCCTCTGCCTGTGTGCAGGTGTTTGCTTGCTGTGAATTTGCCTTGCTTTGCAATGAAGAAATAGAAAATCTAAATTTTGAACTAAATTTACCTGCAATGATTCATTCAGAGCGCTGTTCTTTTCATAACTTACTAAAATGCATTAGCAATAAATTCTTAACAGTGCTTCTATAAACAGCAGTTGTTCTGCTTTGAAGCCATGATGCACACTGCCTGCGCAGTTATGCTGCTGTGTAAAGTGGCATAAATACTCAAAGAGAAATGACACAAAAGGAGCACTGTACGCAGATGGTTTGGACAAAATGCTGGTGTTTTCCTTTAGTCATCACAAGCTGGAAATCTGGCATTAAATAGGATTTGTAGAAGGTTTGGTGTCTATCTTCTGGCTTATCGCCCCTTTAACTTGCATCCCGCTCCCACCCCATACGTTGTGTACTATCAGAGGACTTGTGACATACACTGAAAATTGTGTACCACATCTGGTTCGATAGAAGATAGCCTGGTACTGGAGGTCTCTTTCCTCTCACAGCAATAATTGTGCCAGAGCTGGCTTCCTCTTCACTGTAAACCCTAGCAGGTGGCAGGGAAAGATGATTGTATGCCTGCATGTGACTTCTTCTCTTGCCCATACTGCAGTGTGAAAACTGTCGCCTTTTGTTGTGAACGGTTCTTTTTCTCTCTGCTCACAAATCCCATAGGCCTGCTGAGCTCTGCAGCCCAGTACACTGATGCATTCGTGCCATCTGCTGTCAGAAGAAATGATTGCATGTACCTGGTTTGCTGGTTCCTCACAACTTCTGTGGGGATCTCATACAGGGAAGGACAATGAACATGCCCATAGCAAGGGGGAGTGTTACCTGTCTTCTTGTTAAGGTGGCTGGGTAACTGGCAGTAAAGTTTGAAATACAATTTGAAGCTCAATATTATGATCTAAGAATCAGCGGCTTAGTAGACTGTAAAGTAGACTGTTCTAAGCTCAGGAAAGCAAAGAGATGTTTTAGTAGCATAATGATTTTATAAGCCTTCTTTCTGGGGAGGGGTAAAATGGTGCTTCTTCCGCAACCCCAAAGTTCTGTGGAATATTTCTTGCTTAATTTCTGAGTACTCAGAATATAATTTGGGGCAGGGAGTTGTGATTTAGCAACCAATTCTACACTAGGGGGTCCTCCTAGTGGTGCCCTTGTCTATAGGCAGAGAATGCCAACGACACATTGGAGCACAAGCAAATGTTCCTCTTTGGGATTGGGCATACTTTTGCCCTCCTCTGGGCTATGCCTGTGGATAAGGGCTGCTTGATGTCTGAGCTTAGCTTGGAAGTGTCTCAAACCCCATTTAGCATGACACCTTCCATCCCTGATGGGGAAGCAAATCTGAGAGGTCTTTTTGCCTGATGGCATTACCCCTCCTGGGGGGTTGTTTTGTGAGCCAGGGAGAGCAATGCAGCATGTTTTTGGGTAGAAGAGCTTGCTGGGGCCTCAGATCTGGGCCCAGCCAGTCATACAAGGTAGGTCTACATGGGCACAAGTAGAACAACCCCAGCCAAAAAGGCAGTGCAGCTCAGTATGTGACTTGTGCTTTGCTGCTGACTGGCTTCAGCTACAAATCAGCATTTATCTTTCTCTGCCTTTGCTAGCTCCTTCCCCAAGTACAGCCAGGAACAAATAAGTAGTATTGTTCTCAGGTGGCTTCTGGGTATGAACTGTGCATCAGCTTTGCCTGACTTCAGGGACGAACATCCTTGTGAAAGGGCCAGCTCACACCCTCATATTCCCACTTCTGCCTTGTGCAATTAATTCTGTAGACTGTGTTAGCAAATTTAGGAGGTCTGTAATCTTCTTTGTCTGTTAATCACAGGGTGGGGGGCCAGCTGTCAGTGGGAAGCTAGTGAGGATAGTGTTAGTTGTTCTTTTCTGTGTAGCAGGACTCTCTGTTCAGACAATATCCATTCCTGTTGTGCTGGGAGGTGTTCTCATGCAAAGGATAGCTAGCCCTGCAGGTGCTGAGCATCCACAGGGAATTTTTACAAAGTGTTTTTACAGCAACATCTATAAAATATAGGTGAGATTTCTAATTAGTGAATTCATTTGAAGGGTCTGTAATTTCCATATACCTGCCTCTTCTAAGCCCAACTTCTTTAACAGCAGTTGTGAACACAGCTTTTTAACATTTTTCATTATTGCTACAGATATATTAGGGAATTTGTAGGATTAAAATTCAAGATTATGCACTGTAAGACAATAAGGAAGGTAGTTTAGTTTTGGGGAGAAACTTCAAACGCAACAGACCTGCTAGGACAAAATCTACCAGTATACTGTGGTTTTCCTTAAGGCTTATTACTGGAGTGATGTGAGGTTCTCTAATAAATAAAGCAGAGCATAAACAGAGCATTTCTAGTTCTCACATTTGCAGAGGAAAGCTAAGTGAACTAACTGAACTTACTACATTATTGGGTTTGAATTTTCAGAGGTACCTGCATTTCTTCTGTCCTCCTTTCAAAAATGCACGGAGAAAATGAAACCTGTAGATATTGCTATGATTTCATGTCCTGTCTCTTATTTCATGGATAATGTTTGGATTGGAGACACTGCCTTCCTAAACCTGGGTGGATTGGTGAACAGGATCCTGCTCCCCTGAGCTTTTCAGAGTCACCAGTGTGAAGCAGCCCTGGTCAGAGATGAGATTTGAAGAATAAACTTTGATTGTCATCAGCTTTCCATTAGAAGAGAACTTTGAGATCCCACTCCATGAGGTCTTTTGCATAAGTTTCTGACAGTTCTCTGGACCCAAATCTTGCTTATGTCCATATTCCACTAGATTTTTAGATGAGAAAGGACTTTGGGACTAGGCTATTGGAGAGAATGGCTTCCTGGAACATGCTTTGTGAATTTTATATTTGTTCAGCAACAATTTTGCTTTCTCTTCTCTCTTTCACCTCACAATGTAACTATCATCCTGATGAGCTGAGAGATCACCAGGCCTGCTCTAAATAAGTGTGTGTGAGGCTTTGTTTCATGCCAGGTAAGCACAAAAAGGCTTTGCAACATACGTGGGGCCGGTCTCCTGGAATTTCTCCTGAGCAAGCAGAGCCAGCAAAATGGGATGAGAGTCCTGTGCAAAGGGCCATGAGTGCTTCATGCCTGAACTGTTACTAGCATTTCAAGCGTTGTTCCTGTTAATAGAGAACTGCTCCAGAAATACAACCCTCATCTCACTGCAAATGCTTACAAGGCATCAGCTAGCTGTGAGCACTGCCAACCCCTGCCTCAGAGCTCCACCAGCTCCTCCTTCCAACCAGCCAATTCACACCTAACGCAGGAAGGAGGGCAGTTGCAATACCTGGATCTTGCAGGCCCACCTAGTTATGTGACTTCTTACTGTTGCTTTCCTAAGATTGCAGTGCATTTCACCTATGGAGTCCTGTGCTAGCAGCAGTGGCATTTTACTGCGTGCATTTTACGCTAGGTGGCCCAGCTTCTACCTTGCTGTTGCAGTGGTTGCTTTTCCCTTTCTCTTTTACTCTAACTGTTCCAGCTCCTGTGCTTCCTGGCTGCTGCCTGTGCTGCAGGGATAAGAGATCCTTGACAGCCGCTGGGGCCATGGGCTTGGCGCTCGATGGAGACTGAGTCTGCGCAGTGCTTCCTGCTGTGCTCTTTAACAGATGACAGTGCTCAGCTGCACATAAACGACTATAAAATCTGAGAATTTAGGGGTTAACAATCCCTGTTAGAAACTTCTTCTGGCTTTTGTGCACTGTCAAATATGACCTCTGCAAGATGGAGCTGGGGCAGGAAAGTAGGAGCAATGGGACATGGACAGGCAGGTTTGGAGGGCTTAGGTTTTCCTCTGTCGTGTCTCCCATGGAAAAGGAGGAGGAATGCCCTTGAAATTTCTGCCAAGTGTTCCCATTCACTTTGGGGGAGCTGCTCTGTTTTCTGCTAGCAGAAAATCTGGCCTATAACTTCTTTTTCTGCCAATGTGGACAAAGAGGTTCTGCATGAATGTCAAAGCCAGCCAGCACTTTTCATACAGCTGATGCTGTACATGGGGCCCTAACAAATATATTTCATATAGATGACTTCACGTGGCTCCACATGGCTTTGGCAATGTTCTTGCTGATGAGTGGGAAATTGGTTAATTGGAGGAGGAAATTGGCAGGAAAGCTTGCTCTTCACTTCATGATCTCAGACACAGCTGTATTGTTTAAGCCTTTTTGATTTCAGCACTTTCTGCCCAAGGATCTGCATTCCCTGCCTCATCTTGCTGGTCCACTCCATGCTCATCTGCAAGGGTAGAGAAAAATGATATTGTGGTTCCAACATTGGGTGTCTCAGCTGTATTTGGCCTAACTGTCTTGGTTCCCCCCAGTGTTGGGACACAGGGTGTGTCAAAGGGGCCAGGCCAGGGCTGTATGGATGGAGTCCAGTGGATTCTGGTAGCTGGAGGGAGGATTTGCTTCATATTGTCTTCTCTACCAGATGCCTCAGAAAGGCTTCTGAAGACACCTGCTTTGCTTCTGCACTCAGAGAATGGATTTCTCCTGTGTCCAGTGCTCTTTTGGGGCTTGGCTGGTTTCCTGGAATCATCCTTCATTCCCCCTTTTTTTTACCTGTCCCATGGTATAAAGCTAAATAGATTTAATAATTGGTAGATGAAAAGAATGAAAGTGATTGAAGGGGGAGCCATTCTGATCATGTCATTGACCCCAGGAGCCAAGTTTGACAGATTTTAAGGGAAAATCTATGGTTATCCACCAACCGTCTGACGGCTGTTTGTTGCCATGTGTACTCCACATGCAAGTTTTAGCTTTGCTGGATGATTTAGTGAAGAATTTTTGAGTCAAGGACAAATCTCCTGCTATTCTGCAGCAAGGTAAAACTGTTATTACAGAATAGGCAGGCACTGAGGATGGGCAGTATTGGTTCAGGCCCAGTTCATAAGGAATAGTGCTGTGATTTGCTCTGGCTGTGACTTACCTTTGTAGAAAAGAACTGTGCTACAGGAACAGAAAACAAGCTGGTAGTTAAGCAGCTGGGGAGATAATTTCCAGCATATTGGATAACTGTAAGCAGAGGACTTGGCAGAACAGCTCAAAGGGCATTTATAGTGGAGGCTCTTGTGTTACTTACAGGATGTGAGGTTGTGGTGGCATTCCTCTGGGCATAGCCCTCTGGCTGGCACCTGAACATAAAGCGGTGTAGCAGCTTAGCCATTTCAGGACAGGCAAACAGATACCAGACAATAAGTGAGAACAGAAAACCATCCCAGCCCAAAGGAATTTTGCAACCTTGGAGTCAAGTTCTGCCCTATACATACACATGGCCCTCTGGCTGACTTGAAGTGAGAGAAGAATCTGTTCCCAGGTCTGGAAGGGAATGGCTTTGCTCATCACTGGAGAGCTGCCACGTGTCTTCTGTGAGAAGCACCTGGTGCTGACTAGTCAAGATTGTGATGAGAACTTGAGGGAGGCTGGGGACTTTTTTCTCTTGTGCAGTCTCCAAAACCTTCCCCTATCCTACTTCCACTGTTCTTTTTCAGTGCCATCAATGCCCTTTGTAAAGTGATGGGGTTGGTGTTGGCTTCTTTGGGGAGAATATCCTGAAGCTGAAATTAAATTTTGGGGAGGAGGACTCCATTACATTGAGCAAACCTGCAGTGGAGTGGGGCTAATTTAGCAAGCAAGGCTGATGAAATTTTGGGGAGGAGGACTCCATTACATTGAGCAAATCAGCAGTGGAGTGGCGCTAATTTAGCAAGCAAGGCTACTGAGGTATTTCCAAGAGGACTGTGAAGACATCCACACAGAAGTCACCTTTTCATGTGACATGCAGTGTTGACCACCTAATTTCACGTAGACCATGGCAATACTAGGGCCTACACAAGTGCTGAGAAGGACAATGAGGTATATGAAGCTTAAACAAGTTGTCCTTCTCAGCGTGGAAGAAAGATGACTGACTAAGCCATGTAAAATCCTGAATGATCTGTAGAAGATGCCACGGTTAGGTGAGTTTCTTCATTTCCTAGCAAACCAGCAAAAGGAAGTCCTTTTTGACACAACATATACTTTGTGAAACACAGTGCTGCAAGGCACTGACTATACCAAAAATATAAATGATTTAGAAAGCAATGAGAGACATTCCCAACAGGTAAGTCCATCAGTGCTGTTAAAGACAAAGCTGCAAATACTGCCCGTGGTTTGGGAACTCCCAAAGCTAAAGACTGCTCAAAGGTTGCAGAGGGAAAGGTATTATGCTGTACTTCCCTTGCTCTTATGCTCTTCCCCCAAAAGCAGTCAGCAGCAGTGGCCTGAGACAGGATGCTAGGATAGAAGGATGTGTTATGTACCTCACCGAGGCTGTTATGCTCTTGTAAAGAGCACAGTGACAGTGAAGTGACTAGAAAAACAAGGGCAGAGCAGCCTTTCCTGCAAGGAGCTGCATGTTTGCACTCAAGAAGCTCAATCTGGTTTGTGCCCCTTGTTGTTACCTTGTAAGCAGATCCAACAGAGGTGTTCTGGTGAGTCTCCCTCAGTGTAACCTCTTGCTGAATACTTAGCAGTGCTCCATAAGGATGTAAGCAGAAATGGCCCATCTAGACCTTGTGTAGCCCTTGCCAAATGTGTACTCTCAGTCCCAGAGGTTAGAACTGCTAAAGCAATCTGCCCCCTGGCAGATTTTATCTCTGGGATTGCAGTTCCAGGATAAATGGCACATTGTGCCATTTCCAAAGGGAATTTTATGTATTACACACACTTAAAAATATGGACACTGTATGGACACGGTGTACGGTATTGAGGAGGGTGTAGCAGCAAGCTGTTCTTGTAAGTACCCTTTCTGTCCCCTCTTCTTTCTGTTCTGCTTGTCACCTCGTCACCCATATACTTCAGACCCTAAAGCATCTCTTCGACTTGGACTTCATATTCTTTGTAGGCTTTCAGACACTCTTACCTAGTTTGGCTAATATGACTCTGGAGTAAGTCCATTCGATAAGCAGACTGGCAGGCTGGAAATTCAACATCAACTTTGGAGGCTGACTCTTCAACTCTTCACTACCCAAAGCAGAGATGCACAGCAATGCAGGCGCTCCCTCTGAAAATCCTGGTTCCAGCTCTGGAAGTGGTCTAGGCCTGCTGTTGAGGTCTCTGAGACCTGAGTATTTTAGCCAAGCAGGTCAGTGCAGTAACATTGCTGCTGGTCTTGGTGCCAGGGTGGGTTTGAGTGTTTGTGACAGCATTGCCCTTTGCTGTACAGACACACCCTTTGAATCTGGGCTTTTCCTTTCTTTCTTTCTTTTTTTTTTCCCCCCTTTTTTTTTCCTTTTTTTTTTTTTTTTTCCTTTTTCCCCCCTGTACCATGAAATCATGAAATACCCCTCTCCATTGGCATACAGGATTTCAGCTAGCAGGGTGGCTTCCACCAGAGCACATGAGAACTGGAAAAAAACTAGGACGCCACTTTTAAGATTGTTTTTAAAGAAGACTTTGGAGAAAGAAGCTGATTTCTTTTAGGAAAGGGCGCTGGCTCCCTGCAGTGTGTTCTGTCACCATGTCACAGGATTTCTAAAAGGAGCAGAATCAGTAGGACACTGGTGTATCAGTCTGCAAAGAGCAGCTTCCTTCACTCATCTCCCATATTTGACTGAACTGGTATCAGTTCAGTCTCCCCACTCCCTTCCCACCTCCTGCCTCCTTCCGCCAACAGTCCTCTCAAAATGTGCTTTGTAACTAAAGACTCTCCTAAAGAGCTGAGTCTTTTAGTTCTTCTGCCTAACAAAAACTTGTGCTGCTTAAAAATAGATTTGCAATTACCGAGGGAAACAGAAGAATCAGTGCAACCCAGCTGCATCAGAGTTGGCCTCCCATCCTGGCTTAAAGAAGCCCCTGAAATTCAACACACATCACTCGGGCATAGCTGGGAGACCTCTGTGGGGATCTTTCCTTTGAACAACATTCCTCTTCTGCAGGATCTGCTGTTTGCAGCAGAATTATCAGGGAACCTCAAAGTGCCTGTCTAGTGTCTTTATGAAAAATGACAGAAGCTTTTTGTTTCTTGACTAGCTGGGGTTTCATGTATTTCTTAGAGCAGACAAGGGTAAGAATTGCCTGGCCAAAGCAGAAGATCCTGAGATTTATCATGAGCTTACAAATTGGTTCTTTGCTAATAACATCTGGTATGTGGTTAGTACCATCTGAGCAATTCCAAGCACTTTCTGAGTATCCAGGAGGTGAAACTTCCATAGTTTTGGGGTCTTACAGGAAGGTAATGATTTTATACAGAAGAAAAAAAGGCATGCCCAAGGTTATGCCTCAAACTTGGTAGACGTGGAAGGAAAAATCAAGACCCCTGACTATGCTGGGTCCTGTGGAAGGATTAAGGAGTAGAAAGGAGGGAGGCAGTGGTATATGTGGGTGATCCCTAGCCTTCCCTATAGAAGAGATCACCTATAGAAGGAAGATCCCTTCTATATGTCTTCTCCCTTGGCTGCTGGGGGGCATACATCCGACAGTGGTTTTTGGCCGCCCTGGTGAGATGGATGGGTGCTATCCCTGCCTTCGACGGCAGGTATGTCAGCTCCCTGCAAACCTGGTTAGGCTCAGCTTATCTTAGAACCTGGGCTCAGCTCTGCATCCCCAGAAAGTGTGCTTAGTTTCCCAGTGACACATTTCTGCATATCCCAGAAAACATGCCAGGAGCTGGGGCATGCAGTGCCACAAGGGCTCTGTGCTGCTTCTTGCTACACGTTCTGAACCAGTGAGGGCAAATCAGATCTGCTGAATCAAAAACAATTCCCAGCATTTCTAGTCTCCTCAGAGACATGATTGCTTCCTGGAACCCTGCTGGAGAGCTTCCCTGTGTGTGAGTTCACTTGCCCCAGGGCTTCAGATGGTTCTATGGAGAAATTTAAACATACAGCCCTATTGATGTCAGTGGGGACTTTCTGGTTCTTTCATGAAGGATATATACCTATGTTTCTTCCCAGGTGCTGGGGGTGCAGTAGCAGCAGCACGATGCTCACTTTCTTTCAATATGATTGCTAAAAAATGTTGCTTAAGACACTAGTCAGGTCTGTGCAAGACTGGCTGCAAGTAACAGGAGACTTCTGCTAGAGCATAAGCTAACGATTTGGAGAGGGCACACTTTAAATGCAAGGTCAGATGATGATCAGTGTCAGAACACCACATTATTGCTATTGATTGAGGAAATGAGCATCCAAACCTTTTGTTTTGGGGTGATTAAGTTACCTGTAAGGTAAGAAGGCATGGCAAAAGATATCAATGAGAATGCTGGCTCAAGTGTTGGATTTCTCTAGAGAAAATTTCAATTTAAATTCTGTAGGCTTTCTCCTGGTGTGTGAGGGAGAGAGAGGAGGAGTTGGGGGAAGGTAATTTCTAATTTTGTCCAATTCTCCTTTCCCTCATTTCTGTCCATGTGCATGCATTGAGGTGTGTAAAGCATCAGAGTGTCCCAGTTATTCTGAACCTTTGCAGAGAGCACTCTGTCCCTAGGCTGCACCCATGGTGTTTTGGGTCTTTGAGCAGGTTTGGAGGTGGTATTCTGGCATATTCTGAACTCCAGTGTGGGGCTGAAGGGCAGGTACCAGGCACGTTTATTCTGTGCAACAGCTATTTTTAACAGCTGATGTTACACAGCCTTGTGCTTCTTCTCAGATTAGATGGCCAATTCAAGAAGCGAGCAGAGAAACTCAGTAATGAGCAGCAGCTAACATCACCTTTACTTGCTGAATTCTACTGCACAGCTGCCTGCGGGCTGCAGCCAGCCCCTTGCCATTAACCTGGGGTCTTTTCCTTCTGGAAAGAAGGGGCAAATTCCTGGCCGTCTACCCCACAGATAAGCTTGTGTGCATCATTTACATGCATCTGGGCATCGTCATGCCCCTAAAGGTTTTTGGCAGCCTGGCCAGGGTATCTTTATGGTTTAGTAGCCTCTTGCTTGCCTCCTGTGCTGGTGATGTATAAAATAAATTTGTAATCTTAAGAAGTTGAAGATGTTCTGTGAAGGACCACGTTAGCTTTCTGAGCCAGCTTGCAAACCCTTCCTGGCACAGAAAGTCTGCAAGGACAGGGATGTTAACAGCAACTCATGGTCCCAGCAGCTTATAGGGAGCCTTGCAGGCTGTGCAGGAGGAGTGGGTGATGCAGATCAAGGAAGAACAGGACAACAGGAGCAGTGCAGATCTAATGCCTGGGTCTGGCTTGGCTCCCAGAAGAACTCCCATGATATGCTTCTGCTGTGTGCAAGGTTCTGCAGATCCTCCTTTCTGGAGCCTTTCTGAGCACCCCACTGCTCTTCTGACCTCTTTTCCCATGCAGCAGAAGTGTCCCTTAATTCAGTGACTGCGCCGAACATCATCCCGTTCAGTTTGATGACACCAAGTTAGACTGACAGAATGGCATCTTTCTTTGCTTACATTTCCTTTTGGTGGCAATGGTTGTGTACTAAGGCATCAGGAAGGAAGGCTTCAAGAGGGAACACAAAATTAGGCAATGCTTATGTTAGAAATAAGTTTTTGTGTAATTTTTTCTTGTGGTCAGTTTCTTCAAAGACAAGTCTGTGTGTTCCTCCTTATTTACACAAAGCTGGTCATGAAATAGCAGTAGATCCCAGCACACATTGCAATAGTCATGAAATCAGTTCATCTGATATTCTGTAATGGATGGAGAGCATCTTTGCATTGCCTTTTTTTAATGGGAAGAACAGTCTGTCATGTGCATCAGAGTCCTAGTTCATTCAAGGATGTATCCCAAATGTAGGTGTTACATAAAAGTAAAATCTCTTTTCTCTGTCTTTATTCTCCTTGTATCACAATGGTTGGAGTAGAAATAAATCCTATTTTTCTGCTACTGAAGGAACATCAGTGGAATGAAATTCAGTCTGTAGAACTCATTTGCTCACCTGTGTTACTCAGAACTGACTGTTAAGTAAACTAACCAGCAAGTTTGGCCTACAGGTGCTGCTCCTAATTCTCACATTCCCTACATTTCCCAAGCTTGTAAGCATACTTACCTGTTACAATGCCAAGTTTTATAGCCTGGGAAGGTCTTAAAATAGTTACACAGCTAGGAAAACAGAACTCCCTTAAGGTGCTTTAGACAGAAGTGGTAACTGAACACCAATCTCTTACTTAGCAAAATAGCAGCTTTGCCAAACAACCTTTTCAAAAGAACGTGTCATGCAAGATATGACTACATGTTATGTGTTTTGCATGGTAGCAGCAAGAGACTTCTTAAGTATCAGTGAATCTACTTTGATGCCATGAGAGATGGTCCTTCAGCTAAAATATTTTTTTTGTGTGTTTGACCCTACAAGTTCTGGGTTCAGTCTTTACAGACAACTGGACAAGGCTTCTAAAAATGTCACTAAGTTATCTGTAACCCCTGCTCCCTCCTCCTCCCAGTTAGTCCTGGTACTGAGATGGAAAGAGGATAACTCAAATGGCCCACTGGTGCTATTATCTTAAGTACTTGGGTCAAGTACCAATCTTTATATTTTTCTTCTTTGTATTTGCACTTACATGCTTGCTGAGCTGGAGTCCCTACTTCTGATGTACACACACGTGGTTCTCTCAACTTGCATTTGGGCTGTTGAAACTTGGCATGAAAGCTTTGTGCCAGGTAGCGTATGCCATACAATGTTGGCTAATGGGATTCCCTGAAATCCTTTCACATTTCAAACAGATTTATGAATAAGGTGGGCAGTTTGAACACATTACAAACCCCTAAAGCCTTAGTTAATCCTAAATTTGGCCATCTCAACTATTTATAGAACACTATGCCTATTCTAAATATATTTTCCTCAAGGGAACCTCATCTCACCCCCCTGCTCCACAGCTTAAATTGGATCAGCAATGCTGCTATGATCTGTTAGCAAAAATTCCTTCTCTAGTTCTGTGGCAGAGCTGCAGATGTTGCTGGTCTAGGCCTCGAAGGGGAAATTCTGTGCCAGGCAGAGCTCAAGGGTTTGGATTTGTCTCTGCAGCCAGACAGGTAGAGAGATAGTGGTAATATATTGGATAATTTCCTGTAGCCATTGCCTGATATTTTTTTTAATATTCCTCCTCTGCTGGAGGGTCTAGAGTTCTGAAGGGGGAAGGCCAAGTGACTTACTGGCAGTGTATGGCACCTTTCCCTTTCAGGAGTCTTCAGCCTTGCAAACTAGTCTTAATGGTGAGCACAAAACATTTTCTTTCTATAGAAGTGTAAAGTGCTTTCTGTGGGCAGAAAGCATTTCCTATTGCAAGGATGCTTGAAATTGGTGCTCTCCTCCTTTCTCTGCTATAGGGAAGAGAAGTGTCTCTTCCGTGGGAGTACCTACATGACAGTGCACGGAGAGCTGTGTCTCTGACTCTGCAGGATGGTTCTTTCTGAAGTGTTTTCTACCCACCAGGAACAGAAGCCTCCTCTTCACTAGCTGGCATTTTTTAACCCCTCTAGAAGTAAGGCGGGTTCTGCAGGCTTTGTCCAATTCAAGCTTTGCTTTGTATTAGTGAAGGCAGGAGCGCTGTAAGATGGTATAGAACTAACACTGGAGGAGTGGCTCCTGCTCTCGTCTGGCTTTGGAAGTTGATGATACATGTTCACTGTTATTTTCCAGGCAGATGAGCATGGGTCATTTAGAAAGCAGGGTTTGAATCCCACTTGCTGTTGACTGAATGGGGTCAGACTGTCAACTCTATTGCTTTCACATAAGGACAGACGATCTCTTCAGGCCAAGAAGAGCAACTCATCCCACAATAGATTCCGTAGTGGAGAATCTCTACCTTTTAGAAAAAATTATATGATTTTCAGTCAAAGGCTCTGGCTGTACCATAGGGTAGAAGTTTTTGTGCAAAGGGCACACTGTAGAACTTCACATGACATTTTTCATCCTTCAAGTTTAAAAATATTTAGAAAAATACATCCTTTATTGAATTCTGTAAGTTTGAACTGTTTCTTCTGTAGGACAGTTACCTTCTGTCTGTCTCTCTCAGGAACATCTGCAGATCTGCATGGCAGTTGCTGCATATAGCAGTCCTGAGTGGAAAATTTGGGATCAGTGTAGAGGCAGGATGGGCCATCAGGACACTGCATATCCTGCATAGCTGTCCTGCCCCACAGTAAGGGTCAATACTGACTCGCAAGAAAGCAACAGCTTCCTGTCCCTATGGTGTGATTGACCCAGACTCTACTTCATGGGTCCTGGACTCAAGTTACAACTGGAGTGCAAAGCACCTAGGCTGCTTGCACTGGTTCAAGGACAGGATTTGGAAGCAGTGTGTCAGTAGTGTCTCCAGAAATCACAACAATTTAGGCACCTGTTAGAAATCCCCTCCTTCTGGGTACAACAAAGGAGTGACTGCCACTTACTTGGCCTCAGGGACAGAGAAACCTGTGCAAGGCTTTGTCAACTCCATAGATCAGGGTAGCGTAGCTCACTGTGTATCTAAGCCTCAGAAAATATTTTTGCGGTTGACAGAAGCTTTTTTTGGTTATTACCCTTTAAGGATGAATGGGGCAGCATGTGGCAAGATTGCAGAATGGGATTAGCTCAGGACTTAGCAGGAAGAATTTCTTAGCACTCCTCCAGAGCTATTTCCTTCTCTTGCAGCCTCTGTTGCTGCATGATATGGAAAGGGTTGTGTCCTTACCTACCTGGCAGGAAAACCATCCCAGTTCAGTGCAGCAAAATGGACTGAGTCTAGAGCTCTTGGAAGCAGTGAAACAGGTAAAGTGTATTTAACAAGGAATTTCATGTGGGGGATTGCACATTTACCCTGAATGTTGCCCCAAGACACATTTGCTTCACACACAGGCCTCTTCTTACAGTCTCCTTGCCTATTCCAAGGAATCAGTATCAGCATAGCTTTAGATTTTGTTCTGGTCCTGGCTTACCTGTGTACATGCAGATAGCGTTTCTTTGCCCCTGTCCTAGTATGTAGGAAAGGACAGGCGGGTCTCTCTGAAAGTACTGCAGTGCCACTCAGCCTCATGCAGTACTCAGCACCTTGGGATGCTGCAGCTGCACTCTGCTAGGGAGAGCCATTCTGTTCAGGCAGTATCTGTGATCCCGTGGGGATGCATTAACTCAGGAAAAGTTCTGCAGTACCTGGGGCTATGCCAGGATGGGTGCTCAGACTTTAATGCTGATCATTTGTGTTAGTGTTTCAGTAAAAAACCACTCCTAATGTGTCTGTCAGTGGTTCCTGGGCTGGAAGTGTGATTGGCAGCTTTCTGGCTCATCTCATCATGCCTCTGGTTAGTTATTCCCACTGATGTCTAAGACTGGCTTGGTTGTAATGGAAGGTCTCCATTTGACTACTTTTGATAAACAAACTATAGTGCTTTTCGAAACCTAGAGTAAGCGATATGTGTCAACAAAAACTAGTGTGTTTGTGCTTGTAAGAAATAACAATATATCCCTTTTTGCAGTGCTTATAAGAGATTCAGCATCTCTATTCAGAGTCACTGGCCCTAGTTCTCTTGTAGCCTAGATGTGTTGTCTGAACTGAGGCTGGGAAGGAATCAAGTGTGATTAACCACAAGACGAACACCAGGAGTGAAACAGCCCAGATAGCAGAAGCAGGCTATAGAGCAGTTGAAGCGCAGAGCTCAATTTTAAGCCTAATTTGAACATTGAATGAGGTGCTAATATTTCAGCTACTGGGGAGCCTCTTCTCAGTCTGCTGTTTGTGTTCTATGAACAATGTATAGCAGTATATATTGAATACACAGTGAAAAACTGGCTTTGCACAACTGGTGTGGGCAGTGCAGGGTGAAGGGAAGTATCTGGTTTTGGTGATGAAAGTAGAAATCTGTCTTCATGTCTGTGCTCTGGGGAGCTGATCAGCTATTTTATGGCATGATACCATCATTACATCTTGAAGAACAAATTTCAGAGCTGGCTTCTGTAATTGCCTGATAGTTTAACCTGTCTCCATTCCCCCATAAGAGGAGAACGTATTGCCTTTGTTCATGTTGCCTTGTTCATCAGTAGATGTAAAGCAAAATATAAAATCAGACCTGCTTGAACTAACATTTGTAGCTATTCATTCATTCATGCACAAACCAACCCCTTGGTGCCGGTCCAGTTTTTTTCTTATACTAGAGAGAAAATAAGAACAGTGAGTCAATTAATATTCCCTTTTCTTTTTAAAGTGTCAGGGAAATGTTTGGATACCATGGAAATGAGCAACAACATGGTGAAAAACTGGTTTAGAAGGTGTTTAAGAAGTTAAATTTAGTCCTGGAAGTAGCTTTGCTGTGTTTTACCAGAGTCTTCTGCTTTTTTCCATTGCTCCCAGTATGATATTTAGGATGGACTTCACCCATTCCCAGGAGTGCAGGGAAGGCCCTGCCCTGAGTCAGTTGGGACTAAAGGTTGGCTGAGTGCTGGGCCTGGTGTACGTTTTTGTCACACAGTGACGGATGCCTCTGGTTGCTTTTTGTTCCTGCTGGGTATGGGATGGGTTTTAATCCTGGTTAAATCCTGTATCCCAGGTGTGTTTGCCTTCTCTTGAAAGGACTTCTCTTTCTCTCTTTTGCAGGCATGGTTCAGAAGCTTGACCAGAAGCTGCCTGTAGCCAATGAGTACCTGCTGCTTTCAGGTGGTGTGCGGGAAGGTGTGGTGGACATTGATCTTGATGAGCTGAATGTATATGCACGAGGCACAGACTATGACATGGACTTCACCCTGCTTGTGCCCGCACTGAAGCTGCATGACCGCAACCAACCAGTCACTCTGGACATGAGACACTCAGCTTTGTGCCACTCCTGGCTGAGCCTGCGTCTGTTTGATGAAGGAACTATCAGCAAATGGAAGGACTGCTGCACAATTGTGGACCATATCAATGGAGCTACCAATTATTTCTTCTCTCCAACAAAAGTCGCAGACTGGTTCTATGACTCTATTAGCATTGTCCTCTCTGAGATCCAGAAAAAGCCTCAGCGAGGGATGCCAAAGGTGGAGAAGGTAGAAAAGAATGGAACTATCATATCAATCATTTTGGGAGTGGGCAGCAGCCGCATGCTGTACGACATTGTCCCTGTGGTGTCCTTCAAGGGTTGGCCAGCTGTGGCCCAGAGCTGGCTGATGGAGAACCACTTCTGGGATGGGAAGATCACAGAGGAGGAAGTCATAAGTGGGTTTTACTTAGTGCCTGCGTGTTCCTACAAGGGGAAGAAAGACAATGAATGGAGGCTGTCATTTGCCAGAAGTGAAGTCCAGCTGAAAAAGTGCATCTCCAGCAGCCTCATGCAAGCCTATCAGGCCTGCAAAGCTATCATCATCAAATTGCTGTCCCGCCCCAAAGCCATTAGTCCATATCACTTGCGGAGCATGATGCTGTGGGCTTGCGACAGGCTACCAGCCAACTACTTGGCACAGGAGGATTACGCAGCCCATTTCCTCCTGGGTCTCATTGATGATCTCCAGCACTGCTTGGTCAACAAGATGTGCCCTAACTACTTCATCCCCCAGTGCAATATGCTGGAGCACCTGTCTGAAGAAACCGTCATGCTGCATGCACGGAAGCTGTCCTCAGTCCGCTCAGACCCTGCCGAACACCTTCGAACTGCCATCGAACATGTCAAAGCGGCCAACCGGCTAACACTAGAGCTCCAACGGCGGGGCAGCACCACCAGCATCCCCTCCCCACAGTCAGATGGAGGGGACACCAACCAGCCGGATGACCGATTAGCCAAAAAGTTGCAACAGCTAGTGACTGAGAACCCTGGGAAGTCCATCTCTGTCTTCATTAACCCAGATGATGTCACAAGGCCCCACTTTAGAATTGATGACAAATTTTTCTGAGCTTTCGTCAATGTTTCTTGGGAGTTTTTTCTTTTTGATTCCTTTTTAAAAACTCTTGCAGTGTGCAGGTTTTTTTTGTTTGTTTTTCCTTGATGACTTAGTCTCTTGTTTTTTACATATCCAGTGTAGATTGGATCTCTTGAGAACAATCTGAATAAATTATAATTCCTGGTTCTGCAGGACGGTGCAGATTTTGAAACAGTATATTACTATTTCATATGCTGCTTTGATTTTTTTCACCCACCCAGCCCCTTTGTCTGTGAGTAGTTTCTAAAGCAGAACGTGCATCATAAACACACATGCCACAGTGTAATGTAGATTTGTTTTTCAAGCTTCCATAATTTATGTACATTGTTGGGCCTGGGGAAGGGACAGCTCACCTTCCATTGCTTCAGAAATTCACTTCTTTTTCCATGAGCTTCCATCACCCTAAAGAAATGAGGAGAGACTCTGGGTTGGAAAGCACTACTGGTAATTTGACGAGGCCAAATCTACTGGGCTGAAGCCCAGTTCATCTGTTCTTCACACTTCTCACACTAGGGAAGAAAGTTGACTTTAATGATGATGATGCAGCTTTTAGGGGAAAGAGTTGTTTCTGTTCTGATCTACTTTTTGAATGTATTTGTTCATAATTGGACCTTGTACAGTCCAGAGGGTTGTTTCTGCTGCTTTTCCATGCGGAATAAGGTTATGGAATGTTAGTTTTAGCGTGTGTAATTATTCAAAGCCTTATTTAAATTCTATTAAAGAACATACCATTATAAATGTTAATTGCACTAATGAAATCTCTGCCATTACCTCAGTCCCACTGTTTGTGTTTCTTTCAAGAATTAGCATCTGTTATTAGGTCTCAGTATTGCAGATTGCTTGAGGCCCCTTGGGTCTCATGGTTTCAGGTGATTTCTTGATTGTCTTTTGTAAAAGGCTCTTCCTTGTTAGCCCTGCTATGTGTGAGAAGTCAATTTTTGCATTGGCATATTTCTTTGGATGCGTATTGTGTGTTGCAGTGCATATTGCATTAATATGTATTGCATGTTGTTGAAACAGGTTTACCATTAGATAAGGATGTAATGCTAAAGCAGTGGTATGTGCAAAGTGAACCAGCCAGACTTCAAGCAAAGGAGCTACTTTGCTTCTGTAATGCATGTATTAGGCTTGATCCTTTACAGCAGTTACCATTCCCTTGACTCCTGTGGACTTTCTGACTTACCCTGGGACATATGAGATCTTACTTTGGTCTCATGTTTGCAGAAGTTGTGTTTGTATGTAAACTTGTGGTGCAACAGTAGCCTTGAAAAAACACATACGCTTTCCTTTTTTTGTGTAGGATAAGATGTATGGTAACAAGGGTTAGTCTCAGCCAAAAATAATTCTAAAAGGTCAAGGATACAGTGGCTTTTTGTGGCTGGCTGGCCAGTGACTGATATTTAGGCCTTAAATCAGCAATTTGGGCTTACTGATTATCCCAGAGAAGCTCTTTTGATCCAAACTTGATGCATGTTTTAAAATGTGATTATTAGAGCAGGTTGAAGTATTTTTTAAATATTTGACAGGTAAATGAGGCGCATATCTAGTCAATTCTAACAGATAAAAATTGTGTATGAAAAATGTGTCACTTTTTTAGCCCAGCCTTTGCGGTAAAGAAACCAGGCTGGTGGGGCAACACACCAGCAGCTTTGGAAACTGCTTTATTAGATGGCAGGGAGGTTTCAATACCTGATCTAATGCCCAAGTCATCTCTTAAAATGAAACTTTGACTCCTCCATCTCTTGGATGTATTTGCAAACTTCACCCCATTGCTGTAGCCCAAATGTTCACATTTACCTGAATTTACTGGTACACACTTACATGAGCCTGAAGAAGCTCTCAGAAATTGCTGGCTAGATGGAGTGGATGAGGATTTAACTTTAAAGCACAATTGGCTAGTGATAATGAGCCCTGGTGCAGCTGTGGTTATGGTCCAGGGAAGGACATGTATTGACTTCAGCGGAAGCAGAACTGGGTCCTACCAGTGTGGCTATTGCCAAAGATGAGTCTCCATTTAAACCTGTGTCACCTGCCAGGGGAAGCAAGAGAACCGACTGGGAATCCTCTCCAGAAGTGCTTGGAAAATGCAGATTCGTTGAAATGGTCTTTTCCCCAGTCTCCAGGACTTCTGTCTCTTGGAAAAAGAGTCTGGGCTCCAGGATGAAGTTTCCCATCGCCACATGAGAGAGATCTGTTCAGCACAAAGCAGCAGTAGCCTGGCAGGCAGAGTACTTTCCCAGGAGTCCCAGTGCCCGTGACGGTGCTTCTCAGTTATGCAGAAACACAGCCTTCCTCATGCCAGTTCAACATCCCAATGACCAGCAGTTTGGCTAGCCCATGTCAAGCTCTGGTGTGTGCTCCTTTTTTTGTTTTAATTAAAAAACATTTTGAAAAGTAGCCATCTTGTTCTTCCTGCATTATGAGGAAAATATGTATGTGTTGGGGTTTTTTTTGTGGGGAAGAGGAGGCTTGGCTTTTTACTGGACTGGAAAGCAATTTCCCAGGTGGGCCTGAGAGAACAATATATCCTCTGCCTGGACTGTCTGTCTTCCAGGGAAGCAGAATCCTAATCTCCAGTAGGTTTTGGATCTCGGACTAGTATTTGCTCCTTTCCATATAGTATAGCTTAATGAAGCAGACTGTCAGCTCAGAGAGGTGATGTGTACTTTGTATATTAGAGAACACTGAAGGATCTGTTTCCTTCCTCTCCTCTTGTCCCCTCTTGCCTTTGAGTATATGCTGGGATAGACTTGCAAAATGCATAGGTCTCTATGTAGGATTTCAAAATAGTGAGTGGGTTTAGATACCAACAACCTGTTATTCTTCACTACCCCCTGCTAGTTTCAAGGGGACAGCAGTGCTTTTGTTGTTGGGGAGTTCTTGAAAGTCCTTCACACAAGCATTTTAGAGCACCCAGCCCCATGGGGTTAAAGGCTTGGCCAATTTAACAAACCCTGGAGTAAGAGGGAATTTTCTTTAAACTAGCAATGTAGTCATCTTCCCTACTGACATCAAGGAGACAAGTCAGTGCTGTGAGCCCATGTCTTAATGGGAGCTTCAGTTCTGCACCCACTGCTATGAGGGATAAGATTTTATTTTTGCTTTTGCCCATTAGCTACCTTCCTGCTGGCTTCTCCCTGTTGGTGGGTGATGTTGCAAAAGGACTGGGACAATTGGTGAGGGGCTGGTTGCATGTTTAAGAATGTAAGAGGTCTCCTTTATGTGTCTGTGTATTACTGCCTTCTACACTGTTGAAAGGGAGGGGACTCCCAGCCAAGAGGGTCTGGCCTTGAGGCATCAAAAAGGTGGAGAGGAAGAAAAAGTGCCCTTCAGAGGCTTCGCTTTCTCAGTGTGAGCCTCCTTGAGCATCCTGGCTGTGATCCTGCTCTTGCGACAAGCTTTTGCCTTTGCTCTTTCTATAGGGCTGCTGACAAGTAGCACAACGGGAGGAGCAGCTAATTTGACTGGTTCCACTTGTCACTTCTGGGAGACCCTGAAGAACCTGTTACTTCTTCTGGGGGGACACCTGAGGTGCTGCAGAACTGACAAAACCACTAGCCAGTGGGGGGGTTATTCTCTGTGCTGTGTTGGGGGGGAGAACTCAAATTAGAGCAGAAGGGAACAACAGCCCCAGGAGCTTTGTGAAAGCCTGCAGGCTCTGCTTCTTCAAGCACGTTATGTGAAGCCTCAGTCACTTCTGGCTGGCTGTGATAAATTGGTTTCTCCACATTTTCCAATACTCTAGCCTGGAGAAATGTTGGTGCTCTAACCAGAAAACTACAACTGAGCATCAGAGTCACTCTTTGCAGGAGATACAGCAAAATACCAGCAGGAGTTTAACCATGCACTGCCCAAAATAGAAGCCAGTCCCCAAAAGACATTGAAAGAGCTATTTTTTTTAATGATCTGTCTTTTCTGTTGTACTTCTGTCACTGTGAGAGATAGCCCTGGTTTTGATCTAAATTTTTGGACTTTCCCTGATTGCCTTGTTCCAGTGGAGAGCAACCTTGTTTTGGCAGCTATGGTGTTTCTGGGCTCCACAGGGACATCTGAGCTCTGTGCCCTTCCACTTCTTGGTCTCCTCATGGAAGGTATAGTATGCTGTGAGGCAGGCTTGTGTCTGCTACAAATTGACAGGTCAGTGACTGAAACAGGCACTGAAAAACAGCAGTCACTGTTGACGTGAGGTGTGCCCTCAGCTCACCTTCTGTTGGCCAATGTTGTGGGCCATATGAAATGACCCCCAAATTCTCCCTGTGGGCACTGTGCTCTAAAACAAGTATAGGGTGGCTGGCTTCATGCAAGATGCTGTCCTGGTGGCAAGCATCCACCAGCAGTGAATGGTCTCAAATCGGTTGTTTACATTTTCTGGTAAATCTGGGGTTACAGGGAAAAATCACTACTTAAAAACCTTAGAAGTCCAGACATCCCTGACGGTCATATTGCTCTGCTCTCCAGAGACTGGTGCTTAGACCCGGCTCCACTCAGCTGCAGCCTCTAAAAACATTTATGTAAAGAAGGTTTATTTAGGTGTCTCACCAATCTGCTTGCTGTATAGTGATGAATGCACATGGCAGCTGGGTAATGGGGCCAAAAGTGTCCAGGAGGTGGTGGCTGGGGCTAGAGGGCCACAGCACAGGGCCCAAATCCCATTAAAGTCCGTTGGGACTCAAAAATGTGCTTGAAACTAAGTGTGTGTGCTTTGCTGGATCAAGCTGATTGTGATTACACCAAAAGTAAGCAGACGTCTGTCATATTTTATTAACCCATGCATAATACAAGCAACTATGCATAATGCAAGTGAATGTGGCAGAGGGAAAGGCGAAGATAGACTTTCTAATGATTATTCTCTTTTTTTTTTTTAAAAGGTGTGCATAGTTGGTGCCTAGAATTGCTTAAAAACATCCATCTGTCCCTTTTTGCAGGTTCAGTGCTGGATACGTTTTGCCACTTTGTGTCATATTAAAGCCAGTGTGTTTGAAAGGTCACTGGGCAGCTGAGTGCAATAATGGTCAAATTCTCCAGGCATTGCTCAGTGATTAGAAATATTCAGCATGCAAATAGCTTGTTCAACTTCAGCAAGTACATCATCTCCCTCCTGCCAGCCTTGCTTGGAGTGAGTTAATGGACTTTTAACATTATACAGCTTAGAGAGTGACTGTCTCTAATAGCTCCTGATTAAGCTCTCCAGAAAGGCAAATAACCATCATGGGGCAAAGGCTAAGCAAGGGGAAAGGGGATGGGGACAAAAAAGCACAGATATTAAAAAGTTGCTGTCCAAGGGACTCTTGCTGACATGTTTTGTTCAGGGAAATTCAGCATTATATTTAGCACATTTTGGCTTTTGAGAACTGTCAAATGAATCCCAATTTATTTCCTCTGAATGCTTTTAGAATAGTGATAAAATAGCCCTCCATCCCTTCTCCTCCCCCTTTGCCCATTTATAATCTATTATTTTAGGGCTGCTCTGAGGCACTATTGTGTTTTCCTATTATCATTGTCCCTGGCTCAGCACTGTGCTTCCAAGCTGAATGTAGGCTTTTGGGGGTTATTTTTATCTTACTGACCTTCTGTGGTAGAGGAACATGCTCTCATTCAGTCTCCAGACAGCCTGATTTGTCGAGCAGAGAGATGTGGGTGCATATCAGGGGCATCAGGCTCTCTTCAAACTGACTGGGCCCTGTCTTTCCCTCTCAGTTTTTGTGTGTTAGGAATATCATCGTGGAAGACATGACTGAGGTCTCACTAGGCAGAGAAGACGATACGATTCTGAAGTCAAGCAAGCTCTACTGCAAAGTGAAAATTGAGCCCAAACACCTGCTTTCCTCCCTGATTCTCAACCTCCCCGACCCCTTTGTTTTAGCTTTCTTTTGGGGAGGTGGAGAGGAGAGAGATGAACTGCATTTGTCCACTTCAGTGGGTACAAATCATAGCTTTGGTTTAGGATGTTAGACACTTCACTCATTAATGGCTCTGTCTCCAGGGCTCCCCATTGCTTTATGCCCCATCATGACATTGGTGGGACGGGGAGAGGGTTTTGTCACCTGTTCAGCCACTTCACAACAGAACTGTGCCAAGAAAGGAATGGGCTTTTTGTATGAAGGGCTAGTGACCTTGTGTCCTTCTGCTGCCTTTTATGTGCCAAGGCTTATGCACATAGCGTGTTAAGTGCCACTTCTGAGGGCTTCAGCTGATTGAAGAATAAAGGCCAAAGTGCTTCTGTGCAAACCAGCTAGCTCCCCTTCCAGGCCTTCAGCATCCCTTGCAGGGTAAGTCAGCTTCTATCCGAAGTCAGTGCTCTCAGAGCAGACTTTGGCTGGTTGTGCTTGCAGGGTACAGGCTGGGTATGTATCCGCAGATGACAGCAGGCCAGGGACAGCTTCCTACAACTGCCACATTAAGAGATAACTCCACCTGGCTGATTTGAAACAGCACGGAGGAGAAGATCCTTCCCGCAGGGAGGCTGCTGCAAAGACCAACCTTTCCCACCAGCACTATGACTTGTGTAGTGGCCAGGAGGAGACTCCAATGACTAGTGCTACCATAAAGGCACCCTTGTGCCTAAGAGCTTATGGGTGTCAGGCAGCAGCTGCTATGCCTGAGGGGAGCTGGGTGTCTTCTGCCTCCTGGCACCCTGTGGGACAGAGACCAGGGCTGTCATAGGACTACCCAGCAAGGACAGCAAAGGGGGAGCTGGAGTGGTTGAGGACATGCTCTCCCCCCACTCTGACCCCTCATCTCTGCAGTGCTACCATAGCTGTAGCAACTGGTTGCAGCTTCTATGACAAGATACCATTTGTGGAGCTTTCAGGAAGAGAGGCTGGATTTTACCTGGCAAAGATGGCTCTCAGGGAAAGCCTGCACCGAGCCCAGTGATTCCTGTGCCTCCCTACTCACTTAGGGAAGTGCTCAGTGCCTGCAAGGCCCTTCACTGTGCCTTAACACCTTCTTTGCAGCCGTGTAAACTAATGCAGAAGAGTTGGGGCAGTGAGGAGCAAAGACCAGCAACAGCATCTCTGCGAAGGACGTTTCCCTTCTGCCTCCCATGGTGTCCAGTACGTGCTCATTCAGCTGTGATTGTCCTGTGAGGATCCTCCAAATCTTCTTCAACTATTAATAATTGATACAGGGCTCAGAGGAGCCACTTTAGTCATGGATTTCAGCCACCACTACAGTCAAAACCACCAGTGTTGGTGGTTTTGATGTTTAGGGTCCAGACCATGTCTAGTCCACCCCCACCCCCACCCCCACTCTTGTTAACACCCTGTAACAAGCAAAAGGGCTGTAGCAAGATAAAACTCAAAGCTGCAATCTTCATTTAGTTTCCCTCGGAGGTTCACTTTATTTTCTAATGGTTCTGGCTGGTCTTGGTTGATGTACACAGTGCTATATTCATTGCATTATTTTGTTAACCACTGGTGGCAAAACTGGGATTGGCAAGTGTTGTCTTTAACCCCTGGACTGCTGTGAGTACATGTAGATGTTATCTTGCTGAATACTTGAACTGGTTGCACTAACATCATCTCTGCTACTAATTAAAATGGAGGGAACAATGGTGGGAAGTCATTACAGAAAGCCTGCAGAAAAAGCACAAGCCTGTCCATTAAAGGAAATTCTGGAAACTGAACCCAACAGGCCTGAATCCCACCAGCCCACTGTTACTAAGGACTAATAAGTCCACCAAGGCATATGTTACCAGGTCAGTAGTAGAAAACTAGTTTTTCACTTGTTCTTTCCCCAAGGCATGGCTCTATTCAGCGTCAAACCCACTGAAGGCAGAATGTGAAACCCAGCCCCCAAGGAGGCATGGAAAGAAGTGCTGCTCACCTGGTTCCTCCAGTCTGTTTCTCTATTGCACCCAGCCTGCCCCATGCCCCTCTCCAAAGCATCTTTAAATAAACTCTCCAGAGATGTTCTGGTACACAGTAATGAACTAAAATGAAATAAAATGCTGCTGAAAGGAGCTGGATAAATGCCTTTTCATATTTCGTTATAATCACCTAGAACAACCTCAACGTCTGTGTCATCTGTCTCTCTGGCTTACTTGTGGAGTGGCAAGCATCATGGTGACTGTGCAAAAAAGGAAGAGAAATGCAAGTTCATGTGAGTTGGAGTAAATAATTTAGAGGCACTGGCTTGTTGTTCTGATACACAGTGCTACCCAGGGCTGCCAGGGCATCCTGGTCCAGCATGCATTGAAGTCATGGTCTCCCAAGTAAAAGCAAGCTACGGAGAAAACTAAGTGAATCCTCCAGTCTGTTAACGTTCCAGCTCATTGATCAGGTGGAAACTCAGCAGTGTGACTGTGTGGAGGGCTGGAGTAAGGCTGCAGGGTGTGGGAGCAGTGTAAGTACAAGTGGGCTGGTGGGCTCTTCAGCTGGTGCTGCTGTGCCTGCACACGGGCACCTGCGGTTGCACTACTATACACCACTGTGCAACGGACTGAATACAGTCAGTTCTTGAGTCTGAAAGCCTTTTCTGAACAACAGCTCAAGAAATAAAGGGCTAAACCAAAGAGAAGATCACCTAAAAAACAGTACGTCAGGCACAGCCCTTCCACAGGGCAGAGACTGAAAAGGAACTTTACGTGATCAGTTTCAATGTTGTGGTAGTCTTCGACTTCCTGCCCAGCTGCCAGTTCACAAGGAACCTTACTGTATTGTGCTCTCCTTGGAAGAGGATTTGTTCTAGCTATACAGCTCTGTTGATAACTTTGGAAAGATGCAGTCTTGGAGGCAAATGCAAACCTGTGTCCCACTGCTCCAGCTCAATACTGAGCAACAGGCACAGCGGTGGTTTGTGTGTGTTGCTGCACATGTCAGACACCTGAACGTCTAGTCTTCCAGTTTCTTGCTATATTAGTGTCTTAGAAGTTCTCCTGAACAGTGAAGATCTCCAGGAGATGTTTCCCACCTTGATGCTCCTGTCTAAAATTACAAGGAAGACAGTACAGTGCAAGCAGGAGGCATGTTAAGTAATTCCCATACAATGTGCCAGGGCATTTTCATGGTATTTGTAGAACAGGGTCCTGCCTGGTTTGCCTTTCCTGCCCCTCTGTGCCTTCACACCTGTGCACACAGAGGAGAGGGCTCAGGTGTGGTCTGGAGGTGTTGGGGACAGCTCCAGCTCCCCCTCCCTGGCTGGTCAGCTCGGGGTTCAGCCCAGCAGAGCAGTCAGTAGGTCTGGGTGATCATGTCGCTTTGGAGTCCAGCTGTCCCAGTGGCCAAATCCTGTTAACTGCTCACCTTTTATTTCAGGCATGAATAACTCCAGCTATACAGCTGCATATGCCTTGAAGAACTAAACATAGCTTTGCACAAAGCTTGGAGTTTATGAATTGCTGCGGTTTATGGCTGGGGGTGGGATTTATTTATCACAAAGAACTGAATTAACTTGACTATTTGTGCAACCAGACCTGAGGTCTAAGGGCCCAGCAAGGTATTTAGACATCTGAGTCACGCCCCTCCTGCAACGTTGGTGCTTGCTGGCACAGACCTGGTCCCTCAAATGCTTGTTTAGTGGCGTGATGCCACCGTCATATAATAACTTGGCCCAGTGGCTGGATGGATCCACATTTAACTAGATGTATGCCTCTGGTCTGACTGCAAAAAGGTCCTTCGTATTCAAATGCCATTTCTCTTTCAATAGTTAGCACTCTCTCACTGAGCACTTCCCCCAACAAGTGCATCAGCAGGGCACCCTGTGAACCCAAGAGCTCTGACCAGGAGCTGAGGGCCATCCCCAGCCAGAGGGAGATGGGGTGTATCTTGCTCCCCATTCCCAGTGCCCTGTGCTTGGCTTGGAAATAAGACCTGGATCTTTTACTGACGACATTCAGCAAGCAGAGCTGATGCGCCTGCACAGCACAGCCCTGCACAGGACCAGCCCAGCACTCGCAGGGGAGGCAGCTCTGCACACAAGCTGATTTGCACTTTCCTTCTGTGGCACTAATTAGACCACATGCAGCTCCTGTTTCTGGGAAGAGCTCTTTTAGAGCCACCTCAGGTATCTCTCAACTGCATGGCGTTTGCCAGTTTGGAAATATCGACTCTGCTTAGAAAGCTAAATAATGTCTCACAGCAGTATTGCAGTCTCCCACTTCTTACTGGAAATAACCTTCTGGTGTCATCTGCCCGTGGCCTTGTCCCTTCACATGTCTGGCAAGATAAGACATTATTTTAAGGGTCAGGGTGATGATATGGAAGGTATCTGTTGTTGTCAATTTTACATACAGTACTTCAGCAAATGTCCACATTTGCCAGCCTGAATTCAAAAGATGAAGGGAGGCATGTGAGCATAGAATAGCAGCACAAGTTAATGAATGTGTTTGTAAAAGCATCTCTTGCATGCATAACTCACTTTTAGTACCTGATTTTCAGTCTGGTCACAGAGAGATTATGTTGATATGCACTTCTGCAACCACTGAAATTCCTTTGCAGTCAGAGACAGAAATTTCTGTTAAATATATATATATATATATAAAATTTCTCCAGGTTCATTTGAAGAGAGTGATAATATACCATTGCTCCCAGTGGGGGCATAGGTGCCTCCTATCTTATCTATGCTGACATGCATTAGAGCTGGGCTTGAATGGTACAAATCAATAGTGGGAAATGCAGTGGCTGAAACTGCTAAGTGCAGCTCTAATGTTCCTTATGCAAATGTTAACACTCACCAGAGAGCACACCTGCTCAAATGAGCAAAGAAACAAGATTGACTGCTCTATTTCTTAAATGATTCCCAATATTTCCTGTTTTGTTTTAGGGTTTTGGTTTTTTTTGTGGTTTGCATCTCCTATGAAAAAAAAAAAAACCCAAACATTTGCTGAAACTGCAGAGGTTAGTACCAGCCAAAATTTAGAAAAGAACACCTCTGGTTTTGGGACAAACATGTGAAACATGTTGCCCACACACTCAAGGGCAGGCACGCTATCCTGCATTATATCCAAGCTCATCAAGGCACAGCTAGCTGGGTTCTGCCCCTCTTATCTGTTTAGTGCCTACTGATTCCTATCCTGATGCAGACCAAAGTGGTCACACGTGTCCCTGACTTGGCTCTCAGGCAGAATTAGTGCATGGGTGTTACATCCTTTGGCATAGTTCCTGAGCACCTCATGCTCCATCCAACATTGTTAACCCTTAACCAGCCACTCAGCCTGAAGCTGGACCTGATTGCCCAAGTAGCTGAGCACCTGCTGCTTACACCAGATTAACAGGAGCTGCATGTCCTCAGGATTGCCAGTGGCTGGACCTGGAATTTGCTCATGCTAAAAGCCAATTCATTTGCTCTGAACATACAGCTAGCTGATACATGGAGGGAGACCACCATTATGACAGGCAGGCCCTGAGGGTCTGGGATCACCTTATTTCATCTGCAAGCTGGAGTAATTGCAGCAATGACTGAGCTTCATAGCAGTATTGACCTCCTTCCCCCTCTGTAATACATAGAAAAGTGGAATAGGAGGAGAAAAACCCCTTAGTTTTCTTATTTCTTTCTGCACAGTAACCCTGACCTTCATGGCACACCTGGCCATTGCTGTCTGGGAAGGTTTTCACTTACCAGCTGGCCCCAGCACAGCTAATTGACTGCTCAGCAAGGCTGGGTACAGCAGCAGCCCAGGTGAGGGGGTTGTGCGTTAGCAGCCATTTGGCAGACCAAGGTTACAAAGAAGGAAAGAGGGCTCCTAGGAGGGTTGGGCTGATGTGTCCTTGTGCTCTGAGGGATGATTGGATGGGGGCTGTGGCCAGAGGAAGGTCAGCAATGGACTGAGAAGTAAGTAAGCCTTTATGTGGGACTATTATAAACCTGTGCATAAAGTAAGAAGCAGCTCTGCGTCCTGGGTCTGGTTCCCTGAGGAGCTTTGGACAGCCCCTGTGGTCAAGGAGGGGGCTAGATCCTGGCTGTGAAATGGTGGAAAAGGTGATCCCTCATTTTGGGGGATGTATACTTTCACCTTTCCATTTCTTCTT
Source organism: Elanus axillaris (assembly GCA_026212715.1). NCBI lineage: Eukaryota > Metazoa > Chordata > Aves > Accipitriformes > Accipitridae > Elanus > Elanus axillaris. Next base: position 28,818,952 of record JANZLQ010000089.1, read on the forward strand.
ATCATCTAGAGATAACAATAAAGATGCAAGCAAACTTGTGAGCTGACTAAGATGAAAGGCCAGGGTTTGCTTGCGTATGCCAGGAGCTGGGGTGCCTAGAGAGCCTGAGGCAATGTTATAGACATTTAAAGCTGCAAATGTCCTGCTGCCAGCTCTTTCATTAGGAAAGGATCAAGGTAAAAAAAAAAAAAAAAAAAGGAGAAGTTGTTAGTGTGACTGCCTTGTAGATGTGCTGTCTGGAGGAGTTTGTTTTGGGAATTGCTGAGGAGGAGAGGTCTGCTTGATCTTGAAGGCAAGGAGCCTTGGAAATACTGCTGAGCTCGAGCTGTCTGAAGCCGTTGGTTCCTCATGTGATAACGCTGCCTTGGCCAGCAGCGCCTGTACGCATTCATCTATGGGGAATTATGTGGTCAGACTGTAAAGAAAAGACATATCCTGGCACACCATCAGCTTTATTTACTATTATCACTAGTAAACGGGACGTTGGCAGGTATTTATCAGTGGTTGTAAACCCTTGCGGTGTCATGGAGGGAAGGCAAAATGTTTCCTTGGCTTATGCAACAAATTGCTAGAAAGGGTCCATCCTCTTACACTGTGAGTTGAGGGAGCATAAGCCTGCTAAGCTTTGCTGTCCATGTGCTTTGTATCTGTCCTATGGGGTGCTCACCTGAACACAGTTTAGGTGGAGGTATGTATGAAGAGCCCTGTTTCTGCTATTGCTGGGTGCATTGGGCTGCAGCACTGTTAGCCTTGCAGAGGGGTGCCTGCTGTGAAGCCAGGAGGGAGCCCAGCTGGGAAGACAGCTGAGCTCTCTTGGTCAAGCAAATTCAGTAGCTTGGTTAGATCCTTACCTGAGGAATGTGATGTTTGCGTGTTGACTTTGGATTATCCCTGACTGAAATGCTTGCAGTAGTGACTTCACTGACCTGAACAGTATGAGAGTCAGCAGCAGAGAGCACAGGTGTACTTTTTTAATGCTAATGCATGAGTGTCCCAGGATGTGTTTTCAAAGTCTGTATTGCCTCCACAAAGTTTCCAGCTTGTTAAAAGAAGAAACTGTGCAACAATATGCTCTCCAGTGTACCGCCACTAGTGAGTGTTTACCCAATGCAGTGTGATTTTACCCTACTGTGTTTTCAAGGTTATAATTCCTCACCGTGCCATACCACCTCATTTCTCTACTTTCTAAAGCAAGAAATATAGCCTGGAAAAGCAATGTCCTGCTCTTGAGAAGCGGTATTATTTAGACCACAATTTCTATCCCATTGTTATGTTGTTACAGCTCTGCTCGCCTGTGAGTGTAGCTAAGAACTATGATTGTACTATCCATCTCTGCTGGCCCTAGACGTAGAGATGAGAGCAGTTTCTGCCTGATTTCTTAATAAAACCTCCATGTGAGCTGTCTTGAGGGTGTAGACCCAAGGGAGAGCTTTCCTATGGGTATGTGACTTGTTAAAAGTGCAAACAAAACCCCAGAGAAGTAAACCCACCAAGTACTGGAAAGACTGATTCTGTTGGTACTGAAGTAAGAATTTCAGGCAGGTGTCTAAGCCGCAGGTGGTAGGTGCATTGTTGCTGCTCGGTGCATAGCCTGGATAGCACTGCAGTGGATATAGGCAGAAGTCAGAGTTCTCATCTTCAGAATTTTAATGATAGAGTATGAAAAGAAAAGCCACCACCTTCTTTCTCCCGTACCCTCCCTCCTGTGAGGCTCTGGCAGCTGCCTTGAGACTTTTTTTAGTGAATTTTTAATCTTCCTTATGGGTATTTCTCTTACCTGTTGGTTTCCATCACAGGTTGGTAGGAGTTTCTCTTTCCTGGATTCCAACTTCTGGATGCATCTGAAAATCTAATGGGAAAGGTGTTTCTTTATCTGCTCTTTTTTTACCTGATGTGTATAAATGCATGATGAACAGTCTCACTATAAATGTGCTCACTTCTCGGTGTCTGACTCTAGCCAGCTGCTGTTCTGTTTCTCATCCCTGGTGCTTAGTGAATGAGGGCTGTTGATTTTGATATGGAGATGGGCTGAATCAGCAGGGATGCTCCAAATCTTGTGGATTTTCATGATTGCTGAAGGATTTGGCTATCTTGGGTAACAAGTCATCATCTCTGGTGGGAGAGAAGATTGTTTCATGCAGCCATTTATATTCTTGAAATGATAGTGCTCTTTTACCTTTGAGATCTTTAACAATGCAGGAAGATAGTATTGCATGACCTTGCTTTTGGCAGTGAGCATGAACTGATGGCAGCCAGCAACATTTTCATCTGTTCTCAGCTCTAACTTTTTCTTTCCTGGTCCTCTTCTCCCTGTTTGCCCTTGTAATTAAAGATAAGCTGGACCCTACATAGTTAGGCAGAATCAGAAATGTAATCTAGACATCTCTTCTGTGAATCTCATTTCTAATGTGCCCTTCTAACAGAATTCAGATGCCTACAGTCTATTTTCTTTGAGCTGCTTGGAAAAAATCTGAACTGTAACTATTGATAGATACAGGTTTGAGGGACACCTGGAGGTGTCTGATGTTCTCACAAAACCAGCACAGTACTTCACTGAAAAGCAGCTTTGCTCCAGGACAGCTTTATCCTGTTCCTAAAAGGAGATCAAACTCTTCATGGGAGGGCAGGCAGGGGCCACTAGGGACTTTGATAAGGTGATGAAAGCCTCTAAGTGATTCAAATTTTGAGCAGAACAGGAGTTCAGGCTGTGCAGGTCTGCAGAAGAGATTTTAAAATACCCTCTCATGCTGTCTGGGAACAATGGAGGACTTGGTGAAAGATCAGGTGCATTTTCTGTCTTTGTGCCCTATCCAGGCCATTTTGTTGTTGAACAAAACCCTGCTTGCTGTGCGATGCAGCAGCTAGCCAAGGTTCAGATTCCCAAAGCTGGACTGCCTGCCCAGAGCATTGCTCCTGTGTTGTGGTCCAGAATGACAAACCCATAGACACATGGGGAGAAAAGTCTCAGCTGAGGGGAAGAAAGAGTGGGGGTGAGCAATTACATGCAGGGGATGGGCAAGAAATTCTGACAATTCTTTTGTTGAGATATTGAAGTCCTCCAAGAGCAAGATAATCCTTACTTCCTGATCTTGTCCCTGTCCTCAGGATCTCCCTTTCAGGAGGCCTCATCGCTGCTGTGGTGGTTTAACCCCAGCCAGCAAATAAACACCACGCAGCCGCCGCTCACTCACTCCCCCCCCCCCCCCCCCAGTGGGATGGGGAGAAAATCAGGAAAAGAA
>JANZLQ010000089.1:28822290-28833116 GCA_026212715.1 Elanus axillaris
GAAAACATCAGAGTGTTATCAACATTCTTCTCATACTGAACTCAAAACACAGCACTGTATCAGCTACTAGGAAGACAATTAACTCTATCCCAGCTGAAACCAGGACAACTGCCTACAAGGGCATATGTTATTTGGCAAGGCTAAGGAAATGGAAAGCTTGGAGGAGGGTCACAGGAGGTATCCAGACCAGAAAGAGCTACTTGGACAATGCCATTTTTTTGAGACAGATGAAGCTGCACCTACCTGCTCCTAACAGATGTTTTAAGATCTTGAGGCTTTAATAAAAACCCAAAAGCGTAGATTCTGGAGCCTCTATATACACAATGAGATGCTCAGATAAGTGATTGCTGTGAAATCCTGGTTGTGCTGGAACTGTGCAGAATCACAGCAGTTAAACTATTGTATTTGACTGAAATTGTAAGTCTGTTCCTTAGCCTTCCCCTCTGCACAAGTCTCTTAGATGTTTGAATCCTTTAAGTGGTGGAAATGAGATGTAATGCTCTGGAATGGCCTGGCTGGGTGGTCAGTGAAATCCTGTGTTGTGAGGCCCAGTAATGCTGGGTTATCCAGATTAGACACTGCATCTGATTATCTTGCTGATAATCCTACCCACAGTAATTTAATCAGGATGGGGATTGCAAGGCTGGGATCAGGCAGAAATAATGGGTGATTGCCCCCTTGCACATCTGTAGTACTTGGAACTCCTTGTTTGTGACAATATCTGTAATGCATTTAAATAAATATGTGTGTGGTAGTGCTGTGTTGCCACTGGCACTGCAACTGGAGTCTCCTGATGATTCTCACTGTTTGTAGGTGAGAAGTCAGTTATTTAGTGGCTTAGGGTGACACAGATTCCTGCATTTGCTTTCTTTGAATTCTCACAATGTGTGTGTGTGCGAGGGAACTGATATGTGACACCAGTTTAAACAAATTGGGATGCCAAAGAGAATGATCCAGTCCAGTAAGAAGAACAGATGCTGTTAACCTGCCTGCCAGAGGCAGAACTCCTTGCCTATCACTATGGGAGAGCTGGGTGAAGGGATCCATGTCCTGATCCCTTCTCTGGCTTTCCCAGTGTGGGTTGGGAATGAAGCTGCTTGGGCGTGTTTGTAGAAGTGCTTAAAGGAGGACTGTGTTCATGATATCTAATTTGGTCCAAAAAGTAGTGATTTAGACTGCCTGACGCCTGGAGCACCAGATCCTGCAGAGAAACTGGTACTCAATGTATCCAGCTTCCCCAAACTTGAAATGAGTTAAGACCTTATTGTGAGATCCACCTAAACATGTGCACATGGGAATAAGAACTGCTAAATGGAATATAAAAAGGAAACTTTCTTCATGTATTCTATGAACCTGACCCTAGTAACTAAGCAGAGTCTTATTCAAGGACGAGTGGTAGTGCCTTAGGATTTGGGATGCATGCTGCAAGATACAGGCTAGAGGATAATGGGTGCGCTTGGGGCAGCTCCATGCATAGCTGAGTGTCACAATTTGTTGGGCTTTTCCCACAGCACACGTGATCTATTGGAAAGGCATTTGAGAAATGCTAATATGCTTAGAGGTATAAAATATGTATCCTGTGTAGACCCGCAACTTTGCAGGGGCTGTTAAAATAGGCCTAAAGTGTATATATTAACACTTGGGAAGTGCTCATGCTGTGTACAGCGCAGGGGACGAGGGGAAAACCGAGCTCGCCATTTCTTGTTCCAGCCAGGAGAGGGCAGAGGTTCATACACAACCACGTGTGGCCTCGGCAGACTGCTGATACTTAATGATGGCTTTTAATGGCGACTGCCGAGGGGCTGAGGGCTTACAGCTGAGGTGGTGTTTCTCTCCCAGATCCTGAGAGCGGAGGAAGCCCGGGGCAGCTGTGCCCGGGGAAGGAGGCTCATCTTAGAGCAGGGATGGGAAGAAGCGGAAAGCAAGGGAAGGAGGAATGAAGAACACCAAGGGAGAGATGGGTGCTGCGGGAAGAGGAGGAATAGCAGATGGCAATGGCAAGCCTGGGTGCTGGGCAGGGAGATAGATGAGAACCTCCATGTGGCAAACGTGGCCCGTGTCTGTGTGCAGATGCCAGAATTGCAATGCTTTGTGCATGTAGGAGGGCTGCAGCTGGGGAATGGGGGAGAAGGCTTAGTTGGAGCTCACGGGCTGGAGGGCTTCCTTGGGGAAGAGTCTGCACACACTGGCCCAGAGTATTTCAGTTCAATGTGACTCCTACCTGGTGCTGTCCCCTTAGAGGTGGCACCCTGAGCACTGCACTGAGGATGTAATTTTGTTGCTTAGATATTTGTGACGTGAGTAATCTTCAGGATTGAGCAGTTAAGTGTTTCCAGCAAATGCTTTTATTTTGGAGCTGTTTGCCAGTTGGTGCTTTCTTGGTGCTGGCAGGAAAACATCTTCCCGCTGGAAAACAACCCCATTGCTTTTCCCACTTGCTGTCGCTACTGGCTTTTTTTTTTTCATTTTTGCTACTGCCAGTTGGCTGCACATCCCATCACTTGGTGTTTCTGCTGCTCTCAGCCTTGACATTGCATCTTCTTGTTTCCTTGCTGTCTGTCCTTTTGATTGCTACAGCTGATCCCCTGTCATCCTTAAACCTCTTGCCTTCTCATCCCACTGCAATGTGGAGCTTGTTGATTCCCAGTCCTGATTCACTCCAGTCTTGGCTTTCTCTGCTCCTGTTACTTGGAGGGTCTCAAACCCTATTGCCATGCTGACTGTGCTAAACTTTTCCAGTTTGCCACCTTGCTGACTAAATAGTTTTCCTTCTCTAGCTTTCTTGCTGGCATGGGATTCAGTCACAACCGGCTTCCTGCCACCTTGAGTCAGTCCAAAACTCCTCCTCTGCCTTCATTTCTTTTTCTGACCAAAATCTCTTCTAAGTTTAAAAAGAAACGCGAGATGATGTGCTCTCCTTTCTTGTCCTTGTCTCTTGGATGTGAGCATAAGCACCTTCTCCCATCTCCCAGACTCCCTGTATCTATTCCTATCCATGCTGTTATTCTTCCCCTTCAGTCCACCCTCTCTTCTGGCAGCTCTTCCTTACAAAACAAACTTGCTATTCAAGGCCCCACATGTTTCTCTAAATACAGCCCATCTCTGCACCTTGACTTGCACAGTGCCTCCATCAGTCAGCCCTTCTTTCCTCTCATGTTCTTACTCTTATCACCTGGCATGTTCCTCCTCTGTTCTTCCCTTCCCTCCCTAGACTGTCTTCCACAAAGTCCCTTGGAAGGTGCTGTTCTTCCCTTTGTTTTTTTCCAATCTAAATTTTTGAAAATGTCCCGTATCACTCCATCCTTGGGCTCTTTCTCTCCTCCCTTTACATCTTACCTGATTGATCTCCTCTAAGCAGTAAATTGCCTTTGTGGATGCCTTGTCACTTCTCAGTCTGAGAGCAGGTGGAGGCAGGTCTATCTGGAAGACCTCTGTGCAGATCCAGCTGCTTCAATCAGTCTAGAGCAGAGCTCTTCAATTTCCCCTCACGTCCAGTCCATTCCTGTTTCCTGCTTTTCCAGTGACAATGGACACTGCCATCAGGCCCCCAACCTGCATGTCACTTGCCGTGGATATGTCACTGGATTCTCAGGTCACAGGTATTTTAATACATACTAGTGTGTAAGGTTCAGTCTTCCACACTGCACAAACCCTGCCTGGCACCTCTTCCATTACTGACACAGTTGGGGGATTTTTCCCCTTGATGGGAGTGACCTCAGGCTCCTCCTGCCTATGCTGAAAGTTGCTTCCAAGGCAGTCCTTTCCCTAGCTCAGGAAAATATCTCCTGGAGTTGGTGTTTCTGCAAAGCCAACCAGTAATGTGGAAAATACTGTTAAAAAAAAAAGAAAAAATACCCATGGACCTGTTTTCTTCTCACCACTTATTCTCTGTGCAGCTGCTCCTCTGACAAGAGAGGAATGTCCTCTTAGCACTGTTTGCTAAAGCTGCTGCTTGGTTCTGGTATTTTAGTTTTGAAAGATAACTACTTTGACTAAGAAACAGAATTACCCTTTTACCTCACCAGTCAGATAAGAAAAAGGTTCTAGAAATGCAGGGGAGGAAAGACTAATTTTATGTGTGTTGGAAGATGAGATCCTGGGAAAGGGCAATGGTGATTCTGTTCTGACTCTCCTGAAGCACATGGAGATGAGCTTTGGGCATGGCTGGGATGGGTAGTGGCAGGACTGTGCTCCTTGACATAGCCCCTCAGCTGGCTATCATGCCACCTCTGGTCTGCATGGCAGATGTGTGCAGCACTGACACAGCTAAAAAGCTCTGCTCATTCCAGACCTTCTGGGCCAGAGCAGAATCTTCAAAGGCAAGGCTGGAAGATGGGCAGATAAACAAATCTTTCTGATCCTGTCTTGGTAGTAAGTTGAGTGCTTTCTGGTCTTGGTACTTGAAAAAAACTCTGAAACCCAACCTGGACAGCTCTCCATCATGGGAAAACCCATGTTTAGTACTTGATATTTGTTGGGTTCTGTAGAATAAAGGAAGAATCTGCCCAGGAGCATGTGTCTCTTCCAACTCAGTGCTATGTTTGCTGCAGTCCATTTGAGCATCTAACTGGCAGCAGGTTACAAATGCTGCCTGTGATCTCAGTCTTGCTTCATCCTTTGCCGAAAGGTCTGCAAAAAGAGCAAAGATGGAGAACTGCTGTAGAGTGAACAGGATTTAAGTAATTTGTTGGCTACACTGGGTGTAATCCCAGATTCTTCCTTGAATCTCCACTATGTTCTAAGTATATATTTAATAGTCACTTGGAAGATGCCACCGCAACTTTTAGAAAATACTATAGGTTGCTATGTCTACTCCACCTATGGCAAAAAGGAGGGTTGTCCTTACCAGGTAGAGCTGAGCTTCTTCTAAGCAGTCATGCTTTGAGACTCTTGAGTTAAAGGTGTGTGGTTTGGTTGTGTGGATGGGTAATGCAGCTGAACTCCCCTGTAGCTTGTGACCACAGGTGCCAAGGCAGTAGCAAGCAAGAGCCTCCAAATGCTGTTCATCCTTTCAGGGTCAGGCATGCTGATTTTTCATACTGTTTGGGTTGGTTGCAGCCCAAACTTCTGGGATGAATTCAATGAGATACCATCAATCAAGGAAAGCAAGGCTTAAAGAAATTTCTATTTATGTATATAAGCAAAGCAAACAAACAAGCCAAGAGTTTCTATAAGCAAAACTTCAGCAGAGAAGAGCAGAGGCAGGCAGTACCTTGGCAGGCTTATTGAATAAGCCATTGAAGACTGCCTGTGCCTGGTGTCTGGGGACAGGTGGTAGGTCAAGTCCATTTCTGGATGCTGTGCTGACTGGAAACCAGGGTTCCCTGAGCTTTAAATTAGAGTTATCATGCATATTCTGGGCCTGACCAGTGCTTTCCTGTCAGTACCAGACCCCTCTACCTCCAGGGGAAGTGTTATCCTTGGAGTTCAGTCTAGGTTGCCACATGGGTTAGTATTCTCACCACATAGTGTCTTTAAGTAGGATATAAACTGGAGCAGAAAGCAGCAGCATCTCTTCATACTATAGAGCTGCTGGAAGCTGGTGTGGGTCAGGCTTTGCCCAAACAAGGTAGAACTTACAAAGTTCACTTCAGAGATCACGTTCTTCCTACAAGCATGAAGAGCTGTCTCCTCAGCTTGCAGCCTTTCATGTCGGGGATGAAGGCACTCTGTGGATGCTGTCTGTTCCTGTGGATTTGATTTGAGGTGTGGAACTGAGACAGCTTTTCTTTTTTCCTCAGTTTCTCCCAGCAAAATGCATGAGTTTGTACTTCTGGTTAAGCATGTGAATATTTTTTTTTTTGCCTTTACCATGGCTGTTCAAGTGCTTAAGGTTTGTGTCGCTGCCTGATGTAACTGTCTAGTGTGGAGGCAAATAACTTCACACCTAAGGGTTAGTATTCCCTTTCCTATCTTTGCAACCGAGAGTGAGCTAGTTTAGTTAGGATTCCCCTCTACTTTTGTCATGCTCCCTTCGTCACTCCTCTTACCCTTACTTTCTATTGGATGTCTCAATCTTACTTGAATTTCACTTCTCAAATTTTTTCATATCTGCCAAGAGGAACTCAAGGTCTGAACTGGTCTGGTCAAGTGGCTGTCAGTGGGGCTGGTATCAAGCAACACTTATCTCCCTCTTGTATTTAGACAAACTCTGAGTTTCAGCTTGAATTATCCCAGGAAGATCAAATTCCTTGAAACATGGGAAAGCTCTGCTATGAATACACTGATGCTGATGGTCCTGGCTCTGCAGGTTTTATTGAGTTTGTTATTTTCTAATGTTCCGGAAAACATAGCATTAAAATGAACAGGGTAAACATAGGCAAGTGGAAAAGATTTTGGAGCTGGATAGGAGATGACTCTTTGTGCCCAAGGCTCTGCTTGTCCCTTACCTCAGGGACACTGGAGCTGTCTGACATATGCTTAGGATTTTGGTGGGTGTCAGTTGGCACTGAATAGCTGCCTTAGTGGGCATCTCGCAGGACTGTGGGGTCTGAGGGCAGAGTTCAGTGCTCTAGAACTGGCTCTTACATGGTAGGAATAAGACAACGAAATTGCCTTCTGGGTTTTGGACCTTGGCAGAGGTCACTGCTATGATTTCTTGAAATAGCAGATAAAGAATATGAATGTTACACAGCCCTCATGGCTGTAGAGTAGCAATGAGCTAATAATTTTTTTGTTGTAAGGAATAAGCATAGGCAAGTCAGATTTTAAGATAAATAGTCCATTCTTTGCAGGTATTTGAGGACCTGGCTCTTAGGAGGGCTGAGCTCCCAGCAGGAAGCTCCTTCCTGCCTCTCCCTGCAAAGTACTTTTTCCTTGTATAAAGCATTCCGAATGCATGCAATTACCTTTTTTTAATCAAGTGAAAAAGGGGCTCGTGCTTAAGTAGCTCCATTCAGCAGCTTGTTTTCAAATTTTCTCTTTTACATGAAAGTCTTAAACTTTTATAATGGTATAACAACCTGACTTCAGACATCTTCCTCCCTGCCCCCACCTGGTGGAGGATGTGACAAAGTTCTTTACTAAACTGAATAGCTACAAGTGTGTGGTGGGGCTCAGAGGGTCTGAGAGCTAGCCCTGAAAACACAAAGCATTTTGCTCCAAGGACTGAGAACAACCTCCAGCTTCCCTGGACTTTGAGGAGCTCAGGGTGCCCAGTACCTCACAAAAAACTAAAACTGGGAGTTGAGCTGTTTGGGTCAGACCCAACTACCATTAAAGTCAATATCAAGACTCTTGTTAATGTAAATGAGTGTATATGGATGTTTATGAAATATAGTAGCAGAAGAAAGCTGGTGGTACTCCTGAGCTGGTGCTCAGAAGGGTATTCCTCTGTGTCAATACAAGGATCGTTCCCTCAATACCTGATTTTCTTCCATAGTAATTTTTCACTTACTTGTAAGTAATTGCAAAACTATTCCCTTGTTTTGGTACTTTTGTGACTTTAGTGCTTTTTCCTTTATTAATATAATACTTGATGATTAGTCTCAATGTTTGGTCAATAATTTTATGTAATTAAACTGACAGTGCTTGCTCAAAGGTTGTGTCTAGCTTTGGTTTTTATTCCACACACCAGCTCCTAATGCACTTACACTGTGCTTCTAGCAACTACTTGGGTGAGGTAAGAAAGTGACATCAGCTGATGATGTAGTTATTGTTTTTCTTGTTCATAATCAGAAGCTATGCACATCATCCTCAGGGTGACAGATTACAGCTTATAGAATGTCCTTTATATTTTACCCTACCTATATTATTAAGAACTTCTAGTCTCTGTTTACTCCCCTGTTCCCCCACTGTGTTCTTTACTTTTTCAGTAGTGTTAGAGGTCCTTCCTGCTGATGCTGTGTCATGGCCTACTTTCCCAGAACCTGCTGCTTTGGGTTGTGCTTATCTGAGCACAGCTCATGGCACGTGGACATCTTCTGAGCATGGTGTGGTACAGAGCTGTTTTGTTTTCTGTCTTAAAGGAGTCTGTTCTGCTGGCTAATGGTAGTTAGCTAATGATGTGCATTGGTTTTTTGGGAAAAGATGCTTCAGAGTCCAAAAAAGGACTTTGAGAAGCACCTGCTCCCCATTGCAGCTGGTGTCAAGGGGTGCACTGGTTTCAAGGGTAGACCCACACTGAACATCAAGGTTAGTAGTTATTCCTCCCTCTTGGTCAGAACTCAGGGTGGGTGCTTTTTGATTAGGCTCTTCATTGTCTTTAGGGAATACTGTCTTTAATTCTGGGCAGACACGTGCCTTTCTATCACCTGTGGGGAGAACAGCTCTGTCTCTAGCTGGGAAGTCTGATCTGGATGCTGAAGTTGGCTTCTGGGCAGTTTGGGAACAGGCTGAGACATTGGCACCTAGATTCATACTCCCTTGAAATCAAAGTGAAGAACTGAAGCTGGCTTGTGGCCAGTTTTGTGTGGAGCCTGGTACAGAAGCTACGTCCCCTGGCCCTTGAGATCATGCCTCTGTGCCTTGGTTTGTTACCACTTTGGATGGTCATCAGCAGAAACTGGCACTGAGCAGATGAAATCCCACCACTGGTGATCTGCTCCCTCCTGGCACATCCAGCCTCATGCAGAAGTGCCCCATGCAGGCATGGCAGTACGCGCGTGTGGCTACAGGCACAACCTTGCAGGCTGGCTGGTGCCTCTGCCTTTGTGAATGGAGGTTCCCTCTAGAGAAGGAGGCACTGTGCCAGGGTAGCAGATGGGCAGGAGCAGCAGCAGCTGGGAGACCATGCATGATCATCACGTGGGCTTACTGCATGCAGCAATGCCAAAATGGCCACTTGGCTTTATCGTGTCTGTGCTCAGGGTTGTTTCTAAGCCAGCCGCTTCCAGAGGCAGGGTGTGGAAAGGGGGCAGGCAGTACTGACTGCAGCAGGCAGTGGGCTCTGCCCAGCATCCACCATCAATGGGGGAAGCAGCAGGTTCCTCAGGGCCTGGAGGCCTGGGTAATATTTCCATCTCTGTCTGGAGCACCACATGAGAGCAGCCAAGCTGAGCCCTTGCTGTTCCCTCTCATCTGTACAGGCTGAGCTCTTCTCTGCCTTACGTCCATGCACACTGTCCTGTTACAGCTGGGGATAGCTCTAGAGAGGATAGAGGGGGTAGCTCTAGGGACTGCTGTGGATGAAGCGAGTTGGTCTGGTGGGGTGGGCAGGTCTTCAGTAGTGCATGCTGGGCAAAAGGCCTGCTGATCAAACAGCAGTGCAGGTGGCCATGAAGAAGCCCCGTGTTGGCAGCCCCACAGAAATGACTCAGAACTAACATCAAGGGTGAATACCTGCCTTTCCCAAATAGTCATCTCCTTGCCATGATGGGACCCAAGGACACACTGAAGCATTATGAAGAAGAGGGTCTGCACAGGGTGGTTTGTGCTTGGACAGAGACACCTTATTTGTACTGTGATTCCAGCTTACGCCCAAAGCTTGAACATGTGAGGACAACAGCTGACAAGTGAGGGAAGCACGCCTGGCAACCCTGTGGACTTGGTACAGGAGAGTGGTGCTTCAGAAGCTTTCCTTCCACTTTGACTCAAAAGGTGTGCATGGGAAGGAGTCCAGGCTCGGCACATCAGCATCTCCTGGGTGCTGCAATGCTCTATCTTACTGTGGTTTGGAGAATAACTTGATGCTTTGCTGAGATGCCATTAATGTGTGTATCTTCATTTGTTGCTTGTTACTCGCAAAGCCACAGCAGACACACATCTGACTTTCCTGAGGGGCTAGAGGAGAAACAGTGATCTAACTCAAGCTTGTCCAGCCTGCTTGATACTTTAAAGCAGGATGCACAGTTGAAATCTAGAGTAGAGCACAGGCCTTTACTGATAAGTAGTTTGAAAGGTGACCTGTAAATGGCAAGGGAGGGGAAAATACCCACTGGATTTGTTCCCTTGAATTTGCAGCTTGGTATTGGAGAGAAGCCTTGAAGGGGCTTCATCTGTGTTCTGCAGAGGGAGGAGCTTCTCTCTTTCAAGCTGGCTTTTTATTTTAAGAACATATATCTTAAGGCCTTGTGATAGTTTCAGGACCTGGAAGGGGAATTGTGATGTCCCAGGTGTGACCTAGAAAGAGATCTGATAAACTGTGATTGAAAATGAATGTGTGGATTGGTGGATCAGGGTGTTTTGCTTGAACTATGTTCCTACCTGCTGTTACCTCAGAGGAAGAGATGCTTCAGCTCAAAAGCAAAACAAAGATTTAAAAAAAAAAAAAACTTTTCGCCTTGATCCCCAAGGGCAGACCCTCTGAACTCCTAATTCATGTCCTTCTCTGTTGAGAGGACCTCCACAAAGAAAATAAACACTAGAAGAAAGCAACCTACCTTTACTAATGGGGAGCACGTTATGGCTGTCCCTTTCAGGACACTGGAAAAATATTTCCTATGTTTGGGAAACTTGGTCTGTGTGTATTCCCATGGCAGTGGGGCTCAGCCTGATGCCTGCAGCTAGGAACTGTTCCCCAGCTTCTTCTGTGAAGCTGAATTATTGATGGCTGTTCATTTACCAGGGAGAGCACAGCTTTGAAAGGAGTCTTGATTCCTTGGTTTAGTGCCTGGTATTACAAATAGTGCCTCAGATCACATTCTTGGTAACTAGCCTGGCTGTACCTTAAAAGTTAGGGTGTTTTCTTTGCCCTCACTTTGTGTTGAAAGTTGTTTCTTTGCCCTCACTTTGTGTTGAAAGTTGTTCTTGAACTTGGATGCAAGGAACCTTAATGTCCTCTGAGAGTTTGCCTGGGTTTTTTTGGTTTGGTGGTTGGGTTTTTTGTCACCCAGTTTGGGTTGGTTTGGGGTTTGGTTTTGTTGGTTTGTTTTGTTCCCCCCCTCGCC
>JANZLQ010000089.1:28835167-28855757 GCA_026212715.1 Elanus axillaris
GGGGAAGGGGGAGTGGGGTGGGGAGGGGGGGGCGGCTCGGCGGCTGACGCCGTCTCCCCCCCGGCGGTTGCTTGCTTGCAGCTCCGAGGCTGTGACGGCGCCGTCCCCACCGCGGAGCAGGCAGCGGCGGCCGGCTCTGCCCGCCGGGCTTCTCGGGGCCGTCGGCTGAGGAGGGAGCGCGTCTTCCGGCAACTTCCCGGCAACTTCCCGGCGCTCGCAAGGCTCCGCGATGGAAGGGAAAGGTGGGTCGGGGCGGGGGGGGCGGCGAAAGGACCGCAGTGGCCGGGCTGGGTGCGCGGCCCGGGCCGGGAGCAGCCGTGCCGTGCGGTGCCGCGCCGCTGTGGTAGGTACATTGCAGCACCGGCAGGGAAGCGGGCTCGGGAGGCGCTTCCCTTCCCGCTCCAGCGGGGGGTGGTCAGTCAGCTGCGTAGTGGAGTGTGGTGAGGGTGGGTGGTGGTTTTGGGGGGGGGTTGTTGGGGTTTTTTAATTTATTTGTTTTCCTTTAGGGTGAGACAGATGTCAGTTGGTGATCTGTTTTCTTAATGCTAAGGATTTGCATAATAAATATGAGGTCTGTCCCGTGTTTTTTTTTAGTCAGGCGGCGATGGGGAGATTTTTAGGAGGTGGAAAGCATTTCGTGATTAGAATGGCTTTAAAAAAAAAAAAAAATCTCGATTTTCTTCTGAACTGGGAAGACCAGGGCTATAGAGCTCTGCCCTCATTACGTTGCATATTTAACACATTGGAACATCCTGATAAATTGGGAGAAATGCAATGAGTATTGTGCTATTGATCTGTCCACCCTAGAAAGAGGAAATCATTAAATATTGCCTGCCCAGCTTGTGTGTTTGCATACAGAGACACATATCTAATCCAAGTATATCCCTTCGTGTTGGGCAGATATATTTTGGTTCCATTTGTAGCTATGTAGTCCCACACGATTATTTACCTATCTACCTCTACAATTACATCAGACATCGCACATTCAACTGGTACATGAACTCAGAATCTGTAAATGTTAATTGCTGATGAAATACTGATGGTAAATCAGTCCATGCAGTGGAAAGGCTAGTTACCATTCCCACCTAACCCTAGCTGCCAGCTCTCCTCTATAACACAAATCTGGTAGCTGTTTAATTGATAGAGATCAAAGCAGTGGGATAATATGGACTATATTAATTCAAGGAAAACGATGGTAGACTTGTATAACACAATACTACATACCTTCCAGGGAGCTGAGCAAGCTATATTTAAACCTCAGGTTTATTTTTGTAACTATCTTGTCAATCAGGGCTATAGTTCTCCTGTGTGGGAATATCTGATTATATGCTGATTAAGGAAGGAAGCTATTTCAATCATATGGAGGCAGTCCTATAAAGTACAGTTTCTTGTGGGCAGTGATCAACAGAATTACCAGGGCTTGAGGACAGGTAAGTACCTTTTTTGAAAAAGTGTATCTGCAAAGACTTGACTTAGATTAGAAGCTCACAGCAGTCCTGTAAGCCTTGATTTATTTATTTTTTTAAAATATTTGGGGGGGGCTATCCACATTGTTTTCACCATTAACCTGAGATGTGACACCTTTACCTTTTTGCATGCCCTGCTGGTACCTGTCTTGATGCGAAACAAATAGACTGTGACTTTAGTATAACATTAAGTGCCTTGTCATGCACTACACAAGCAGACGAAAGGCTCTCTGTGGAACTTCTGATGGAGCTCGTGTAGCTGGAGTTGTGTATGGGGCAGAAAGGTAACATCCGCAATAAAGTACAAAAAAAAGGGTCCAGCTAGCTGGTGGCAAAAGCAGCACCTGAGAGAGGGTTGCCTGATTCCTATCTTGTACAAACAGATAGCCACTGTTACAGTGCAGTTGCTGCTGGAGTTGGCAATGAGAAGGTGAACGAGGCAGCCTGTTGGGCCACTGGTACTTGTGCTTATTAGTTGCAAGATGGGGTCCGCAGCAGTCCATGTTACCAGTCTCTTGGCTTTGATAGAAGGGTTATCAGGAGGCGAGACAACCCCAGGAGTCACTACTATGTTTTCTTTTGTGAAAAAGTCTCAGCATTTTGCTCCTAGCAGAGTTTTTCCTTGATGGGCTAAAGGTAGGGAACAAATATGCTCTGGGTTTCCTCTATCTGTGCAGAAAAAAGGGCTGTTCAGAGCAAACCCAGCAGAAATCAAGGCACCAGAATGGGACGGGTCCAAGTAGAGATGACCTTAAGGGAAATACATGAGCAACTTTGGCATCTCAATGGGAAAATGAGAAGGCCGAAGGCCTCTATCCATGGCAGGGACCCAGTTGTGTTGTTGGAGTAGTGTGAGAAGGCCTGTGGTGCACAGATCTAACAGGCTAATTTTGCGTACTTGTATAGTGAGGCACAATGCAGGATGTGTCCCCAGAGGGGAGGTAAAAGCCAGCCTAAACCCTTCACATCTTCAGTTTTTGTGACTAATCCTAGATGGACTTGCAACTACATTGCCTTACTAGGGACTTGGTTACGTTTTATTTTCATTACTAACCAAGCCTCTGCCTTGCAAGTCCTGTGCTATGAGATTGCTGCTTGTATACAGTGTTTCTCTGAAGTAATCCCTTGCTCTTTAAATGCTTCCTCCTGCAGCCCTTCTACCACCCCTCCAGTCTTCCTCGGTGCAAATCTTGGAACATTTCAAACTCAGCGTTATGCAGATACTGGGGAAGAGTGTGTGCTATATTAAGCAACATAAAGTCTGTTTAAGAAAACCTACCTTCTGGTTCCTGAATTCAGCTGTCCCTGGTGACTGCTGTGGATGTTTCTGCCTAGCATTTGCCATCCCAGGTTGTCTGAATGTGGCCGGTGCTGATGCTTTGCAAAGCCTGCAGTCCTCTGTTAAAAAAAACCCAACCAAACAACCCCCCTACCAAGCCCCCCAAAATGGCTAATGGCCCATCTCTGTTGCTGCTCAGAGCAGCCATAATGGATTGCACTGGTTGGACTCATTCATGAGAATGAGGAGAGAAGGACATACCCTAGTTTTTGTGCAGGGCGTGCAGGACTAAGGACTTCACTGTTGTTGGGACTGTTGCAGTAAGAGTGCAGGCAAGAGGATCCTGGTGTGGGCTGAGGAGGAGGTGGTGGTGCAGCAGCCTGTGCCTCCTTCCAACAGTCAAACCTGGCTAGAGACTAACATCTCTATCCTCCAGACTCCTAAAAGATAAATAATGGTAGCATTCTGTGGATCTGCAGTGTTACCAACACACCTTGGTGGTCTAAAAGTAACATTTGGCCTCATCTAACTTACAGCATCTTCAGCTTACTCTGTTCTGCACATTCATGGTCCCCAAACCATTTCCAGCAGTGAGAAGCTTAAAAGTTGTAGCTGCTCCCAAAGCTTGTTAGGCAATGGGGGAAGGGAGGGCATTGTGGATGAGGACTCTGTTTTGCATCTGCTACCTGATCCCGGTTCTCTGAATCTCGTGCTACAGCAGTTCCTGTAGGCTGCAGCAGTAAGTGATACCACACCAGGCATCCCAGGAGCTGGGCTTTGCCAAAGCTAACAACAGTTAATGTGGAGGTTAAAGAATACTTGGTCATTTGCCAGATTCTTCAGTCACAGTTAGAAAGATGCTTAGGAGCGGAAGGAACGTCACACAGTGATGTTCAGATTCGGAGGCTGGGAAAGAAATCAGCCAAGCAAGAGGCAAGCTGCACAGCGTGGAGTGTGTCCCTGGTCTTCTGGATGGAGTGGAGAGGGACTGCAGGCTAGCCTCGCTGCAGGCAAGGCTCCCTTCCCCTGAAGGTGCTATACCCTTTTCTGTAGTCCTGGAGACACAGGGCAATCCCTTTCTCTTGTGAGGGAGAAAAGACATATTACTACTTCTGTCTTGTCTGAGGTGAGGATTGGGAACTTGATGTGCCAATGCTGCATGGGAGGCAGGGGCTTGCTGCCTGCTGGGCCCTTCTGCAAGGGCCCAGCCAGTTCCTGATGCTCTCTGCTCTCCCTGGAGGTCGGTGCTGGGCACTGGTGGCCCTGGTGAGGTTTCACTGCTTGGGCATGGGGCAGGCTGCTGACAGCACAGGATGCATGCTGTTAGCTACAGTGGGACTTGTTCTTGTCAGCTGTCTACTGGGACAGCAAAGCTAAAGCACATTGTTGGACATCCTCCATGCAGTAGATCTTCCCTCAGGAACACCATCCTCGTGCCAAGACGACTGTGTGGTAGAAGCCTGGGGACCTGGCCTTACAGCTCTCTTCTGCTGGAGAGTACCAAAGCAGCAGGGCTTTGAGGAGATGTCTGCAAAGGACATCTCTGCAGAGTGGCTGTCCCAGGCAGATGCTGCCACAGTAGTGCTGTCTGAGTCATGTTCTCTTTCCAGTCACAAAGGCTTTTTGCTTTTGCAGAAAAGCCATAACGCTGTTGTTCATAGGCATGCAATGATCAGGCCTTTAAATGAGGTCCTGTAAAACAGCAGTAAGGTCCAGTTTGCCTAGTGCATGGAGTTGCCCTTCTTGAGACTGGCAAACAGGTCTGAGCTCTTCGCATCTTCCTGTCTTGTGGATATGCGAATAGGTAGGATGGTTTGATTAATCTCTCCCCACCAGCGCTGCTCTGAAATTTCCGTGGCCTGACCCAGTGTTGTGGGCCAGCTTCCTCTGTGCAGCTGTGTGAGTGCTATGCCTGTAAAGGACAGAATCTTCACCTTGAAGAACTTGTGATCAAAACCCAGTAAGAGCCGATGAACATTAGGATTGCAGACAGGCTTTTTGGACAAGGTGAGGGAGGGTGGCAAGTGAGAACATGAAGTTCTGGAGATTGCTGTGCACTGTTCTCACCTTCATGGCTTTCTTCAATGATCAAAGAAAAGATCTTGGTGATTCCAGCTGTAGTTCATGTCCTGAAGCTGTTTGGGATGCTCATGTCAAAACCTACCTCATCATGCATCTTCCTGACATGTTGTGTATTTGTTAGAGGTGAGTCTGCAGCACATACTGTTGAACACGTGTTGAAGAAACGCAGATTGCTTTGGTAAAGACTGGGTCACACAAGTCATCTTGGTTACTTCTTTGTAATGGAAACCAAGTAGTGGCACAGTTACTTTTGTTATGAAACTGTTCCCTTTTTTGGGGAACACTTGCGTCTCTGTCAAGATTGTCAGAGGCTTCTCTAAGCAGCTCATTTTCCATAGAGGAGATAGCTGCATGCTGTCTGCCTTTCACAGTGATGTGCACTGAGATACAGGATGTGTTACTGAGGCCAGCACTTTTCAACCTGGCTGCTTGAAGTTTGACACAGGGGATGCATGTCTGAGTATGTAAACAAATGGCCTGATTTTTTTTTTTAATTTTTTTTTTTTAGTATTGCCACTGTGCCCAAGGCCGTGCATTTCCGTATGGGTATCGGCTTTCTGTAGAGCAGGGAAACACTTTGGTTGCCTGACCTTAACACCTTATCCCTGAGGCTGGAGTGGGGTGCTGTGAAGATTGCTTTGCTTCTGTGCCTCAGACTCAATCTCTGCTGAGAGATGCGGGAGGGGATTGTAAGGCACTAAGCTAGCACTGCATGCATGCTTTTCTTTAATGCGTTTCAGAAAGCAAGTTGAGATAACTGTTCCTCTTACATTAGAAATCACATTAAACACAATACAAATATGACTGTGTCCTGGGAGGTCTCAAAGATGGGTAAGAACTTATGTTGCTGTGTGGGTCTAGCAAATGAGCAAACCTTGGCTACATGCTGCCACCTAGAAGAGCAGATAACAGTCTATTTAATACATTTATTAACCATTGGTTGGTAGCTGCTGAAATACTGTAGGTGGGCATCTGGAACTTCTGGATGAGAAGATGATCCAAGCCTATCTGATGCCAGGGAAAGTAGACATGGCACCTCAGAAAGCATTTGTGCTGTTATGGGCCTCGTAATGAGAAGGGAAAAGTAAGTGGCCATGCTTGTATTCCTTCATACCTGTAAACCCACCATGTTACTAAAACAAAGAAGAAAGAGGACCCTAGTAATAGGTTTAAATGTTACAAAAATGGGAGGAGGACTTAGTCATCTGGCTAGTATTAAAATACCCAAGAAGCAGACAAATTCCTCCACCTCACTTCCACAAGTTACGTGGGAGCTGTGGAAGTTGCATCTAGCCTGAATGAAATGCTGGAGTAATTTAAAATGTTTGGTTTTTTTTAACGAATTAAATTGTTCTGACGTACCGTTTATACGTATAGTGGCTGGAAGCATAATCTGTGGTTACTTTGAGTAATGACCTGCATACAGCTGTTTCATCCTTAGTTCATTTAGGGTCCAGAAATTTAAAAAAAGAAACTCGATTTTTTAAGCAGGTCTTTTCAAAAGGCTTAGCTTACCGCAAGATTTTTCTTATCTGCTTTTATCTTTCCCTCTCCATCTACTCAGCTGTTCAAATCCTGTCTGAATTGCATTCATTTCTAATGTGCCATAAAACTTGATATGCAAAAGCTAGTTATTTAGGGAGAATTGCAGAAACTATTTTAGTCTATGTCTTTTGACCTATAAATGAGATAACATGATTAATTTTTACATGCAAAGCTTGGTGTTTATTAGCATGGTAAAAGGCAATTTGACAATGAAAAATATTCCTGATGGGCATAATAATTAATGCTTTCACTCAAAGTATAAAGATTTTAATAATGCTGTTATACTAAAGTGATTGAAGAAAGAGTTTACTATTTTCCTGTCAGTGGTACAAGGATGTTTCCTTTTTTATAGCTCCTATATCCCTGCTTTTTCAAAGTGTTCTTTATACTCAATATGAGTACAAATCATCACACTAATTCATTGAGTTTCTTCTCCCAGGTCCCAGGTTTGGATGAACCTTATGATTTGATACTTATGCAGTATACACATTGAAAGCTACAGCTTTTTTCTTCAGATTGAATTAAACTATTTGTGGTGTCGTCATGTTTCAGCAGAGATCTTGTGGCTTGAGATGATGGCCACTCAATAGAGTGCAGGAGCAATACTGCAGTGTGCCTTGAGCCATGCGGCTGAAGGAGGGCTGTGTATGCATCAGGATGTGTACTTTCAGAAGTAAGGCGTTTTACTTGCTATTTTTAATAGCATGTGCAAAGCAAGAAATCAGGAAAGTACGGAATAGCATTTCTAATTTGGAAAACTGTTTTTCTTGAGCTGTGCCTCTTCCTCTTGTGTTTCACCCCTCCGTTGGAAGCTGGATTAGACTGGCTTTACCTACCATCAGCCTTCAGTAGGTAAGGTTAATTTACTGAATGTAGCTACTTGGAGGATTTATGAAGAAAAGCCAGAAGTGCTGAATGTTTTATTAGTATAATGAGGGAAAGTTGCCTTGCTTCTCAGTCACTGAGAATGTATTATTAATGTAAAAACACTTTCCTTGAATTTAATGATATGTCCAAAAGATGCTGACAATCAAGAAGGCCTCTTTGGGAAGATTGAAGCCTACCTGGTCACTAAGTCTCTTATGCCATACTTATGCCAACATAAAGTGCTATCACTGATTTTTACTTTTATTTTTCTCTCCATGTCCAGCCAGCCAAGGGTTATTGGTAGGATGGGCACACTCAAGTGTTGTGATACTCCCTACTCAAGCAAATGCTGGGCTAGAGACCATGAGGTCTTTTCCAGCTGACATTGGTCTCCAACATGATCCTACTGGGGAGCTTGAACTCTAAATCTGGTCTGAATTCTGCATCCTGCCTATTCCTCCTCCCATTCACATACTGGTCTGTACCCCTTTCTCATATCCGAGTGTTTATCATTACTTGGGGTATTGAAGAACTGGGTCCAGATGTTGTGCCTGGAATTTGGTTGTGATTTATTGTGTGTGTGTGTGGAAATTACAGGCTGCTGTGCAGTCTGAAAGATCAAACTTGTATGAAATTCAGCAGGAGAATAAACTTCTGCCTTGAAGGACAGCCTTTGGAGCTTCATCCTTTACTGATGTGCAGTCCTGAATGTGTATTTTGGGGAGAGCTTTAGCGAGTATAAAACTTGGCTGACTTTCAGTTAAGAATATCTTGCAGCAATGCCTTTAGAATGGTAAGAAACAAATGTAAAACACCAAAATATTTCAGATGTCCAGAATTACTGTTTCATTGTAGGTGATATTATTTTGAGATTCAGCTTAGTATTCTGAAACTTTGTCTAGGAAAAGATGTACAGTATGAATTCATTCTTTACTTGAGGATCCTTGCACCCACTGTGCTTGCTACTATGCAAAAGTATCCATTTCACTGCCACTTCAGAATAATCCTAAATTCAGTCTTATAAATGCTAGTGGCTCCAACATACTGTAAGCGAGAGGGAAACAGCAGTAATGCCAACAAAATGGGGAAGAATGTAGAATCCAGCACCTTCTAGTATATGGAGAAAAAAATTACTTGTACATAAGGGAAAATTTGGATCTTCTAACTTGATATTAACAAGCCGTTGCAGCATAACTGGGTTGACTGTAGAATAAGCTTCCTCAGCAAGACCTGCTTTCTATAGTGTTTCCAGCTTATTTGATCTCTTTGAAAGCCGAATCTGAGCTTTTGAGATTTTCTAGCTTGAAATTCATATTCCCTTTTAGTATTGACCAGTGTTCCTGGTATTCTGAGATTGCCTGCTAACCAGTGCCATACATTATCAAATAATTACATTGACAAAGTCAGCTGTTAATTTTTAAACTTTTTATTCCTGTCAGTGTGTCCCAGTGGAGAAACTACATACTGCAAATTGTAGGCATTTTGTTGCCATATGAGAAGTGAGGGAGAAATCAGCAGAGAAGTTTAAAAATTACTGTCCCGAGTCTCCTCTTCCAGTCAAGATTTTAAATAAAGTCTGTAGATGTACTCTGGATTTGCACTTGTGTGGGTAAATGCATCATTTTGTCCATAGGCAAAGGCCAGGTCTCGAATGCCTTACCTAACTGAAAACACAATGGAAATAATACTGTTTATATGGTGTAAGACCTATTTAAATGCATTTAGACCTCCATTATTAACTACTTATGACTTTTTCAAACCTTTACTACTTCTTTTTATATTGGTTCAAGGGGGTGTTATTATAACAAACAGTTATGGCTGATTTACCTTTTACTTTGTTCCTGCCACTTTGAAGGCAGTTTAGTTTATTGGTACAAATTATATGGCTTTGAGGCTTTTGTGTTAGCAACTGCTATTAAAATTACTATATAGTATCTTCAAAAGTCAGAATATCCACCCCATCTTAAAAATGACTATTAATTACACTTATAACAAGTGGCTCCGTGCTGAGACATGTCTCTGCCATTACTACTGAACAGAGTACCGGACATCTAGAATTACTGTCAGTTTTATTTGCATGATTCATCTCTTGGTAACATGCATTTCAGGCTTTCCTACCTAAACTGTATTTATAGTGCATTCCCCTCCCCGCAAAAAATCAACATCCAGGAACAGCAAGACTTCAGTGTGGGTTGTTTTTGTTTTCTTTTTTGGTTTTGGGTTTTTTTTGGGGCATTTTTTGGTTTTTTTGGTTGGTTTTTTTTTTTTTTTTTTTTTGAAGAAAGCAAGGGTTGAATTTTCCATCTCCTTTGATTAGAAGGTTCCCAGAAATAGTGAGGGCAAGCCTGAAATACTGAAGTAATGCAAGCATGCAGCCATGGGCCGTATACAGAGACAAAGAACAGAATGTGTTTTAAAATCTTCATTATTTATAGTAAGGAAATAGTGGTTTTGATTAAGTTGTCCCTTCTGTGGCACCTATGGTTGATGACAGGAGAACTGGATGCAGAACTCGTGTTCTGCTGTCTGTGAAATTGAGAACAAGGTACTGAGGCTGATGCTGAGCTTTGCACGCATGGGGATCTTCTAGTACAAGCAATGCTCTGTGAGTCAGTCATGGTAGGAATTTTTTGGATTGATGGCCTGTTACAGACATATAGCTTATACATATGAAAACACAGGCAGTTCCTTTTTTTTATTTAAAGGTTTTCAGGAACAGCAAGTTCAGAAGAGTCGCACTGAATCTCAGCACTGTTAAAACTGGCATCACCACTGAAATGAGTTTATGTTCATGTGGAGCATGAGTTTATACTCTCTAATCTCAGAGGCAAGGCTGATGCACAGCTACTTTACTTCTCTTTGTCTTCCTGAAGTCATCTTTATTACCCAGAAGCTGCACAGCAATTTGGTCATCCAAACCAGAGCACGTCCTGAGTGCAGCTTTCCATCTTATCTTGAAAGTGGCTGTGGTGGGCCATTGGCTTGGAGTATATTAGGAAAAACCATGTAGGTGGACTTGTCCCACTTCTGTCCCTGCTCTGTACCTTCATGTCAGTTCTGTAAGTTGGACTTTGGCTTGAAGCTGGGGCACCCAGGAGGTGTGTTTAGTGCTTTGTTCTTCTCCCTGGCTCCTCAGATGTGCGAAGACTTTGTCTTCTGCAGTTTCCCTGCCTGGGGGCAGTCCCTCCTCTTAGTGTCAGGGTCTTCTCTTCAGCCTTAGGGGTAGTCAATGGTCTAGCAAAGGACAATATATGACACTTCTGGGCTTTCCTCTGCCTGTCAGGAACACTGAAGTAAGCATCTGCATCTTCTCCCTCCTGTTTGCAAAGGAGCTGCCTAAAAATCAGGTCTCCTGTTTTGCAGAAAATCTCATTTCCTGAAGCTTCTGTGGTGAATTGGGCCAGTCAAGGGCTTCCTGGACTCTGCACTTACTGATGGGTCCTGCCTTGGATCCATGAGAGTTTGTCAGTGCCTGTGGTGTTTATGAACAACACAACTGAGTTTAGACACTCATGTTTTTCAGCTAAACAATTTTACTGTGTGCTGTTCCTGTAAGGAGGTGTTACAGTAGCCAACTCTTACTGATCTCTGAAGGACTGTGAATTTCATGGGTTGCTTTTAAGGCCGCTCCCAGTGGAGGTACATATGGACCATAAAGCTTTATCATTGTTTTTAGTTCTTGTATCATTTTCCTAATCAACCTTATAGCTCTTCTGTCTGTTGAAATATGGAGGTTAAGTTGATGGGGAAAATGGTGGTTTCTAGCTTTCTATTTTAACTTTCTGTGTAAAAAAGAAACAGTGCTGTTTGCCAGGAAAGGAGAGCCATAGAGTCAGGAAAGCCTGTATATTCTTCTCTTCAAAAATACTGTATTTCAGTCCTAAGTAACATGTTTTAGCTTGAAATTGGTTTGAAATTATTTCCTTGGTGGTGGGGGAGGAATATAGAACAAAAAAAAACATTTTAAGCAGAATAAACAGTAACGCTTCGTTTAAAATCTTAAAATTTGTATTTTTCCATGGAATTCCCCAGGGCAGTTCAACAGAACTGGTCATGAAATTGCAAGTGTTACAATTGACTATATCAAGTATTTCTGTGCAGAAGAGGTCAGCTGAAAATGTTCTGCCCATATTTTGCCAATGGTTACTGCCTCAAAGGCCTTGCAAGGCCATGTGAAATTGTTTAGTTCCATGAAGTTGGCTGATCTGGCCTCACCTGGATGGATTATCTTGTGACTTTACCAAAAAAGCATTGCTCAAACCAGGCTGCATTGTCTTAGTTTGTGAACTGCATGGTTTTCACCCCATGTCCCAGAATAGCCCCAGTTGGCACCAATACCTATGAACTACGTATTTTTATAGTGATGCTGCAGGGCACCAGAAATAGTGACCAAGGTGGCTATCAGCCAGCCAATGGCTGCTGAATGCCCCGAGTCTAATGAATTCAAAAGCTCATGTGCCTCCTTGAGGGGAAAATGCAATCAGATTGTCTCTAATTATGACCCCAGATGATGATAGAGAATCCAGAAATAGCAAAGCATGGGCAGTGAACTCCTCTGATACAAGACAAACCTGGATGGGTCTAGTCTTGGATCCCTCTTTTTCACTGAAAGACCTATTTGACTGTAGGTTCTGTTCCTGGAGGGGCTAGTTACAACTAAATGAGGCAATAAATTAGCTCCTGCTCCTCTGGAAAAGAAACCCCTTGGCTCTTGGCTCAGCCCCTGCTGGCAAAAAAGTGTGGGGATGGAGAGCCAGTTTCACACAGTTGTGCCAAGTCCCAAACACCAGCTTGTAAATCACCTGGGTTCAGCCCCTTATGTCTGTACTCTGTAGTGGGAGAATGGCTACAGAAACCTCTGGTTAATGGAGTTACTGTGCACGGGGACTGTATGTCAGTATGGCTCTGTACTTTGTGTTAAATGGGAGGTTGGCTAGTGCGTAGATAGTATGTGTTTAGGTGTACTCTGGGGTTGAGGCATGTCTTCATTACCTTATGTAGGAATTGTATTAGGAACCTAATATGGTTTTTATGTCTTACCCTGCTGATCTGAGACCTTGCCTGGGTAGCATTTGCAATCTGGGAGTGGCTGGATCCAGACCTTGATGTTGTGTTGCTGACCAGATTGCTTAGGGGGCTTTGGAAGGAGGTCTTGTTAGCGATGAGGAAGCGGATGGTACAGAGCAGCAGGACTCCTGGGTTAAATCCTACCTCTGAATTTTCATGTGTTGAAATCACTTTTAAACCCTCTCTGTGCTGCAGGATGGTATGAAGATTGGTAAGGTTACACAGCCCTGAAACTACAGCACTGTTGTTTTGTTTTCGTCTGCTAATCCAAAAGGTTTTGAGGCATTTTACTACCAAAGCATCTGTTTACATCTAGCCTAGTGGGGTGCTGTTAGCTTCCCTCTCTTCCTTTTTCTGATGTTCATAGCTCAAAGGTGCTCCCTGAAACTTCTCAGATGAGTTCAACTAGACATGCATCCCATGCCAGCTGCCATCATGACTAGAGAAGTTATTTACTGGTTATTTTTTGGATGATGGATCCTAATAGTTTTTCAGCACTTTAGCAACAAATAGAGCAGCCGTGTTTGCTAACAGAAGGTAAGAGCATAGTGTCAAGCCTGGAGGCATGCATTAATGCTGCAGCATCCTAAATGGTGGTCAAAGACTGGAGAAGGATGAAAGCACATCTGATCTCTTTGGCAGGATAGACAAGGACATTAAGATACCTCTGTTCTGTTGGTTTTCCTTCTCTTCCAGGTGATTGCTATTGTAACATGTTGTTTTATTCTGTTTTTTCCTCTTAGCTGTTGTCAGGCTTGTATGTTTTTAGGCAGTAATCTGATGTGGGTATGTTATGGTAAAGTCCCTCCTGTGCCTCAGACAAAGGCCTTAATCTTCTCCCTAGTGAAGATGGTGATGCAGAAAGCACTGGAAAAACTAGTTGTCCGAGAACTGTTTCTGTAAGTGTGCTGTATCCTGTAGACTGACCTCTGTCCTCTATCCCAGAGGCACATCCTTATAGAAACAAAGATGAAGGGACTGAAGTAGCAGTCTACATAACTATCACTTTTCTTTTTTTACAATTGCTAACCACCTGGCATTTCATAATATCTTTTTCTCCCCCTGTGCTGTCAACTCCAATACCTGCTTTACAATCTCCCATTCACTGAGATGGTAGAAGATTGGGATCCCATAACTGCTTTATAGTGGGTTTGCTGTGAGACCCAGCAGATGGAAGTTATCTTGAATGGTAAATGAAGTTACAAGTGCATGTGATCGAATGCCAGTATGTGTCACTGCCCTCTTCACATTTTATACTGCACGTTTAACATTTCTGTTAGCTATAACTGAAGGACTTGTTCATTTGTTTGCACCATTTTGCAGGATACATTAGACTCTGTCTAAAAGAAAATCCTAATATTTTTCCTACCGATAAGGCCTGATTGATATGCACTTTCTGGTGGGACCTAAATCCTTCAGTACAAGAAATATTTCACTTACATAAAGCACTTCAGACTTTTAAATATCAGAGAATCTTTAGAGCTATGAAAATGTTATGAATCTTGCATATAATCTGACTGAATTTTAAAATCTACAGATGTTTCATAAAATTATTATAGTAACCTTATTTTATTAAGCTCAGAACAGTGTAGTTGGTTTGGAGTAATAATGTGTAAAGTTTCCATGCACAGTAAATCTCATTTTTCATGCAGAAAAAGATCTTCAAAGACAAATATTTGCAGTAATAGAAAAGGCAACATGGAGAAATGGTGTCAAAGAATATTATTCTTTGTATAATTGTTTCCTTTCTTCTCCTTATGGATCTTCACTGGAGGAAAATACCCAGGGCTGTGTGTGGATGTGTGTGCCTCTAACAGATGGCTAGTTTTAATCACCTTTCTGTGAGAGGAGGGGATTGGGAATTTTGAATGACAGGATTTGAGAGTTGTGCTTCTTTAATGTTTGAGTTATCTCAGGTACTAGTTGGCTTGGTTTTGTGGGTGGGGGATGCATTTGGGACTGTTCCAGGGATGAATGAGTCCATCACCCTGCCAAGGGCACACCACTAGTTAGAGATACTTGCATAAAAGTGTCCACACCATTGAGGAACGAGGGACCTTAGTCAATAAGCATCTGTATCAGTGGGTGCTTTTTCTGTATTTGCCTTGACATGTTCCCTTTGACTTCTGCTGTCACACCTGTCCTGGCACACCTTCCTGTGCCAGTCGGTAGAACTGGCACATCTCAGGCTCTTATGCATTTGTATTTACGTTGCTGGTGCTTAAGCAAAGATGCCTGTAATGCTCTGTTACTGACATTGTCCATTTGAATAATGTAACTGTTTCACCAATACAGGGTAGAGTCCCAGGAAATCAAAATCCTTTTCTGAAAATGTTGCATTTTGTTCTTTTGCAAAGGCCAGCCAGGAACAAGCAGTCAGCTCCTTATGGTGTTAGAGTTCTTTTGGGGTAACACAGCTCACCTTGTATATCCAGCAACTGTCCCAGCAGCAATTAGAAATATTGGCAAAGGCAAAGCCTTTCAGGCCTGGTATAGACTTGAATAACCTTTGGAAGACTTATCTCCTGGAAAGTTCAAGTGTTTCAGTATTAGCTTTTACCCGGACTAAGAAAAAATGGAATGGGATATTTGTGGGGTGTGGAAGAAGTCAGCTCAGCTCAGTAACACTGAATTGCTTTGTTTTGATACTTCTGTTCAAAACCAGCTTAACATATCAAGAATGTTCAGGTGACATGTTCAGATCACATTTAATGTTTTGCCAAAAGAGCTCAAAAGCTTCATTCTGATTGACTTCAGTATTTTCTCCTAGTGACACATGGTTTCTGGAGCTGAGTCTGGCAGCTGGACTCTACTCTTCTGTCTCCTCAAGTCAGTCTGCCTGGTGAAACACCAGCCTTTGTAACAGACAACACTTAGGTTGTTGCATAGCTCTTTACATTCATGGGTATCAGTGCTATAAAAAGGAAGCCAAGGGCTTTATTGGTATTAAAAAGGAAAATGAGGCACAGAATAGAAGCAACTTGCTCAAGGCCACCCTCTAAAGTGCCAGGATAACTCTCCTTCTAGCACAGTTAACAATAAAACACCTTTTCTATGACACTTGGAGTTAGAACATCAGAAAATTCATATCCTTAATGAAAGACAGGGAGACTTCTTATTGCAGTGTGGAAGACGTAGTTCTCCAGGGACTTTCCCTCAGTAAGAGAATGGGGGTATGAACCACAAGTTTGAAGTAGTGTGTTAGTAGAGACAGGCAGCTGATTTAATTAAAAATATTCTTCAACTATTTGGGGTTAGTTGAACATGGCAGAACACTCTTATTTGGCCCTTTATGATAATTTACTGCAGTTACTCTGATGAGAATGCCTCAGTGTTGAAAATGCAGGCTTTTTTCTTGCACAATGGGGAGAAAAATCCCAAAGACAATTCTCAATGGTGGCAATGAAGGAAGCCTGGGGGCTTGTTGAGGAAGCATCCGTGGACCTGGTTTATAAGCAGATGATTTCTCTCTGAGTGAGGATGATACTGTTGCCCTCCTTTGGCATAAAGAAATAGCAGAAAGCTCAGCTTAGAACAGCAGGAAGTCAGGATAGTATTTATGCCCACTTCTAGCACTTAGGATTCCTGGGGTTTAGGGGCTCTGGGGAAATGGGATGTTTTCTGCTATTGACCCAGGTATGTAAATATCTCAGTGTATGTCTAGAGAGATTAGAGGATGCAGTTTTTGCTCTTAAATGAAGATTTTTGTGAGTTAAGAGAAAGCTAGATGTCTAAGGTGTTCACTTTCTTTCTCCACCTGCCAGCATCCTGACCATACTTGCAGGAGTACTGTGGTCCTTCTAAATCGGAGTTCAGTGCCCTACCTGCAAAGCTTTTGACTGCCTCCAAGCATCGGCCTCCCCGAAGGAGTAACACTGACACAGAAAAGGAGTGTGCTGAGGACAGAGCAATGCCTTTGCTCAGGATGGCAAGCATGGGGGTTGTGCTCTTGGAGGCATAACCCAGCCTTCAAAGCCAGCCTTTGAGTTGCAACTTCAAAAACAAGTTACCTGCTGGAAAATGAGGGAGTCCAGGGGAACAGTTACATAATGCAGACTTAAATCTGTATTTTTTCCCAGAGATGGGTGTGAGCTGCTCAGTGATTGAGAGGTGAGTGCATGTTCTTTAGGATGTATCTTTCAGTAGGTAGCACCTGGGGTCCCAAGAAATTAATAGAAATGGAAGCGTGCACAAGTATCTATATGTAGGTGACTCTGCTGTCTGTTATGGGAAATATATCAAAATACAGTGTTTATTTCTGTAGCCTACACATACAAAGATACAATTTGTATAAAGGTAATACAGCTTTCATGTTCCCCCAGTTTTTATGAAGTGTAGCAATTTAGTAATTTGAAAGCCTAGACTTCTCCGTTCAGAAAACAATGTACATCTGGGTGGTTCTGGTTTTCGCTTTTACTCTAAATTCAAACTGTTCACTCTCAGTGGTTCAGTGTCTCATGGTTGCTTGCTCTGTGTGGAAGATGGGTATTTCTCAAAGATCTATGTGTAGTGTTCACAGTATCAGCTGCTGTCTAATCTCTGCTCAGATAGTACTGAAAAGCAACAAACAAATGGGAAGACACTTCTCAACACTTGAAGAAAGAGACTCAAGATAAGGACTGTTTTATAGTGTGTACTTTCTTCAAAAAGCAATGTATGCCAGAAGGAATGATTTGTTAAGTTTGTGTAAATCTGTCCTGCTGGCTGGTTATCTTCAGGCATTGTACCCAGGTGACAGGGTTTTTCTTGTATAAGTCCAAAAAAACTAGTTAAATTCTACCTGGAACCTAGTCAGAAGCTCAGGGTGGACATGAGAATGTTATTGTAGTATATTCCCTGCGTGAACTGTTGCTTGCTATGTTGGCAGGACCATGCATCATGAAAGGAGAGGCTTCGATCACTTAAAGAATCACCAGCAAAGACAGTAGGAAAAGTGATTTTTTTTTTTCCTAACGTGAATTTGCGAAAGTGCAGCTAAAGTTTGATGCCAAGGTTCACCCTTACTTGTGGAAGAAACATACAAAGGAAGACTGAGTTAGAATCTATTTAGAATGATTCACACAGACTGGAGATGCAAAAGGATAAAGGAGACCTTCTCATTGAGTCAGGAGGTTCAGAATGGACCCCCCTGCTTTCTAAGCTCCATCTCAGACAGGAGTCTAGGTGCAGCTGGATCCACACTTAGTCTCAGACTTGGACAATGCTTTATGCATAACGGAAGGGATACAAAAGGTAAGGAGGATCTCCTGTTGAGTTACTATGCCAATTTGTTGGGGAATGAATGCTTATAGATCCTACGTGACTTTGAGGTAGCAGCAGTTTAAGATTTATTAGCACTATTACAGTAAATCACAAAATTGGGTTATACAATTTTTAACAATACTTAATCATCAGCCAATTATCAGAGTGATTTAATAATGTTTGCTATCAGCACTACAAAGTTGCCTAAATCAAATTGCATGCACACGGATATAGATGTTAACCTATAATCAAGATTTTTCCCTCTTGGCCAATTATAGTAAATTATTGGTACCAAACGATATTTTAAACCTTGTGAAATCTAGTTGTAGTGAATCACACACTTTTCTCCTTCATCAGCATTTGTCAGAAGATGATCTTTGTCAGCATCTATCAGCAGAAAAATCTTGGACATCCTCACAAAATTCTACTATTACAGTTCCTTGTGAAATCTACCCTGAGAGGTGTTCCTACTCGGGGACAGACACTGGGTTACAGCCTGCTCTAATTCTGGAGAGCTCAGAGGGTCTCATTTAGCATCCACTATTTATAGGATCATGAGATGATTTACTTTAGCCAGTGTATTTCCATTCTGGCCATAATTCTTGTCAGGTAATTCTGGCACCCTTCAAGGCAGGCCATGATCCAAGCAGCAGGAGTTCTAGGTATGGTTCCAGGCCACAGGAGTTTTAGGTATGGTTAGGGACTGCCTAATCATGTTAACTTACTGTATGGAATCCAGAATAAGAAAGTACCAGATTGTGACAACTCACTAAACAAAACACAATGTTTGCTGGTCCTGACATTGCAGTGTGGGCTGGGGGGAGCTGCACCACCACACCATGGAGTATGAAAATCTTGGATGCTTTCTTGTGATGGTATCTTAAAACAAAAGGGTAGTGCTCCACTGTGAGTGTGGGTGGTATTCCTTGCTCCATGGGGACAGATGAAAACAAGCAGGTTTATCCTGGGCTACAAACTGAAGCTACCGGAGTCAGTGCAGAGCTCCAGGGCATTTCTGCTGCTGCACAACTAGTCATACATGCGACATGGATCCAAAGCTGGTGCAATCTCACTTTTGCAGGCTTGTGCCTGCCTTTTCCTAGCCCAGAGATGTGTGAAACAGTCGTCTGTAGATAGTTGCTGTGGAGGTGTATTGCACTGTGGCAGCCCCATGTTCCTTGTGGGAATACCTGGTTGGGAGCCTCCAGAGCAAATGTTGGGGTGTGCAGACAGAGACTGGGATGCTGGCTGGGTTTTGGAGTTGTCTAGCTCATGGTTGGGTGAGAGAGCTGAATCCAGGGCCATGCTGTGGAAGGCTTGCTTCCTTCCAGATCTGCAGTCCTGGTGAGACCATGTGCAGAGCAGTGCGAGAAAAGCTATGAAAAATGTCAGCTCTCTGATATGTGCTGTGGTACAGCAGAGTCCTGCTTCCATTGCTGTCTTGCCCTGTTTCAGCACTACTTCTGGAAAGCTATTTAACCATGTAGGGACTGATTTACTTTCTAGCCCCATGTGAACAACAAAAGAGGGTGCCAGCATTACAGGTTAGCTTGACTTTACAGTTGATGAAGTGGGCTTATTTTTGAATATGCAACACTATACATAGCTATTTATAGATTTGCCAGGACTTTTCTGAAGCTCAGTAAATGGGACATTAATGGACTTTTTTGTCATCAAGAAATCCCTTCCTCTGTTGGTTACTTGGGTTATTGAGTTATTTTGAGCCACTGCTTATTAGCATATTACATGGAAGGATTATATTGAGTAGTATCTGATAGATCTAGAGGTTCTCTTCGTTTAGTCTTTGCATAGTCTTTTGAGGCAAGAAGCATGACAACTCCAACTTTCACTCCTCTGTAGGCCGTCCTGCTTGCTAGCATGCCAGGCAATAGCAGGGATGCCCAGTGGGATGGGCACAGAGATATTTGGTATCCCTACATGTCCAGTCCAGACAGCTTCTTCCCAGCTTGGGCTTTATCAGGTTGTGAGAACAGCTTGGCTTCTTTGGGGAGAGCCAGAGCCCTTTGGATGTTCCAGAGGGACCTGAAAGTTCCTGACCAAACCCAAGCTGAGCTGAGGGTTGTAACCAGTAGAAAGGGACATTTCCTTTTAGTGAGAACCTGCAGCCCCACACAGAGCAGCAGTGCTCATAAAGTCTGTGTGTGTGTGGCTTTCCTTCTTTATCTTTACAGAAAAGAAGAAAAGAAACCCCAGCAGATGTATCTGAGTGTCCTGTGGCATTTCCAGTGAGCTGCTGTTAAAATGTACTTGAGTTTGAATGCACAGAGAAGGGGGAGGGCAAGGTTTGGTTGCAAGGGGCAGGAATTACTACATTTTTTTTATCGCAGGGATTTGAGGGTGAGAAGGTCAAGCAGATGAGATTTAATGGAACACAAGTCATTGCAGTTAATTGTAGGCTGGACAAATTAAGAACCCTATGTATTTGCTGTGCAGCTTGAGCAGCTCATGACTTGCTCTCAGATGCTTTTGGCCAGCAGAGTTTTAGCAGTGACTTTCTATCTGTTCTTGAGGTAACTAAAGAAAGAACAGGATCAAGTCCCTACCCTGAGTTTGTATTGCCTGTAATTCTTGTATGCACACATCTTGAATCCTCCTCAGGTGCCTTAGAGGAGCTAAATGAATAATGTACAGTCTTGAGGAGAGTGGCACTAATTATTTAAGAATAACTCCTGCTAAGGCAAATATATTTTAAGTATTGTCTCAAATGTCTGCCTTAGCAAGCAACTTGCTGTTGTGGTTTAACCCCAGCTGGCAGCTAAGCCCCACACAGCTGCTCGCTCACTCCCCTGGTGGGGTGGGGGAGGCAATTGGAATGGTAAAAGTGAGAAAACTCATGGGTTGAGATAAAGACAGTTTCATAGGTAAAGCAAAAGCCTTGCGCACACATAAGCAAAACAAACCAAGGAATTAATTCAGCACTTCCCCTGGGCAGGCAGGTGTTCAGCCATCTCCAGGAAAGCAGGGCTCCAGCACCCGTAATCGTTACTTGGGAAGACAAACACCACCACTCCTAATGTGCCCC
>JANZLQ010000089.1:28855862-28882626 GCA_026212715.1 Elanus axillaris
CCAACTCCTTGTGCCCCCCCAGCCTGCTCGCTGGTGGGGTGGGGGGAGAAGCAGAAAAGGCCTCGGCTCTGGGTGAGGAAAACATCCCTGTGTGATCAACACTGTTTCCAGCATGAATCCAAAACATAGCCCCATAGTAGCTACTATGAAGAAAATTAACTCTATCCCAGCCAAAACCAGCACAATTGCCTAAGATACCCTGATGGGCAGGTGCTGAGCTCCAGTAATTCGTTTGTGTGGATATGATGAGGCTGCTTAGGTCTTCTGCAATATGCAGTAGGGTGCAGTCAAAGAAATTACAAAATCATCATTTGTCCTATGGACTACGGATCTGTGAAAGTCTATTTCCCAGCTGGGCACTTTGGGGAAGTTTGAATGCAGATCTGAACACTGTCTTGGCATTATATGTGTGTTTATACTTTTGTTCCCCACAGGTTTACCTTTGCTAAATAAATTAGTGTCCCAAAGGTGATTCTTTAGAAAGTGAAGTCATCCCTGGGTGGTCAAAACCAGCCAAAGATGCCCTGGAATAGGAGAAAGCTGTCCTCAACGTTCTTGGATACTTCTGAGTTTCTTCCCCTCAGAGTTTTGTGCTCCTCTGGAAAGGCCCAGGGACTAGGGTACAGCATTACTGATGATGACAGCTTGGCTTTTTTCAGAAGAAGGGAAAACAATATTTTAATTGATTTGTTAATTGCAGACCATGGTCAGACACTGTCTTTGGAAAAGTAATTGGCTTATCTTGATCTCATTCCATATTGGACAAATGTCTCTGTTCCAGCATTCATTTGCTGCTGGTACCCCTGTGCTATGCAATGAGACAGTGGCTTTAGGGAATGAAACAAGCTGCGAGGGGTGCATGGGCAGTGCCTATTGCTGATGGAGTATGTGGTACCTGCCCTGGCAAGAGGGGATGGACTTCAGTCTTGGGGGGCTGCTGCTCAGACAGGCTTTGCCAGCACAAGGATTCACATGTTTCCAAGGTGTTTAGAGGAGTTTGATTACCAGGGATAGGTGTTGCTAAGCCTGTGCAGCTCTGATTAAACAGCTGATGTCAGGACAGGCAGTCACCGTGTAGCTGTAGAGAGGAATAGGGGAGGGGGATGGGGAAAGGCGATCAACTGATTCCCTGGTTTGAACTCCTAAAATAAGCCTGAATTCTATTTTATCCTGCTCTGAAAGAGTATTCTCCTTGCCTGGGAATTAACATGGTTGTGAAGCTATTGCAGCACCTTAAGTGGGATTGAGGCTGAGATGTTCCGTGCCCTGGAGAGTCACTGCCTCAGAAATCTGCCAGGGCTCTGCAGTTGTCACTTCCACATTACATCGCCATCCTCAGCCTCATCAGTGTTTCAGTTTGAAGCAGCACGGGCTTTTGATCGTAAACCATTTTACTTTCAAGACAGCATGAAGGGAATTGCTTTGCTTTTCTTGGAGGACAGGAGGGAGACGACCATGGCTTTGTGCGTGTGTATTTTTACAGCACTCTGAGCCCAAACAGTCTAACTTTATGGGACAGATTTGCAAATTCACACCTGCAGATTCCAGTTTCCCAGTTTTTTTTTGTGCGCGAGCTCTTTATTGATGCCCCAGAGAGCTGCCTGCACCTGCTTCATCTCGCCTGTGAGACAGGCAGCTCAGATCACTTGACAGTTTGCTCTCTCTGGTAATAAATGCCTCGTCCTGCAGCACTGACCCCCTTTAAGGGGGTAGCGAGGCTCGTGCAGGTGAGCAAGGGCCAGAAACGCAGCCCTGCCCATCCGTACTGCAAATACTGTCACAGCACAAGTGCAATAGAACGTGTATAAAGCACTGCTGCTAAGCCCATAGATCTCCAAGCTGTCAAGTAAAGCTTTTTTTTATGCTGGTGCCTGCATGTAAAACATCAAGGAGCTGTAGTACACAGCTGCCCATAAGTCTGGCCTTGTTTCTGCTTCTTCCTAACAGTGGTTCGTGCATTGCATTTTTCCTGAGACAGGAAGCTCAGGCTCCCATAACCATGGAAACCTGGTTTGTCTTCCCTAAAAGCTTCAGCTGTATTCAACATCTGTCTCCCTGGGAAAAGGAAGGCTGCAAGTTAGTTGTGTGCACTTCTAGGGATGCTAAAACCCTTGAGTACCTGCAGCAGGCTCCTGGCCCACCAGAATGAAGCAGCAATGCTGAGGTAATGCTTGAGGGGCTTATAAAAGATATGTTAGGCAGGAAGGGAAAGTAGGGGAGTGAAGGAAGGCTCTCCCGAGGCAGGAAAGCATTATGAAGCTGAATAAGAAAATGCTGCTTTTTGGTTGTCTTGCTCTGTGTGTGTTGGCTTGATGTGCTGGGTATGTGGAGCTTTCTGTTGTGACTTTAATGCTTTAAAAAAAGCCATTTTCCATTTTAAGTTAGCAACCCTTTAAACAGCTTGTAGCAGAGAAGAAAATCTGGGTATAAGCTGGTGAGAATCAAACAAGCTTTAAGCTGTGATAAGTGCCTCTCTGGTAACTGCATGTCTCCATACAGCCCCTCACTTAGTTGTTGGAAGAATGATTGCTGATAAATGTGTCTCATAACTCTAATTTGGTGTTAGCAGTGTTGCCAGACTGATTCAGGTGGGGAGAGGTGGGAAGAAGTATTTTAAAAGGAAGCTTAAAAACTAATTCAAGAGTATTCTTTCTGCTGCATTTCTGCCTAGACGTGCACGTATCTCTATGGGCTGCAATTTAAACTTTCCTCTTTCACTTTGAAAGCTAGATGTGTCAAATAAAAGCTAAGCACAGTTATAGCCCAGGACTCCAGGCTTCCAGGAGAAGCCCTGCAGACTGCCAGCCTCTCAGAAAGGCATCGCAGGAGCTGGGAAAGCTGTGCTCCTTTCTTGACGTGCCGAATCCTGTGTCTCTATTAAATGCAGGAGCAGGCCTGGTGCAAGCTTTTGTAAATGTGTGGAGAAGTGCTTTCCCGCACTAGGGAGGTGTTCAGTGCAGTGACCTGTGCCAGGGCACTCTGTAAACTGGAGGCAGAAGCAGAAATAGAAGCAACCTTGTCCACGGGCAAATCACAATCTCAGTGTGTCCATCTGTGAAATGGAGGTGATAATATTTCACTGTGGATGCTTTAAGGCTCAGTTAGTGTTTATGAAATGTTCTGAACTTTTGGATGGTACGTGCTCTACAGGGCACTTATAATGGTCCCCAGATATCTTTGTATACTGTATGCTAAGAAGATGCCAGTATTTTCATGTGTCTGCTGTGTCAACAGAGATGCTGGAATTGCTCATAAGTTAAAATCAGATGTTTCTAAACCAAACCTATAATATTAATCTGACAGCTGTCACCTGGAGGTGTTGTGAGCATGTAGAAAAGGAAAATAGTGGCAGGTAAAAAGCCAGGGTTGAGGCTAGTACCTGAACAATGAAAGCTCTTTGGGAAACGCTTTGTAACTCTGCTTAATATAGCTGTTTGTTCTACATCTGAGCACAGAGCCACTGATCTGTGTGATCGGTCCACATTTCTTTGTGGACATGTGTTGTGGTTTAAGCCCAGTAGGCAACAAAGCACTGTGAGGCTGCTCGCTCACTCACTCCTCCCCCCCAGGGGGATGAGGAGGAGAAAAGGACAAAAAGCTCATGGGTCAAGACAAGGACAGGCAGGGATCACTTGCCAATTATGGTTATGGGCAACAAAACAGACTCAACTTGGGATAAAAAAAACCAAATCAATTTAGTTTGTTACCAGTCAAATCAAAACAGGGTAACAAGAAGTAAAACCAAATCTTAAAACACCTTTCCCCCACCTCTCTCTCCTTCCCAGCTCAACTTCACTCCTGATTTTCTCTACCTCCTCCTTCCCAGCGGTGCGGGGTGGGGAACAGGGGTTGGGGTCAGTTCATCACATGTTGTCTCTGTTGCTCCTTCCTCCTTGGGAGGAGGACTCCCCACTCTTCCCCTGCTCCAGTGTGGGGTTCCTCCCATGGGAGACAGTCCTTCACAACTTCTCTGGCATGGGGACTTCCCATGGGCTGCAGTCCTTCAGTCACAGACTGCTCCAGCGCGTGCTTTCCCATGGAATCCTGGCCATCTTGGGGGGCATCACCCTGCTCTGGCATGGGCTCCTCTCTCCCCGGGCTGCAGGTGGGCATCTGTTCCCCTGCTCCCCTCCATGGGCTGGGGGGGGACAGCCTGCTGCCAGCCCACGGGCTGCAGGGGCATCCCCTCCTTCCTGGCTGACCTCGGTGTCTGCAGAGGAGTTCCTCTCGCATTCGAATCCCCCTACTTACTGCAGGTTCCCTTCTTAAATCTGTTATCCCAGAGGTGCTACCACTGTTGCTTGGCCAGTGGTGGGTCTGACCTGGAGTCAGGGAAGCTTCTGGCAGCTTCTCACAGGAGCCACCCCTGCAGCCTTCTCCCCCACTACCAAAACCCCACCATGCAAACCCAATACAACATGACAAGCATAAATTGCTGCTTTCTGCACAGCAGCCTGGTAGGGTTTTCATGCCAGTTTCTGCAGTGTTAGAAGATTGGACCAGATCAGAGAGCCAGTACTCCAAACTCGCCCTCTCAGTAGGGACTGTGGCCAGCACAGCGTGCAAGATGTAATAACAATATGCTTCACAGAAACAATTTTTAGTTTTTCTGGCTCCTTGAGTGTTTGGTGAGCAGATAAACAAATGCCTGTGGCTTGTCTGCAAAATCCAAGTAAAGGTCTTGAGAATTGATCCTGCCTGTGTGCATCCACATACACAGCAACTGCTGTAGGTTATTTTGCTGGCTGTTTTAAATAATTTTTAAATAATTTTTTCCCCTACAGCTTTTTTGGTATTATAGGTCCTTTCCCAGTCCTTGTTTACACAGTGAAACGATCTTTGATCAGGATACCTGGATCCCCATCTGTTCAGAGTACTACTCCCTATTTCCAACCTGGACCTGAGGAACCTTTTCCTCAAGTAAACTTAATCAAGATTTTTCCTTCTGATTAAGCTTCAATTAAAAGGCATTTATGACCAACCCCCGATTTTTTTTAATGCAATAGCCATCTGGGGGCACTTTTTCCCTGTAGGAGCTCCTGGGACCCAGCATTTCTAGCTGTTGGCTGTGTCAGATGTCAGAAGTGAACCAGAAGTACACTGAGCTGTTTCAGTGCTCAACACCGCTGTTGGAAGCTACCCTGAATTGCTCTAGGTTTGTAGTTATTTTGTCTGCTTGTAATAAGGATTTCTCTGGTAGTACCAAACAGCAGCTCTATTTGTCCAGTGACTATGGACTAGAATATACATACTCCATGCGTGTTTTATATATATGTGTGTGTACATATATACGCGTATAAAAAAATGTACATGCTTATTAACTTTGCTACAACAGCAGCCATTTACCACACTTTCCATGCAACCAATGGGATGTAGCAGTGGCAAATGTTACCTGAACTATCTCTGGTAGCAAATTAACTTAATTAGAGCAATATTGCAAAAAGTGCCTTTTTTGCTCTAAGTTGAGTCTGGCGTTTATAAATTAACACAAGTAAATTCAAAGCTAATCTCTGTATCAGTACTTCGGAGTTGAGATTGCAGCTCTAACAATATTCAGTTGATCTAGCATAGACATTGGAGGGGGTGTGAGAGAAATAACCCCGCCTGGGAGTAGACACAAAGTTGGACCTTCTCTGAATCGTGCTAGAAAATATCTATTCTTCTGTCTCTACTTAAGTCACAATTTGTACAGTGACTTTGAGTTGGGTCTTAACAATGGAGATGAGATAACGAGTGGAAGTCCACTCATGGTCAGTGGACAAGTCAGCATCAGGAACTGGGCAGGCGTTTCTTGTAGAACCATTAATTTGAAGTTGCCGAGGTGACTTTGGTTTGCTGGGGCTTGTGATAGGTGCTGGCTCTGTCTGCTGATTGCATTTTCCTGGTGACCTGTTTCTTGCCAACCCAAGTCTAATTATGGATCAAATTGTGAATGAGTGACTAGTGTTTGGGCTACATTTATGGAACTGAGGACCCCAAATGAATGTGAATGCAGAAATGACAAATCATCCTGTAGCTGCTGAGGAGAATATCTGATGACGACTGCAGCTGTGGTGCAGGCTCCATGTGCTGTTAATACTTTTGCATTGATAAGATAGGTCTGCAAAGAAGTTATAGTTGAGGGTCAAGTTCAGCAGGTTAGCAACTGAGCAGGGAAAGAGAACAAGCTGCTGGGGTGGTTTCAGCCACTGGTATAATAATCTTGCCTCTGCACTTATTTGCTCTTTGACCTTAGTCAAGTCTTGTCCCTTTACTATGCTTTTAATGTAGAGTCAGTTTTTTTTGATTTATGTGTTGAGACTGTAAATCCTTGACAGGTACTATCCTTTTTGTGTCTGTGTATGATACTTAGTGCTTTCAGTCTAGATTCCAATCATTCCTTCAGGGTATTACTGAGCTGGAAATTATCTAGTAGCAGTTATGATATATGAAGGAGCAGAATGTGACCACCTAGGGTGAGTATCCTCCCTGTCTTTAGAGAGCCTGTTAATGGTTTTCATGTTTCTGTAATGTCTAGTGAGAAGCTCTCTAAAGCTGAGGGAAATCTGGAGGCAGTGGGTTGATCTTATTAGTACACGAAAGAAGGGAGCATAGAAAACAATGAGGAACTGGGCAAAGCTGGACACCTTTAGCTTTCAGAACCAGTGCAAAGCTCAGACCCCTTCACTCCAGTAGCCTGAGGCCAGGTAGAGGTGGCTGTGGCTAATTCAAAGCAGCTCTAAGCAGCAGTGGTTTGTAAAGCTCTGCACGTGGCTCCGCTCCTCCTTGCAGATGTGCTGCCTCCCTTCAGTGTCTTTAGAGCTGCAGTACATGATTACACAATACTGGCCAAATATTATTGTTTATCTTGAATTATTGCCTCTTAAATCATACTAAGAGATGACGGTGTAGTTACAGATGCTGACGTGGGTGTGTCGCACGTGAGCCTAAAGTACGCAGATGGAGACACATGCAGAAGGGTGTAAACCTGATACTGTCCACATTAGAGATTGAGGACTGCAGAGAGCTAAGCAGGTGTGTAGCTTTATGGGATCAAACCACATATTTTCTTAAATATGTATGATTCCGAGATGCTGCACTATGCTCTGTAGTGCAGGTTAAACCAGATTACTGCAGTGGCTTCTTTTGGACTCTCAAGCTAAGAAGTGACTATGGGTTGGGTTTTGGTGTGTCATAGGCTTTCCTGCTAGAGGAGGATGTGTGCAGGTACTTACTATGTCAACAAGCTGTGTTGAAGGAGCATCCCTGAGTTGTCAGAAGACCTTTAGCTGGATTCTTGATCTGGCTTTTCAAATGATACTCCAGTCTTGATTTTGAAAGATCCAGCCACAGGCCGCTTAGGTTGTACAGCACACAAGGCAAGGAGAAAAATGTGAGAGCTTCTCTACTTTTGCTTTTGGCTCTCAGTTCCCCCAGAGTTTGGAGCTCAGCTGGGTCTGAAGCCGCACTTTTCCCAGGAGTGAGATGCCACTGATGGGCTGCTTGCCACTGGCAGGGGCGCATGGCTTTGCAGCATGGTAAGATCACATGTGCTGTAGGGCCTGTGCTGAGAAGATGTAAAAAGCTGCTTCTCTAAGCAGGGGAATTCAGGGAGGGAACCAAACAGATCTGAGTTGCAATGCCAAAATTTCAGCTGCTCTAAGATTTGAATTTTGGGTTTGGTTCCAAATGTAGAGGTGCTTTTTCAGGAAGCAGGTCTGAAAAGTCTGAACTATTCTTTTTTTAAAGCTACAGTGCATATCTCCATGGGGTTACTTCTGTCATTGCTGGCCTATGTGACCTGAGTGTGAAAATGTACAATGAAAAGGTGGCAAGGTATGGGCAGGAATTTTCTAGTGGTTGGGAACCGTAGTGCCTCTTTTTAGAAATGAAATGGAAGTACTTTGAAGGTAATACATTTGATAAATGATTGCACACTATTTTAAATGCACTTAAAAGCCGTATGAAAAGTCTCAATTTAAGGCATCCTCAATCACCAGTCACTCCTGGAAAGTAAGTAACGTTTCATCTCGTTAGCAGAGCTAGAGCTATATAACTAAGTCTGGAAAAGGGTCTGGTAAAAATCTCTCTATCACTCCATCCCCAAATCCGAGAGAGTCAGAAAAATGTCTCTCATTAAAAGGTTCCTCAGCTGGCTGGTTGCTTGTTTATTCCTTAAAAGAATAGATTCTTTCCATCTCTTCCTCTGATAGATCTTTCACTACGTGCTGTCAGTACCTCCCTTGCTTTATTCTCCGAGATGCTTACTATTGGAGAACCAAAACCCAATTTTCCTGTTTGAGAAGGGTCCTACAGCAGCTGATGTTAATAAAAGTGAAGAGCATGTAAACCTAAACCTATAGAGCTTCCACAGCTGCATAAAAGCTTAGGGTCCATGACTTCTGAAGTATATTTTGTCCGTGTGTTTTGAGCTGCTAATAGTTAAGTTGCACAAAGCAAAATGGACCCTGAAAGCCCTGGATTTCCATGGTTAGTGTGAGGCTTCTGCTTAGACCAGTAACCTGGAGGTGACCAGCATCCCTTGGAGGAGGGAGATCTGTTTCATGTTCTGTCCAGCCCTGTGGGATGTGCTAAGGTGTTGCAGACCTGTATGGATCTTGGAGTAAGTAGAGGGTGGAGTGGCCTCTAGACTGCAGCCCTGCTGATTCAGACCCTCATCTGTTTAATTAGAGTAATTTCTTCAGGCCAGGTCAGGACTAGGAGTTGGTGGTTACTCCAAAATAGAGGGAAAAGGATCAGCTCCAGCTGATCCAGCACAGCCTTCCTCTTCCATGAAGAGCTGAGGGTTGTGCTGTTTCAGATGACTAACAGGCTCACATGGACTGATTGCAGAAGCTGAAGCTTATGTAGGCATCCAGTGAGGATGCTCCAGTTTTGTTTCTAGTTATTTATGTCTGCTGGTGCTTTGGAAGCATCTTTGTGGGTCTCAGCTACTATAGAGCCTTATCAAGGAGGCAGATTTGAGTCTAAAAATTCAAGGGCTCTAGAGACTGAAGTCAACCTCTAAGGGAAATGCAGTTTTCCTCAGCTTAAAATAACTTTATTTATAACGTCCTTTACTCTCCAAGGTCTCTTTCAAGGCTTTGCCTGGGTTGCATTTTGACTTGTGCAGAGCAAAGCTCCTGTGAGGAAGGAGGGCCAGGAAATTCAGGGAAGGCAGTTTGGGGCAGGCAGGGGAGGGGAAGGGGGAAATGCTGATAAGGGTGATGAACAGTTTCACCTTCAGGAGCGATGAACTGTGGGAGAGTTGGCTGCATTGAGGGTCTGGCACAGCTTCAACATGCGCACGTGGGGATGGATCAGCTGAGAGAAATGACTGCATTTATTCAATGAATTTACATGAGGTGCCTGCGTTGCCAGAAAGGGATGGGCTCCCTCCCCCTCCAAAACATCAGCAGCTCCGTGCAGGAATGGCAGGAGTAGAGCAGCAGGCTTGGCAGAGGGACTGGGCTGGGAATTTTTCAGCAGAGCCTTTCCTGTGAAGGCTGCTGCATGAGGCACCCACACAGCGTGGGGTTCAACTCTCCCCTGCTGTTCCTGGGGTCTGTCTCTTATAAATGGAATCAATAAATGGTTACGCATAGCCAGCCTGCTGCTTCTGCCTCCAGCCAAACTCTCCTGTTCCTCCCCAGGCCCCATCTCTAGAAATC
The DNA here is from genome assembly GCA_026212715.1 of Elanus axillaris. NCBI lineage: Eukaryota > Metazoa > Chordata > Aves > Accipitriformes > Accipitridae > Elanus > Elanus axillaris. The sequence goes on from JANZLQ010000089.1 coordinate 28,865,513, forward strand.
CACCAGCAGCTTCTTGCACATCTGATATGAGGTATCAGCTTCTGCTCTGTAGTTGTTTCCCTTAAAAACAGTGCCTATATGCAGGGTGTAGGGCAGGAAGCATTGATTTGCAGGAAGTGTAAGGGACAGAAGAGTAGGAATAGTTGGAGCCACAAATGCTTTCATAGTATGTGGTGAGAGAACTGGGGCTTGAGGTGGGGCGTCCCAAGGCACCTCATGCATCCTTTGAGGCAGCCCAAAGTACACCACACTCTGCAAAACAAACTCCACTTGCTTCTGTGCTCTTATTCCTGGCCCCAATGAAATGTCCTGCCGTAAACCTATGTCACATAGGAGTCAAAGAGCTTGTTAAGAAAACACACTGAAGAGGTTAAAATACTTACTCCTTAATCCTGCTGGGTTATTAACAAGGTGACTGTTAAATAGGCTGCCCAGACCTGGGACTGAGGTGTGTTTATCCTAAAGGCCCCCTATTAAGCACAACCTATTAAGCCAGAAACAACTGGTCCACATCGGGAACTAGTGGGGATCCTGCAGCTGATGCTCTGCACCCTCAGCTTCCAGAGCCAAAGAGCATTTGAAGGAAAGCCATCTTCTCCAATCCTTCTAAAAGAATTAAATGATACACAATAAACAATGAATATTTAATCTTAAATGGGATTTCTTTAAGGATTGGATTCTTTGCTTTATACCTGGTTATAACTGTTGTCTTGCTGTGCATGGTCCCGGGTACTGCAGGATATGAGCTGAGCTGAAGCTCCATGGGGTTTGGGCTCCACGTGAATGTGCGTGTTCTACCCCCAATGGTCATGTTCTGTGGGAGATGCTGAGGGATGAGTTACTGGGATAAATACCAGCTTGGCGGGGGAATGCTGGCCAGCCCATGGTATAGCAGAGGTGCTTCAGTCTTAAACTTTCATTCCTGAGAGCTTCCAGAGTGGCAGAGCCTGTCCCCAGTGGCATGCCACAGTCCCCACCTTGGAGCAAAGCTCCTGCTGTAGGGGCCTCATGGGACACACAGAGCTGCTCATGCAAAGTCGGTGCTATGAAAATAATTCCCTGGCTGCTCTGAATTAATTCATTTTTTATCTAGAAAGTTGTATCTGAGTAGGAAAGAAAAAAAAATCCCATCATGTTTTTAATGTGTGATGGAGAATCCATGACATCTTTTACTGTCCTGCGTTCAGCCTTACTGACAGGTGCCAGTACTGGTAATGCTGTCAACATCGGCATTAACTGATAGAGTTAACCATCGTAAACATGCGTTGTTCTGGGCCCAAGTTTGTCTGGTTTTGTATTGAGTCTTTTTAGACTGGATTTGCTAAAGGACAGAGCCCTTTGATCGAATTTCTGTTCCTTATGTAGGTACTTGCAAACTGTGATCAGATCGTCCTACTAACCTTCTCCCTTTGTTAAGGAGAACAGATGGTGCTCCTGGAGCCTTTCTCTAAGCTGAGCTTTTGGTCTTTTAATCAACCTCTTGGTGGTTCTTTGCACTGGATCCAGTTTTTCAATATCCTTCTTGAATTGTGAGCATTAAAACTTACCATAATTTTGACAGTATTAATGTTAAATGCCACACACTGATTTTTTTTATTTATTATTCTTTAATTTGAGCATCCCCTATCAAAGCCTCTCTGAGCTCTCTTGACCACTGGACCATTCTAGCACAGTGTGCTCAGCTGCTTTTGTTTCCCTGTTGACCAGGAGCTTCCTGCCAAAACTAGTCGCTTTGCGGGATGCTGTTCCCATCATTTGTGTTGCTGTGTATGTGGCAGTACTGAAGTCTATACGTTATTCTTTGGTGCAGCTTATTTAGCCATGCAGATCTGTTGGTCTTTTCTCAGTTATTTAGCAGTCCCACACTGTTTGTCATCTTCAGGCTTGATAAGTAATTATTTTAGGCTCTCTTCTACTCATTAATATACGTGTTTACACTACAGAGCCGAGGACCAGCCTCTGCCAAGTCCTCAATAGGAACATACATGTATACCTGTGACTATTTAGTCACCACTGCATGGGATTATGTTCATCCATTAATACATGTCATTATTTCCTCATCTTAATCAAATCATCACATACTGTGAAGCTAAATTCTGTATGGAAAATCAACTATGTTATTTTAATCAGTAGTCATTTAGGTAGAAGTTCAATTGTTATTTTATGCTTTTTTAAAGTCAGTAATGCTAGATAGGGCCAGTTCTGGACATTTTCCAGTTCATACAGATTAATTTTGTCCCTCTCTTAGTTTACTGGAGATCATTGTTAGGGTTTTCTATTTACTTCTTAAAATACTTGGCACATCAGCAGGTTTTGTTCCAGCCGCTGTGACTTCCATGTGCCCAAGATATGTTTAAAATTGATATCAATAATACAAAGTGTTTCAGGATGTTGTTTTAAAACTGGTGCAAGTCATCCAAACCTGCTGAATTTAGGTTCTGCTTAATTAGCTGCACTTTAAGGTTCTGCTTAGTTGGTGGTAGAATAAGGAGTGCAGAACTGATGATATAACATATGCATATGCCACCTAACTACTGTCACTCTGCAATGAAGAGTGCTAAAAATCTCTTGTAATTTTTTTTGCCCCTATCATGCAGAAATGGTTGAAATAGCATTGGAGTAATCCTTAATTGCCTCAAACCCCATCTATATGGTTCTTAATTTTACTGGCTAGATCACCCCTGTTCCTGCCTTTATTTATAAACTTACAGTTCCTAGCTTTTGGCTCCTTGTCATCACCTTTCCCTTTCTCCAGGGTGATAGGTGTTTAATCCTGTGCTTCTAAGTGGCTTAGTGTTGGACACAGCACTTTTGAGTTAGTACGTTGTCATCTGGATGGTGGTATTAACGTTTGGAGGGCGTTTCAGTAACAGCCATGTGGGATCTCCAGTTTTTCCATACTGAAATCCACTGCAATATCTCGGTTCCTGTTCTTATCCATTCTTGATGATGGTTAAAGAACAAGAGTAGCATCTCAACTTTATCTTTTTCTGAGCTATCATTGACTCAAGGACAGGAAATACTGAGAATTGTTCTATTTCTTCTCTATTTACCATTTGCAAATAGTTTTAAACCACTGATTTCTCCATATTCTTGTTGTGTGACTGCCAGGATGCAACACTGTCAAGTACTGGAGTTTTCAGAAATGAGCAATCCTGGCTCCTCTGACTTGTTGTAGTCCTACTTCTGCTGTGTAGGCTGATAAAACAAATTAACCTAATAGGGGATGTGCAGAGAGGAAACAAATCCTGAAGTTTATTTGCTTCAGTGTTTTTTTTTTCTTGGGTATCAGTGTTTTGCTATTGGTTTTTCACTTGTCTGGCCAAACCCAGAAGAAAAGATCTTTCTTTTGCCAAGACATACATCCCGCTTCTAACAGTTGGTGGAGCATTACTGCACAAAGTCAACGTCTTCTGTGCCCCACAGGGTCCCCTGATTGAGCACTTGCGAGCTGAGAAAGATACATCTGAAGAACAGCAAGGAGTTCTCTTCCGGTGAATTGCTCAGATGCGATTGTATGTGGTGAAGCACTGCCCTTAGTCCCTCCGGATATTTGCCAGCCAACTTCAGAAGTCCTGAAATTTGCATCTTATCTTGGATCTGGGAGGACAGCAGGCCATCCTGTTGTTCTCTTGCCTCCCTGAAGAAAGAACACTTTCCATCCAATGTTCAAAGCTGTCAGTGTAGAGGGCTTCTGGGGATGAAAATGCCTCCCAAATGCATGCATTATGCACTGTTCATAGTTAATAGCTAAAACCAGAATTTTTAACGCTTTCACAAGGACAGAATAGTGTATTCCTCCCAAAATACGTAGCTTGAGCTCCCCTGTATGCATAAGTTAGTGTGGTGAGTGGTGCAAAAATCAGCTAATCCATAGCATCTACTGAGTGCGCAGCCTTTGGAGGCAGAGGAACAAATGTAAAGCAGCTCAGCCATAGTCAGCTTGCTTTCACTGAAGTCTGAACTGATTTAAGTTGTCTTGTGTTGGGCTTGAGCTTAGGGTTTCCTCAGTTTGGTGTGAACAGGCTTTCTTGATTATTTTGCTGCCTTGTTGTGCCTTATTTGTCTCAGTCTTATTCTTTGACGGTTTGTTTGGCACTCAGTTAATGGGATTTTTTACAACTAGAATCAGCTGATTTGTAGAAACAAACAGAGAAAATATTTTTAAAAGGCTTCCTTTGAGAAGACGGTGTCTAAGCGTTATGAATGACCTTGATATCAAAACAACAGATACATCACACGGCTTGTAAGTTAGCCTTTCTGAAATCTCATCTGTACTCTGCATTTGAAGTAGTTCTTTTAAGGATTATCTCCTCCACCCTTAGCCTCTCCCCTTCATAATTAAAAGTTTATACAGCAGCCACGTGATTTTGATATGGGCTGTTGATGAATGTGACACCTTTAATTCTCTCCCTATGCTGCGATGCAGTAGGAATGAAGATGTGTGTTGTTACACCAGATAACTGCAAAGACTGTTAATGTGGAACAGCGTTGTTGCCAGCTGAAACAAGTGTTCAAAGTTGTATGTTTTTTTTCCCCTATCATTTTGACCCTCCCACCTGAATTGGGCAGAATTGAGCTGAGCTGAGCTCAGTAATTAAACCTATCTGCTTTTAACCTGCTTGATGCTGCAGAAGGTTAGCTGTCAGTCTGAATGTCCCAGGCTTGGAAATTTAAGCTTTTGCATGTGACAGCTGGCAGGTCTCGTGTGAGGTGCTTAGTTCTGTATTATTGGTATGTATGCTTTCAACCTGCATTCTGCTGTAATGCAGCTTTTAATCAGTAATTATATATGGAATGAAATATAGCCCTCGTCAATGCTGCTAGTAAGGTGTGCTTGCAAGTTGGAACCCTTGAGATGTCACCAAGCTCACGCTGTACCTGCAGAAGGGAAGATGTCCTCTGGAAAACACAGTCTTAGATTAAGGGTGGTTGGGAACTGATGCTTTAAATTGTAGTCTAGTGCAGATGGAGCCACAAACAGCATTTTTCTCTCCTTTTGCTTTTTATTGTTTTTTCTGTGCTGTAAGTCTGCTTCATCTGAATGTGCCCTAAACTTCCAAAGCAGTAGTGGAGAGGGTAGCTACAACTGTTCTGTCTCCTAGCCGTGGACTGGAGGTGCTGAGTCTCTATTAATTAGAGCAGTGTGGCAGGATATCTTCTTTCCCTGAATAGTGGCATGCACAGTAGTATGCCATCGGAATCTTTCCTTCTACCAAAGACATAGCTGTAAGCTTTAAACTTAATGTAGCAAACCCAAGACTTGAAAGATACCTTGGAGGTCTCATTTGTTATCAAAGATGCTTCCTCTGGTGTATGATGATTTTTGAGAGACGGCTACTGTCTGCTTTGGAGAAAATACCCTGTGTCCATGAGCAAGTCACTTTCTGAAACCCTGTTATCAGTGGGGTGTGAATTCATTGCAGGGTAGATATTATTTGAATTATCTCAGAAATTACTTATGGTAAATGATCTTGACTTAAGATCGCCTTCCAGAGCTGTATTTTTGCCATGCTTAATGCTATGTTTGAGATCAGATTTTCGGGATGTTTCCTGCTGGAGCTGAGAGCTGCCCCTGGGATGCTCACAGAGTGGATGCCGAGTGTTGTGTACAGGACGTGCCCGGGGGCCAGTCAGCCCCAGCTGGCAGGGAGCTGCTGCCTGCCTTCCGCAGGGAGCAGGAATGTTTGGTCCTGGGGTTCGGTCTCAAAGCTGCTGCATGCTTGGTGTCACAAAGCTGCTCACCAGTGATGTTCGGAGGACTCTGTCGCTGGAGCGGCTGTTGGGTCCAAGGACAAGTGTCCTGTCAGCAGAGCAGCTGACTTTGGGGGTGATGCAGGTTTGTCATCCCCTGGATAGAGTGAGTGTCTTTGAGCATCACAAGGGCTCTTGCTGCAGACTTGTGCTGACTATGGCCAGGAAACTTTACTCCTGTGTCCCCCATCTCTTCTGTGCTTCTAAATCATTGCTACTGCAGGGTGATGTTGGAGCCGAGATCCTGGTCTGAGATTGTTCTGGGAAACAGCTCAGGAAGGAAATTCAGGCATACCCCTGAGCTCGTCCACAGAGGGATGTGAGGGTGGCTGCATCCACCCTAGGGCAGCTGCACTTGTCAAGGGAGGTGCGGATGGGGTTAATGAACACTGAATTCTTTGAGTGGTGTTAAATAGAAATCATCGGTTCAGGAAACCCTGAAAAGTGGAAAATGATCAGTGAATACGAGAATATTAGGGACAAGTAGCTAATATCTGTGGTGTGTACCTAGATAGCTTTCCCTGGCCCTGCTAATACCCTGTAGGAGACAGGGTACTGGTCTATGCAGCCCATCTTTTTGTTGAGAATGGCGAAATCTAAACAAACTGGAGTTGTTTGTGGCAGTTCACGCTATATGTTAAACTTCATCTTCTTCCTGTGGTAATCATTAAATCAAATACCATGATGCTCTGTATTTTTATTTTAAGTATACCAATATCTCAGTTCCTTCTTGCCGCCCCTCCTCTTTTGTTCAGAAAGACAGTTCTTGGCATAGAGGATAAAATGTATTTGTTCTCATTGTTAATAAACATCCAGTTATGTTCAATGACAGGCAATGAGTCAGTGCAGCAACACACTGAATATGGTGAGGCCACTTCTCAGATACATGATGCTGCAGTTCACTGTGGACCAAGCACAAGTTCCTCATGGGTGTATTGTTTTCTGCTGTCCAGCTCAGTGAAAATTAATTACAGAGGATGATAAAGGGAACTTTTTTGCAAGCTACACATGCTGTGAGCAGAGATGAATGGAAAAGGGATTTAAAAATACCTGAGTCCTCATTTTGGAAGAGGTGGAAAAATGATGTTGGCTAATTCATCCCTGGTACGATTCTGCTGCTACGGAGTTAATCACAAGACAGATTTGTCCTTACAGTGTGATATTTCTGTAACAGCACAAATTTGCTTATTTGCTGGATAGAGAAGGTTTTACAGCTTAGCTATTAAAGAAGTTAGAACCAACCTGGCTGCACTATGAAAGAAATGTGCTAATGTGATTTCAGTGTGAAATAGTCCCAGACACTGTGCTCCATGAAAATATTTTAATGCTTTGAAATAGTTTCTGCTTTAGGATTTCGGAGGAAAAGGTGAAATTTTTTCACCTAGGTTCCCTTTCTTTCCTTTTTTCACTTTTCACTTGAACTAGACTGTAGGAGAAATTAAATCGTTTTGCTTTAATTTGCAAAGAGGCAAATCTCTCTTCCATTTTGTAGTAGACTTTTTCTTGTTGTTTGGAGTAATTACATTAATTTATTTTTGTTTTCAGGCTAAGAACATTCTCCTGTAGAGAACGCAGATGTAGATGTATGTAGGTCCTGGAGCCTGTGTCTATTTTTCAGCTTTTTCCCTATGGGCAGACTTTAGCATCAATAGGGCTTTCTTCCCCTGTGCTACTTTGATCCACACACAGGTAATGATATCTAGGGCTCACCTCCCTTACAAACTGGAGCTTCTCTTTTCACAGAGAAGAATCCAAAGAATTACTTGTAGTAGGGAAATAAATTCAGTGTGGAGTTTCATGTCTGATTTCTTGTCAGCTGTGCAAATTGTTATCCCAGCAAAATTGAAGTGACTATAATTTGTCCTTAAAAACAATTACTCTAATTATTTTTTGCTATGCTGCATTGTTCTGATGGCATATGTGGCCAGTGGGACTTATTTAAAATATGTATGCTCTTAATATCAGCTCAAAAAGAAAGCTATCTCAGGCAGAAAAGATTAATGTAATGTAAAAAATTAGATTATTTTTTTCCATCTGACCTTGCTTCTATTTAGTTATCTCTGCTTTTGATGTTGAAATTTACAAATTAATAATTGTAGCTGCTTGAGCAAAGTCAGGGCAGAGAACAATTACCAGCTGCAAACAAATATCTCCTTTGCTTTGCCTTTCTCTGTTGGAGTGCAGTGTCTATAGCACTGTTATAACTGTACACACAATTACTCACTTTCCTAATAACTCAGGGAAAACTAATTACTTTTTCGGGGCTGTTTGCTGCCAAAGGAGGGTTTTCCATTATCTGGCATAGCTGAGGTCTGCCGGGTATGTTTGCACTGCATCATTGTGATGTCAGGCCACAGTTTATTTTATCAGAGCTGCCTCTGCTGGCAGCAGCAGCCCAACCGAAGCAGTGCAGGGGTCTGCTTAGGGCTACATGGGTTTTTCAGGTCGATTTTGCAGTCTGTGCTGGATTTTACTCAGTCCTTGCTAACCTGCTGTCCATCCCTCGCTCTGTTCTTTGAAGCTAGTTTGTCTCACTCTGATACATCGCAGTCAGGCTTTCGGTGCTGTGCAAGCGCATGTCCTTGCTGTGGCTGTGCGATACAGCATGCTGTGGCAATATGGGTAACGCCAAGCCAGCTTCGTCCTCGGAGGCACGTGCTTTGTTGTCATTGGGCTCTCAATTCATTTGCCCCTGGGCTAACTTTGGCAAATACTCTGGTATCTGGTTGATTCAGGAACACGGACTATAAGATGGTCCGGATTGTATGAATAAGACTCGCTGTTGCAGGTGCTGGCATGCTGTGGCCGAGCTATGCTTTGGCAACTGCATAGACAATGTTTAGAGATTGAAGTCCAGAGATATTGCAGTTATTGAGGCCATTTAAGAGCTATAAAGGTCAAGTCCGTGAGACCCTCTAACAGCTGATTGCATGTGACTGGAGGCATGACTTCCTGAAGGTGCTGTTGCAGACTAGACCTTGTAGTGTGCAGCATGTTTCCAGAGTACGTGCTGTTCTTGGAAACTAGACCTGAAACTGGCTTTGCCTTCAGGGTTTTGTAGTGAAACAGCCTGTTACAGCATAACTACCTGAATTTTGGACTTGGAAAGGCTCTTAATCAACTCATAAATCTAATCAGTGCTGTAATTTTCTGAAAACTCAGGATTCAGTTTGGAGCTGAAGCCAAGTGTTCTTGGAGAAGATCTAAATCTGTTGGAGAAAAGGTGGATCTTTGAGCTAGAAGGCTGATAGAGAAGAGACACCTGTCCTCACTGTTGCTGACAGAAATCAAAGAGCAGTTCCCTATGCTACGCTGGTTTTATTTTGCATCTGTAGGTTTGAGGGTGCTTTTAACCTAGAGCACTGCTCACCAGATCAAAAACATGATTGGGAAATTAGATGTTTAATTATTGCCTTGTTAGACATATGGACCTGCTATACAGAGCCTCCCATACTCTGCCCCCAAAGTTGTTTCTAAAGCTTCAACCTTTAAATATATGGGTTCTCTGGCTACTCTAAGGTGTTTTTCAGAATTAAAGACCAGCTGATTTGCCTGTGCAATTTGCAGCCCAGCTCTCTGTTGAAGGCTAATAGAGTTTCAAAGCTGACCGAGTGCTCTATCCAAGCAGGAGTGAAACCCTCTCAGAGTAAGGGGAGTTCTTCTGAGTCTTTTGTTCCTGCCTCACTTCATCTCTCCCTGGATTCCATGACTGCGAAATGACTGATAAACTGTGGAGCTGTGAAGGTGTAGGTGCAAATAACTGCAGTGCTCTTTGAGACCCTTTCCTGTGAAGCGGTAGTGAAAAGCAGTTATATGGCTATTGCTCCTTTGCGCACACCAGCTACAATTACCACTACACCACAGATAGCTGCAGTGCTTCTATAATTAGCTGATGACATGGTGAGTGCTGGTGAAATAAACTTTCCTTGGGAATACACCAGCTACTTACTCAAACATATATTGCCTTTTAAAAGACATCATAAAAGGGGGCTTACTCAGTCATAACTAGCACTATTTTACAGGTTCTGTATGTGAAATGGTTTCCATTTCTAATCTAGGAATACAGCCAACTAACCACCTCAGTAATAGAGCAGAAAGGAGTTAAAGCGGTGCATCTAAAATATCCTTCAAAAATATTTTTGTCTCATAAGTTGTTCCAGGAGCTGGGTTTTGCCATATGCCTGTGTTCCTGTTCCTACCAGCAGCCTGTTGGATCTCACATAAGTGTGGTTTTGCATCACATCATACCCTGTCACAATGTGTGACCCTCCTCTCTACCCAGTCCTATCATTGACTTCAGTGTTGCTTATTCTTCATACAAGTGTGAATGGCTCAACATGGAGGAACTCTTGGAGATGGGGACCAAGCCTGAACAGAAGGATGCCCCCTCTCCTCGGCTACTGGCAGCCAAGCCATTAGAGGAGATACAACCATTTGTCTTTGCCCCTCTATTTGCTCTGAGTTTGCCTGCAGTGTTTCAGCACAGCTGATCCCTGTGCTGAGCACACAGCCCTGTCCTGCCTGCATCTTGTCTTGTGCTGTTGGCTGTGCAGAGTTTTGGGGCTGTGGAAATGACCGAGCTTTGATGCTGGAAGGAGATATTGGTGCTGGCATGGGGACTGTGCATCACTTGTGGAAGGCTGATGCTTCAGGAGGATAGAAACATAACGTCAGCCCTGAGTATCACAGCACTGTGCTCTCCAGGGCCTGGGAGGATTCCCCATAGCCCTGCACTGTCCACCTTGCTCATCCGAAATAGGCCCTGGGCATGGGCAGCAGGAGCTCTGTCCACCTCTTGACTGGATCTGAGGGCAGAAGTGAGTTTGGGTGTGTGATTTGGGTGGGAAACCCCAGAAGTGCTCACATGGCAGTTAGCATGGCTACCTGCACCGAAAAATACTTGGTATTCACTTTGATCTACTTCAAAGGGTGTTTCTTATTGAAGAGATGAACATGTGAAAATCATCACTGTCCTGGTCAGAGGCCCCTTATCGTATGCAATCAGGAGATAACACTACACATGGGGATCGACTCCCATCTCTGTCAGGAGCTGCTCGATTCTGAGGTCTGTATTACATGCCCCTGTTTCTGTAGCTTCTGCAAGCCCCAGTGGAGGCAAGAACTGCAGGACACAGAGGTGTTTGAGTTGGCAGGCTGGTAAAACACTTGAGTAAACACTTGCTCCTTCGTATGGTCCAGGAAAATCTCTAATTTAAATGCTGGTGGCTGCAGAAAAGATGCTAATGAAGCAAACCTAGCAGCCTCATTTACCCATATGAAATCATTACCAGTGGATAATTCATTCTCCTGGAAAATACAATAATAGTAATGTAATATACAGAACACAATACTACCCTCTAATAAGTCTGACAGGCAGATTGCAGTGTCTATTTAGACTATATTAGCCAGCCAGTGATTTCAAATGTTTTTATGTGCAGACCCTTGTTGTTCAACTCCTGCTCTTTGCTGGTTCAGCTAAACTAATTAAAGAAAAATGTACTATAGCTGGGAAGTCCCCCAAAAGCAAAAGAAAGCCCTTCTAAACAAAATAACCCAACCAAATGAACAGCTTTCTGTTGTTTTTGCAGAAATAAAAGTAGCTTTGTTTTTCTTCAGGAACAGACAGGGCAATTATGCTACGTTTAATAACTTTGCTCAGGATCTTGGGTTCACAAATGTGGACCTTTTACTGCAGGCTACAAGCACTCAAAAAGACTTGTTTTACCTGGCTCTCTTGCTCTTACAACATGAGAGGTGACAGTTCTGCTGAGACAAATGGTACTAGCCATTTAGCGCATGATATATGGAGTGTAGCATCTGAGCACCAGCACTTCTGATGTGTGTTTAAAGCTTATTGTGGCTGAAGCTTGCAATGCCTGAGGGCTGCCTCCATAGTCTTCTTAGAGCACGTAACCTCCAGACTCTCCTGCTTCTCCTTTGATGTGCATGCAAAATACTGTCCCTTTGCTTAGGCTGATGCAAACTGCCAGGCAGAGGACATCTGTGTCCTTGATGGCTGTGGTGGGAATATCTCCAGTTTCAGGTGCTGGAGTGCTGCTCAGGATCTGCTTTGCTCCAGGCCAGCAAATATCTAAGAGCTTTGCAAGGAGTGTGTTGCCAGTAGAAGTAATGCCAGTTGTTGGAGAGCTGTATTTACAGGCTGCCAATCAGTTTGAAGGCTTTACAACTACGGGAGATAAGTTGCAGACCCTGAGGAAGTCCTCTTCTCACTTGCCCAGTGGCCAGATACAGGCAAGGAGCATGGGTGGGCTTGGGGTCTGTGCACTGAATCGCTCAGCAGAAGCACCACCCTGATCAACCTATTTGTGAAAGATGGTGATGGCCTCACTGGTGCACCCATATACCTAGAGGAGTCCTTTCTGTGTCCTGTGCCATCCCATGGGTTGGAAGAGAACCCCAAAATCCTAATCTCATCTATTTTTATGAAAACTGCTTGTTTCTTTTTGGGGTATCTTGATCTAAAGAGTAGCTTATCTTTCTGAAGCAGTGAACTTGTGCTTTTGTCTCTCCAGATTGCAAACACTGCATGTAGCTGGGACTGTCTTAATGTGTTCACTGTTCATCTGGGTTAAACCATCGCAGGAAGCTTGGGCAGGCTCAGGCTTCCTCTTGCTCTGTTTGAATTTGACTCGAGTAGCCTGTTCTCTGCATCTCAATGGTGAAAATTTGTCCAGAGTGGGAAAACATTGTCTGTGTGTGTAATGTAGAGCCAATAACTGGTTACTATCTTGAGCAGTGTTTGAAGTCAAAACTTAGAAGCTGCAGCATTCAGCCTGGTCACTCTGCAGCCCGAGCTTGAAAGATGCATTCCTGTTTGGTGTTCGAAGAAATATTGGCGCAATGTGCTGTTGAATGCTGGCCCACTTCAATTACTGACGGAAAGATAAAACACATTTGGCTCTTGGCTGGCTTCCTTGCTTGCTGATGCTAATAACATCACGAGCTCAGCATTTCAGGGGTCATCTTGAAAGAAGCAGAGACCTAAACTCCCCTGGTCCTGCCTTCCTGCTGCTGTTGCCACTGTAGGGGAACGTTGCCAGGTCAGAGACCAGTGTTTGCACTTCAGCAAAGTGAGTGCCAGGTGACCGCAAGGGCTTCTGTGCAATGGGAGTCGTGATCCAAAGCAGGGTGGTGGTGGTTCTCCTTCTGACTGGCAGGTTTCTCCATGCACATCTCTTCTTTTATTTTGTGCTTGTGCTAAGGTCAGTCTGAAAGTCTGCAGGACTTCAGCTTTCACAACCACCGTTAGAGGATATAAGGCTGAGGAATGCCTGGTTGTGTATGTGTATATACATCTTTCTCATCCTCTAGGAAGTTTTGCAGTCTTTTCATCATTTTGTAGCACCCCAGGGAGCTTCTCTGTCTCTGTCAATTAATTTGCTGTGGTTATTTCAATTTTGTTCACAACGTGCTTGACAAAAACTCTTTAAAGCTAAACTCTTCACATTGAGGAGGAAAAACATGACACTGGTCTGGATCACAAGTAACAGTAGGAGACATAATGCTTAGCCATAAAAACCTGCATACATGCCTATAAGCTGATGCATGGAAAACTCAAGTGCTTCCTCAGCTGCCTGCCACTATGAATGATAAAGATGATAGAAATAAACTTTAACTTGTTCGTTAGTGTGAAAATCAAACTGCAAAGCCAGCTTTTACTATACCTTGCTCATAGAGTGGTTTTGCTACAACTGCTTAATGTCTGTTATTTCTTTGTATGTCATTGTCCCACATGAAAAAGTGATGGCTTTCTTCTAGTCCAATAATGGGAACTTGTGCTTTTAGCACCTGATGATGGAGACTTTGGTTTTGCCTGAACACCCAAGAAAGATGGAAGAGAAGGGGCAACACGTGGTGTCACCAGTGGGAAGTGTTCATTCCTGCTGAAGTATGGTGATAATTCTGAAAACATTTCATTGTGAAATGAACACACAAAGTAGGGTCTAAATATTCAACTAAATATATCCACTGTCTCACTCACTTTTGCCCCTGAAAGAGGAGTATTGAATAAAGAATTGCTTAGGAATTCAATGTGTATGCTGCTTCTAGCTGCTTTATAGCAAATTGCATAAGCCCGCAGGTAGCAGAGAGCCACGGAGGAAAGCCGCTGTGTAGTGCTCTGGCTTACCTTGGGGAGGCTGCTTCATCTCTCCCTGCTCACACTGTCAGGCAGGCTTTGACTCATGGATGTTAATTAACCCCAAATTGTTTTTCAGCCTTCACTGTGGAATTTTTCTTTCTCAGCACTTAAAACTTCTGCATGCAGTTGGTTTATTTATCCCATGTCCCCCCGGAGTGGAGAATTTTAATTCTGTAAGCACCAAATGTCTCTTTTTCCCCTACATATGGCCTTTTATTAGCCTGCTGCTGTAGATCAGTAATTAGCTACACAAGTGATGTTTGCAATCATGTTTTCTACCTGGGGAGGTAGGTGCAGTATGGCAGTCATTCAGCCAGTCCATATAAAAACATGATATCGTCAGCTCTGCTCCTGCTAATGTCCTGTCTCCTGGCAACTTTCTCTAAGGGTGCTGCATAATTGCTCTGCTGGAAACATTTTCATTAATAATGGAATTTAACTTCTTAATGTGCTATTAACTATATTTCCTTCTTTTATGTTGACATTAGCTGTGGTGGTTCGTGGGGCTTTTCATATGCGTGCAAATGTAATTGTGTGCAGAACTTGGTCCTGTCACTTGGGGTGATGATTCCCAGGGCCTTCAGTGAACTTTGCCAGCTGATCTGAGGTGAGGCACTTGGATCCTGTAAATCTGATTTTTGCAAAAAAGACTCCATGTTGTTGAACTTAGAAGTGTTAAAAAAGGCTGTTCTGGGAAAGGGTAGATGTCCTCTGCCTCAGTTTCCTCTAGTAATTTTAGTTCAGCTGATAAAATAACCTCAGTCATCTGGAAGTTTTGATGCTTCAAGCTAGTCATAGTGATTTAAAATTGTATCACCTCTGTTGAGGATTTACTACTGTATAAAGATCAGCAAGCTCATCTCCCACCAAGAAAAGCTGGCTTGATAAAGCTTTCCCTTGCAGACCTGAAGAATGGTGAGGATGACCTGTGAATCCAAGGGGACCTTGTGTCCCTTCCTGGGAGAGCAGCAGTAGGGAACTGTCCAAGTCCCAGCTCAGCTGCTTGGCTCAGTCCCCCAAAGGAGTTGGTGTTTCTTAGAGAGCTAAAAGCCACGTCAGCTGTGCTTATCAGAAAAGGGATTTTGACTGCCTTCAAGTTCTTTAAATTTATTAAAGTCTGTTTTCCTTCTCCTAGTGATAAATTAAGGCAGTGCTTTCAAGACTCTTTAATTTGGGCTGTAACAAGGCTCATCATATCTTGCAGTGACAAATAAAGGGTTTGACTGGAGCATATGTTAATGCACAGAAAACAATGACACTTAAAATAAATGCCCCCAAAGTGCCATGGCAGTGGCTGCAGGAGATGTGTAGTAAATGATGCGGTGCTGCCGCTGTGCTTATGATGGACAACAGTAGCTACTGGCTGGTTCAAGCATTTAATTCTGCTGAGCTCCAGCAGTCGTGTGGGCAGTGACCTGCAATGAGTGTCTTGCAGCCAAATTCTCAAAAGTAGCCACTGATTTGAGCTGTGTAAGAGGTTTGTTGCAAATCTCCCTGAAAAAGGCTGTGAATGCAAGGCACCTCCAGCACCAGATGCAGGGACTTTGGGGCTCTGGGAGCTCAGAGGGTTTGAAACCTGGGCTGGAATTTGATGATTTCTTTGAGGTTTCTAGGCTGAATGTGGTCAAGGTGCTGAGTTGGAATACAGATCTCCTCTCTGCCTCTGCTACAGGGTACCAAAAGGTGCTCCTGCATATTTATTTGCATATGTGCTGCGTAGCTTAAATAATTTGGATTGAAGAGCAAAGTGCCATTTGCACTAAGACACAGCTTTTGCAGTAGCCTGGTGTTTGTACCACAAGCAGAGCTATTGAAGCGTAACAGATGACACTTTCTTTTGCAAGATTACTCTTTTTCCTCTCCTTGGCTGTTATCTTTCCTGCCTTAACGTGTAACTGAAACAAAAAACTTAATTGTCACTTGCAAGCAGCATGATGCCCCTGGAAAAGCACATGTAGTAGAAGCTTGGGGCGGTTGTACACTTTTTGATCAGTAAAAGACATTTCTTGCCTGTGGGCACAAAAGTTTTGTTACACATCAACTCATTAATGAGCTTAAAGAAAGCCAACAAAGTTTGTACAGTGCTGTTTTGAAATGAAACGAGGTCAGGGGATGCACAATTAATTTATCATGTAGCAGGCAGCCTGTAAACTTCACCAGAAGGCTTGTGCCTCCTAGCACTGCTTTTGTTTTAGGGAGAGAGAGGAAAAAAAAAAAAAAAGAAACCTGAAAGCAGAAGTAAAGTCTGTAACCTCGTTTCCAGAAAGGGGTTAACGCAGAGGATGGGGCAGTACAAGGTAGAGAATAGGGGTGATTCAGGTGTGCAGGAGGAGTCACCTTCTCCTGGGAGAGGCTGCAGCCACGTTGGCCTTGGAGGCTTCCCAGCTAGTGCATCTGGGGAGACACATCTGGGCGCCAGAACTGCAGGGCTGGAGGCTGAGCAGGGTGAGGGGAAAGGGAGGGGGCTGCATGGGACGTGCTGTGGGGGTCCGTGCTACACAGTGGTTCTGTCACGGGCGATTTTGCCATTGCATAATTGTGTATTTGCATTTGCAGCATGACGGAGGCACGTATTGGGCTGGACATGGGCAGGCAGCTCTGCTGTGGCATTGGAGCAGCTCCAGCATGGCCATGGGAAGTGGCATATGGGACAGCAGGTTGTTGGATGCTCTCACACAGGGTGCTGCCACTGGGCCGGGGTCCCATCCTCCCAGGGAAATAAACATTGCAAACTGCATGCTGCGGCTTAAACCAAGCCTGCTCGGAGCCTGTGTTTGCTGTTGTATTCAAGCTTTTAACCAGACTGTGCAGGGGCATATGTGATGGTGCTGAGAGCCAGCCACATTTCTCAAGCAAGTGTATCCAAACCCTGTGGCAGGAGCAAAAAGTGTGGCAATTATTTCTTCACTCTGACAAAGCAAGGCTGTTGCAGATGCCACAAAGAAAATGAGTGTTAAACAGCTTGCAGAAACTGCCTTGCCACAACTAGAAGTGTGCTGTGGAAAGCTGGGTGGGAGAAATACCTGCATGCCTCTGCCAGGGAGCCCTTTTGCTTAAAGGAGTCGGGGGTGATTTTTTTTCCTGAAATGGCTACAGGTTACTTACACAGGTAACTCACACAGTTATGGAAACAATTTGTGTCACTACCCTAAAGAACTGCTATGCTGTGGTTGAGAGTAATGGGAATTTAGGATACTGT
>JANZLQ010000089.1:28882642-28898652 GCA_026212715.1 Elanus axillaris
GGGGGGAGGGAGGAAAAAAAAAAAAGAAAAAATTATGAAAAAACCTGGCTGGTAAGGGATTTCTGTTTCCAAACCTCAGTTGGGTGTCTTTGCACTATGTTTCTTGTTGCTCTATATTCTGGGAGGGCTTATTACACCAGCACCGTGCTACAGGAGATCTGGCAGACAGGTCAGATCTTCCTGGACCTGTTAACGCAGGGCAAAATTCATGACAGTTGTGACAAAACCAGCCAGACCTGAACTAGCCTCCCAGGAGGAACTGGAGGTGCTGGTGTCGTTGATCTGCAGCCTGGGGAGCCTGCCCATGGCAGTGGTTGGTTTTCTCTAGCGTAGCTGTGCAAACGCCAAGGAGGCAGAGGCACCATTTCTTAAGATGATCTAGAAAAAGAGACTTTTTTCCTCTTTTCTGAAAATAGATCTTCCATAAACAAACTCTTAGTACTTTAAAGAACACCTGACAACCAGCCTGGCTTTTACAGCACATTGGGATTTAATGCCGAGTGAATGCTTGGTTCGCTTTCAGTAGTTGTTGTCTCATTAGAATTGTGCTAGGGAAGTGCACTGTCAGCTCAGTGGGGAGAGAAATTAGACTAATCCTTTGGGAATTTTCCCATTTTTACACCAAGATATCGCTTTATTAATGAAACAGAGGAAATTACAGGATTTCAGAATTTCTTTTACAAAAACACTGATGAGATGAGCTTGTAACGACTTTTACTTTGAATGAAGAACTGATATGAATTAATCAAAATATTTATTCAATAGTCTTGATTTTTGATCTGTGTGGGAAAGGTAACAAATATGGGACCTATCTCAAGACTAGAAACCTGAGCTTGAAAATCACCTTTAAGAAAAAATTATTTGTTCCCAAAGTTAAGCTTCCAACCCACCAAGGCTAGTTAATAGCAGAAACACAAATATGTGTTTGTACTTGCCCACCTAGTTGCCTCTCGCCTGTTGGTATGACATCTGCTCCCAGACAGTTGCTGTAAGCTGAAATCTCTGGTTTTCCTCATGCTGTTTCTAGCATGTAGATCTAAGCAAGCTTCACTGGCAACTTAATGTTTAGAAGCTTTTGCTGTAACTTATCTTCAGTTGTATTAATTGACAAAGTTATGTGGTTCTTGCTAGTGTTTCACTGAGCATGGGCTGCATAAGAATGAAATAAATGTCACTGCCTTCTCTAGGACAGCGGGACTTTGCGAGCTTGCAGTTGAACTGAGACATCCCTTGGGATTGCCTTACAGGCAGAAAAAGTCCTACAGACTGCATATTAAACTTCCTATTTTTAACTTTATGTCAGGTTTAGAGAGCATAGCAAGACAATCCATTTTTCCCCTGAGGATTCAAGTAGAAATATCAGTCTGTCATTTCAGTTCACTACTTGGGGATAATTAATTACCGCTGAGGACAATTAATCATTTTAAAGAATTTGTTTCTTGAGAAGGACAGGGACAAATACAAGATAAAAGTCCCTGGCTGACCCCACGTGAGGCCAAGCCAAGGCACTGTGATATGTTCAGTATGATAGTTATTTGCTGTCCTGAGCCTTGGTGATTCAGAGTGGCTTTGGTGGTGTTTGGGTTCCTTGGTCCTGTCCTTGATGGGTGAAACTAACTCAGTTGGCATGGACAGTTTCTGACCAGTTTGTTCAGTAGTGGTTCCTGATTTTGAGTGACAGTGGAGAAAGCTCAGCTGGTGGCAAGAACCAGAAGGGCTCAAAACCATACAAATGACTTGTTCTGCTGTGCTGTATGGGCAGTTGAGGATGGAAGGGTCTTTGCCTCCTGGCTTTCTTCTCCATTGGGCCAGCACCATGAGCCCATCTAGGAGGAGGTGTGACAGCAGCTGAGGTTGGCTGAATATTCTTTTCTGTAGGTGTGATTTGCTCCAGACTGAAAGATCTCAGAGTACTTAAATGTGTCTGATATCGGTTGCTGCTCTCCTACCTGTCATCCCATCTTGTACTGCTGGCTAGATGCTCTGTGCTCTGCAGAGCCAGCCTTCTAATGACACGGTAAAAAAGGAGCTTGATATGAACTGCTTTTCCTCAAGTTCAGCTGTGTTCTCTCTGTGCTCTTGGCAGGCCTCATTGCCATGATGTTTATCCCCAACTTTATGAAGACAAGAGAGTTGAGTCATTCTTTTCCTAGGGCTCTCCACCATACCATAGGTTTGCCGGAAGAAAACACTAACCTTCAGAGAGAGACCCTGCCCCCTTCCCCACACCACCTTTGAATGTATGTTTGATCCTGGCAAAAGCATCTTTCCACTAGTGCTACTGGTAGAAATTTGATGCAGGTTTGTGGTGACGCGGTCATTATAATCTGATGGTAGTTTTGAGCCCTGACAATCCTCCTAAATGTTACATCAGACACTGCTAGACCATATTGGCAGAGCAGCAGGCACACTGGTAAACCAGAGGGCACACATGTTCTTAGCTTCAGGGTTTTCCTCTGAGCTCAGGACTACCTGCTCAGATCCTGGTGGTGTTGGAGCCTGTGGAAGTTTTCCCCATTGTTCTTGCAAATATCTATCAGGGGTTTCTGAATATACTTGCCATTCCTTCTCTACTGACTGTAGTCAGGTGAAGGTCAGGCAGTGCTGAGCAATTTTACATTTTCAGTGCTAATGAGCATGACTTTCACCCTGCAGCCTGGTGCCTTTAGTTTGGGATGGCTAGGACAGTTTGGAAAAGTTAGCTGGGATGAGGAGAAGCAAGAGTCCATTCCTGATGCAGCCAATGAGACATTTGTTTTGTAAGAGGTAAAAGGAGAAACAGTTGGAAAACTTTCCTGAAACTCTGGTGGCTCTAGCTCTCCAAGAGGATGCTAGAGGGCATCTATTTTCCTGTCTAATTAGTGCATAGCCTCTATGTTACCACTTTTACAAGCCCATGAAATCTACAGAAGCATTTTAAAGTTTCCTTTGTTTCACAAAGCCCTATCATCACCAGAGGTTGCACTGTTGGGGACTGCTCATGGGGTAATCCTTCTCTGTCGGGAAGTGCAGGGAGCAGCAAGCACCAGCACTGCTGGTGAGCCTGAGGAGGAGAAAGGGGGGGAGGCAGACAGGCATGCTTAGTGTGCCCACAGAGGCTTGTCAGGGTCAGATACTGCCCTTGAGTCATCATGGTGCCTGTCCTAGGCAATCTCACTGGTTTAATGGAGGATTTACCAGAGGATGATGTAAACGCAGTTTTTTTTCTCATTGTATATCCATCTTCTCTAACCTACTTGTTCCTGGAGTATCAAGAGCTATGGTATATACACAGGAGAATGGGGAAAAGCAAAGGGGTCAGTGAAGCCAATAATATAAAGACTTGTTTTGTAAAAGTAATATTAAAATTTATATAATTTTTAGACCATTGGCCCAGTTGAACACTGGTCTGATCCAGTAGTGTATCTACAGTGTTTCAGTGCACAGCCTAGCCCATCACTCCCAGCCAGCCATATTGTGAGCTCATCCCAGGTCTCCTGTTGAGGAAAAATATCATTTCGCTCAAGTGGGAGAAATCAGGTGCTGGTGGTACTTACCCAACAGGCCTGTCATGGCCATGGTTGCTTCTCTTTCCCTCCTTAGGCCATGATGCATGCGTTAATATAAAACCACAAATCTCTCAATAAGTGTAATAACAGGACTTCCATAGGTATGCACAGGGCAATTATTATATATATTGATTTCCAATAAACAGATGTTTCAGAGCTAAGTGGAACATATATTGGAAACATGCCAGATCAAGTATGCTTTATAAATAAATCATAGCTGTGATACGTGGTATGAGACTATCTTATAAATAAGTTAGACTGCCTGGGGTCAAGCACACTTTCTTTAGGTCATTGTAAATTTGACAGAAAAAAGCCAGTTTTCTATCTGTACTGTAACTTGCCTAGGAAAGTGGGGCAGACTCTACGGTGGGAAGGAGCACCAGCAAGTTGCTAATTGTAAAGAAAGTAGTCAGATAATGTTGCCCTGACATTTCTTCAGAGAAATCTCTCTCTCTCTGGACTTAATAGGCAATAGTTCAGTTTCTCAGCGCAACTCCCACAGGCTATGTCAGTGGTCAAATAAACGTCTTTCTCAGTTTACTCTGTCCCCAGTTAACCTGGTTTTGTCCCAGTCTGGCTTCTGCTAAGAAGAATCATGATGGAGCTGTCTGATGGTTTAAATGTTCTCCACAAGTGCAGCCTGTTGTGCAGTGAGATCAGTTGCAATGGATATTAGGGATTTTGAGATCCAGGTGTTTGGAATTGTTTCCTGAGGAAGCACAGAGAATAAACATAGTGTGAAAGCATGTCTCCAGGTGGAAGATCCTTTATCTTGCAAGTGCTTAAGTAGAAAATATGACCGCCTGCATGCCCGAATGTCTGTCACATACCATGCAGCTGGTATCCTCTCTCTCAGGGAGTTCTTGGTAGACTTTAGCATCTGACCTGAGTTAGAGGTGGAGTGCTCCATGGGCAAGGACAGTGTCATAGCTGGGTCTGCTTCATGCACCAAAAGGCTGGTGCAGCTCTTCCTGCTGCAGATGACTTCCTTAGCCATGGCTGCTTTGCTGCTGGCTGCCTGTATTTTGCCCAGAGCCAACAAGTACTGCTAGCTGATGCAGCGGCATTTTTTTTTTTCCTGCACAGGATTGAGGACAGCCAAGCTTTTATGTAAGTAAAGTTTACTCCTACATGCATGGATGCAAGCCCCAGTGCTGGCTCTTACTTGAAACTGGCAAGTTTTGGCTCTAGCCCTCTATTAATCAAATTCCCAAGTTCCTAGTTTGTTCTTTTTCCTGTCAAACCTTCACTGAGCTGAGTGGGCATTTAACAAGAGTAAATCTGTAAAAAACCCTAATAGAGAGCAGCTGTTATTATCTTGAGAGAAACATCAATGTGAATTTTCCCTCAAGCTATTTGTGTTTCAAAACAGAGAGAAAATGTTTAGACAGCGTCTGGCCCATAGGTGGGAAACTGAAGTATGTTTGGAGAGAGGAGACTGATTAAAATCCTCCTCCTCCTTAACAACCTGCCATTTTACCAGACAAGGAGGGGCTAAGACCTCCCTGGCCAGCTGGCCTGGCTTCCTCCCATTGCTGAAAACTGTGTTGTACACCACGTTCATGAACTTCAAGTGCCCTCTCAAAAGCCGTATTTCTGCTGGGAAACTGTTTCAGAGCCTCCCTGTGCCGATCAAACCTTTCTGATTTCTAGGTTATGTGTACTCCTGGCCATATTTATCTGCACTGGGCTCCAATGCTGTCCTATAAATACCTCAGGGATGATCATATTCCCTCTTGCATTTGGTTTTGCTAGGTTTAAATGGGCCAAGCTGCTTTAGTCTTTGTCACGCACAGCTCCGTTCGTCGGCCGATCCTGCTGACCCTGCTCTGTACCTGTTCTAGATGGACTTCATCTTGCTCAAATGCTGTAACGCAAGCAAGCCACTTTCAAGTCTTTCAGGTTGACAAGCTTAAAGATCAACATCTTGTCTGGCATAAGGCTGGAGTCTGCAAATTCAGCATTTGGACTTAAATAGTTTTTCATTTTTCACACATTTTTAAAAAACTAAACAGATGATGCTCAGCAGGGCACTGTATAAGCTGCTTTCTGTTGTGTATTGCTCTCAGTGATGGATGAAATTAGGTTTCAAGAGTCACTGGCAGCCTTTCTTCTGGATGTTGTGTATCCAGATCTATGGCAGAAGACATTTTTTGGTGATTTCATTTTCAACTCTTGTGCCAGCACTTCTTAAAGTGCTGTTTAGCTCTGCCAACCTCCAGAGAGGCTGAGGAATGTAGAAACATTTGGATCCAAATACCTTGAAGGGTTTATGAAGTTCAGATCCAGCTATGAGCCTGGCAAGTGCCAAATAACGAAATCTATCACACTAGCTAAGATTTATGGTTGGTTTTGTCCATTATCTCTGCCTGTGTCCAAGGGCCAGTGCTTCACAAGGACCTCTCACAAAGCAGCAGCAGATCAATGCTTCTGTAAGAAAAGTGTCTTCCCAACCTCCAATATTTGGCTTATTCCCTAAAGCTGGAGTGTTACATTCCTCATAAAATGTGTCAGCCAGTACCAGTGGATGTTTTTTTCTTATAAATAGATGATCCTTTGTGGATTTGTGCCAGTCTCTTCCAGTATAAGGCACCGTGACAGTGAGTTTCAGAAGTTGTTATAGCTGAATTGTGCAAGGAGAAAATATTATGAAGTTTGGAAATGTTGGGATCCAGTTACATGTCAGGCTTCTTTGCATTTATGAATTGCATGAAAAACAGAGCACTGTACAACATATTCAGTGAAGGCTGAGACTTTTGTAATACAAGTTTTTCTCTGGTCTTCTAATAGACAGTAGGAATTACTTGAATTTATTAAGGCTTATATTAATATCCTTAGTTCCACTTTGTTACTGGACCTTAAATTAAGCTCAAATAAATGGTAGAATAAAAGATTACCAGGAACATGGGAGTTAAATGATGTCTGATATGTTTTTGGAGTGAGTGTGGATGTGAATGAAGCAGGCGAGCAGCAGTTTTGAGGTGACTGGTTCCTGAAGCTGGTGTAAGCATGCTGTTAATTAACATTTTTGCAGTGCTTTGAAAATGTAAATTGCTTTGGGAATGTTAAGTATCATTATTATGGCAGTCTTGGAAAGTAATAACTTAATCTATGAAATCTATGAAATTATGAGTCCATTCTTCAGAATTACAAGTGGGACTGTGATGTGGCTGCTAGAGTAGCAAACTGCATTCGGGACACTGGGTTCAGCTCTTGCAGCTTTTTAGTGTGGTCTGTCTGAGGTCAGTTCATGGCTGTTCACTGCTCAGTGGTAAGTGACCTGGAAGAAGGTTAAGGAAGATGAGGACAGATCATTCATGTGGAGCCGTCAAGTTGCTCGGTGAATTAGCACAAGCAAATGATATGTAAATTGTTACTTGTAAAAGCAGGCATTTGGGTACCGAGAATTGAGAGGATGGCCTACTTCTGAGAAGGAGCAAGTCTGAAAAGGTGCAGGGCCAGCTGAACCAGAGCTCTTGGGATTTAATCTGAGCACTCCCTGTTCCCATCCATCATGCCTGCACTTACAGGGGCAAGAGGGGTTCGACTGCTTCACCAGCAGCAAAGACCCAGCGCAGGGAGCTCCTTGCTGGTAAATGAATACAGGCAAATGCTGTCTGTGGGAGGGCAGACGCAGAAATTTGGAGAAGTAGTAAGGTGATAACATTTTCTCTGAAATTAGCACTAGTGTGACCTCTTGTAAATTACCTGAGGCAGTTTCTGATACCTGTAATCAAAAAAAGATATTGAGAGGGGAAACATGTCAGAGAATATCATGAGAATGACCAGAAAACATGACTTGGAATGAGAGGCTCCAGGAATTCAATTAGAGTGATTTGATCTATCTGGTATCTAGATGGAGAACAGCTCTTGAATGTACAGCAAGATCCAGTAGTTGGAAATGAAAGGTGGGCACATTCTGACTAGAAATAAATTGAAGTTTAACTGTGAAGCTAATTAGCCATGGGAACAGTATCTGATACTGAGGATTATGATGAACTCTGCGTCAGTAGACATGTTAAAATCAAGATTGAATGCTTTTCCACTTCAGCTTTCATAGAAATTGATTCAGGGCTATGTATTGGTCTGTGCTACATAGAATACCCAAACAGATAACAATAGTGGCCTTATTTATTCATTCACTGTGCAGCTTTGGGCAGGTTTAATGGGAATGTTGCAATTCTAAGTACTACCAATGAAGTCGCAGCTCTAGGGGTGTTCAAAAGCAAAATTACGACTGAATTTCCCAGGGCCAAGGTTTCTCCTATGCTGACTTTTAAGACTGTTGAACATTCCAAAGACTATTCATTTAAACTGGAGTTTGCTCAGCAGCTGTGAAAATATAGCAGTCAGCTGGGAAAATGAGTGTCTCCAGAACTGAGAGGCAAGAAGATCCATGTCTTCAAATTTTGCCTTATCCTTGCTGTGAGGATGAGGTTAGTTTCCTGTAAAACAGGAGTCAGTATTGACCATTATCTCCCAAGGACATATATGTGACCTAATGAGCATTTGGAACAAGTCTCACAGGAAGGTGTGTGCAGTTAAACCTGTCTCCCCCCTGGTGTTGCTGGGCGTCTGATGCTCACTGTGCTGCCTGACGCAGAGTGGCCAAGCTGACCTGCCGTCTGGCCGGGAAACACGAGGTCTGTCTTGCAAAAAAAACCAACCAAAAAACAAAACCTCGGGATTTGGTGCATGTTGTCTGTGTCTGAAACTTTTCAAACTCCCTTGTGTAAAACCCTGAGGAGAGGCTGTGTAGGTGATGCATCTGAGCGCTGCTCCAAGCTGGACAGAACAGGACTCTGAACAGGCAGTGCTGCAGGAGGGACGTGAGCATCATCTTTCTGGTTTTTTGTTGGTTTTATTGTTTTGGGGTTAGGGGTTTTTGTTTGCTTGTTTGGGGGGGGAGGTTGGTTTGTTTGTTTGCTTGTTTGTTTTTAAACTGCAAGCTCCATTTTTAAGAGCAACTCCATTGAAAAAATTTAGTTTGAATGAGTTGGTGTTTTCCAACAGTGGCATTTTTACCTAAACGGTTCTTGGTAACAGCAGAATGGTCCCTGACCAAGGGGGACCCTTTGAGGTATGCTGCCTCTCACAGGGATGGAGATGGTTTGAGGCAGGTCAGCTGGGCAGGGATGGGAAGGTTGTTCCTTGCATTAGTGTGCATGTTCCCCAGTGCATAGTGAGAGGATAAAAGGGATTTGTGTTCTTGAGGTTTCATTGGTCTGCCTGAACTCATCTCTGTCATCAGGATATCTGCTAAGTGAGGGACGTTGCTGTCACTGCTCTCTGGTGGGGTGCAGCGCACAAAGAACTAGTTGTCACCATTAGATGACAGTATCAAAATGAGACCCCTGTGGACAAAATGCTTATATTTGCATACAAACTGCCTAACCCATTATTAATGGATACACCTTGCATATATGGGGAACCTAAGCGTGGCTAGTCACTCCAAATAAACAGGCATCAAAATTTGACCTACCCAAAGTCACACATTGAAGCAGGAAGCAAAAGCCAGGAATAGATTCAGGGTCCTGAACTTCTCCAACCTCTAGAATGGGAGCCAAATTTCATCTCTCACTTGTAATTATGGTCAAAGCCTGGGCTGGAAATGAGAAGCACTGATTTCTGTTTCTGCTCTGCAGTAGATTTACTGTATGACCTTGGAGGAAAATACACGTCCTTCTGTGTCTCAGTTTACCTCCTCACTAATGGAGATAATTGTACTAGTATGCAGTAAGCTTTAATGGACTTTGTTCCTGCATGTGCTGAAGTTAATGGCTCTCCTTGCAAGATGCACCATTTGTAGAGTGTCTGGATGAAAGAATGTTGCAGAAGTGAGACAGATATTATTTGTTTTAACATCTGGGCCCAGATGATAGCCACACATGCTTGAGAGTCAATTGCTCATGTGGATAGTAAGGGATAACAATTCAATCTTGAGAAGAGCTGCCTCGACTCTCCCTGTGCTGCTGTGTGGTCTCACCTGGCCCAGTTGCTGCTGGAGCACTGGGAGGCTTAGGCAGGGGATTTATAAGACATGCAAGACCCAAATCTGTCAATAATTCACTGAGCTAGGTGAGTGCTACACCTTGATGCTTATGCGTGGTTGTAGAGAACAAATACAGTGCGCAGAGAGTTCCTGGCTGAGCAGGGCTTTGCCTTGTGCCTTGTTTTCCTCATTAGGAAAACAAGCCTATGCATTCCTCTAAGCTAGCTGATTTTCAAGTACAAAGAAATGGGACAAGTACTTGCAAAGATAAAGCTGACACTGACTCACCATGGTTCCTAATGCTGAGCTAGAAAAGTTAGCAGTCCTGGCACCAAGGAAATGCATGCAGCATCAGTCGTTGCTCTGCATTCCCTCCTGTGCATTGCAGTGGTCTGGGTGGCTCTTCCAAAACCACTAAGCTGATCTTGCAAAGTGTATCTGATGTGTTTCCTGGTAACTGGTGTCACCAAGTGGAGTATTTCTGGCAAGTGGAACCATGTTTCTCTGGTCTTCTGTTAGTAGATGAGGTCTAAGCACTACTATCAGTTTATACCTTTTGTGCTGATTCTTTGTTTCCTAGGCCAAGGGGAAATAAATCACCATTCGATCTGCTGACCAACCAAAAGTCCATTCAAGTAAATTATCCCACAAAGACTCTTTCTGTACATTTTACTTTGAAGTTTTTCAGAACCTGATTAAGATGTCCCTATTTTGAAGTATATAGGTTGGTCAGGTTTCAGTGTGTTAATATTTCCTCAACACTAGCACTGGGGATCCCTGGAGTGATCACTTACTGATGAATACTTGGTTTCCACGCACATAATGGGTCTGTGGTTACCTGATGGAGACATGCAGCTACATACAAACCTGTGTTATCGCTCTAGTTTGTCAGTAACTGCAATAGGATCCTTTGAGATTTCACCAGGTGAACAATTGCATGCTAAAGACAGCCTCCATCCCAAAAAGCTTATAACTTGGAGAAGACGGAGGGAGATTTAAGTCTCCAAAGTTCCTGTGTCAGGTCACAGTCACAATGCTGTCCATTCCTCCTATCCAGGAGGAAGGACAGGAACGTTTGCTTGCCTTTATGAAGCTTTACACATTCACATACACCCTCACCACCACTTTTATGATTCTGAAATGATTTTCTCATAAAATTGCCCTTGATCTCTAGCCTGAGACTCTGATGCATATTTATAATCCTTCCCCTGTACTTTCTTGTCACTTGACTTTACCAAATCCCAGTCCTGTCTGAGATGATGATATAAAGCACAAGCTGCAGTCCAAGTGGGGATGAAGGCTGCATGGACTCTCTTGCTTTGCCTTTACTCTGTTCTACTTTGAGCTCCAGATCTGTATGGGGGCATCATTTCACTGCCTGCTAATGAAAACATCCAGTGGGATGTAACCTGTGCTTAGACAAATCCCTCAACTCCAAGACACCTGGTTGACTTCCACTGCACAGCTAGCTGAGGTCCTCTGTGGGCAAGCAATAAGTGGCAAAATCCCCCAACAGACTCCTTCTGCCCTGAGATCCTTTCCAGATATACATCCCTACAACACTGCAAAGCAGAAGCCAACTCTTAGCCAGCGTTAATTGTCACAGCTCTGTCACCTGATTCAGTTTGCCCTCATAAAGGACTTGTGCCTTGCTGTTAGGCAACAGCCAAGAGAATTTGGGATTTGTCAGACAGCTCCCAGTCTCTGGAGCCACACTGGGGAAATCAGGCATCAGAAATCTTGCACCTCAGCCCCAGCAGCATGCAAAGCCTGCACGCAATCTCTGAGGCTCAGACCACAGCAATGAGGGTGCTGGCGGCCTCACAGCTGGTTTCCTTTGAAAGGGTCCCTCTTTTCCCTGAGAAGCAGAGCACAAAGCAGGATGGCATCGCATCGCCAAGATCTGGGGGTTATAATTCAGTAATTCAGTGCACCATGCACCGTAATCCCAGGGGCTATGAAGACAGTGCAGCAAGCTGAGGGAGAGATTGTTGGAAAGAGCTGTAAAGCGGCAGCATGTTTTACACTCTGTCCTTGGATGTGAGTCATGGAGATCTCTATGCTGAGGGTAATGAGCATATGTGTTCAGATCATTTCCCAAGCTCTGTTGTTGAATGCTGGGGAAGAAAATGTGTTTACTGTTGTTTTTCCAGGCAGGGACAAAGTGCAGGGTGGTCTATTGAGCTGCTTTCTGAAAACTGCTCTTAGAGATGTGTTTATTGGGCTCTTTTGCTTGTTCTCTTGCATGGAGACAGTCAGAGCTCTCTGTGCTTTTTCCACCCGCTGTTGGTGCAAGACAAAACATGATTCTCTGCACAGGTCTCAGCAAAAGGCCTAGTTACGGTTGGACAGGTGGGTTCCTACCTGCTGGTCTTTATAATTTAAATACTTCTGGTCTCTGCTAGACACGAAGCATATTCAGATGGAGAAACACTGTCTGCCTTCAAGAGTGTTTGTGTTTTGTTTTTTGGGCTGCTTGGTTTTTTTCCTTTTTTTTTTTAAACTGCAAAATAGGGATCTACTAGGGCTTGGACAGGGGCATGACTTGCGCTTTGCTACCTGACCCATCAGTGTCAGAGCCCTGGCATCCTGTCTTCTGGGAATGGAAGAAAATGTCCCTCATGAGCTGTTCTGCAGAGCTGTCAGCCAGGAGTTGCTGCACGGTTGTCCTCTCCTCAGCTTCTTTGCATTGCACTATGATGGTGCCCCAGCAGAGCTTCTCTTCCTGGAGAGCCTTCTCAAGAGGTACTGAAAGAGCAGGGAGGTCTCTGAAGGCATGGAGAGCCCTTTGTGTCATAGGCTTTATCCATTGATACAACACATCTTTTGATGACCTGGTGAAAGTTCAGCTCTGGTGCTGAATGGGACACTCCAGTGGGTGCCATGGGTCAGCTGTTGACTGCTGGCTGAGAGCACAGCTCAGGCCACCCCACTGAATTCACCAGCTGTGTCAGTTAAACGATGACTGCATGCTTCAGCAGAAGCCACTGCTTTTTGAAAGCCATAGAAGCTATCATTTCTGCTGGCAAGACTATTTCTGACTTCTGCTGTAGAGCAGGTGTGAATTTTAAAGAAGTGGGGTCATCTTTAGTTAAGTGCCCCCAGCATCAATCAGTTACCAATATTTCAGCTCCCTTCCATGGTGCCTTTGGAGGCATCTGACATCCATCAAATGAAGCAGCCTCCAGATGGCCCCAACATATGGTCCATGTCTCGGAATAGCTGAAATCTAAACGCTTGCCTCCTTGGGAAGCTGCAGCCCCTTGCTGAGTCTCGGCATCCAAGGGAGATGCCTGCTGCTTTAATCAATGTGTGTTCTTTTTTTTTCTGCTTTGTCATAGTTGTAATAATAAGCAAGTCTTGCTTCGGCATCCCTAGCTGCAAGAACCTTTCTGTGCTTGAAATACTAAATGCCTATCAGTCCCTTTCTTTCCTCTTGTCTTTTCCCTTGTCACCAGGACTCTACTGATCTTCTCAATCCTAACAGTGCTAATTAGCCTTCTCTCCCCTCCTGCTATTACTGCCTTTCCTTCCTTCTTCTAATCTCTTATTTGTATAAATCGCCAAGGGTGAAGGAAGAGTAAATATCAATAAAGCAATTCAAGCCACTTGTGACGTTTCTAAGGGCTGTCCAAGCTCCCACCTGGGGAATGGCAAGTAGTGATGGCAATTATTGGTCTGTCATCTCTTCATTCCTTTGTCCTCGCTCTGCTTAGCATTGTGAAATGGCAAAGCAATTTCTGAGCCTCCCAGGATATGGCTCAAAAGTTGTGCTCCCTTAAATCTTCTGCCTGCTGTTGATGCTGTAGTCCTGCTAGGCCTGGGAATGACATGGCATAAGTGCTAGGAGCTGGGCAGTACCATTGGAAAAGTAGTCTTGCAGCCTTTAGTCACCATTTTCATTGTCCATTTTGAAACCCCTTTGGAGGGGAAGTTTCCAGAGGATGATGTGCTTCTGTAACTCCTGTTCCCTGTCAAACTAGCAAGCAATTTGAAAATATTTTTTAAAAATAAGTTAAATTACTGGAGTTGGATGGAAAAAAGTGCCTGCATAAAAATTCAGATGGAAACCTTCCACCAATTCTGTAAATATGTTTATAAGGCAAAAATACGGTGTTCCTTTAAAAAGTGGCACATGTGACTAAGCATGTGACAGTGTTGCTACATTTAGGATACATAAGTAGTTATGATTTGTACCTGTTTGCTTTTTGTGCAGAAGTATTTGGCCAAGACTTACCTAAATCAAAACTTCAGTTAAAATCCCCATTGATGAAAAGGCCTATTTCTGAAAATACAAAACATGAGGAGCAGTTGTTACTGCAGCGGTAGATCTCTTGTCATTCTGCAAGTTTCATAAACTTTATAAAGTTTACCCTGTGAGTGATGTAACTTTGTGTGGCAGATGTCAGAGGCTGAACAACTTGCCTGGAACTCCAGCGTCCAGGTCCCTAATGGCCTTGACCTGCTGAACTCTGCACAGGATCGTTATTGCAGAGCTGCATTCACACATCCTCCAGACTCTGAGATTGCTATGCAAATGGTGCAATCTACTGGTACAAGATCTAGCCTTGTGTACTTGTCTGTGTAATCTATGGCTCCATTAATTTAGCCTGTGGGGTCAACTCAGAAGACCACTGCTTTTTATCGAGCTTGGTGGTAGTTCTGTGCCCTGTGTTTGAAAACCAAGGCAGATGCTTCCTGACTGTAACTTTGATTTTAACTTTTTGAAAGTGGAGATGAGAATGAGATTCTGCTGCACAGGAAGGAGTTACTGGTACCATGGTTTCTCTTTCATTTTCCATGAACCTTCATGCTTTGTGGAGCCCCAAATTCAAAGAAAGAACAGTCTCACATTCTCTAGCCCAGGCTAGCCTTGGCTACAAAGAGGTGCAGATTGACAGTCCTGGGTCTTCATGTCCCACCAGTGTGACACCAGACTGACAGCAGGTGACGTGCAGCCTGTATCCGGGCTATCTCTTGGGATGAGACCTTTCTTTAATCTGTCTATTTGCTGATGCTTGTCCTCTCTGCTGTGCCTGCCAGCAGGGAATCCTGTTAACACCTACTACTTTGGTAGATGAAATTAGATATATCAAATTTACATTACCAAAGTCACCAAAGAGCCACCACATAGCAACCAGTATGACCTTACTGCTGCCCTCACCTCACCCTCTCCCTTCTCCAGAGGTAGCAACACATACACATGTGCTGTAGAGCGAGCGGTTCCTTTGTGTGCAGATGGCAGCACATTCATCATTCTTGTAAATTATTTACAAGTCTTGATACTTGTGTGCAGGAGGTATAGGGCCTCATATTGTGCCAGTATTGGGATCACATTAATGAATTTAGGCTTGAAATTAGAAAAAAATTTGTGATGAGAAAAAGGGCGACATTCTGGAACAGCTTCCTATAGGAATAGTAACCTGCTTGGTTTTTTTCAGATGGTTTTTAAGTGTTTATGGTGAGCCTATATGAAGTGATGATCCATGCTAGTGGGTGTGTGGGACAGGGCACTGGATGTTTTCAGGCCATAGTAGTTGTCTGTGGGCCTCATTCAATGTCGTATTTGCAATGGCTTCACTTACTTTCTCTTTCTGAAATGAATTTTCAATAACCTCTGTTATCTGTGATCACTTTTTCCAGCTCACAGAGTAACTGTGCCTCAGGTGCAGTCACTGGGGTGGCTCTGTGCAGAGCAGGAGGGCTAGAGCCTAGCATGGTGCTGTGCAGACATGGCAGTTCGGCTTTGGAAATGCTTTGGTACCTGGAAGCACCCTGGTAGACATTTATGTGAGCAGGAGGCACTAAGCTCCGTGGGTCTGCACTGATGGTTACCTTTGTGCTGTAGTCATCTGGGCAGGTTTGGCTTCAAGGAGCCCCTCCTTGGCTGTGCAGGGCAGGCAGGACTGGTGGGGCGGCTGCTGAAACAGAGTAGGAAAGCGTTAGGAGTGTCTCTGCATCCCGAATACCCTGTTTTCTCTGTACCTGAATTCCCCCTCGCTTTACCTCTGCTGCTCCCAAATACTCCATCCCTTCCCTTTTCCTCACTTCCCTTGCAGCTCAGTCCCACCTCTCTGCCCTGCACCTCACTGTTGGCAGCAGTTATGTAAGTAGCTCCTTTAAAAAGAGCTGGTGCCCTCTTATCAGCCAGCAGCGGGAACTGCAGTAAGCACAGGCAGCCTGGCACCTTCCTTGCACTTAATCATACCGGTCCCAGTTCTCCATCACTGAAGGCAAATGCCTTTTGTAATTGATACTGGTAATGGTGGTAAGATGTGTCGTTTACAAGATGTGAGGCAGTAGCTAGCAGAGGGAGAGAAAAACCTCTCTAACCATATGGTTATATCGGCAGACTTTTGATGCCAAGGTTGGCTCTTGGTAAAATTGGGATCCCACTTTGCATGCTTACGTCTGCTGGAGGGGAAAAAAGTTTGAGTTGGGGCCAAAACATTATTAACTTTTTTCATAGT
>JANZLQ010000089.1:28898657-28922581 GCA_026212715.1 Elanus axillaris
TTCTACGCTCTCTTTCTATATGCAAAGCATACAGTATTAATAGCATACAGCATAAAAAACACTTCTAGGTGTAATATTTTGGACTGACTGTGGTACTATACTAACACAAGTCAATTCTGTCTCCACTGAGAAGCAGAAAGAAAATCTCCATGGCTGTCATGCTCCATCAGCTTCCCTAGTCACTTTGAACATGTATTTCTGAGGATGCCATCCCCATTGTCTCACACGCAAAATAATTTATACTGTGCTTTGAAGACCACTGATGTTGTATGGGTGTAAGGGAGCACGCTACATCTCCAGAAGGCACTCAGGAAGGTTTCAAGGGTGGCAAGCACCTTATTTCTGTGGTTATTCTCTGTGCATTTATTGGTGGGTTGATGGATATGAATAAAAGCTTGTGGTTTTTTCATTGAGGCCTTGTTGGGTCTGTTCATGAAGATAATGCATTACAAAAGAGTAGCCTTTATTCTTTTAAGTTCACCCTTGAATAAGAAAACATAGGAAAATTGTTGCTTGTACAAGCAGATACTGGAAAAGATAAGGTTCTGGAAAACCTCCTGAACTAAAACTGGGACCTGGGGAGAAGGGGTGATGGGAGGTGCAGAGGGACTTTTAGCACAGTGTTCTCATGTAGGTGTGGGGTCTGGGACTGACTTCCCTGTGAACGCAGTGCAGCCAGGTGGTGCTTTTCCATGGATGCTCTGGATCAGTTTTATGCCCACTGTGGGGTGTGCCAGACTGGCTCAGTGTTCCTGGGTGGTCAGAGGTTGAACTGTAACTCACATTTTAAGTGATGCAGAGCCTTTTGCCAGTGTTTGAGACTGTGTGTTAAGCTGTATTGATGTAGCCAGTGTGTTTTATTCTCAAATTTTGGATTTAGGTCTTTTTCTGTCCCACTTTCTCTTTAAAATCTTAATTTACAAAGCTTTATATCACCGTTTTTACCAGTTGGAAAGTTATATTAAAATCAGCTAGAAAAAGAAGAGGGTGTGAACTCTCAAAAAATCTGAGATGGGATAAACTAGGGATACCAATCACTTCAAGACAAAAAGGTTTTAATACATTAGAAGAACTCTTTGGGTACTATCAATCTCAGCCTGTGGCTTCTCCACTGCATAATGTGAATGCACTGAGGGCTGGTGTTGAAAGCATGCTCACAGCATGATGTTATTGTGGAGCTTGGAGTCATTGCACACCAAACTTGGTACCTAGACAGAATTGTGAATTGGATGGTTTTTTTCCTTACGATGTTCTGTATCTTCATTAAAAATACATACATCCCTAATATCCCCAAATGGCAAATGTGTGAATCAGAAGATTATAGATACCACATTTTGAGGATACTCCATTTCTTATGCAGCAGTTAAATCTGAAACACTGTAAGAAAATCTGTATTATCTCCTCTCTGAGAATTTGCAAGTAGGGCTTTGAACAAAAATAGAGGTTTAGTGGAGGCAAGTATCAGTTCTGCAGGTAATAACTCCTTTCCTGTTATGCCACATGCTCTGCAAATACTCTTTTCCCACACAGTTTTTCTTCATGGGAAATGTGAACTTTTTTCCCCAGTCAGCCAAGCTACTGTATTTCTTCAAAACTGGGGAAAAAAAATCAGGCCCAATGGCACTTTTTCTAGAGAATGTCATAATGAAACAAGTTGTGTGCAGAAGAAAAAATACTCAACCTGTACTTGCCCAGAGGTATGGCAGAGTGCAGACTAGGCTAGGCACACGTCCTTATTCCCCAGGTTGTGTAGCCCCCAGACACGCATTCTGGAGCTCCAGCCCTGAGACATGGGCTGTGTTCTCTATGTGGATACCAGCCAGACCATGTCAGAAATGCTGGACTATTAATGATTATACAAAGGAGATCCCTCTGTGAGAAACTGTATTTCGGGCATTGCAAGGTCCCTATTAGTGTTGCTATTTTTGTACACACAGAACAATTGAGAGAGAACTGCAGTGGTTTAGGGCGAGTGCTGTGTCTCAAGGAGTACCTGGCAGTCGTTACTCCACATCATGTCATCTGGCATGTCTCTGGCTCATTTCAGGGAAGGTGTTGGAATGGATGGGGCAGAGAACGGGTGATAGATTTCTGAGGTGATGCTCTTAAAGGTGTTTGGAGCTGGGCTAAGAACTGATATAGCAATTTACTGTTTGGCCTGACACAAGGCTTTTAGCCAGAGCAGAAGCATTTGCTGACGATGCTGGCAAAACCGCTGCAGTTGCGTGTTGTCTGACTTAAGGAGAAAACAGGCCTGCCCAGAAAGACTTTATGGGTGAGGTTCAGTTGCCAAGCACTGGTGTCTAGTGCCATTTCAGTCTCTCCAAGTAGCCCATGATATCCACAGTAGTGCAGGCAGGTGTACCATCAGTGCAGGCAGAGCTAGTACAGCCCGCAGGCCAGGCAGGACTCCTGAAGTGGCACTGGATACATATATTAGGTGATATAGGTGCTTGATTCCCCTTCTGCGTGTGTGCCACTGTGCAAGGGTGCATCTGAATTTGCTACTTAATGTGGTCTGCCCTGGGATTTGGAGAGTAACTTGTGATGCCTGACAATGTGATGCTTTCAGCCACAAAAGGAAAAGGAGCTGAAGAACTGAATGAATGAAGCAGAAATCTCCAAGCTCTGTGTAGACAGAAGCATGTTTTTTGTGACTGTGGAAGCCCACCAGCAACATTTACGCAGACACGATAGGAGCCAGAAGGATCAAACTGAGTGGAGAGGTGGTAATGTTGGTAGTGGTTGTTCATCTGTGGTGGAATGGCAGGAGCAAATGGGTAAAACCCCACCAAGCCATGTAAACACAATGCTTTGTGCTTATGTACCAACCTCTTCCCAAAAGGTCTGTAAGCCATGTATGGTACTCACCAGTTCTCTTGATGCATTCACAAGGTTACCTTACGTAGTACCCAAAGCAGGGGTGTGTGTCTGTGAACACTTGCAATGGAAAATACCTCTCAGGAGAGGAGGCTGTACACCCAGCCTCAACTCCCTGCTGATCCCTGCACCACAACTCTGGTCAGTGGGTGAGAAAAATACTCCTCTCTTTCCTGGATAGCTCTTCGGGGATGAATATCCAGTGAACTGAAAACTCATTGAAACCACATAGCTTTGCTTTGTTTTTCCTGGAACCATCACTGAGTCTGAACCACTCTTTCAGACTCTGTTGAACTCAATCTGCAAAAACACGAGTCAAAACTGAATCTAGAACTGAAGCGAGATATTAAACTGCTGGCAAGAGCCTTACTTGGAGCATCTTTGTCAGTACAATGATGCAAATGTGCAAAGACCAAAAGAATTGCACAGGGCATCTTCTTGCTCTGTGTTGTTTTGGGATTTTTCTGGTAGGATAACTTCCATTACAATGGGATCTCAGAAGTTTTACAGGAGAGGACTCCTATCTTCCTGTGTGTCACTGTTTCTAGGATGGAGTCTAAGGGCTGAATGGGGAAGGTACAATATTGTATAGGTAGTGCTGTGTGTTTTATCGTAGTCATTTTTTCTATACTAAGGCTTCTTCTAAACCCTGTTTGTCTAAAATCTTCCAGTCGGAGCTACCCAGGTAGGCTCCATGTGAACATGTGCAATCTAACCACTGCTAGCAAGCTTTTGCTTTTATTAGCCTTTGGTCCAGATTTCATGTAGTTCTCACTTATTCAGATCTGAAAATGAATGCCTTTGTCTTCCCACAGCACTTCTGTGTGTCTTCTGTCTATGTAAACTTGGGTTTAACTCCTCTGTTTCTGTTGATTTGATCATCTTTCCCTGCACTGCCTTGTCTATATTTGCCTACTATTGATTTTCCACTTGGCTCTGAAAGAACTAAAAGGAGTTTAGGAAAAAATAGGTGCCTAGAGTGGATGTTTCTTGAGAGAAGCCCCAGCTAACTGTGTTTAATAGGACATCATGAATATCACAGACAAGGGGTAGTCTAATCTTTCTCTGTGCCCCTAGAAAGCCAGTATGTCCAAGCTTGAGCCATAAAATTGCCAGTCAGTTGTGCAACAACACACCCTTGATCCTCTATAGAAAGGGATTGTTTTGCCAAGAGAGGGCATCTGCTGGGCAAGGACTTATTAATGTACAAGCACCTTCTGGCCTCTTGCCCTGCCTTCAGGGCTTGACGCAATGTCCTGCAGAAGTCAGTAGCAGCAAGGCTGGAAAAGGGCTCTGGACCTCCTGACTAGGTTTCTTGTTCCCTGAGCTGTCTGACGTCTGTCAGGCTCCTTTCCATCCCTGTTGTAATTCTCTGTGCGGACATGTCGGTGTGGGGAAAGTCGTTACATAAAAGACTGTCAGTGAGGAGCTGTAACTACTCAGAAGTTTTAATTATGGCCTGATGTGATGTTATTGTCCTGGCCTTACACACCTCTGTGGGTGTATTTCTGAAGGAGGTGGCTTTTGTTGCTCCAAGCTGATGACTCCTCCTGAGGATTCATTCTCTCCATCAAGGTGACATTCAGGAATGGCAGTGTGATACATCACTGAGGAGGAGAAGTGCTCGACAGGGAACTGTGACTTTGATGTGATGTTTCCCCATATCACCACAGTATTTTCCAAAGGGGATATTAGTGATTCTCTAGTTTTTCCTGTGGCGTCATTCCCAATAATAATCCTCTTGATCATGAAGAGAAATTGTATCCTCCTAAGCCACTCTGTGAGCAGCTGTAAAAATCAGTGACATGCAGCTTCCTTGTTACAGGTGCATTACCGATCTAGGGCTCCCAGAGTCCAGGAAAACTGAACTGCATCAATAAACACCTGAACTGCAAAGAGGATGGACAAGGGGCTGCAAATGGGACATGGAGCCTTGTGCTTTGATCAGCTGATAGCAACTGTCTCTCTTCTCTCTCTCCTCACCAAACAGAGGTCCAAATCACATCTACTGGAGATGCAAAGTAGCATCTGCAGTTCCCTGATTTTGAGCTGCCCAGTCTCTCAGGTCTTTTAAGTTGGGACATTCTTCCCAGAAGTTGCATAGAGCTGCTGTCTGTATTCATGCAGTAACTTCAGTGGGGCTCCCCGTGATTTGGAAAGTAGAAACTTAAGACATGGGTTGAACCCCTCAAGTTAAGACTGGCAGAAGTACTACAGATGGTGCCATGATAAGAAAGTAGCCAGGAGAGGACTCGAAGGGCTGCCCATCATACCCTTTGCCCACCTTTCAGCAAAAGGAAGACTTTTTTTTTTTGTGCTTTTTGCAGGCTAGAGAAGGGAGAGAGTTACACTGTGCAGGTGTACTTAATTTGGTCTAGCAAAAATTAAATGGGTTGTAGCTTCCCACTGAAGGTGCAGTGCCTGTGACAAGAATGCTGGCAGTGAGATCATTGCAGTGCAACTGTCATGCAAATGTATAGCAATGAAATGCAGTCCTCCTTTTTTAAACAGGTGCTGCAGCTTGTTTTGCCAAGTATTTGTTACGTTTTGGACTGTCAACAGCTTTCTTGTGTGTTATGAAACACACAAAGATTACTGGGGCAAAAATTAAGAAAAGGAGTGATTTTGCAGTTGGAACCGTGCACAACACACCAAACAGTAAGATTGAGGAAGGGTCTGTTTTAGCTCAGTGTCTTGTCCCAGAATGTCTCATACTGATTAAGAACTTGGTTGAGTGATTTGTAATAACAGATTAATGCGTATTAAATGTCCGGACATATTGGACAGACAGTGGGGAATCTCAAACTGAGATGACTACTCTCTGACTGTTTTATCAGGGATGCTCAGTGCTTCCAAAATATGTTGTCCTCTTGAGGTGTCTTGACCTCAGCTACAGGAAAATGAAAACACCTTTATATATTGGGCACTTTCTTTAAAACAGTCGATGAATGGATCTTGCCCAAAGTGTGCTCTTGTGCTGAGTGTCTGCTGCTTCACATTTGTAATTCATGCAGAAGATGTAATGGAGGATTGAGCTGCTGGACCGGATTTAGGTGAAGCTAGAGATTTTTCATAGCGCTACAAGAAGGTGATGCTTCTGATGTTTTTAGCTCTGGTGTCTGCTTGAAGGAGCCTGTGAGCAAATGTGTCTCTACTATTGATGGGGCAGGACTGATAATCAAGTTCTCTACAGGGGCAGAAGCTTTTCCCTAGAACTGGAAGTCTGAAAGAGCCTTTCCTCTACCTCTCATTGCTTCCTGACAATGTGGCAAAGGGCTGATCCTCAGGTGTGGCACAGCACCTGGGTAGAGCAAGTAGGATACTCCAGTTTGGGGTAAAGTTCGTGGGAAAAGTATTTAATGACTTCCATCCATCTGTAATAGTCACTGAAAGCAGCTGCACTGAACAGACTTGATGATCCTGTAACTTGACAGCCTGTGCAAAGTGTCAGTTGCACTACAGTGTTAACCTGCTGGGTGATACATACCTATATTAAATAAATAGGATAGACAAGGGAAGGTTAGCTTATCTTATTTTTAGCAGTGGGCAGATATGAAAGAATTTCTCATTTAGGGGCTTGAGAGTTTCATTGAACTTAGACCTAAGTGAATGGAAATTTTCAACTCTGTAAGCGCAGCTGGATGAATAATTTGTAGTGAATAATATATCTGATGGCTTTCACTGCATTTGGGATTGACAGCAAACACATCACAATTTTAATTATTGGGAATGATTTGCTGAAATATTCAGGAGCTATTTTTGGTTCCTGCAGACTGTGCATGAAAAAGTTAGCTATTTAAAAGTCAGACTCTTTTTTTTTTTTCTTTTCTGAACTCCTGGCTAGTCTCCTTGCTCCATATAAGCTTCACCAAACAGGGCAACAGGACTCCTTGCATCCTGGCTTGAGAATTTAACATATAGGAACCTTAAAATAAAATAATAATTAAAAAAAAAAAAGTTAATACAAGTCCTCCTACCCTAACACTCAGCAGAAAGCATGTGAAAAGGGATCAGGATGAGGTTGGTTCCTTGGCTTCTTGAGGTGCTTGCAGGGCTGAGGGCTTTCCATGCAACTGGCATGGGAATCTGCAAGACGGAGAATGGAGACTTTTGGAGAGGTGAGGAAAGCATTACAAAAATGTTATGTCTTTCTCACTTTCCTGTACTTTTCACAGCTTTGAGAAAGTAAAAACCTCAGGACCGGCCATCAGCAATTCAGTCTGGGTATTACTTGAATGCTGTTTAAGCAAGACTGTCGGTGTAATCCTGACACCTAATGCAGGGAGTTACTGACACGGCCAGTTTCCCCAAACTACTGGAAACAGCTATTTGTCCTCCTGACCCTCTTCCCCTCCTTGCACCTCCCCAGCATGTGGTACCATACCATTGTACCGTCATGCCATCCCAGTACGATACTGCGTGCTGCCCACTGCTGTAGGGGAGAGCTGGTCTCGGGGGTGACAAGATACGAAGAAAATTAGGGAAAAACAAACTTATTCCCAAGGATCAGAGCAGGAATAGCGTGAAATATAAATTTTCCTTCTCATCTGCAAAGAAATGAAGGCAACATTTTGAAAAAGAAATGGATAGGGATGAATAAAAATGTGACTTTCCTGAAGAACTGAAATAGCAACCAGACTAAGGAGGGTGATGCAGGTACAGGGCACGCTGGTTTGTCTGTGCTTGTTAGCTGCTCTCTAAAATGTTTTGCTACCCTCTGGTGGCTCTCTGAGGTTTTGTGCAGTCTAGTTTTCAGTCCTTGTACAATCTCCTGACAACTTTTTGAGATGCATTGAGAAACCCAGATCTACCGATGGAGGTTTTTATTTTCTCCAACTCCAAAGCAGCAGTATAATAATAATGGAAAGGCAACTTTGTTCGTTGCTTTGGGTTTTTTTCAGTTTTTTTCTTTTTCCTTTTGTTCATATGAAGTCTCTTTTGGTCTAGAGTTACAATCATAAGGCAGCTTGGTTGAGAGGTTAGAATGAAAAAATAACAACTTTGTACCTAGGTTGGCTGTGTAGTGGGACTGTTCAGTGTTTGGGAACAACACAGGCTTCGCAACCCTGCAGAATGCAAACCCATGTCCTCTACTTATCTGCAGAGGACACAAAGCGAGTACCAGTGAAGTCAATAATAGCAAAACTCCCATGATCTCCAGAAGCCCAGAATAGGTCCTATTCAGCCTGGTGCAGGGGCAATGCTCAAGCCTCCATCATTCTTTCACTATGCCTTGGTCTCCATTATTCAGTAACTTCTTGTTTTTTCCCCCCTCTTCCTTCTTCCTTGCTCTTTAATTGATTCTGCATTGTGGCTTCATAGCAGAGGAGCTGTAGGTAGGGATTTAAAGGGCAGTGTTTTGATAGATTTTACAAAAAACTCCTCCCAGGCATTAATTCCTGGGTTATGGGGTCAGAGAGGCTCTTGTGATCTTCTCAGTCTGACCTACTGCAGAGAGCAAGTCACAGGACTGCCCTCAATTGACTCCTGCTTGAAGTGCAGCACTGAATATAGGAAACATCCCCTCTTG
The DNA here is from genome assembly GCA_026212715.1 of Elanus axillaris. Classification (NCBI taxonomy): domain Eukaryota; kingdom Metazoa; phylum Chordata; class Aves; order Accipitriformes; family Accipitridae; genus Elanus; species Elanus axillaris. The sequence continues at coordinate 28,907,068 of JANZLQ010000089.1, forward strand.
GCTTAAAATTTTCCAGTGATGGAAGATTCACCTTGTTAAATCATTCCAGTGCTTTATCACCTTCAACGTTAAATACTTCTGCACTTTACTTTGTTTAGTTTCAGCTTCTACTTTGTGAATTTGAGAAGTCGTGTGTTGCTGCAACTGTCCTGTGTAGGGACTCGTGGTCTTTATCAAGTTGCCAACCAGGTGGCGTTTTGAGAGGCACCTTGGTTATAAGAAATGAAAAGTTAATGTTATTGACTGAGAAGTTGCAGGGTGTGAAGTGAAATCACAAACTCATTGCACAAAAGGCACAAAAAAAGCAATACAAGGGCATTGCTGGAGGGTGTGCGCATTTCTCCCTAGTGCATGTCTGCACTGGATATTTCTAGGGTTCATGTACTTAAAACATACAGTTAGTAAGGGAGGATTTATACAGGTTTTCAAATGAGATCTAATTGTAAAAGTCCTGCAGAGGTTGGATTTCACAAGAGATGACTTGAAATATAAAAAGCATTTGTTGTTTTGGGTGCGTTTTTTTGTAAATCAGCTGTGCTGAGGTCCTTTGGGACATAGGCTGGTACATTCAGCAAAATGTTTGTTGTTGGCTTCTTACACTGTTCCAATTCACAATACATTTTAAAACCAGCTCCATCCATCTCACAACTTGGCAGAGGTTTGGAGTGGGAGTGCAGCCAGTGGCTTTTGTGCTGGATTAGCCTACAAAAGCCCTGAGAGAGAGTAAGACCGCAAGCCTGGTTGGGCAGTAAGCATGGCTAGAAGGCCACCTTTCCTTTTTCAAAGGAAAAAACAAGTTTTTGTGGTTCATGCAGAGGAAAGGGATGCAGTAGGTTTGGGTTACCTCAACCACAGAATATGCTGTGATAGCAGATCACCCAACTCCTTCTGTGGTTTGACCTCCATCAGGCCAAACTTTCTGGTTTTAAAGCCACTCAAAACCCCACAGGAGATGATGGAAAGGCAGTCAGTGTGGAGGTGTGGGGCATGCTTTTAGGTTTCAAAGTCCTGTCTCTTCTTGGCAAGGTATCTGAGGCCAGCACGTGGGACCAGCAGTCCTGAGTGCAAAGCCACTTGTAATACAGTTCCTTTCACGGCCTTGTGCGTGAGGCTCTGGGAGCTGCTTATTTCAGTCCTGCTGCAATATCCCTGCTTGTGAAGAGGGGATGGAAATGCCAACCTCAGCGTCTCTGCCAAGGCGTAGTGTAAGGATTTGCTAACGTATACAGCTGTTGTGGGAACAGCTCTGCTGTTGATGTTCAGCATCCCCAATCCATCTTCTGGCATTGATGCTTTCTAAATCAAAGAAGTGTTTTCAGCTGATGCCAGTAGCCATGGGTATGTTCTACACGATCTTTTGCAGCCAGATGCAAACTTGTTTGGGCTGTGTTTTGGGCTGCCTGGACTCTGTCTGGTTCAAGACTGCAGGCTGTGTAATTGCCTGGGTGTCTGAGCTGATAAATCCAGTCCCCCAGCAGACCTAAATAGCTAAGTGTAGTGCTTTGCTGACATGGTTAAAAGGCTTTGGGACTGGAGACAGTTTACAGACATCTCTCTCAGGGAAAGTTCTTACCTGCCAACAAAAGAGAGTGCAGACCCTTCTGAAAAGAGACTATAGGCACCATCTTTTGGAACCCCTGTACCCTTTTCCTGGGTTCAGTGACCAAGTGGATGGCAGAGAGTGTGAAACTGAGGAGGCTTCAGCTGAGGCATTTTACACTTTGAAATCACTTTTTACTTCCAGCCTCCACCTTGATCCCATCAGATCCACAACTGGTTCTGGAGGAAGACAAGATGCAGACTGACAGCCTCAAAGGCAGCACGGGAGATGCTAAGGATGTGTGTGTGAGCACCTCTGCAGCGGGGACCCCAGACTGCTGCACTCCCCCTTATAGAACCTGTCTGTGTAGTAACAGGAGAAGATTTTCCTGCAGGAAATCAGGAGGATTTCAGGAAATTGGGATTTCTGCAGGATCAGCAGGAAGGCACTTTGCGAGCTGGGGATGAGGGTCTATCTGCGATCCTGGAGTTCCTGGAAGCTGTTCCATTTCCATGCTCAGAGACCTTTTTTGTGCAAGGTAACCTCTTCCCCAGCTGTCTATATGAGCGGCCTCAAAAATGGAAGTGGGAAAAAGCAGAGAAAGGAGCTTTGCATCACCTACTGCTCTAAAAGGAGACAGAAAGAGGGCTCTATGTCCTTAAAAAGTTAATCTGTCCCATCAGTTTTGGCAATAAAACTGACAATGGCTAGGAAAGAACAATCCCATCTAAAAGCTTCACCACTGGGGTTTGGGCCCTCAGTAGTGAGGGAAAAATGCACTTTCTTAAAGCTATGCACCTCCCTGTTTTCCAGGGCACTGCATCCTTAGTCTGTGAGTGCATCAGACAACTTTCCCAAAAAGATACTTTGGGGATGTAGCCTACATCTTTGGAAGGAACCGAATGAATGGCGAGCATGTCTCTGCTAATGAAAGCTGCAGCCAAAAATAAGAGTTCTGGAGGTTGAAAACTAGGTTAAAAGCAGCCAGCAATGGAAAGCAGCTGAAGATGGAGTGGGTTAAAGAGCTCTTGAGTGTTAGACGGTGGATGGTTTTGCTTCACTCCCAGCTCCTGGGTAGTGCAGTCCTGGCAGACTGACAGGGCTTCTGGGGTGAGTTGTCACAAGATGCTTCAGCTTGCTGGTTTTTTTTCCCTTAGGTTTTTATTTTTAGTTGAATTCTCCCACTTAACACACACTACAGTGACCCCTACTGCTGCCAGCAGTCAAGGGCCCATCTTAGTGCAATTACTAAACTATGGGAAAGTATTGGCTGTAGTCTTATAAACAGTATCATTTATAACCCTTAACTATGCAGAAAGTCTGCTGCTCAGCCCTACACCACGAAAGGGGAAAACTTCTGTAAACGCTTGTGATGCTTAAGCTGTGATCATAGTGGTTGTGTGAAGAATCAGAATCAGCCAAAACCTTCACAATAAACCTTTTCTCACTTTTCCAATTAAGACTGGAGAGGATATGCTGGTGAGTTGGACCTCCCACACTATAAAACTGCTGTACTGCACCACATGCAGAAACAGCATCCTTGTTGCTCCTGCTTGGTCCCAGCCGCCAGGGCCCTCTCCCATTTTTCAAGAGCAGTTGTAGGGTGGGAAGATCCTGACAGCAGTACTAGCATGAAAGGGCATTCAAAGTTACTGCCCTTGTGAAAGTGGATGGAAGCTGCTCTACCTTCTGTAACTTCTTGTGATGAGTTAAGGGAAGAGCCTTATACTAGTCTATATGTAACATTTTGAGTCTGTTAACTACCTCTGACCATCACCTGCTTATTTAATCCCACTCTTTTCAGCATGATTTTTCTTAACAGGGACATGGCATTACAAAGAGATCATGAAAGAATATGAAATGTGCAACATGGAATAAAAGGAACTTGGAAAAGTTGGCAAATTAAATATAAATAGCAGGGTCTCGGTGAAGTGCAGTGCAAACACAGCTGCTGTGCAGCAGGCAGGCCAAGCCACCATGTGCCCATCCCCATCAGTCCTAGTCAGTGTAAATGCCCCCGAGAAAAACTATAATGGGCTGGTGTGGTTTAACCCCAGTGCCGTGGTTTAACCCCAGCAACTAAACACCATGCAGCCGCTCATTCACTCCCCCTCCACCCAGTGGGATGGGGGAGAAGATCGGGAAAAGAAGTAAAACTTGTGGGTTGAGATAAGAAAGGTTTAATAGAACAGAAAAGAAGAAACTAATAATGATAACACTGATAAAATGACAACAGTAATAATAAAAGGATTGGAATGTACAAATGATGAACACTGCAATTGCTTACCACCCGCTAATCGACACCCAGTTAGTCTCTGAGCGGCGATCCCCCACCCCCACACCACCCAGTTTATATACTGGATGTGACGTCCCATGGTATGGAATAACCTGTTGGCTGCTTTGGGTCAGCTGCCCTGGCTGGGCATGAGAAGCTGAAAAATCCTTGACTTTAGACTAAACATTACTTAGCAACAACTGATAACATCAGTGTTATCAACATTCTTCTCATACTGAACTCAAAACACAGCACTGTACCCACTACTAGGAAGACACTTAACTCTATCCCAGCTGAAACCAGGACATGGGCCTCAGCAGGCACCCTGCGTTAAACATCCTTTGGTGAGAATGGCATTAAGAAAGAAATCATGAGGTACTAGAGATATGACCCAACCGCTTCTACAAGGCAAGAACCTAACTGGAAAGCAAGCTGGAGAAGAGCAGAAGGAAGAAACTGTAAAATGAGATTATCCAGGTACTGCTGCCTGCAACCCTGACAGACCAGTGTACGCTTTTCCCTATGACTTGTTCCCCAGCAATTGCTCTGTTCTCGTTTTAGCTGCTCAGAGACTATCCCACAGGCTGGAGCAGACGTCAGCTCAGAGATTGTTCCTGATTATTAATTTACTCTGTCTTAATGTAGGCCCTCAACCAGCCACTTCCCCCAGTGGTGTGCAAGTAAAGCTGGTGTCTGTTCTGCCTCTCATCAAAGGCAGCTGCATGTTTTACCTGGAGACCAGGGGCTGTCACGCTTTCTGTGCTTGCAGAGAAATGCCCCCACTTCTGGTCTGGGTAAATGGGTGAAGAGGCAGCTCCAGTGCCCTCCTGCCTGAGCCCAGAGGTGCTCTGCCAAGGGGCAGGGTGGCAAGTATGGGGGTGGCCAAGCACCAGAAGGCATCTGGCAGCAAACACCACCTTCCCCACTGCCCAAGTTAGTGATGGCTTGGTCTGGGGAAAGGCAGCTGAATTACTGCAGCTGGGTAGAGGCCCAAGAGTCTCACTTATGCGCTCTTTCAGAATTTATCTTGGACAATCTGTCTCCTAAGAGCATCATCCTGAGGATGATCCTTCTGATTTCGCCTTGTTTCCTTCATGTAGTTTGCTGTTGGCATTAACCATCTTAGTCATTTGTGGTCTTGCCTGACAGCTCTCACTGTAACCAGAAGGGTGACTGAGCGAGCAGGGCGAGCAAGGCTTTTCTCTGCCATGCCTCGCTCTCGCTTGCCATCGCTGCAGTTCAGGGAGTGTAGCAAATAAAAATGGGGAGCCAAGTTCTTGATATCAGTTCTTGATATCTCTGCAGAGCTGGACCAGAGTGCTTTTGTACACTGCTGAGTGATACTGGATTCCTTATGGTTTTATTATGGCTTGACACTGAGCACAAGAGAATGAAAAATAGATTATGTGGCTGTGACACTTGCTGTAACTCAGCAGGGGAAAAGGAAAGACAGCCCCCTGGGAACTGCCTTTCCATTCCTCACGCCCTCAAATGTCATGTGCTGCCTCACAGTGTGCCTGGCACTGCCCTCAGGAGCTTGTGGCTCTGCCATCATGAAAAGCAAACAGCTAAAATTGTGTTTTACAGCAAACTGCTCCTGCAAGACTTAAGCAAGAACGAGCTGAGGCTGTGACAGAGGGAAGCAGCAGGAGCTGCGGTTCGGGCAGGAGGTCCCCTGTTATGGGCCTCTTTTTCCTCATGAGGCAGCCATTGCTTCCCTCTCCCTGGCACAACAGCCCCAGTCCAGACCCATGAGGACCTTCTGGAGATAGGCAGTGATTGCTCTATAGCAGGAGAACATTGGGCTGGCATTCCCTAGGTCTGAGTCTGGCTACACCGCAGCTGAGTGAGAAGGGGAGTGGGAGATGGAGAATCCCCTATGGGATCAAGATGACAGTGAAGGAACCAAAGTGGTGGAGGGCGAGTCAAGCCTCTGAGTGTTGGGATTGGAACGTGGGGCTGGCCTTCCAAATAACTAGGCAAAGGCAGGCCTCGTTGCTCCTTTCACTGCTCCCGTGGAGGGGTATAATATCCAAGGAGGGTTTATGTGAGGCCCAGTACTGCATAGTTGAGATTGCTTCTGTGTTGGGGGCTTAATCAAATGCCAGCTGGAAGGAAATAACTTTGGTAGTGGTCTGGGTATGGAAATGTGACATGCAAGAGCTTGCTCAGAACAGTTTTGCTTTAATTAGACATTTTTCCCCATCATAACTACTGTTTTACTACTGAATTGTAGGACGCAGCTCTTTAGGAATGGAAAGTGATGGCTGTGTTTCCACTTGCTCGTGAGCCCAGTATACCTGGTAGGACCATTTGTGCAGGGACAAGAAATGGTACGTGGGGCCAGGCAGCACAGAGGACTCGGGACGACTCAAGCCTGCACTCATGGTTTTTGATTGATTCTGCAGGGGCTTTCTCGTCTGAGGGTTGCAAAGCACTGGACAGATTTCCTAAAATTTAGCGCTGCCATTGTGTGGCACTTGTTTGGACAAAGTTTGTGGCTGTCCCGATGTAAACAGGCAGAAGGCTAATGCAGGACTGGCTGGAGGTCAAATATGTCCTGCAGCAGAGTAGATGCGGTGGCTCTGCCAATAGCCTCAGCAGATAACATGCTGTGGTGACTTCTCTCCAGTAGCTGGAGAAGGTGCATTGGCCACGCGCCATTCACAAGCTAAGGTGAGAATTAGCAAAGCTGTGTTTTAGTGACTCATAAATAGTTTAGCACATGCTGATGGGGTAACAGCTCAGCTTTATCATTCCAGCGTTGAATCCTTAAAGTGCCTGTAAAAAAAAAATAAAAATCAGTGCCTGAAATGTATGGGCTAAATTCAGACCTTATGGAGGAGTATCAAATTATAGCAGGTCTGAATCTGGCCCCAGCTCTCTAATGTTATTGGTAAATCCTCTGCAGCCAACTCTCTCTCCTCTAACCCTTCCTTGGTCCATTCTGCTGCTGCAGTTACAGCTTTAGCTTGTGCTGAGCTGCATTTTGTGCTGTGCCAGATCCATCACACGTGCCTTGTGTGTGGTCCAGGTTTTGAACTTTGCTTGTGAGGAGTAGACAGCCACTGCAGTGATTGACCTTCAGGGCCTTTGGTAATACCTTGTGCACGTTTCCCTGCGGATAAACTAATGTCTTGATGATTTATCTGCTTGTACACAGAAGTATTTGCCTCCCATATTTTATTTTGCTCTTGAAATTGCACTGGTCATTCAGCTTCTGTGATTTCTTCTCTCTCGCTGTGGTCTGCAGCGATCTTCATAGAATGGTGCTTCATCTTTTGCGTGAACACTTTTCATTCCACCCCAATTTTGCCAGATTATGCATGTTTGGAATGGGACTTGCTGGAATTTTTCTTCCAGCATAGGTGAAATAATCTTCAGCTGCTGAGGAAAGAAGGGTATTTGCCTTCTTATAGGGGAGCAGAACTTTCCAGGCGCTGATAATTAGTCTAAGCTGCAGTCTGGGCTGGCATTGCTCTGTTTTCAGTAGAAGCAGAGTAAGGCCGTTACCGAGTATGTCACAAGTCAGCAATGATTCCTGTCTCTGGGACCCAGCCATGTTACCTGTCACTAGTGTGATTATTGCAAACTGATGCTGTGAACTCTTGGAAGGTTTGGGGCCTTTCTTAAAGCCTCAAGCCATTATGTGAGAATGACAATGTGGTATATTTAGATATTTTTCTGGTTCTAATGGCTGCAGAGAAAAGCTAATAACAGAAACCTTGAAAGACCCTAAACCATGAAACAAATGCAAGAAAGAACTCCAGATGTGTTACTTAGGTTTTGTTTTACTGTCATAGAAGAGGATGGAGGAATTGGGTCTGCCTTGTAGCTGGCAGTGTTCTGAGCCTGGTAATACCAACTGTCTTCACCATTTGTACTGTAACTACAAACAGCAAAAAAACTCTTCTGTCCTGTGAAGCCAGTCTGTGGTTACATGTGTGTATGGGGCTGGGGCTGCAGCAGCAGTGTGGAGGTTGTGGCCTAATGAGGTGGGTGTTAAGTTCTTCTCTGTTCACATCAGTATCAGTCAAACACTCCTGGTATTCCTCAGCTGTCAAATTTTGTTTGAGAAACTTACGAAAATATTTGATTTTGATAAGGTCAAAACCTTTCCTTGCAACTTCATTTTTGTTATATTGTCAAAGTATTTCAGCAAAGTTGAAATACTTCAGAAAATGTCGTTTTAGGGAAAAATAGTGAGTGCTTTGATTTTCTTACTTCTTTCGAGCATCTGCCCAAAAGCAACAGTGTTCCCTGAGAAGGAAAATCTGAATATCTTTTTCTTTCTTAGCTCTCTTGCATTCTGGTGAGGACTACACTGTGTGAGACAGTCTCAGAAAAGGAATTTTCCCAGACAAAAAGTCCTCTTAACTAAGTACACCTGGAAAAAATGTACCCAGTAGGAAGTTCTGTCCTAACAAGCCAGGATTTCAAGGTTGGCTCTTACAAAGGTCTTGTAAATCCAGTCTTCAATTCTCTTGAAATATGGATTTTCCTTTACATAAATAGACACACTGTAACTACTCTGTAATATTATTATTATTATTTAATGCCTAGCTTTTGTCTTTTTTTTGCCTTCAGAACCAGCAGGGACAATCCTCTGGGTGGCTCTGGTAAAGACCCTGATGCCTTAGCGATGCTACACTAGAGGACCTGGGAGTTACATGTTCCAGAACAGCAGCCTTGCCAGTGCGATCTGTGTCTCAAATATGTCTTCATGTGCTTTTCAGCCATGGTAGCCAGTAAATGAGTTGAGGGTCTGAACCGTGGTGCCCAGGTAGTGGCTTTACTGTCATCGGAGAAGCTGTGAATTGGAGCAGAAAGCATTTCTTGTACCGTCATTCCCAAGGGGGGGAGTTAGGTAGGCAAGTACTTGCTTGTCTTGATGAGACTGTGCTACACGTGTTGTATTAGTATGCCAGAATAAATACACTTCAGATCTGGATGACAGTAAAAGGATCTGTAAGTGTCACTGGGAGTAGGCAGATAGGCAGGTTCATACTTCCACAGATGCTGCTCCTGACCTCAGATGCACTCCTGAACATTAGGAGTGAGTTTGCTGGAGGGGAAGGGGAGTTGGCTTCTTGCAGAGCTGGTCCTATTGTACTTGCCCTCAGAAAATCTCCTTTATTAAGCCTCCCAACTTTTCCCTGTGAGATGGATGGATTAGTTGCAGGCTTAGATGAGGGAGGTGGCCTGCCAGTTGTTCATGTTTCATGCAGTGAATCGGGGGGGAAAGCCAAGAGCATGCCCTGGTTGAGTTTAGAAGATGCTCCTGTTCAGTGCTGGCTTTGCCTTGGTGGCTGCCTGCTGAAAGCAGAGGAGACAAGGGACCGTCTGGTGGGCAGAGCCCAGCAGCTCTGCTGGCCAGCAAGCTCGCTTGCCTGCCTATCTCAAAAGCCTGGCACAACTGCAAGCTGTTTCCCTCTAAACCTGGGTCATGCCTCAGGCAAAGCCATCATTGCCTACTGTGGATTAATAACCTCAATTACAGGGCCCTGTGGGTCAGATCTTCCCCACGCTGGCTGCATTACAGCTCTTTTAATCTGCTTTCCTCTCTCATGACCCCTGAGCCTGGAGGGATCAGCAGACGGGAGAGATCTTCTGCCTTCCTGCATGTTTTCCCTTGTGAGGGGCTGCAGAGACTGATCAGATGTGAAAGAGCAAGCAGAGCTGGCAGGGTAATTGTACCCGCCAAGGAGGTGCTTCCAGAATGTGCTTTCTGCTGCTCTCAGGTGCAAAGGACAAATGTGGCAACATCTGGGGGTTTGCCCTGAAATTCAGCCATCTACAAAAAATCACAGCCCCAGGGCGCCTGGCAGGCAGGTTTGGTCATCTGGGGAAGGGGCTGCACAGCTCTTGCCGGGGGGAACATGCCCCCCAAATCTCTTGGCATTCCCTGAGCATCTGGGTAAAGGTGATGCAGAAGAAGTAATTTGATTTCTAAAATGTTCCCTAACTGGGTGTTTCCTTTAAATAAAAAAGATAAGGCACTATGACTGGGGAAACTGCTAGTGGAGAGGGACAGGACAGTGCAGTCCAGCATGCTCCTGAATGATCTGCAAGAGTGAAGGAATTGAGAGGACACAAACAAAATCATTTGAAGTAAGAAAAACAGAAGTGGGCAGGAAAGATTTGCAGAAGGCTCTCCTGATACAGAGCGTCTGGTGAACTAACAGCAGTATAAACTGAAGGAGTTCAGGGTAATGCACCCATAGATAAAAACCAAAATAATATATATTTATGATCACTCATGGTAAGGGCTGCTACTGGGGCCATTTTCTCTCTGGAAAAAGACCTCAGAGACAATGTGGATCTCTCTGAAAGTGCTAGCTCAGCAGATGCAAGCAGAAAGTATTGGGAAAGGCACAGAGAGCAAATAGGAGCTATCATCCTGCCGTGCTAGAAATCCCTGGTGCACTCACACCTTGAGTACTGTGTGCAGCTCTAGTTATCTCGTCTCAAAAAAGATGTGATAGAACTAGAAAGGCACAGGAAACAGACACAAGGTCAGTGGAGCGTGCAGAATAGCTGCTGCCCAGGGAGCAATGGAACACATTAGCATTTTCAGGTGTCTTCAGAAATGAAACAATTGAGGAGGGAAATACGACAGAGGTGTATAAAACCATGACTGTCATGGAGAACATAAAATTACCATTTCACAGTATAACCACTAAGGTGACCATTAAATGGAACTACTGAGAAGCAGTTTTAAACTAATAAAAGCTTTTTCCTGGCACACGATTAACCCGTATAACTTCTTGCCGAAAGACAGCGAGGAGACCAATGGTATTGCTGGCTTCAAAAATCAATTATAAAAATTTCTTGTGGAGAAATCCATCAAGGCTTCTTAAACATGTTGCAAGACATCCTGCCTGTGGATGAGGAAATCACAAAGCTGCCAGGCACTAGAAGTGGGGGGAAGGAACAATGTGTGGCTACCCCTTTTTCCAGAGTATCTGTTCTGAGCTGCTGGTACTAATATCAAAATAGGTTTGGAGAAGTCCTAGAAGTTCCAGCTCCTGAGGATGTGTCACTGTGCTGAAAAATATCCAGAATAACCACTTCTCACTAATTCAGATTGGAGACATTTGATAGAGAAAGCCTTCTTTACATGTAATACTAGATTTCTTCTTAATGTCTGGAAATGCAAATACTAAGTACTCATTACTGTGAGCTTTTTATAGGTCTGAGGATAAAACTATTAAGATGTCTCATAGTCTTGATCATTTTTTTCTTTTTCTCCTGAATCTGCTTTGGCAAGTGGAGGCCAAGATTTTACCAAGTCAGTCTCTCCACCAGGAGCTGGAATAAGTGGTTTCTTGTTCCTTCTTGTTCATATGATAGCATTGCTTTTTGACCACAGAAAGGCAGCCAAGGAATTAGTCTTTCTTATCTGATGTGTAAAATCAAGCTATGGGGTTTTTTTTTGGTCTCATCTTCTATTTGCCATCAGAAAGTGTGTGGTATACTTTTTCCACAGTAGAGTTTCGAGCAGAATCTTTGCCTTATAATGAGTGCAATTTTATACTGATCAGGAAGAGGCTAATCCTCTCACTAAATCACCAGAATGAGGACTGACAGATGATTCCCTACTTGGCCACAAATTTATTGTGTGACCTTCAGCAAACCCCTGAACTTTGTGCTGCAGCTCCCACTGGCTCTGGTGTGAGTGCTTTGGTGGAGCTGGATGCAGTAGAAGCTATACATGGTTACGATGTCCGTGAAGCAGACCCTGCCATCCTTCCTTGTCAGCAGTGCTCTGCTTCGTAAAGAAGGAGCAAAGGGGAAGCAGGGAGCACAGTCATGACAGTGGGTTAAGTACTTGTTTGCGCTGAAAAGGGCTCTATTTTTTGGCCCTTTCCAGGGTAGATTTTGCTCAAATGGCTCCTGCAAAGAAAGGTGCTGTGAAGTGGTTATCTGCCATCCCTGAAGAATATACCATCCCTGATCAGAAATGGATCCATGGAGTGAGTGTCAAGAAATGAGCACCAAGTGCTCCTGTAGGAGTTTTGTAAATTTACAGAGAGGGACAAGGTCTGAGATCTGCATCAGCACTAGCTTGGACAAAGGTGTCAAGGCTAACGGGCCGTTTCTCACCATAGCTACCTGTGTTTGGCCAGAAAATACAAGAAGGGCAAAGACTTGCAAAAAAAAAACCCACCTCAAAACCAACCCAAAAAACCAAACCACCTGCACAGGCTGTTTACCTGTGTACCAGTCACAATGTTCAAAGAACTACAAGTAGTCAATAGAGGTGAAAACAGAAACAGAATGGGCCCAGCACCTTGAAAGATTATTACTGGCTTTTTTGTGAGTACAAGGAAATTACCTTTCCTGACTAGTCTCTTCTTTGAGCTTTTGTAGATTTTCTTTCTTTTTTGGCTTTTGTAACTGATGAACTCATGCACATTATGCTATTTTAATACCTAGCAAAGAGCCTTGTCTGCTAAATCACCTTATTTTTCTCTGATCAGAGCACAGTGCATTCCTCTTTTTAGTAGAAGGTATTAATTTAAATTCCATAATCCCAAACATATTCTCGTTTCTGTTCTGTGCTTCAGAAGGCCAATGGCATTTTAATTTAATAAGGGAGAAACACACATGACACTGTGTTCCCTGTAACTGTCTTCTGACCTCAATGAGTCTTTCATAGCTTTCTTTGTGTTCCTGTAAAAGCAATCTCTGCTTTTAGTCAAGAACGCTATCATTTCTAATACCCATGTTCTACCAATGGGCAAAAATTAAAATATCTATAGTATTTTCACAGTAACTTTTGAGATGTTATTTGCATTATTATTTTGTAGTGCAAGCCCATCAAAGGAGCCATAGCAAGATTTATGTGCCACTTATGTCCCATTGAAATATTGTTTGGGTACATGCTGTCTCTTTGCAGAGAAATAAATTTTATTTTGGTTTACCTTGGGTTTGGATTAAAATGAGTTAAGTCATCTAGCAATGTCTTGATTTATGTCAGCTCCATTTATCTTTACAAGTTCCATAAGCTTTGTCTACTGGGTTAAGATTTACCTAATTGGGTACATGATATTACTGAGTATTTTGTGGCATGTAAACACTTGAGTCACCACAGTTCCTAAAGAATCATCCTTTGCCATTTTTATACTTCCATTTTGCTGTTAACTTAAGCCTACTCACTTTGAAAGAAGAACATGTGCTTGTTGTAGTTCTCATGGCCCTTCTTTGGAAATGTCAAGTAACATTCATTCTTTTCACTGGTTCGATTCTGCTCTCCTTTACTCTGATGTGAATCAGGAACTGACCCCTTGGAGCCTTCCCCACAAAGGCAGAAGTCCTGGTAGGTTAAGCCTGGATCATCAGGCTTGCTGCAAGGTGATGGAAACCCCCCAAAGTGATGGGGATTATTTTATTAGTGGTTTTGTGGGTTATTCTGAGTAGATTTTCCAAGAACAACTGTTTAATGAACAGAGGTCTCAAAATTCAGCTGCCTGTTGCATTCTCATTTTTTTCTTCTAACATCTGCATCATGTCCGATACACTTGTCCTTGCACATCCAAGTGATAATGCCTGCCATTCCCATGCTATCTTAATACGTATAATATCTAAGTGCACCTCTCTCCTGGTACCTGGTTTTGCACTTCAGTACTGGCATCTCTAAATCAGAGCCCCCTCATTTACAGTGCCATGTTGGCTGCTAAGGAAGGAGGGCACCTTGACTTCAGATCTCACTGTACTGTCCTTGATCTGCCAGATCCAGAATTGTTCTCATCTCAAACATGCTGCTAATGCATTTGTAGAATGAGGACTATTATCTTTTGTGCTATTGTGGAAGTACCCAAAATCCACCGTTTTTGTTTTAGGGCTTCACTGTGCAAACTACTTCTGGCCTTGTTCCAGAGGGGCTACAGGCTTGCTTGTCGATCTGGTGTAGCAGAGAACGGAGGGAAAACAACTATGGGTTAAGGGGAGAGGTAACAGCTGTAATCTCAGTTTGGTATCTGCCCTGACATGGCACGGTAGTCTTCCGTGATTGCTGTAGAGCAGGTATTGCTAAGGAGTGTAGCTGGGACAATGATCCTGGGTAAGTGGGGCCATGTAGAGAGGAGGGAGAAGGGCAGTTTCATTGAGCTTTTTGCTGTGACTTGGTGCATGTGCAGGGTCCTGTATAAAAGAGCTTATGCATTAAGACATACAGAGTGATAATTTTCAGCACAAGTCACAGCAGACAACAAAACTGAGTTTAGCATGGATCCCAGGGATTAGCTATTAATACCTTGCATCCTTCTAACAGTCTTGAGCTGTATGCTACTGGCTTTGCTTCTAGCTAAGTGCTGTTTTCAGTGTATGAAGTAGGGCTGACTGGAAAAAATGAGTTTGCATTTCATGAAACATTTAGTGTTTTAACTGATTTTCTTCTCCCCCCTCCCCAGGGAAAGCTGAAACTCTAGGGTGTTTACTGAGGGCATGAAAGATTCCAGGTGCTCTCACAAATACTGTTTTGCCACAAATCCTCAATAGACTCTCATACTAGAATAGCATTTCTTTTGTTATGCCTGGTTTATGTTCCTTGGTACTCTGATCTCCATGTATTTTATGGCTTTTACTGTTCCATCCTAATGGAATTCCCAGTAAGCAAACCAGTGTTTCACCCTGTATGATGACTGTGCCTTTTCTTTTTGTTTGGACTTGAGAGACATCCTAGCAAGTGTTAACAACAAAGTCTGTATCCCCACTCTTGCATCCCTGTGGAGTGTTGGCCAAAAGCCTGTTAACATCCTGGAGTGCACTCTCTAGGAAAACTTCCATCTCATGCACTGATCAGAGAAGCCTGGCCACTTTTGCCGGGTGCCAGGAGAAACAAAAGCAGAGAAGGCTTTGAAAGGTGATGCATGAGTAGGTAATCCTGCTTGAGCACAAGGTAATCCAGGTAGAAATTCACCCTGGTGCAAGGTTCAGATTTGTCCCAGGGACAGCTGCTTTTTAGTGCAGTGTTGGAGTCTGCTCAGGTGAAAGTTCCTTTGAGCAGTTTTTATATATATATATACTATTTCCTTTGAGGAGCTTTCTGTGCTCCTGTGCTTTCCAGCCTTGTGTTGTGGATTTCGCACTGCGTAGTTTCACGAATCAAAGACGGCTCTAAGGAGACCATCTTTCCCCAACCTTCCTCGCATGTGAAATACAGGCCCTACCTTTCTCTGTGCAGCGCAAAAACTGAGCGGGGACTTGAGTCTGCAACACGGTGACCGTGATAGTATAAAAAGGGGTAAGAAAGAATCATCCTTCAGTTTCAGTGGAGCGACCTTTGCAAGAAGCCGTCGCCTCAGGGTCTGTCAATGTTAAGTAGTGAGCCTTGCTCGCTGAAAGCGTGTGCTTACAGGAACACCCCCTGCTTCCAGGCAGACACGCTCCCACGGGTGATTTAAGACGAGAGGCGTGTCTTCTTCCCAGCCACGTTGCAGGTCCCATGGTTTCTGCCAGGCAGGGAGCCCCGGGGAGGCCGAATTCGGTGCCCCCTGCACGTGGTGCCGCCTCTGGCTGGCAGCATCCGCGGCGCACCGAGCCTGCCCTGCCCTGCCCTGGCCCGGAGAGCCGAGCAGCCCCGGCGCCTGCGGGGGGGCGGGCGGCAGGGACGCGGGGCCGCCGCCCGCCCGCCCCCCCGTCCCTCCCTCCCTGCCGGGACTCAGACAACTTCAGCGCGGCGGAGCCGTCCGGGG
>JANZLQ010000089.1:28923207-28945335 GCA_026212715.1 Elanus axillaris
CCTCCCTCCTCCTCCTCCTCTTCCTCCTCTTCCTCCTCTTCCTCCTCCGGCGCCGCGCACAGGTGGCCAGGATGGGCCGGGCGCTGTCCGCGGTGCTGACCCCGCCGGGCATCCCCCGATCCTGGGTCCCCATCAACCCGGGATTCCCCAAGCCCGGGTCCCGTCCGCCCCCAGGTTCCCCACTCGTGATACCATCCCCATCCCGGACCACCCATCCACTCGACGCCTCCACCCTGCCTGTGACCCCACCTGCAGCCTCCACCCAAACAGGAACCCCCCACGGGTCCCTACCTCACCTATGAGCCTGACTAGAGTCCCACATCCCACCTGCAGCCCCCCCCCAGGTCCCTCTCTCCATATGGGAACTCTGTATCTCCCATCCCACCTGGGACCCCTAACCATGACTTCCATCACCACCTGGTTAGGATAGGGATAACCTTCCCTAGAGTGCCTATAGCCCTGTACAACCCTAGGGATTGGGTTGGGCCCACTGTAAGAGCTCCCTGTACCTTGTGTTTGTAGTAGCAATGTCACAACGCTTTTCTGGTGGAGGGTGTTAAATGCATTTTTGAGTGGGGATGCCCCTAGAAGCAAAGGGAAATCCTCAGCTGCTCCTGCTGGGGGGCTGGGAGACTCCCAGCACCTCTCTTGGCTCCCAGTCTTTTGGGGGGGGAGCATGGCACCAGGATGGGGAGTGCAGTGGGGTGAAGGGCTGAAGGATGTGCTTGATCTTGAGCTGTACCTGAGCGTTTTTTGAAGAGGGGAATAAACGTGTGAGTGCCTTGGTTTGGTGTGGCACTGCCCCTGAGTTTTAGGGTGATCTTATTGAAGCTTTTTAAGTGCTGTCTTAGCAATTTCTTTTGTGCTATGTGCCTTTCACAAGTCTGACTTTCTTTCTACAAGACTGGGTAAACGCCTGTGGAAAGAAGCCCCATGTTATTAAGATCTACAGAAGCTACAGTGTAACGCTACTGCTTTGAGCTTAACTGGGTTTCAGTTCCTACTTGGCTTTTGAGTAGATCTGCTTATCGAACCCTCACTGTTGTATTCTTTGGGCACTAGGTATTTATAAGGATGTCTTTTAGACTATTGCTTGCTAACACTTATATTGTTTCCTTATGTTAGATCTTGGTCCTAGAGGAGAAAAATTTTCATGCCTCCTGCGTAAACACTTGGTGTTGTCCATTGAAGAGAAAGGCTTTGCTTGGGGGAACACTGTTGCTGAGGTAGCCTGGATTCCCTTTTGGCCTTGCCAAGGAAATTTTGTTAATGGTTATAGCCACCTGTGTATGCCTCAGTATCCCCTTCCCTCCCACGAGACTCATTTGTGCAAGTTGTCTGTGACTGGCTCGTGACAATAGCGGACGTGCTGGAAATCTTTGAGAGAGTAGGCTTGGCTCCCTTGAAAGTATTTTCTGCCTGCTTTGAAGAATGATGTGATAAATAAACAGAGCAAATTGTGGCTGTTCTTGGAAGCATGACACACATTGTTCTCTTTTCAGTGAAAAACTGTGCTGGAGTTTTCTTCATAGTGCTATGTGTGAATGTTTGCTTTGTGTCATTTGGAAACCTGGGGCAGTAAAGAGTACAATAACTTACTGGTAAAAATGGAATGGTGCTTAGGCCATAGGGCATGCTAGGCTGTAACTTCAGTGAACCAGAAGCTGATGATAGTATCCTAATAGTTGCACTGATGAGCTGAGTTGGCTTTACTCGTGAATCCTGTGCTGAAGCATGCTGGATGCGTGTGTGGTGACTGAATCTTTCTTTATCTCTCCCGCTCTGACAGACTGGTACTGAACATTGCATACTCTTCGTATTTCATGATGTTGTGATATAAAGAGGCAGTCCATGGGAATGATCTCCTATTGTTATCTTCAACTGACCTCGTTCTCCAGGTACTAGCCCCATGCCACCACTAGCACGAGCACTCCAGATGTGGTCTATTGCTTTGAATCAGGCTGCTAAATTATGTTCCCTCTTCTTGGCTGCATTTGTTCCTTTCCTGTTAAGGTTGGTCATTAAGTTCTTGAAAAATGTGCAGTAAAAATGAAATCTTCCACCTATAAAGGGGTCACTGTGTGCTGGGCCTGCTGGAGGAGAGATCTCCTTGCTATATCTTCGAAAGGTAAGCATGCTTCAGGAGATGGGTATACACTCCTGCAGCACCCGTAAAAGTGTAGTGCTGTGCCCAGCATGGCACTGTGGGGACTGTGCCAGTCAAGAGATGTAAAGCAGAAGAAGGATTATAAACTACAGGAGAGGAAGGGCCATGGAGACATGGACTACAACAGTGGCGGCATAGAGTGCTATGAGCTACTTATAGGCCCTTCATCCTCTGAACTGAAGAGTTATCTTGATAGTAGATGTTTTATGCCAAACTATTTGGCACTGTGCACTTAAGTTGAATGACAGATTGACCAAGCCCTTTGCCCTCCTCCTATCTGAGTTTTCTTTAATGTAAACAAGTCATAAGGATGTAAGCACATGTTTAAAGTCAGTTTCATACTTGTGTGTTGTGCTGACTCAGAATGTCAGACTACTCCTGATTCTGACAAACTAATGCATGATACTTTAAAGAAAAACAGTGAAATATTGAAGATACTTTTAGAGTACTGCACAGCTCTGTTGTGATGCTAGCAAAAATATTCACAAGATTTTTGTTATTGTTATGATAAGACCTCCCATGTTTTTACTCTTAGCTAACTCTAGCCTATTATTTTCTTATGCTCCACTTCAGAGGTCTGCAGACACTTGTCTTTGTGCAAAGGCAGGCTTCTTTGGTTGTCTGAGCAGCACCTTGCAAAATGGGGCTTAATGGGTCTCCAAGGCAGCACAAAAGTGCAAGTAATTCATAGCAATACAGAGCAAGAGATTTATTCCTAGTCCTTTGTGTATTTCTTTGCAAGTATTTTAGCACAGCAATTGTCCTGTATCATCTTCCAGGTACATCACTTGTTATCTTAGTTTCAGAATTTGTAAGATGACTGGTTGTATTGCACATGCAGAGATATTTCCCTTCTTGATGGTACAATCACCATTGATTTTGTTAAGTATTTTATTTTCATTTTCTCTTCTAACACCTTTTTCCCCTTTGCTTGGGAGGTTTGGTTTGTCAGCCCAGAATCATTTTGCTTTTGGCTTCTTGGTCAACATTATGAAATAGATAGCTACTACACTGGTAAGTTTGAGGGAAACATCAGATAATGATCATGTTATTGATATAACTGTGAATGGAGTTGTGAAAAAACATTTCAGGTGACCTGTACCTGGTCTGTAGACACTGGGATGCAAAAGACCCTGTACCCGTAGACTACGTTAAGAGCAGCATGGGGATTTCTGCTAGTGAGTGTTTCAGTCCTCCTTCGTAAGGACTTCCTGTTTGTCTGTATGAGTGGTTCTGTCTCATGCCTGTTCTGCCTTTGGCTCCTGTACAGACCCTCCTGTGGGATGCATCATTGCTAAAACCACAGATATTTCTCACATCATCACATCAACTAGCAACAACATTCAGCAGCAATGCATTTTTAGCTTTGTTTTCAGTAGTAGAGGCTCTGGTATCCAGAGACTGATCTATTCCCAAACATTCAGATAAGAGTACTTCACAGTTTAAATCCCTATTCTGCAAATTGATGCCTTCAGTAGAAATTAAGCTCATATTGAAAGTGAACCCTGAACTTGGCTTCCCTGGGACTCTCACACTGGTAGAATTTGGAGAGGGTCCTGGAAATATGCTGATTGATACTGGCTTTATGGAAAATTAAAACGATGTCTGGCAGAGTAGTTCTTCATGTTTCTCTAGGCATCGCAGCACTATGTTTTACCTTTGGGGCAATAGGAACAAGTATTCTATGTAGGTAGGCTGGGTCAGATTGTGGCTCTGCTATTAGCCTGTCTGTTACTGCCAATATGCATCTTTGCATTTGTCCTGAGACTATCTGGGGCACTGTCATAATGTGTCTGCAGTGTCTGCACATGCAAGACATCCTATCTGCAGAAGCAAATGGAATCACACAACTAAGAGGTACAGTTGCATATTCAAGATTAGTATTTGGCTTATGAGCAGAACAGGCATTCCTTATTTTGCTTGTGCAGTGATCTATGCATTCATGTACACTTTACATACATACACCAGTTCTAGAAAATTTTCCCACTGCTGTTTATTCAAGTAGACAGTGGGTTAGAGTGTATAGCAAATTGTGTACAGTCAGCTTCAAATTAATGGAAGCAATAGCTCTGTGTACAAAAGTGACAGATAGTAAAAGTTGCAATTCCTTGCTGAGTTAGGTAGCACTTCTGGCCTGTGGCAGTTCAGAGGATGGTATGTGCCTTGCTGGTGGGAGATGGGAAAGGTGCCTTAATGCCACTGAACTGGAGATGGGAGTGAGTCACAAGGCTGAAAAGCAGTGGTGTTGCACTGGGGGGTCATCAGCACTTTTTCCTTCCTGCACCAGGTCCCTTGCCTGCCATTCTCTGCCACTGTTCAGAGTGTGTCAGTGTTTCTGAGTACGTTTTGCTCAGGCTCCCTCTTCCTGTTGTGTGTCTTTGGAAAAGTAACACTTGCTGACCAGTGGAAATCAAGTGCATGGTGTTCCAGGATAATGCCTGTTGTTGACACTCATACACTACTGGAAAGAATACCTTTGTCTGATTTAGTTTAATTCACCTGGGAAATGAATTAAGCAAAACTCTGAAAAATCTTTTTTATTGTAATAGGAGCACTCCTCTAGGGTATTATTCAAGAATAGCTATAGCATTTTAAATCCACACTTTCCTTTATTCTGAAGTAACCCTCTCATGTAGACATATGCTAAGCATCTCTCCTGGCAGTCCATAGTGCTTGTGCATCTTTGGAAAAAAATCTCCTCTGGCTGAGCTAGAAATGATGGATTTGATAGAGTTTTTTCTATCATGGAGAAGTTCACAGATACAGATTATAATGAACTTATATGCATATAACTTTTTTTTAAGTGCTCACAGCCAGTTCTGTGTAGTTATGCAAAGGAAAGTATTTGATATTATGCAGGATTTTATTGTTCAGTTTGCAGTAAAATACTTCATAGATCTTCAAAAGCAAATATGGGTCCAGGGACTCCCTGGGTGGTTTAGCAATACATAGTTGTTAGCCATATATCTGGGCTTACAGAGCTGGGCATCTGGAATTGCCAGATCTCTACCCAGTCTTCTGAGTCTTGAAACTTGTCTGGGTCCTACCAGAGCATCACTGATACGGAATCATATTTGTGAAATGCTTTACTTTCAGTGAGTGAGCGAATTCAGGCAAAATAAGCTTAATCTGAATTTTCTTAAGTAGCTGTAATCAGGACAATAAACAGTGCTCTGAAGCAGAAGTTGGCTGGTTTATGACAATTCTCACCTGGAGGTTTACATGGTTTTGCAAAGAAATAAAGTTCAACTTCCTTCACATCCCAAACTAAACCAAGGAAAGAGGAAGAGTTTGTCTCAGTTTAAACACCAAGTGCAATTCTGACACATTATGAACTGTAAGTCTGTGTGGGAAATGTTAACCAAGAATTTAATGAAAGATTTTTCCATTGTTTTTCCTGAATAACTATATATAAAATACTGTCTTCTGTGTTACTGTTTTTCTAATTGAAGAACCACAAAAGAATCCAGGTTCGTAAGCAGATATTTAAAGCTGATGACTTTCAGACCAAATGCTTTCAGCTTAAGAGCTGTGTGAAGATCGTTAGGTCATGTCCACTCAAAGACCAAGGAGTATTTCCGGAGGTAGGTCTCAGTTCAACGAACCGTCTAAGTGCATATTTAACTCTACGCATGCACCTAGTCACATTTTAAGGTGATCATGTGCTTGAGTACTTACCAGAATAATTGTTTTAGATGAGTGGCTTTCAACTTTTTTTAACATGTATCATCCCTAAAATTCTCTCTGTTTTCCCTGCCCAACAGATCATTGATGGTAGATTGTTTTCTGTTTCCACCAAACCCTTCTGGAGGTATTTACAGCCATCGGTTCCCAGTTGAAAAGCCCAGTTCATTAAAGAAACTCAAATCCTACTGCTTTGTTTGTGAGAATCATCTACTTCTGGCTTACTGAACTTTGTCTCCAAACCAGTCTACTTCTCTTCCCACAGTCCTTTCTGCTGCTTTCCAGAAGTAACCTGTTCCTTTTTTTACCAAACTCATGCTAGTTGTAAACCTTTTAAGCCAGGTGGTACAGATATCATCAAAAGTTCAGCAGGCTCTGAAAGCTGGATGAGATTGCTTATAGAATCATAGAAACGTTTAGGTTGGAAAAGACCTTTAAGATCATCGAGTCCAACCGTTGACTTAGCACTGCCAAGTCCACCACTAAACCATGTCCCTAAGTGCCACATCCACATGTCTTTTAAATACCTCCAGGGATGGTGACTCCACCACTTCCCTGGGCAGCCTGTTCCAATGCTTGACAGCCCTTTGGGTGAAGAAATTTTTCCTAATATCCAATCTAAACCTCCCCTGGTGCAACTTAAGGCCATTTCTTTTTCCTATTGCTTGTTACTTGGGAGAAGATGCCAACACCCACCTCGCTACAACCTCCTTTCAGGTAGTTGTAGAGAGTGATAAGGTCTCCCCTCAGCCTCCTTTTTTCCAGGCTAAACAGCCCCAGTTCCCTCAGCCACTCCTCATAAGACTTGTGCTCTAGACTCTTCATCAGCTTTGTTGCCCTTCTCTGGACACGCTCCAGCACCTCAGTGTCTTTCCTGTAGTGGGGGGCCCAAAACTGAACACAGTACTCGAGGTGCAGCCTCACCAGTGCTGGGGAGCAATCACTTCCTTAAGTGCTATGGTAGTACACAAAGCTTTCAATTGTATGAATAGATGTTTGCTTAAAAGTCCTTTAAGTAGATTCTTCCCCTTGGAGGAAAAGAGATGTGTAATATTTAATAATAAAAATAGCATTTCTTCCCATAGCCTGCAATGGCATGGAAGGAGATAATCATGTTTTGTATGGCAAAGCATTTTTCTAAATGGCATGTTTATGCCTTTCTAGTATTGTGGCTGCAATTGGCTGCTGGGCCTATTTGCATGTGCTAAATTGCAGTCCTGGGGATCTGTGAAAACAACCCAGCAAAGCCAATCTCAGCTGGGAGCATGGAAGCTGCTGCTAATTTTGTGATGAGCCACCTACAGGCCCAGTGTGAGTCATTATCATTGTTTTGTTTTCCAGAAGTCGGCACTGAATGCTTCCAGGATCCAAAGTGTGGATTATCCCTGGAATTGTATTTATTCCCTCATAGCTTTGTTTGTTCCAGATAAGAGGAAAGAATAGGAAAAAAAATACATTCTAAAAAACATGAAATGATTAATTGTTTCCTTATTAGTGTCTTCTTCCTGCTTTAATGTGCATTCACAGCCACTTGTTCATTTGAAAAGTCACTTATGCATAGCCCAGCAATCGCGCTGCTCGGTCCTAATCAGCTTGCTTTGTGCCACTGAGGGCATGGGTGGGCAACAGTAAGTACAGTGAGATGAAGCAACTTGACTGAAGTCATTGCTTGGCTCTGGCAGAGCTGAAATGGGGAGTTTTTGCTCTCTGTTCTTCTATGTGTCCCACTAGTTTCTCAGTGAGTCTTCTTATAAAGCCACAGCTGACAAGGGACTTGCTGGGGCATCCGTTTGCTGTAGGTCAGGAGTCTTTCATGCGAGAAGTGCACTGGGCTTGTCCCCAGGGTCATAGGCCTGAT
Source organism: Elanus axillaris (assembly GCA_026212715.1). Taxonomy (NCBI): domain Eukaryota; kingdom Metazoa; phylum Chordata; class Aves; order Accipitriformes; family Accipitridae; genus Elanus; species Elanus axillaris. The sequence goes on from JANZLQ010000089.1 coordinate 28,930,917, forward strand.
ACTCACTTGCTGAGGTCCCTGGTCTTCCTGGAGACAGGACAAGGGGTTGAGAGAACAAGAAAATCCCCTGCCCTCTGTTGAGATTGTGGCGAACATAGTCAAGTTGGTCCCAGTTTTTAGCCCTTCTTCCAGGGTGTCTTCTCAGACAGACTTTGGTGTGCCACTGACCTTGCAAGTGTACGTGCAGGGACAGTGGACAGGATACAGAGGAAATGCTGGGTCCTTCAGGGAGAAGGTCTAAGAGTAGGAAAATACATGCATGTGGGCATTCAGAAGCATAGAGAAGCATTTTAAATGCAAAATGTGGACACACAGTGGATGAAGAAGACATGGATGGTGTGGGAGAGCTACATGAGCATGGGAGTGGAATAAGGAGCTGAGAGCACCAAGGAAGAGGAATGGAGAAGGGGGGGACTTTTAATGAAACTGGCTTAAAAAAATGTAGCTAGACGTGCTGCACTTTCTTTGTGGATAAAAGTACCCAAATGGTGCTCCCTGCTCTGCCTTAGTCTAGTGACTTTTTGGGATGGGGAATTCTGCTGGGATGACCCCAAGTATGCTAGGAGGGAGGGAGTGGCCATAGCAGTCTTCCTTATAGGGCTTGACATAGAGCTGGGCATACATAAACAGAGCATTCAAACTGGAAAAGCACAAGGATCAAAAGTGTCCATGACGCTCCCACAGTGATAATAGGCAAGCATCTCTGTGATGTTGGTGTGTCTATAAGTGACCACTGGAAGGGGATTGCCAAGTCCTTCAGGCTGCAAATTCCTTCCCAAGTTCTGAATTTCCTCTTCTGTGGCAATGTGAAATGAAAACCAGACCAAACAAAATAATAATGATCATACTGCAGTGGGACTGGGCAACCAACGTGCTGCCACTGCTTTTCTGAGTTCCTGTGACTTACTGTTGCCATTGCTTATCTTCTTCCATAGTTGTTTTTTTGCTGGTGGGGACAGAAGCTTTTAATTTTATGTGTGGATAGCCCTGACAGGAGCGTGCATGCCATGGGCTTTTATAAACAAAATCAAGTAGCAGTCAGAGCATCTTTAAGCGTATCTGACCCTACACATGGAATCACAGCAGTGAAGGTCAAGTGCAGACCCTAACAGTTTGGGGACACTTTCTTAGGTCCTGGTGCAGAGTGCTCTCCTTGCTCCCATCTCTATGTGCCCAAGCCCTTTACTTACCTGCTTCTTGAGTTTAGAAATACCTTAGGGGTATTCTAGGTGGTGTATTGGTGAGGCTGGAGGAACTCTTAGGTGTTGCTTTTGAAAGGCTGATTTCCCCAGCTATTTATGTTCTGTGCAGGCAGGATATAGTCTTTGTAAATATTCAGTTGGTTGGTCAGACAAATATGCATATAAATTTTCACATATGGCTTAATGTCCTGCAGCTGTGCTAGGGTGTTCCTCTCTAATAACTGGGATTTACCTTTTATGGATAAGACAAAGAAACTCAGTTTGCTTTTTCCTCTGTTTCTGCATTTGCTGGAGTTTTGCATTTGCTGAATCCTTTACTGTTGTCACCCTTAACCTGAAGAGGCAGTTCTGGGGATATAATTTATGTCTCCCAGCCACTTGCAGGCTGCTCAGCACGTGAAATGCACCTTCCCTGCCTCCACCTCGCCTGGTAAATGGCTGACACACATCTTACAACACCTTGCTGGAGATCTGTTACTGCCCTGCAGCTCATTCACAGCACCTCATCCAAGAAGGTGATAAGAATTTTTTTTTTTAGGGTTGGTTTGGGGCTTTTATTGAAGTTAGAAAAGGTCAATTAGAACAATCAAATTTCTTCAGATGGTATGTGAAGCATGAATAAGAAGCACAGTTAAGTTGGAGCATGTCCTTTTCTGAGGAAACACTTTAGTGAATGAATTTTGCACTTGTTTGGCATCCCTGGCAAATGGTGGGTCTTGCTGAGAGCACTCCCGTGACAGCTTCTCTCTGGCCCGTGCACAGCCTGTGTGCCCTTTGGGTCAATACTTCTTTGTCTAACGTGCTGGCTGGCAAGGCAAGCTCTCCCCTCAGTGAGGGATGCTCCAACCTCCCAGAAAAGGAGGGAAAACATGGGTTCTATATGATAGTCTGCTAAATATAAAAACATTCAAAACAGAGGCTTTCTTTTTTGGTAGTGGAAAAAGAACCCCAAACTGGAAGAAAGATCCAGACAGGCACTCTGCTTTGTGGAATAGCCAAACATGCCTCTTGGGGACTGTGCTAGGGGCTGTACCGCCACAACGTAGCCCCTGCACTGTGGGGAGAGCTCATTGCCTGTGTACATGTCTACTGAGGAAAAAGGGGTTTAATGTGAAAATCCTGTTTTGACAAGGGCCTGGCAGGGTGCAGAGAGAGAAATGCAGATCCCTGAAGTGTGCTGAAAAGGCAGGTGTGGGTCTGACTCCTTCCCAGAGCAGGGAGGAAGGGCTGGCTGCATCCCCCTGGATGCTCAGCCTGGAGGTGTCACTTCTCTTTCTCTCCTGTCCCCCTGCTCACTCGGGTGAGCTCCAAATTCAGTACAAGTCTCAAACTCACTACCCTTTCCTGGCTGCTTCATTGTTCCCAGGCTGTAGAAGGGGAAGACAGCACAGCGCTGTGGAAGAGAGAAAGGCATCATGTCTCTGTTATTTATGGGAAGGTTCATTTGGCTGGTAAAACACTCCTGGGATTAAACGTTAGAGAGGAAAGATGTGCTTGCTACTCAGTGAGCACATGTTGCCCCACTAACTGCCAAGGGACAGTCTTCTGTTTGAGCACTTTTATAATCTCTTTTTAAGCCTTGAGACCAGGAGCCAGTGTGTCTTACTGCCTGTTTCATCTTCACTTTATCCACAGCACTGTTGTCTTATAGAGCCAGATCTTCACTGGGTTTAATATAGACTGGAGAGGATTATTTGGCAAAAAAGAAGCCTCTCTGGAAAAAGTCACCAAAAAAGACATATGAAGGTAGCATCAATTAACAGAAAAATATGAGAGCAATTAAACTGGGACAGAATAAAGTGTCCATCTAGCTCAGTAGTCTTTCTCCATCCACATTAAATAGATAGAAAAAAGTAAGAAAACAGCAATAAGATGTGTCCCCCAAATGCTTTCCCAGCTGCTAGCTATTTTCAGCTCAGAAAATTTTCTGAGTCAGACATGGTTCAGTGTACTTAGAAATTCTCAGTGGATTTCTCTTCCACGTACTTGACCAGAATCCCCTTGAGTTCACATACATTTTTAGCTTCATAGTGTCCTGTGGAAAGGATTTCCCCAGACCTGTTGCATGAAGAAGCTCCTCCTTTCTGTTGTTTTGAACTTGGTTCCTGCTAGCTTGGGTTGATGCTTTCCTGAGTATGGAATGAGCTAGTGTATAACAGATCCTATCCTCCTCTCATGCTACTTGTGATTTCATTGACCTCAAGCATATCCCTGCTAGGCTCGCCCTCTCTTACAGTCTGAAGAGCCTATGATCTTCTTTGTTGCCTTTCGCTAAACCATTCCCAGTTCTAGTAAGTGCTTGTTGCAATTAGAGGAGCAAACAGCATGCACAAACCATAGCTGAAACATTGCAGGAATGAATGGGGAAAATGAATCGAAACCTCCTCCTATGCTTCTTTCTATTTTTTCCCCCCCTTAGATGATTTTTTGATTCTTGTGCATGGAAGGGAAATACTTGCAGGTTTACTGGTGGCTCGGGTTTGCTGTTCATGTTCTCCCCCCTGACTTCACCCCTCCCTGTGGCTGTCAGCTGCATGCCCAGCTCTCCACCAGAGGCTGAACTAGAACTGAAGGGGAAAGTGGTTGCACCATCAAACAGCCCATCTCTGAATTACAGTTCCATCAAAAAGCTCAAGTAGACACGTCACACAAACCAGTTGGCCATGGAGGAAAACTGAACCCCAGATAAATCCAAGTTGCCATGATTGTCTAAATTCAGTGTGTCCTCCAGAATAAGAAGTCTCTTTTTAAAGAGCAGGAGGACATGAGCCAGACTGGCCTTCGTGGCATGCCACGTGCAGTGGCACTCCCCATCCTCACCTGGCAGTGCCAGCTGACAAAAGCAGCACTTCCATTCTCTTCCTGGAGCCATAGGCAGGCATCTCACTCCTTCATTCCTTCTCTTGCCTCAGGCACCAAGAAAAACAAGGCAAGGCATTTGTTTGCTTTGCTTTCATTTACAATGGACTGGATGGGACCCTGCTCCCATCCTCAGGGGCTCACAAACAGCGGGGTCAGAGGTGGTTATTGTCACGTGGGGTGCAGAAAGGAGAGTAGGCTGGTGAATAGGCTATTATGGCCAAACGACGAGGTTCTGTAGCTGTTGGTCCCTTCGAGCCTGTGATTAAGCTGGCATCTCAAGCTGCATGTGGACGCAGCTGCAGTCAGCCGTTCAGCCACGTCAGGAGATGAGGATGGCTGTGCTGAAAGCTCTATGTGTGACGAAGCATGGGAGATCACCTTGAGACATGGTTTTATCTTTTGGATGCTTTGAACTCCATTCTGCCTGACGAGCTTTGGTGGCGGTTGGCTGCCCATGGACCAGAGCAAGAGTGGGGGAGCAGGTTCCGTGCTAATGCAAGATGGTGGGGTGAGATGCTGCCCCCTCCTGTGCAGATCTCTGCAGCTGATCTGGGCTTGCCCTCCAGCCAGAGGAGAGGAGCCAGAATATCTGGGGTACAACTGAGCTCCTTTGTAGTACACGTCTCCTGCATAGTGTGATGAGCTGCAGCTTAAACCCCATTGATTGTATTGACAAGATCTCCACCGAGTGTAAGGGAAGCCAGGGAGAGTTGCTCAGGCTGACATTTAGGCTGTGGGTGTCTGCACGTAACTCCACCCTGGGTGCCACCACACCTCCTTCTGCCTTGTTCCCCTCTCTGTACAGTGGGGACAATAATGCCTTCTTTGCAAGGTAGCTGTGGGACTAGCCCGGGACCTGTATGGACTGCTGAAGAACTGTAAGTTTCAAATCAGTTTAATATTACTCCATCTGGACACTGGAACTGGGGGAATGGGTTAGGATTTTAGGTATCTAGCAGAAGATGCACTGTGAGAATTTTAGAGTACAGTTGAGATTCCTCATGTGTGCTTTAAGAGGCATTTGAGACTCCCAGCCATTCAGGAAGTTCCCATTAAAAGCCCATGCATTATAAATTTCTCATGTAAAGGTATTTAAGGTTCAGTAGGAGTGCAGCTTGCTAGGGAGAATATGTTGGCTGCCTGTTTAAAAGAAACAGATGAAGGTGATTGCTTTCTAAGGGTTAAGTGTGACCTGTAAGCCAAGGCCTGCAGGGTTAGCAAGTGGCCAGCCAGCAGCTGGGATAGCACGATGATGGACATGTGGATATCAAATGCCCTGTCCTTCCATCCCTCCAAAGAGAGCCTTGCTCAGTGAAGGTTTCTAACTGAATCAGCAACAGCAGTGATTTTAAAGTGCTCAGAGTTACAGCTTCTGCATGCTAAATGTTAATGGAAATGTCTCAGGAGGTGGATTTCAGAGAAAACAGGGTTTTGTCTGTTGTCTGAGGCTTGCTTATCCTCTATATCACCTGCAGCAGCGTGCTAATGCATGGGCAAAGTGGGCTGTGACCTCAATCAGCTAGTTAATTTTAAGCCCGTGCTTAAGTGATTTGCTAAAACTGTGCTTATTCAGAGAAGGAAAGCAGACTGTATTTTCATTGCTCAAGCTAGGTGAATTATAACATATAAGTGATTTTAATAATGAAAGGGTAAACTGCGCTTTGAAACAATTATTTAAATTTCCATAAAGAATATTAGTAGCAGTCAGGATGTCAGATGGTAGATAGTCATGTTTATACTTCGATAATAGCCCCTTCAAAGTTACTTGAAACACTCTATTGTGCATTTACATTTTTATCTCTGTATTTTTAAGATGAGAGGAGCTCATTAAACCAAAGTCTTTTTATGGCTCGTGTCAATAGAAAATGTTCTTTTTAAATGTTCAGAAGGAATTGGTTACAGAAGCGTGGGAAAGATAGGGAAGAGATTGTTTTCCTTTCATGTTCCATATATTCTTCGTCCTTTTGCTTTTTGATGACTAAACTGTTCTGTATTTGCGATTGAAAACTGTTGATTGGAAACTCTTGCAAGAGTAACACAAGTGGGGCTTGATTTTGAAAAACGCATTCATGATTGTTTGCCTAATTTGTGTGTGCAGTTAGCGTGATTGCCACTGGAAATGGCCATCTGAGAACAAACTTTTGGAGACTTCTCTCTTCTTCTATCTGTTTTCTCACTTCTTTTTAAGGTGCCAGCTTCTGTGATGTCTAAATATTATCCACAGAGGTTTAATTTGGTAATATGTTTATTGATCTCCTTTCTTCTCTTATGTCTCCACTTTCAAATGTTTGTTAAAAGGCTGAGGATGATTATTCCCTTCTGCTTCCTTCTCAAGTCCACTTGATGCAATGTAAGAGGTTCTTTCATCTAAGTGGTTGATCTTGCAATTTAGAGAGTCAGATCCCACTGGGGTCTCTATAGCTTCTTAAATGGCCATAATAATATTTAAGCAGTTTCCAGGCACATACAAAGGATTATGGCTCTCATCTGTCAAATCTCTTGCTCCCTCCTGAGGAGACCTGTGCATGCAGGGGACGTTTATTGGTGACAAGGTGGGATTTTTTTTGTTTTGTTTTAAATATGTGGTGAATTAAATAATAAGAGAGATGAGTCTCTAGAGTATTCTTGTCAAGGAGGCTGAGAAACATGGTTCAGGTTAGGGATTTGCAGGGCACATTCAATCTTTGAGCTGACTTAGAGGTTGTTCTTGTAGGAGCATGGTACCGAGGCTGCAGTTCCTCAGTGGCAATGCAGCGTAAGAGAGGGGGACAAGCCTGTGTTCCCATCATCTGTTGGCACATACCCTTATTCCCTCCCTATGCTGATGCTAGTACTGGGGGGTAAGCCAGAGCAGGAAACTAACCTTTATTTTATTTTATTTTATTTTTATTTTTGGCAAGGTTAATTTTCAATCAAATCGGCCTTACCTGAGTCATCATGTGGCCACACAAGCACTGCTCCCATTGGGAGTGAAGCAGCAGGAGAGGTGTAGCAGGAGGCAGGGAGAGGAATGGGTGGAATTGCCCCTGTTAGCAGCTACCCACACTTATCTGGGTTTGAAACGATCGGTTGCTGCTCCCCTCCTGCTGACATTTGCGTCACGTTCATTGCTCCTGAAATTTTCTCCATCCTGAAATACAACTAAGTCAAACTGAAAGATTAGGCGCCCCTCCTGTTTTGGGATGTGACTCAGACCTATAGTTGCAGAGGTGAGAGAGCCATGGCAGTGCTGCAGAAGACAAATACTCCCTGGATCATTAATCGCGGGATGGAGAGCACACTGGCTGATTGCTTATTGGCTGTGGTCTTTCATTAAGAGTAAACTCAATTTTCCCAGTATCGACAGCTGCCTGATGGAGGGGCCGTGCTATGTGGCAGGCACTGAACAGCCAAAAGCAAACACCCAGATATAGCCATATGTCAAGAATGATACCAGCAGTGCATTTCCTTCTTTTCTTCTGTTCTCTCTCTCCTTGTTGAGAAGAAACAACTTCTAGGGATGAGACGTTAAATATGCTAATCCCGGCCTGTCTGCTAGCTAGGAAATGCTGGGACATTAATGTACTTTAAGTGGGGAAGCTGGTTCTTGTTTGTCCTTGCTCATTCCTGGCCTGGCTTAGGACTGATTTAATTATAGAAATGTAGTGCCATTGTCAGAAGGTCTCACAAGCCAAATAAAACCTTTGTTTTCTTCCTGCCTAGTCTTTCTGATCCTTCCCAAAGCACAAATATTTATTGTGCTGTGAGGAAGAACTTCGGAAAGAAACAAGCAGAGCATGTTTTGCTAGAGAGCATCAGTTGCTGCTGGCCCCAGGACTGCTCTTCCCCCTGCCCTGTCCAACCAAGGGCCCTCTCCATCAGCAGAGCTCACTCGAGTATATTCCCTCCTCATTCTGAGAGCTGCTCCAGTCCCTTTCAAACGTATAATTACAGACATGAAAAAATAAACTTGTTCTTACTCAGGACCTGATAAAATGGTAACTCAGCCATTTTCATTTTGCATTGGAAACGCAAGTTCTCGCGCATTCAGTGTGCTCACTGGCGCGCCGTCTGAATCTTAAAAGGAGTTGTGTCTGCCCGCTGGAGGGCAAAATGGTTACAAATGCAAAAGGCCACATGCCGGCTTTCATAAGTAACTTCATTTGGCCACCTGATGAAGCAAACCAAGGTCAGTTACCTGTCTCTGCATTTACCCTTGCAATGTAGTTAGCAAGACCCTGACTTGCACCTAGCAGTGGGCTGTGGAGATTTTATCTTCATACGTTCATCCATTCCTGATAGTCAGGATAAATATCCTGCCCTTGATATTGGACAGCCTGCAGTGGGTTTTGCCAGGCAGACCCCTGCTAAGGGGATCTCTATTCTGCCAGCTCTGCGGGAGAGCAAAGCAACTCAGTGTGTGCAGGGAAACACAGCAAAAGCTGCTAACTCGCAGCCCCTTGCTGTACCCACTAGACAGCACTTGTGCAGTACTTTTGTCTTGGCAGGAGGGAGCACAGCCTGAGCCGTGGAAGGTCTGAAAAGAATCTACACTCCTGGATGATCTTCTGGGCAGTGGGACTCCTACCACTGCAATATCATGCTTCAAAGAAAGATGCCACATAAAGCAGAAGAACAGGATGGAGAAGTCTTCAAACTGCAGACAGCTTCATCCAGACTTCTGGAGGATTTACTTAAGCCAAACCTGCACACAACCCGTGGGGCTTCATATAGGGCTGCCTACGTGTAGCTGCACGACCTTTTGTTGCATTGGCTATCAGGTTAAACACACAGGAACAAATGAGAGGATTGAACCAGACCAACCTGGCAGCTAGGAGCAATCTGGCCACTGGGGCTGTGGGTTCAGCCCAGTGTTAGAGACAAATAGTGGAGCAAAGACACCCAATTAGGTTTAGGATGGCCCTTGTGAACAGGGTGATGACACCCTGTTCCCAAAATAAAGATGTTCTGTGCTGTGTCAGGAGATCGCTGGTATACAAGCTGGAAGCAAGGTATGTGCTGAGAGGCATAAATCTTTCTAACCAGCTGAGTTATTTTTAAGCTCAGGGCAGGCAGTGCTATGAATCCCATCCCATTAGGGCTGGAGGAGTGTCAGCCAGCAAGATGGTCTCTCTGGAGCATGAGTCCCCTCTTCCTCCTGGCCACAGGCCCTGTGCCATGCAAAGAAAGTCCCTGGGCTGTGACAAGACTGAAAGGATAACAGGGGCAGCAACTGAAGCAGCCGTGCCCTATCTCTGCCAGGCTTTGTGAGGGAGGGCTTGAAAGTCCTCACGGTAAGCTAGGTAGGCACAGCATGTTGTTTGACTTTGGTTTAGAATTAATTCATTAAATGGTATTTCACTCAATGCCTCTAGAGCTGCCAAAGTTGTAGGATAAATATCTATATAGAACAGGTGTTAGGTTAAGAAAAGATGCAACAGATGTACAAATATATGGTTTTGCCCTTGCTTCTACCTGAAGGACCCTGAGGACATGACTCGATGATCCTTATGGGTTCCTTCCAACTCAAAATATTCTATGATTCTGTGACTTTGCTGGAATCAGTTACTTCTTATACCCCTTCTGGACACGAGGCTTTGTTCTGTTTTCATATAATTCAGGAAACAAATGCATTCATGAGGTAAAAGCCAAGTCTGTACCTGCTTCTCCTCTGTCTTGTGCCCAACCTGTGCCCAAACACAGCACCTCCTGGCAGCTTTTCCCAGGAATATACTGAACTGAACACAAATTGGTGGCTAGTCCCTCTTTCTCTAAACATTTACACTTGCATCAAATGCTGATGTAGCTAAGTAAACAGGACCCCTCATGGGATGCACTGTAACATCTCTGAACATGAGCCAAAATCCTTTAATCATAAAGAGATAATCCACTAAGTAATTTGAGCCCAGCAGTCTGCTGGGCGTGGGGCATGCTTTCTGGCTTTGCTCCCAAAGATTCAAAAAGTTCTCTAGAAACTGCTACCCTAGTGAAGGGAACAGAGGGAGAGCCAGTAGAAGACAACGTTTGGACTTGGGGTTATGTTTGTTCCCACGATAATGTAACTTGCTAAGTAAAAAAATAAATAATAATCTTGCTTTGTTCTTTTTTTTTTTTAGTCTGTTGGGGAAAAGTTGACATTTCTTGTAGAAAGAAGGATCTTTCCATGGGATATTGCCTACATCTAATTCTCCTCTGACAAAATGCAGGTGCATTTTTACTGATGACAAATTATTTCCCTAAATGTTCAAGGATGTGGAAGCAGTGGTGCTTTACAAATCATACTCTGTCATGAAATGGCAGGTGAGCGTGTGTGTTTGTGCATGTGTTCCCACTGCCTGTCGTGCCTGGGGTGAGCTCTCACCGGCTGTGTCATAAGCCCAGTAGCATTAGCAGAAATGGCTTGCCAGCTTGGGGTGGGGGAGATATATTTTGGAAGGGCAGGAGCCCAGGGTATCTGCCGTGGTTAATGGCATGCAGGTGATCTGTCACTGTGGCTCGTGTGATCCGGAGCTGCAATAACTCTGTTGCTTTGGCTCTGGTGATCAAATAAGGAGTTTTGTCCTTGGTTCTGGGAAGTTGGATGGGGCTCACAGTGCATGATCCAGCAGCAGGTGGGATGTCCCTGGTCCCTCTACAGACATCTCAGGTTGTCATGTGCACCTGCCCTACACAGCAGTTCAAAGGCGGTTTCTGCTTTTGCAGGGCCTAGCAGGAAATTTGCAGGCAGCCTTGCAGGAAAACTACACTTCAGCGGGAGAGCTGTGTCCTTTGAATGGTGTACAGGGTGGAGGAGAAGTTTGTCAGTGGCCCAGTAGCGGGATGTTTGTCAGACCTGCAGTTCTTTGCAACTGTCTGGAGTCCCTTAAACTACTGACAAGAGGCTGATAATGGGAGAAGGGAGAGAGACTTGGGATGGTGCTACGGTGGGGTAGGGCCTTCCTTGACCCTGATCATTGCTGCAGTCCTGTTAGGAGAGCAGCGCATGTTTGTCAGCAGGGACCTAATGGCTACCTGGGAGTAATCGTGCCTCTTGGTTACCAGAGAGTCCTTGCTGCTCCCCTCTGTCAGAGGGCTGGAGGCAGCTGTGGTGGTTGTACCTCTTTCTGTTGAAGGCTTTTGTGTTATGCTGCTTTGGGTGATCTTAGGTCAGCAGTGACAGCCTCCTTGGAGGCTCTCTGTCCCTGAGACCTAACCAGCTCCTCATGGTGCAGAGCTGGGACCTTCAGCCTAGGACTCTGTGTCACCTCCGTCCCCTCCTTGGGTGAGTCGCCTTTGTGAGTCGCGTCTCACGATGATGCTGTCTCATGGAGTGTCCATTATCAATCACTGGACTCATTCCTTTCCCCATCTTTCTTGTAGTAGTAGTCCTTTCTTCTTTTTTTTTTTTTTTCCTCTTTAAGATGTTTGCACTGTATTTGGGGACGTGCAGAGCAGAGATTTGCATAATTTGCTTTAATGTAGCTGGGTCTCCAACACCAATAGTGATGTGTTTGTCACATAAGTGCATATCCAGAGCAGCCAGTGTGCTCGTATAAGTTATGCTGCAGCTCAAGCTTTTTATTTTTTTTCTGCTGTCTTTATTATCCAGGATAAATAGGTTATAGTTAGATGTGCCTGCCAATATCTCCAATACACCTTTGGTTCCTTTCAGTAACACTCTACCTCTGACACATCCTTCCTGGGACTTTCCAGTTAAACTTATAAGAAGCACCAGGATTATTCTTGTCTTGGACCATAGTATTCTTCTAGTTAATGCGATCATCCCCAGAATGGAAAAATTTTAAGCAACCAGCTATTTTCAGCCAAGGCCCTGACGTGCCCAGCTTCTACCACTTGAAGTGAATGTCAGATATTTTCACTTCTTTGACAGAAAAGCATAGTCAGATTCTTTTCTAAAAAATATGCTTAACTTTGTGGCTACTGTTTCTTTTGTACTGGATTTCATTTTCTACTCATTCTTGAAACTAGCAAGAGATACCTATCCAAACCTGCTAGATAGTTTTTCAAACTATAACTTAGTTTAGACATATGTATGTGCCTTTTATTTTAAAGATAACCCTCAGCAAGCTTGAAAATCAGTGATATGGACTGATAGCTATTCCTGGAGGCATCCATAGCCTTGAAATATCCACCCATGTTTCTGTCTTCTATTTCCTTGGGGTTTTTTTGTCTGTACAGTAATATGCATAGGGTGCAGCAAAATAAGGAACTGAAAAGAGCATTTTTATGTAATTTGTGATACCTGTTAGTGTTTTGCATGGTTATCTGAATTAATCAGTTGTGCAAAATTCTGTGGTCTTTCTGCTTTTTCTGACACTCTGCAAATATCTACATAACCGGTGTAGGGAACCAAAGTAAGTACAACGTAGGAGCAGAGATGCAGATGGGGAATATCTGCTGTGAATTCCTGTGATGGTCAGGTAAGAGGAGGCCATCAAGCCAGTTTTGAAGAATGTCCTGTCAGAGCCAGACTGAACTTGAATGTGTCCTGGTACATTTCCATAACGAAGCAAAAAATCCTGCAGCAAGGCAGACTGATCGAACCCTGCCGACGGCTCGCTCAGCCCATGCGGGAGCAGCCTCCGCATCTCCCGTCTGCAAACTGGGTCTGATCAGGGTGTGAGCAGCCACGGCTTTAAAATGTTCCTTGCCATATGTTATAGTGGTACTTGTGTTCACCAGCCTAACTTGCAGCTGTGCATGACACAAACAAAATCTGAGTCCAAACTATGCATGCTGGGCAGAACATGGGATACTTTTCTGTCTGCTCTCCAAAACGCTCGTCGTGTGCTTTTTGCCTCTGTAGGTTTCAGTTCTTCACCACCTGCAAGTCACTGGTTTTTTCTAAAGGCTGGAAAGAAAAAAACCCAAGCGCCTCTGACTGCAGCCTGTACTGTGGCTGCTGGCACCACGCAGACCCACTGTGGGCATTAAGGCTAATGTCGCCCACAGCATTACCCAGCCGGGAGGCAGCGCTGGCAGGGAGATCCGCTTTCTGCAGAAGCAGGGAAGGGCTGAGGCTTCTCAGTGCACAGATGCTTTCTGTGAACATATGCTTAATTAAGAGGCAAACCCACTGCCTGCTCTCTGCAGCATGGGTATCTAGGCTCCTTTCAGACAGGTATTTGCTTTGCCGGGTGCTTATGCTCTTTAAGGGGTCTGAAAGCGCTGGGGGTCGTGTTTGTGCAGCTGTGCTTCAGACCCCACATGTCAGGTGCTGTTAGCACGCCAGCTGCCAGCTTCATTAAGGTAATTGTGCCCAAGGCCTTTCATTCTTTCTCCTGGTTAATGAGGAGCCAGAGCATCCCCTTGATGCCTCCCTGTGGCTGCTGGGCCGCACAGCTTCAGGGAGCTGCAGGCGGGTGGGACCTGGAGCCAGTTTGCCCTCCGTCCCTGCAGCCATCACCTACGAAGCCCAACACTGGGAAGGGGAAGGTGAGCTCCTGAGAGCACGTTTTGTTGCTTAAACCAAGTATCTTGGCTTCTAAAGACGCAAAGAAATCCGTCGCTCCCTTTTGAGTGCTCACCCCTATTAGAAAGATGTGCAGGTTTGGAACCCCTCCTCAGCCCTTCCCTAAGCCTCCGTCTCGCAATCAGCAGCCAAATCCCCAGCAGGGATAAACGGGCCATGCACTTTGCAGCGCGTTGGTGGCATGGCACGGCACGGCGGCAGGGACAGCTTAACCCTCTTTTGCAGAACGGGTGCAGCAATGGCAGCTGGCAGGCAGCTGAGAGCCCCCTCTCCCTGGGGGGGGGACGGCTTGAAAATGGGCACACGGAGCTCCAAATACCCGTGCTTAAACAGAAGTCGCTTAAGGTATCTGCCGAGCCAGGCCTGTTTTCTTTCTCTCCACTGTTCTCTCTGCACCCATCACAGGAATGCCTTTTCCACAGCAAAATGCATTTTTTGTGCCCAGTTTGTGATGCATGTGACATCTTCACTGAAAACGAATGTTTCTCCTGCAGCATTTTCAGGTTTCTGCATCCCAAGAGGAGAGAAGGAATGGGGATTTCAACTCGCATCCCCAGAGTGTCTGACTAGGGAGTTCAGGGAACACCTGCAGAAATGCACATCTGTGCCCCAAACACGGAGCCATGTGCTCGTGCCCGGCAGGTTTCCAGCCTTTTCATTCATTAAAGATGATCCAGGATGAGGACAATTAATTATTCACTAAGAGTCATTTTGAATTTTCACTGGCTGCAAGAGGTGCCTGTGGGACCACAGGAAAACAAGCATGGCAGCGAGACACAGGCTTGCTCCACGCTGGCACACTGGGTTAGAGCCCCCCGAGCCCTGCCAGACCGGCAGCTCCTGCCAGGCCGGTACCCTGTTCCCCAGGGGCAGGCAGGCAGGCACTGGGGGGGGGGGGGGCAAA
>JANZLQ010000089.1:28949460-28965840 GCA_026212715.1 Elanus axillaris
CCCCCGTGTCTCCCACCCCCGAGCCCCGGCAGCTGGCGGGGTGCTGGAGAAGGGCCCGCTCGGCAATGGCCCGGCTTCCCCCGCAGCCCCCTCCTTCGAAGGTGCAGAGCCACAGTCTCTCCTTTCGCCGATCTCCAGGGCACGCGTCATTCCCGGGTTTGAGCCGAAACTCTCTTTTTTTTCCAAGTGTCTGTTCAACAGAAGGCAGCCCCCGGCTTGCAGGGCTCGAATCCGAGCCCCCACGGTTGTTTTGCCTGGGATGTGGCGAAGGTGCCGATACGCCCGCAGCCAACGGGGGCTGCAAGTCCTGCCGGTGGGAAGCGGGGCGGCGAGCTGCCTCGGCTCTGCCCGGCTAGGCCCGTGGGACCGGCGTGGACCCCTCATTTCCCTCCTGCCTCTCGAACACGGGCGTTTAGAGGAGCATTTATTTCCTGGCTGCCAGCAGTCCCGTCTCCCTCCAGCAAGTCCCGGCGCCTGGTAAAATCTCCTGGGGCAGCTCTGCCGCCCGCCTGAGAGCCAGCTCCTTGCTGCAGGGCAAGCGGGCAGCGGGGGGGGGGGGCAGGGCCCAGCGGCTCTGCGGGGACATGGCTCGAAGGGTGAACGCTGTCAGGCTCCCAGAGTGACCTGGGGGGGTGTTGCTGTGCAGAAGTCCCACTTGAAATGAATACAGGTCTTCCAGACAGCTGTAAAAAACCTTCCTCTGCATTTACAGTCTAGGGTTTTTTTCTGCTTTTTTCTCTTCTCCTTTTTTTTATTTCCTCCTCCCCTTTGTCTTTCCTTTTTAGTTTTTCCTTTTATCTTTTCCCCTTTTTTCTATTTTCCCTTCTTTTTTCTATTTTCCCTTCTTTTTTCTATTTTTCCTTTTTTCCCCCTTTTCCCCTTCTTTTTTCTTTTCCCTTTTTTCTTTTTTCTATATTTCCTTTTCTTGCTTTTTTCTCTTACCCCATTCCCCCCTTTTTCTTTTTCCCTGTTCCCCTTTATTCTTTTTCATCTTTTCCCTCTTCTATCTTTTCCTTCTTTTGCCTTTATTTTTCCTTCTTTATCTTTTCCTTCCTTTCCCCCTTTTCCTCCTCCTGTTTTTCTTTTTTTTCTCCCCCCCTCCCTTTTCCCTTGAGTCGGGGCAGGCCGCAGACGACCCCTCGGCCCGGGATGCTCATCCTCGGCCCCGCGGTGCGGGTGCGGCTGCGGAGCGGCAGTGGCGACCAGCGGTGGCTCAGCCGCCGCTGGGCGGCACTGCCGCTCCGCAGCCGCCCCCCCCCATCGGCCTGTGTGCTTGGTAGCTTTTTGCTATACTGTTTATATATGCCGTTTGATAATTGGTGCATTTTTGGCAAGCATTTGCAGGCGTTGGGACGCTTCAAAAAGAGCGTAGTTTAAGATAAAAGTCATTAGTGGTGTCTTTCTCATGTAAATTCAGGGGTGCATGCCCTTATCTGGACTGATGTAAATAGGTAGTGATTTTTATCCTGATTTTTGTAAATCCGTGTGGGTTTGATTGTGGAGCCTCAGCATCTCTTACAGCATAAAGAGCGCACACTGCTGCGTAGGGTACGGGGCTGCTCTGCTGCCAGACATGGCAGCAGGCTTTTTGTGTCTCTTGGGGCAGTGGAGGTACGTAGTACATGGTCAGCCCCAGGGGGACAGCATTATAGCTTGGTGAAAAGAAACTCAAACTTGTTTTTTCCTCGTTTCATTGGTGATTCCTGTATTTTTCTCAGTTTTAGGAGCAACGCTGGTGTGGTTGGTTCACCTTGCACAGCAGGCTCTCTCACTTTCCAGCTCCCATATCTGGCTGCTGTCCCCCTCTGTTGCATGTCAGTCTGTGGATCCTCATGCCATGGGATTGCCCACTTTCATTATAAAAGCGATTAATTGAGCCCTTTCCAATCTTAATCGTAAATTCCTGATTTGGAATATTCCATATGGAAAAAGGAAAAAATAGGCTTGCTCTAACCCATAGACCACTGGAAACAGAACTGGGAAGCTTTGACTTAAATGCAGCAGCGACCAGGATGCCCCAAACAAAAACCCACATTGGATTTATGAGATCAAATGAGGCAAAATGAGATCTCCCATTTTTTAGGAAAAAAAAATCATCATAACATGGGGAGCTTTACTTTGTTCTAAATCATTATCTCATTGCACTTCAAATTTTTCCAAGAGACAAATTCCAAGACATTTTGCAGTTTCCCCCCCCAAAGACATTGGGAAGTTTAAAAAGTTTGGGGTTACCTCAAACCTTTTAAGGGTTAAATAATGTGGAAAAGAAACAAGATTAATGTCAAGCAAACCAAAGTAGTTCTGTGAACCCAATATTGTTTTCCAGTTTTTTTAATTCATTGTGGGGAAAAAAGACAACTCAGTGCAACGCTATGTATTTTTTCTTATTTTTGGCACTCTCCTCACATGCACAAAAAAAACCCCTGAAAAAAATTCTGAAATTGTATATGTTGAGTGCTTTAATCTTGCAACCCTGTGAGGTGCAGTTACTCTTGCTATGCTGCTGTAGCTGAATTCCTCAGTTCTTTATGCAGGATGGAAAAGGATCTTTCTGAGTGGGAAACATCTCTGTGAAGCCGTGGTGCTTCCCAGGAGCTGGACGGAGGCTGCAGGGCCGACCCTGTTCAGCATGCTGGAAGGACAGGGCTTCCCTGACACCCGTGAGAAGTGTCTCTCACCACTCAAAATTATTTTGTTGGTGCAGCCCTGAGGCCCCTGGGGGTTTGGGTTAGCGGGTCCCCGCTGCTTGCCCGGTGGCTGTTGGGGCACAGGGTCAAGCGTGCCCCAGCCTTGCTTGGCACCTCCATCTTCCTCCCTGGTTCTGGGCTGCCGAGCTCCTGTGTCATGGTACTGGGTGCAGAGGGACTGTGGGGCTAAAAAAATGAAGTCCCAGAGAAGCAAGGTGGCAACTTTGTCATTTATAGCAGTGCCACAGAAATCCTGCAAGCTGTAAATATGCTGGAAGAGCTGATGAGGGGGAGAGTGTGGCTGGTGGGGCCAAGGCTCCGCTGCAGCAGTGGTGCCCAGCCCTCTCCTTTGGGCCTCGCAGCAGGAGGTAAGATATGACAGGGTCTCAGCTCGTGGTGGAGAGGACTTGAGCTGGATGCTGAGGGGTCACTATGAAAGGTGTCACCTGAAGAGTGTGTCGGTCCGTTCAGAAAGGGGAGGGCCTTCTTTACAGCTCCATCTATGCGAGCATGGGGAAAGTGGGGGCTCCTCCCTCAGCACCCCTTGCCTGCATTGCCTGAAAAATCCTACCCTGAAATCCATCTGACCCCCCAGGAAAGTATCTTTGCAAGCTTTTCTATGGTGGAGACTCACAAAAGCAGTATCATCGCCCTCCTTTTATGCAGGGGAGGAACTGGAAGCCTGGGGAGGAGGGTACGCACCTGTGGTCACTCTGCAGGTTGGCGGTGGATGTGGGAGGTAAAGTGAAGCCTGTCAACTCGGTGCTTTGCTCTTGGCATTGAGGATGATCTGCAATGTTTGTGTCTCAAATGCTTCAGCGCTGTGCTTGTGAATCAGACAGAAAGACTGCTTTAAAAACAGGCAGTCTAGTTTTAGAGCTGGCATAATCATAATTCCTACGCCACTAGGAGCAGGAGGGGAGGAGCAGATAAAAATCAGAAAATTAGAATTTATTACAATAAAAGCCGAAGTGCTAGAAGCCAAAACTGTCATTGTAATGCAAGCTCTATTTTGATAGTGTGCTATTACATCGTATAAGAGGTTGAACATGCATAAGAATATCTTGGTTGGTAATTATCTGATTTGTGATATGTAGCTAATGTGTATTTGTTGTTCTGCCGTACATTATGCAGCAGCAATTCATTTCTAAACAACATTAACTGGCAATATAGCAGTTCAGTGCAGAAATTACAGGCATAAATGTAAGTTTTACTTAGGCTGAGTAGTAGCTAAGTTGAGAGGCCAGCAATCTTGGTCAGGGGAGATCTTCTGGGGTGAAGAGCTGAGGGTACGTCTCTCCCTAACTCACCCTGCCACCAGAATATTCCCTGCCAGATGATACTGGGTATCCCCGAAGTATCCAGCAAGCAGAAAAGACACCTGCAGACAGATGTGGGTACCAGCTGGCTGGAGGACCCCATACGTGGGAGCTGACAGCTTCCATATTCTGGAATAAGTTTGTGGAAAGTCATGTCTCTGCAGACTGCACCAATCGATAGCAAAGATCTGCAGGAGTTGCTTTCAAATTAGATAAGCTTTGGAGCTGATGTCTGAATGATAGTAACAATATAAACACTTGACTGAATGCCCTCCTGTCATTGCATCCCTAACAACACTTACATAAGACCATTTGTATTTTATGTGATCTTATTTTCTTTCACTTCATTTAACGACACCACTAAATAAAAACACTCAATAATTGTTGTTGCTTACTTTAATTCATCAAATAAATGATTAAAGCTATTAGGATAGATGTATATTAAGATGGAATAATTAGCAAAGGTTAAAGGGACAGCGCTTATTAAAAAAACCTGCGGAGTGAGCATCAAATGTCTCCTCATTCTTAGTGCATTAAAAAGGGTTGTTTTTTTTTTAAATGAAAGTATTGGTGCTACAGATGAGGGAAAGGGTCTCTTGGCTCATGTTATTGCAGGCTGTGTCACACTGTCTTTTCACGAATGCCTGCAAAAATCCTCACTGGAAAGGAGGGAGCAGGATGACAGCAGAGGTGTGCCCACTGGTCCTATTGAAAGTGTCTTACTCCTCTGATCGCTAGAAACCATGTCTAATTTCTAGTCTAAATTTATTCTTGGCCAGTTTCTACCCGTTTGCTCTTGTGCCAGCATTGTCCTTCAGCTTATCTGTCCTCTGGCTGCTGTAATTTATGCCCTGTTTACATTTCTTTCTGCCTGGGCAATGAAGATCTATGAAACATGTCCATTCTGCTTTAGTTTGTAGCCAGTTTCAGTTTCTTAATTGCTCCAGTGCTAGCGTTTCAAGCAACACAAGGCAGCATCCTTTGTTTTATAAAGAAAAACTTTCATTCAAGCTGTACAATATTGTGGGTGTGTTTTCTGTTTGATTGAAGGTTTATGAATGCTCCTTTTTTAAAATTTATTTATTTTTCCTCACAAAATTGAGAAGCCGGGCCAAATTCAAGCAGACAGAGTCCATGTGAAATAGTTAAATAAATAACAACAGAAAGAAGACTTTTCAGACCCTACATTGTGCCAGGGGTCAAGAAAGAAAAGTGAGGGGATTGCATCAGCTGCTGGAGCCATCCAAGTGTACATAATAAGGCTGGGAGTAGCATGTAGCCTTTTCTAGAACAAATGCCTGGTGCCTGTCTCCTTACGTCAACTTTTTTTTTGAAGGGGAACTTTGCAGGAATCGGTCTGGCATGTTTAATTGGGGCAAGAGCTGGTTCGTGCTGCACAGGGATCTCTTGCATACCCCACATTCAGCACAGAGCATGGATAGTGCAAGGGGCTGAGGCTGGAGCTTGCAGGGGGATCCCTGGAGCATCAGAGAGAGCTGGAAGTCTGGTTCATTTGTGTCCATTTTGATAATCCTAGCCCATGTTTTTTGGCTCATGACAGTTAAGACTTGCTGATGAATAAGCAAGGACCTGAAAGTTGTTGAAGGTAATGAAGTGTCTATGAAATATGCCTTTTCACAAGGACATGTTTGTGTTGCATATGCTGCTTTTACTGCTACTATCTTCAAGGTTCTTTACCTGCATTTTTAATAAGGAGGCAGACACTGCCCTGGTAGCTACAGATCTTCACACTTAATTTCCTAAATGCCTGAGTTTGTCATAAGGAAGTTGCTGCAGACTTAAAAGTAGCTCTATTTCTCAGTCACTTCATTGTCAAATTGGTGTTTTCGTGTGAGGGCACCTTCTTGCACCCCACATTTGACAGCGTTCGAGGTGGGCTGGAATGGGTATTAGAGGCACTGGTTTCTAGAAGTATTTGCTACAATGAACCGAAGAAATAATATACTTGCCTCTTAACACTGGGAAAGCATTCTTTAACAAACAGAACAATCCCCAAAGCCAAGCAAATGGGAGACAAAGCTTGCATGAGGCTTATGAAAACAAGTCAGGGAAGACAGAGGCAGCATCCTTAGAGCCAGGTCACAACTAACCTGCCCACACCACTGACAGGACTCATAAGCCAACCCTCCTCCAGGCTGGAACTGCCTGGCACATTTTGCTTCACTTCCTTTGGGTAGGGAAGTTTTCCAGGAATTCAGGGCCTCTGGGGCTGCTGAAGACAGAGACACCAGCAGGACCCACCTCTGCTGAGGAACAGGGACCTTGAGAGCTAGGTGGCTTCATAAAAATAATTTTGTGCATCCTTTTCCCTGGTGCAGAGGATCTGAGACTGTGAGAGTATCGGGATTTCAGCCCTTTGTTGCCCTGGCCCTCTTTCAACTCTGAAGGGTACTCCTTGGGCAGAAAGTCCTAACGTGCCTCTCTG
Source organism: Elanus axillaris (assembly GCA_026212715.1). Classification (NCBI taxonomy): domain Eukaryota; kingdom Metazoa; phylum Chordata; class Aves; order Accipitriformes; family Accipitridae; genus Elanus; species Elanus axillaris. The sequence goes on from JANZLQ010000089.1 coordinate 28,955,913, forward strand.
CAGCTAATGGATCGCCAGTGGATATCTCTGTGTGGAGTGCTGTTGATCTCCATTGCCATATTGCCACCTGTACCCAGCACAAAGCCATGTTCTCCTTAAATACTGACAAAAATGTCTCTTCAGAAGCCTCCCAATAATTACTCAAGTACCCACTTAAGTGGCTTTTAATTTAGGCTCCCCACCCCCATATGCCTACATTTTGCAATTGCCAAGCACAGCTAGTCTTATGTATAAGCTTCTGCCAAAAGAAAATGCAAATAACTTGCCCCCTGGTTTATACTACCTTCCATGAAGTATGGCGAGTCCATAGCATCTCAGAAGATGGTATTTCCAACAGGCTAGAGCAGAAGCATTCAATCATAATGAAGGATGAAAGCTCTGATTGTGAGTTTCCCTACATCTGACAACACTTGGCAACGCTACAGCATCTTTTGTTGGAGTGCTGCTGGCCGCCTTGCCAGCTCATCTCATTACTGGAGGCTGCCCCTTGCTCCTGTGCTGGGGCAGGAGTGTCGCACAGCAGACAGCTGCCCCAGGAGTGCCCATGGGCACCTGCAAATGCTGTGGGGCAGGTGGTAAGGCTAAGCCATGGCCACTGTGCTGAGTGCCACAGGAGAGGCAGCTGACACTGTCCTTGGGGCAGTGGGGAGGGAACATTCCCAACTTTGCAGCATTCTTTATGGTGGTAGAAAGGGAAACTCGGGGGATACTGTCCACTCATCCTGAAGGACCCAGCTGCATTCAAAAGGGAAGACTTTAGGACATGACTTTGGTGGATAAGCAGTGTCTGTTGCCTGTTTCTCCATGCCTGATAGAAGGCATTGCGCTCTCTGCTTATTTCTACTGTTTTATTGGGGTAGTCTCTGGATGCTGGGTTCAATCGATGACTTGCTTGTAGCAGGCTCCAATAGCCCTTTAACTGAATAACAGGGGTTTTGTGTTATGTGATGGAATAAGACCAAAGAGACACTAACTCTTTCCCTGAAGTGGGGAAAGAAACATGCATATGAAGGGGAAGGACAGGCAAGCATGGCCAGAGAGGAGGAGGGAAATCACACTGTACAGGAATTCCTCGTCCAAGACAGGAGCTGTAGAAAGGTCATGAATAAAGGATGCAAGGAAACAGGGTTGCCTGTGTCCAAAAGCTATCCTTGGTAAGCCCCAGAAGAGCCCTACAAAGTTGTTAGAGCAGCTATTGCAGCTTCTGCTTTAAGCATTTCTGGAGTTCAGCAGTCTGAAGGCAGAAAAGTCCAAAACTGTGATTCATGTCAGAAAGACACATACGAGTGATACAGGATGGGAGGCTGTGATGGATACCTGCAGAAAGAGCAGCCAAACAGTTGGTAGTGGTGCTTTTTTCCCTTGAATAATGCCACTTTATCAAAACTGTGGGAGGGAGAAAGAAAATAGTCACTTCAGAAGAGCCTGTTGCACAAGGATTTAAAGACCCAGTTTCTTGCTGCTGCTCTGCCTAGTGCAAAAGCAGAGGCTTGAGGCTTGGTCTTGAAAGTTGGTGACACCACCAGTTCTTCCACAGCAGTGTGCTTTCTTGCTCTTCTGGCATTTCATAGTGAGCTCTAAAAGGTCTCATTTTTATTCCTCATGGGGAAGAAACATAACTTTGAACCCAAGATTTTCTGCGAAGTGGATTTCTGTTCATATTAGCTCTAATACTGACTGATGCCGGGTGAGTCTCAGAAGTCAGATGGAAGGGACTATTTGTGATTTCACAGTCTTTTCTCCTACTTCACTCAAGTCAGGACTGCACAGAGCAAGCCCTTTGTGGCAGGCATATCAATAGGGCAAGAAACTTCTAGATAAGTGGGATTTGGACTAGATGTTAGGAAGAGCCTTTCTCACCTGAGGGTGGTGCAGAGCCGCATTCCATAGGGAGCTGTGGGATTTCCACTGCTGCAGGTCCTTAAGCAGCAATCGGACCAACCTTGTCAGCGATGATGAAGGTACTGCTGGCACAGTACAGGGGTGACCTCTCCGGGGCCCTTTGTACCCTGTGCGCTATGATATCAGCTCATCTATTTTTGAAAGAAGTTGGCTCTTAGGGTGAAAGATAGAGAATCCATCACAAGTCTTGCCATATCATTCTCTTGATGAATTACCTTGGCTATTAGCAACAAACATGAGCCTTGCCTTGACTCATAGCCTCTAGATCTCGTTCTGACTTTGCTGGATTGAAAGAGCCCCTCCTTTCAAAAATGTTCTTACTGAGAGGTGAGAGATTTATCAGTCAGGGCCAAGTCTTCTCTGTCATTCTCTTGGATACAAAAGGATCTCAACCATTTTTCTTCTGTGGCCAGATTTTCAGCAACAGCAAACTATCAGTGGTCACAGTATTAACAGGCTAAATACAACTGAGTTCCAAGAGCATTTTCAGAGGTTGGCCCCATGTGAATTCCTGTAGATGTGCTTATTACTGCAACAAAGAGACCGAACTGCTCGAGTCTCTCACTATACCCGTATTCTTTGTAGACCTCAGACCCTCTTGGAGCTATGCTCTGATCCCTGCCACTTCTGAAGTGTGGCAACCAGACTTTGTGACTTCTGTGATACTGGTGTTTACTGCACTGGGTACAAATGTGACAGCGTTTCTGCTTCTGCTCCCTATTGCTCCACACATGCACCCATGGGCTTGGGCTTTCCTAGCTGCAGTTCTGTGGAGAAAGCTGCTGTTTAGCTCTCTCTCTCTCTCATGGGTCTCAATTCCCAGTCCCTGCTTTCCAGGAAGAAAGAGAAGTGCCCAGTCTTGAAGTAATACAGACTGCACAACTTATCCCCAGAGGTTTGATCTGGCTGCATTAAAATGAAACTTGTTTCTGTGAACTCAGATGCCACGTCAGTTCAGTTTAGTCTTTTCACCAGACCTGCTGTGATCATTAATTACTACTGCATTAGTCTATGTATCCTTGGCAAACTTAGATTTGCTTCCAGGCCACTGGTATCTTTATTGGTGTCTGAATTGCAGTAGCTGTGAGAGTCTGGGGAGAGAGGACATGGGATTCCATTTTACTGGGGAGATAGAAAAGTTGATTTATTGCTAGGGAGGGAAATAAATTATAACGCAAATAGCAAGAGGTGTGTTTGGAGGCTGGGGTATGTGGGGGAAGTGATGTATTCACCCAGATCCCTTTTACCCAGCACTTTAGGTCAGCAAGGGATGAAGGAGTCTTCAGACCTTTTGCTAGCTGTATGACAGCTGTAATCTCATATTTACATTTAGTGTTGAGTATGCCCTTGTAGTATGCAGGAGAAATAAGCAGGTTTGGTTAAATAAGATGCAATCTGGATTCATGTAACTTCAGAGGCGTCCTGAGGGCAGGATTAATGTCCCAGCACTCCTGTTCTGCAGAGCTTGATGGCAGTGGGAGTACCAGGTTTTGTCAGAGTTACTGCATTTCCGAACTCCAGGGAGCCTTTGCTGAGTGACAGAGCAATGGGCTGCCCCTTTGAAGCATTGCCCTTCTGACCCAGCAGTATTTAAGATACAATCTGGCTCAGGCTGCAAATGCTGGGCTTCTTAGGGATTTGGAGCCTCGATAAAGGGACGAGCAAAGTTTGGGGTCAGGGAACTTTCCGAGGCCTCTTTAGGTCTGGCAGAATCCATTATGTGCAGATGGATTTCTGGGTCTGGAGGGAGTTTATTATTTCTCCTTGACGGCGTCTCTCCCTTCCTCCCCTCTTGGCCTATGCCAGTGCAACACATGCGCATTAAGGAGGCTGAATGTCTCCAATCTCTAAGTCTTGACTTGCTGTGGAGCAGACGGTCCCACAGCCCTGCTGAAGAAATGCGATAGGGGTTTCATTCTCCCACTCTTCTTTTTATCATTCTCAATCACATAATCGGGCTGGTTTGCCTCAGCCAAGATCTAATCAGGAAGGATCTGTTTGACTTTCAGCAAAGTCAGCTTGAGGGAAACTTTAAATTTTTTGGGCTTTTTCTGACACGCTTGAAAACAGTTTTTGTTGGAATCTGTGTCTGGCTGCATAGTTACAACGTGATGAGGTTTCACAGCTTGAGCAGCTTTCCCTTCCTCCCAGGGAGGGGGAAGAAGCATGGGCAGCCCTTTAGACTTCCTGAGCCAACAAGGGGTTTGGAGGCCTCGGGCCTGAAACTGCACTGTGGGGCCACACTCCCCACTCCACCCAGACCACATCACCTTCAAGCAGGTGAGATGTAAAGCCAGACACAACTAGGTTCAATGGCCATGGGAATTGGGCACCTCTTGCATTATTGAGACTGTAGGCCAAAATGGGCTACAGGCTGTCATCAAATAGGATTCAAAGAGAACGATGGGGATGGCTGACCTGCCCTGGGGAGGGGAAGGTTGTAGTTGTCATCTTGTTCGTGACAGTGCCGCTACCCTGAGGTCTGAGGACTAGGTCTCTGCTTCAGGCAAGAGAAGGGCACAGTGTGTGTGTATTCAGTCTCAGGCTCACAACTGGGGTTGTTCTGTGGTGGCTATTTCACCTATTCCAGCCTCAAGCTCCTGCTCTGCATGAAAAGCACAAGGGATGTGGTCTTTTCCTCCTTCTCGCGTGCCGTGAATGCCGATGTAAGACCTGGGACGAAATCTCAAGTCCATGCCCCTCCCTCCCCTTCCAGTTCCTTGCAGTTCCTGTGGCTTAGGGCTATTAGATGGGTTGCCATGGCTGAAAAAGTCCCTAAGGGGCAGATGGAGGGAGTTGATGGATGTTCTTGAGAAGCCCAGTGAGGAAAAGGAGGCAGAGGGAGGGAGGTAGCTCTCTGTGCAGTCTTTGAAAGTCAGCTATAGTACAGGCAAGAAGATACTTGAGGGTTTTTTTTTCTATGTTTAGGTGGGCACTTTTAAGCCCGGAGAAGCTGGTTGGCTTTATGTCCCTTGCTCAGGAAGAGAGGGCTCCTTGCCTTGCACAAGGTTATCTGCAAGTAGAGTACCAATCCTTCCATTGCTCCTTGATTGGAGACCCTTTAGTGAGGCCTCCTTCCTGCATTACCTTAACGACTGAAGTGCCGTGTGGGAGCTCTCACTAGAGTGGTGTTTGCAGGCCCTTTCCCTTCAACTCCTGCCACTAATGAAGCTACAACTGAAGCACATCACTGCAAGGACAGCAGTTTTTCATGCCCTGATCCCCTTGGGGAAGGCAATGGCAGAATGGCTGATGAAAAGGACTGTTGAGGTGGGGTGGTAACAGCAGCTTTGATATAAGCCCCATCTTGAACAAGCCCCAAGTTGGCATGTGGGACAGGCACTGACCTGTCTGCAGGGAGCTCTCTCTTCACGTGTGGGAACAGCTTCAGATGCCCCCTGCTAACTACTCCTTTTCAGGCTTTGTTTCGGGCAGATGATTTTTGCAGCAAGGCACAGGTAGCAGAGTTGACCCTAGACGGTGTACCTTCCTGCTGTTCCCAGCAGGTACTTCCAGAACCCAGGAGACAAAGTCTATTCAGCCATACAGGAGGCTTCTCGAAGAGAAATGCATCATGGCGTTTTCATTCCTAGACAGCTACAGTTCCCTTCAGTGAAGCAAAGCTTTCTTGTGTTCCCGTGGCTCCACCTGGTATAGGCAACAAGTCACTGAGGAGAAATAAAACCTTCTGTTAAGTAGAAATCCTCTCTTAAAAAGGAAAAAATGTATATGAACATATAAAAACCTGAGTAGAATGATTTCTTATCTGGGCTCCAGTTGGTTTTGATGTGTTGGTGCTGCTTGTGGCCTGGTTTTTGTAGCAGTGGTTTCATTCTGCCATCTGCATAACTGCTTACCTGCCACTTGCTTTAAGACACAGACAAGCCCAACTTCTCCCCGGGCTAGAGCTGTTCTTAAAGACAGCGGGTAGGCTAATGAATACTCCTTGCGATGAGTTGCAAATTTGGTTTTAATTGAATCTTCGAAGCCAAAAAAAGGGAGTGAGGGGCCCATTAAATAAATTATTTTAATATAGCAATCAGATGAAGCAGGCTCTTCTGTGTTTATTAAAAGGCCTAGTCAGCTCAGAGCTCAGCTGTGTGAGAAAAGCCCAGAAAGCCAGCCAGTTTTCATACTCCGCTGCTGTTTTAGGGCCAGATCTCTCTCCCCAAACAGCACATTTTTAAGTGGCCATATGAATTCTTACTAGGCATCCAAACATAGATATAAAACCATGCATTGTAAACAGAATTACCCTGCACATAAAACGAGCAAAATACTGTAAGGTCTTTTCTTTATCAGGTTACCCAGGCGTGGTTTTTTTTTAAAAAAAGTCCACCCACGCAGAGACTGGGGAATGCCAAAGCTGCATGAATTTTAATTACGCTAGACATGCAACAAGGGGCTACCTTGTAAAGAATAAAGTTAATAAAACATGGATATGGGCTTAATTCTGCTTAATAAGCAGCCCTGGCAATGCACATTTTAGATGTAATTTACACAGCGTGGAAATTGGGTACAATTCTTAAGAGGTGTCTGCATGCAGACTTTCACACTCAACAGTGCTTTCCTATTGGAAGAGATTTGTTGCTATGCTGCTGTAAAATGGTGAATTAGGCCATTCATAATTACTGGCCAGAGATGGGCGTCTTTCTTTTCTCCATTCAACTACAGCAATATGCATATACATTTTAAAGTGCTATTAAATTTAAATCTTTTCCTCAACTTTCATGCATGCATTTTCAGTAGCTATGCAGATAAAACAGCAAAAAACCTGCATACACTTCTATCTGTAGTTAGCTCTGTCTGTACAGAATTAGTAAAGCAGAGATATGCCTAATGACTGAATGTACAGAACATAGCCCATGGCTTTTGAAGGCTCTATGAAAAATAAACAGGATATTCTGTTAGCAACCCTGCGGGAATTATTGCACTTCACTAAGGAAAGATGCCAATAATCTCTGTTTTGACCTAGATAGATTGTTCTGTTTAGGAAGGTAAGGGAATGCAATTCTAGATCTCTTCTCTGTTCAAGCCACCAAAGCCCTGAAATTCAGCCAGGCCTTCATTTTATACCTCAGCACTGAGGACAGAAGAGTTTATTTATCAAGTGAAGAAAACCTCAGAAATTACAGTGTCTTGAAATGTTTATGTTGGCCTCCTTCCATAGCGAGTGCCTAATACATAGGCTCCTGTATGCTTAGGGTGGGGTGGGGATATTTAATAAACACTGAGTCTGATTCTCCAACAACCACGGAGAGTCTGACCCTCTGCAGGCTCCTGTGAGCAGGATGCGGCCTTTCTCCACAGACTGCAGGAGGAGCATTGGCATATCTCTCTAGCGTGATCAAAACACTGTCTTGCTTGTTCATTTTATGAATCAGTGCTATTCTCTCCTTCCCTCTTCATATTGCTCACTGTGCAGCTTTCCAGACTGGGACTGGAGGTGAGGAGAGACCCCAGCGGAAAAGAGGCAGGGGAGAAAAATTGTCTTAATAAATATTACGAATATAGAGATGCTTTTATTCTATTAAATATAGCTAGATAAATATGTTAAAAAAAATCATGTGCCTTAAGGAAAAATGCCATATTGGCCCAGTTTGGTCAAAAAATTCAGCTTCCATTGGTGGCAACAAGCAATGCAGCCCCTGGATTCAGCAGGGGCTAGTTGGTATGGAACAGCGTAGGCTGCACTACCCTTGAAGAGGAGTAGCTGACACAGATGAAAATGGGAGATGTTTTGAGCCCTGTTTACCCAAGTGGAAGTTGAAGGAGAGAACTTCCACTGGCAGAGACCAAAGCACCTGGAGGCTTTTCTGTTTCACTTGGCAGCCCACCAAAGGTAACGTTTCACCTGCAAGAATGACAGTGCAGGAGCACGATCAGGTTGGCCTTTAGTTCTCCAGCTCAAGACCGCTCTGGGCTTGCCTAGTATTTATAAAAGCATGGGCTCTTCCAGAAAATTGTGTGAAGTTGGGGCATGATCCAGAGTGGTGCAGCGCAGATGCGCCTGCCAGTAATGTCACCACGAGTTCATGGCACTGGGCCTGCGTTCAGAACCAAACCCCATGGACTCCTTGGCCATCTATAAATAAAGATAGACCTGCATGTTAACAAATGCAACATTATATTCAATTTCACAAGCTCTGCTTTAATTTAATTCTGTCACTGCAGAAGCAGAGAGACCTGGAAGAAGCATTTCTTATAGTTGCAGCAGCTCTCTTTTCAGATTCACAAATCGCCAGAAAAAAGAAAAAAAATACTCTGACCAACTTTATCACTGATTAGGATCATTTTTAAGTGCAGAGCTGCTGCCTCTAGTTTACAGCTACACAAGAAAACAAATTAGTCACATGTCAAAATAACTGAAACTTATCTAATATGGAGGGGGGGATAAAACAGCATTCTGTCATCATAGATTTGAAGACTACAGGCAAAAAAAGTATCTTTATATATAGACGGAGAACCTCTTTCTTCGGCAGATATCAGATTTGCTCACATCCTTTGAAGATGAAGCTTTGGATAATTTACTGGCAGTTCAGACAGTGATTCTCTGATTGCAAAAAGCTTTCTTTAGGCCATGCCTGTACCTTGTACTGCAACATTCTTTGATGTCAAGTGTAATAATCCGGCAGAGAAAATTAAAATATGAAGCGTTTTAGTTATAGGAAAGGGAAGAAAAATCTTTATTGATTGGGACAGTGAAATCTGCTCAAAAAAGTTGGCACCAGTTGAAAAGAGATCAACAGTCAAACATTTATGTCTCCCAAATGGTTTTGACTATCTTTCTCCCCTGTTCTTTCCTGGAGAACCCAATTCCACCTTGTTTTGGCACGCGCAGGGATTAAGAGTGAAAATCAGGAAGTAATGCCAGAGTTTAGTTAATCTTTATGGACGTAGTTGGTGGTTGTTTCGGTTGCCTTTTTTCCCAATACATTAAAATAGTTTAGAGCTGAAGTTCTTGCCATGAGGTAGTTACAGGTTATTTTGCTGAAGTTAACAGTTCCCAGGGGGTGTCACCAACTGGTCTTCATCTGGGTACATGATTCACCCCCACACCTACAGGACTGGATTAGTCTTGTCCTGCCACTGGTACTGGCCAAAGCGTAGCTGGGCAGGTCTTCTCTTCCCAGCCGAGATTCCCTGTCCCTCCACCCTGACAGCTGTACGCTGCCCCAAGTATCTTGCTCATCACCTCCTGCACATGCACTCATTAGCTGTTACTTGAACCTGAAATCTGGAGAGCACCGTTCTTACGGCAGCACTTACCTGGATAAAGAGGGATGTGTATCTGCACCTTAAATTTTGTCCGGTGCAGTTTTGTGGCTGGAGATACAAGGGAGCCCACCCAGCTCCTGCGGGCTGGCCCTCGCAGAGCACCTGCTGATAAACCGGTGGTCTGCCTTGGACCGCTCTAACCGGAGGCAGCCCGGTACTACCCACCGCTGCAGTCGGCTTGCACGCTCCCCAGACGAGGCCCCGACACCCCCCCGCCCCCCCGGGGCAGCGCAGCCCTTGGGGTGCCGGGGGCTCTCGCCCCGTCTCTGCTCGCACGGAGAAGCAGGGAAAGCCGTGGAGTCGCTCGGCTGCTGAGGCTGGGTGCTCGGGCACCCGCAGCAGCGGCCGAGCCGGTGGCCGGGGTGGCTGCACAAGCGGCGGGCGGCTCCCTCGGAGGGGCCGGGCGGGGCTGCGGCTCCGGGGAAGCCCGGCTCCCCGCGGGGGCGGCGGGGCGGCCCGGGGGCCGCCCGGTCGGAGGGGCAGAGCCGCCGCGGAGCTGCAGTTGCCTCGCTCTGCCTGCGCGATTTTTCTCATCCAAACCTCGATCACGTAGGATTGCGTAGAGGAGGGCGAGCGGGAGCAGCTGCAATTCTCCCCCAGCCCGGAGCCCAGCTCCCGGCCGGCACCGACCCGACCCGACCCGCCCGACCGGGCCCGGCCCGGCGCCGCGGGGCTCCCCGCCGCCTTGGCAGCAGCCCCGCGCGGGGTGCGCGTCCGGGGGGGGGGGGCTTCCCCGGCCCCTCCCCTC
>JANZLQ010000089.1:28979652-28995594 GCA_026212715.1 Elanus axillaris
GCTGGAGCCCTGCTGTCCTGGAGATGGCTGAACACCTGCCTGCCCATGGGAAGTGCTGAAGGAATTCCTTGGTTTGCTTTGCTTGTATATGTGGCTTTTGCTTTACCTGTTAAACTGTCTTTATCTCAGCCCATGAGTTTTCTCACTTTTACTCTTCTGATTCTCTCCCCCATCGCACTGTGAGGCAGGTGAGTGAGCGGTGTGGTGCTTAGTTGCCAGCTGGGGTTAAGCCACGACACCCTGCATAAGTTCTGGAACAGCCCTACATCTCTCTTTTATGCTTTCTGTTCCTGTCAGGCTTTGGTTTTCTCCTCATTGGAGCTCAAGTCAATAAAGGTGTAAAAGATTGCTTTTTAAAGGGAAATGTTTTGAAATTTTGACTGCTGCTAAAACACACTGGATCAACAGAGCAACAGAAATTGTGTCCTGGGGGAGGCAAAGACAAACCCAGGAGTGTAGCTGTATGAAGAATTGATTTTTTAGTTCTCTGGTCAAATGGAAGAAGTTTATGGGGAGGAGGGTATTCAGATCCAATGCAATATTTCATTCTACTTAAAATGAAACTTTCGCTTTCATCTCCATCTCTTTTAACATCTTTTTTTTTTCCATTAAATTGCCAAACAAAGCGTTGTCTCAAAAGAAAAAATCAAAACTTGTACTCTTTTCAGATCTCCTTTTTTTTCCCTGTTAATGAGATGGAGCTTGTGTATAGCTTCAGCTGCTCTTCCTCCAAATTTTTTAGCAAAATATTCAGCTAGACAGTTTCACTCAAAGGTAGTCAGCAATTCTGTGCCAAAATAACTGGTGGCCATCAGTCCTCTTCCATCCCATTGTTTTCACCTGCACTGGTCTTGGGGACCTCCTTTGGCCCTGCAGTGCTAGAGTTGGCTGTCTTGTCCTTAGCTTGTGTGCAGAGTAGGTAGCTCATGTGTCATGTACATTAGTTTGGCATTTGCCTTCTAGGAAAACTCATCCAAGACTTTGGACCTCTTTTATCCTTGAGCCTTGGACCTTACGTGGCTGTCACACGGGATCTGGGGAGCGAGTGACCTTCAGGGAGACTTGTCTAAGTCCTAACATCCATAGGGTCCTAGGAAGAGGGTGGCCTGCAAGAGACATGTAGCAGTGGTCCCATGTTGCACTCTCATTTTCAATGCTTTATGTGACTCCTTTCTCCGCCCCTTACCTCAGACTTTTATTAACATCTATGTAAGGCTGATTCCCTGGGTATGGAAGGGCCTGCATAAACACCAGTGCCATGCAACCACATCCTTTCCACCTACCCTGCAAATGAGAAATAAGACTTCCCCGGAGGGACTCATCTTTGTAAGAGCAAAGCAGGCGTAGTGCAGAGCTTTGCACATGTCTGCTCCTTGGTAGAGCAGTGCAGGCAGGCAGCTGTGCTCAGTGCTGGAGGGCTAATTACTATTCCTCATTGCAGGCATCAGCACAGGAAAGGAAATCACTTCTCTGGATGCTCTTTTTGCCTGCAAGGTGCCATTCTGCTCTAGTGACTCACTGATGGTGACAGGAGGCGATTGCTTTGATGGGTGCTGTCTTCAGTTTGAGCCCATCATCCCTCTGAGTTAGGGAAATGTCATTTTTGGAAGCTTGTCCTTCAAAGACAGAGGCCATCACTGTCAGCACAGCCTGTTATTTCACGTAATGCATCCTGGAAAGACCAGTTGTCTCCCTGTAGTTATTAGCCCTGGGTGGAGATTCACCCTTGAGATGAGTAAATACATGAGTGTGCCATGCAGCTCTATTGTCCCAGAGTCATTTTCTTCTCAAAATAAATTCCCTGTAATTGGAGGGTGACACTAACCCTGTAATCACATTGAACTGGAGCTAGGCATACCCTTCATTCTGCATCATTGGGAAAGGAGCTGGGATCAACTTTGTTTGGTGCTCCCAGAGTCACAGATCTCGGGAATAATTCTTAGCATCAGTTAGTCAGTCAGTCAGTCTGTTTACATCTCTCCATCCTACTCACAGGCTGGGTGATGTGCCCGTGTGTTAAGCTGAATGGCTGTATCTAAACTGAAGGGGTTTGTGACAGCTTTGCGAGGCGGGGCTGGATGCCTGGCTTTGCTACAGAGCCCCTCCTAATGCTCGGGCAGCCTTTTTTTTGCCCACCGTGACCTGACCTCTGTGCAGGAGCCTGCGGAGGCATCCAGGTGCAAATGCCCACCGATGCTGCTCACCTTCCTCTGCTCTGCAGTTCATTTGCCCTCTCCCTGCCTGTTACTCGGGATGCTACAGGCTGCACTGCCCAGTCCATTCAGGCCTCCTGCTTTTAGGCTGCCTTGAGGCAGTGTGTGTCCTTCTGCTCTGAACAATTTTGCTGAGTTTAGCCACAGAGGCTGTGGAAAACATTTTGTGGGGCTGGGAAACATCCTCCCTGCCTCCACCTGTGTGCTTTTCTGCACTCAGTGACTCCCGTGGGAGCTGAAAATGCTCAGCACTTTGCAGCAGGGTTTCGTACCTCTGCACCTGAGTGACGCCGTTGGAGTGTCCTCCAGGATCCCCTGCATGTGGCTCAGGAGGCTTTGACCTGCTTTGTGCATGACTTACTGCAGGTGCAGTCACATACCCATGTGCAGTGTCTGCTAAAGGCTCACGCTCTGCCGTAGTCACAGCTTGGAAGAGTCGGGCAAGGTGTTTGGCTGGGGAAAACGCACCCCTGGTCTTCAAGAGCAGCAACTCCTGGCACAGCTGCAAGTGGTGTTATTCCTGAGCTTCCCAGTTTGGGTGGATTCAGTGAATCATGGTAGTGAGTTGAGTTATTAAACTTATGCCGACAGTCGTGCATTTAATTGGAGACAGCCACTTACTTCATCTTAACTCGTCGGGAACTTAGCAGCTCCTGGCTGGGAAAAAAACCCAACATTTTTCTCCCTCAGCTTTTCTTCTTTTTCCCCACCGGGTTCTGTGCTGATGCCTGTCACCATAGTAATCTGCATGGAGCTCACTGATGTGTTTTTGTGCCGAGTTAATGCAAGCCTTCATTAATGTTATACTTCCAAAGGAGGGATTTTGGTACCCTGCTCTGTCTGCATATGTTTGCAGTTTTTGGCTTTTTGAGTATTCTGGAACCCATTGTTTTCAGGGGGGGAACTGCAGTTTCTGTGGTGGCAGTTTAAACGCGGAGTTAATCTAAGTAAATTAGGAGCAGTATACGCTCTGACTTGAATGCTGGTTTTGGTGTGTTAAGGATTTGAGCGCTGGTTGGGTGAGTCATAAATCAACCTCCCATCATGACAGCTGCAGCCTGAATGAGGGAAAATAAGAATAATGGAATGTGTAAATTCCAGGCTAAAATGTTTAATTGCAATAAACAAATGTTTAAAGAACATTTAGGTGAAATATGCTCCTGAGATGTATTACAGTTCCTGTGTTTGCAGTCAGATCCTCAGCAAAACTGTTGCACAGGCACAGAAGAGAATCAGCAATATGCCCAGCCGTGGTTCAGATCAGGGCTGGAGATGCTTTCTCCTGTTGCCAGACCAATGTGCTTAGCAGGTGCCAGAGGGAGTGTTTTGGGAGCCTGCCGCTGGCATCTCTGTCAGCCTTGCTGTGCTAAGACCCCACAGAGGTGTTGAGTCAGAGCATGTCCTTCTGCAGAAGAAGAGAGCAAACAAACAGGCAACTCTCCTGTTGAAATCATGGAGCAGGTACCTTCCTGCTACCTTGTTGCAGGCTGCTGAATATAAAATAGCTGCTTGTTGTCTGAGCTACCAGAGTCCTCTGTTGTTTGCCAGCTTGTTATTTGGAGAACAGGAACCCCAAGAGTTTCAGAATTTATGCCATAACCAACACAGAATACAGCTGGCACCCAGCACAGTAACTTCTGGAGTGGATTTAAAGGCAATTCTGCACCAGCAACCTGAAGTGGAGGCCTGCCTGCCAACCAGAGCATCGCTATGAGTTGTAAGAATCCTTGCAACCAGTGGCTCAAATCCCTGAAATGTCACTAAGCTCTTCATCTTTCCAAGAGATCATTGAAGAGCAGCCCCTCTGAGATCCCTACCATTAACTCAGAGAGTTCAGATCAAGGCGACTTTTGTGAGTAAGGTCTTGTTGAGTCCCTTTAGATTTCCCAGCCCATGGCAAAGCGGGTCTGGCTTGCTGCAGCCTCAAGTCACTGTATTGCCATAGTAAGAGGTGTTCTGTGAATCGTAAGAAATGCGGCTGTGGCAGACTGCCTTCCACGGTGGAGTCTCAGCTGGAAGTTAGTGTTGTGCCCTATTCCTTGGTCCTCCCGAGCTCAGGGTTTGGATCGAGTTGAGCTACCCTACAGTGCTTGATAGGGTGTAGGGTTCCCAACCCAGGGGTTTATGCTGCCGTATGCAGCCAGATCATATTTGTGCTGCTGCTTTGCTGATGGGAATACGCAAGACAGTGCCCTCAGTGGGCTTTGCTAAATGCGGTGTTGGATGCACCAACACAGCTCCTCTCTGCCTTAAGGTGAGTTAGTCTGCTTGCGTGGTTTTCGTCTTCTAGTTAACAGGGCAAGTTCTGCATTCACCTTAAATAGCAGAACTAAAAGAAAAGGTCATTAAAGAGCTAGTGATATATCTGATAAGAAACATTTCTGCCAATGTCCCTGCCAGAGCTCTTGCTCTTTTCCCCATAGCACACAGAAAATACCTTCAGCAGTGCCTGTGGTTTGAGGGTGAGGGATGTGACTCTGCAGAGTAACTGATTTGGACACGATCCCTTGGCCTTCTGTGAGCATGTCCCTGGAGATCAAACAAAGTATGTGTGAGCGCCCTGCAACTATCATGTCCTGGGTAAGCCCCAGGAGAGTGAAAATCACTGTATAATAATGCAGGAAGCACAGCAGCTGATGGTGAACTGAGATGACTTTAAGGCGCAACAGCAGGACAGCTGAAATGAATAATGGCAGCATCACATTGCCATTTAAGTAGAGACAAGGAGATTAGCCATCAGATCATGATTTAGTTAGCCTCAGCTGTGTTAAAGGGCTCAGAAAGTTAAAAGCAGGGCAGGCAGAGCTAGTGAGTTTGATCTAGTGGAGAGAAGAGTAAGTAGGATGTTCTTCAGGGGATGTGCAGTGAGTTGGTCACTGGATGACTGCTCTAAGAAGTGTGATCAGCTAAGAACTGTCTTCACCCTAGGGAAGCTCCTAGCCTGGCAGATGCTGCAGACCAGGAACAGAGCCATGGCTTAGCTCTTGGTCTCTGTTACTCTTCTTGGTCTGTGCTGTGCTGTGACTGTTGGGTTGGGATGCTTCCTGGGCATGATCTTCTCCTGCATCTTCTTGGAGCACCACATTTGAAGGATTTGAGCTCACCGCATCTTCATAAGGAGATGGTCCACTGAGCTTTTTCCAGCACCCCCCAGCCCTCAACAGCTGTGTATGAGCGACCAGAACAGGATCTTTAAAGTAAGCACCCTAAAGTATAATAGTATTGCTTATAAGGGTAAAATATCCTTCTGCATATCATAGGGGAATCCTAGTAGCATGGGGTCTGCACTGGGAATGTATACCACTTGGAAATGTCTTGTTTAGTCAGTACTCTGGGATCAAGGCAGTCATAACTTCTTTCTTAAATCCATTCTGAAGTACTTGACTTTGTGTTTAGGGAGGTGCTAAGTTGGTGCTGAAGTCTTGTATACATTAGTTCAGTTTCACTTCTGCAGGGAAAGCTGCTCCTACAGCAAAATAAAAGACTGTATGGAGGAGCCTGAGTGGGAGGAATAGGTTTATCCCAAGTGTGTTATGTAGTGTTGCTCCTTTAAAAGCAAGAGGATCTGAGTCCCCCTTGCTACGTAGGGGTAAGGTTAGAGAGTAGGTTTGAGTTTGATTCGTGGTAAATTCTGTGAATTATAGAAAGAAAAAGCTTATGGCAGGGTTTGTACTTATCTGTGCTGCATTTTTTTCTTTTTCTCAGGTTTGCTTCTTTTGCTTATTGATTATAGCCTGAAGCAATATCATTGAGGAAACTTTAGACAGTAAAAGTATCAAGGTTGTGGGGTTAAATTTTAATTCTGCCCCTTCCCCAGTGCTCCAGTAAGCACTGGGAATATTGTCTGCTGAAAGGGTTGTTCTGTCTTTAATTGCAAAACTGTGAAAAGCTCTCAGTCTATTTAATTGTCTTTTTGCCTTCTGTTCTGACTTACCAGGGTGTCCCACCATCCTTAACTGACAAGGACACCTTGTCAACCAAGGGCTGGTTTTGAGATTTTTCTACAAACTGAGGTTTTCAGCATGATTGCTGCAGTATAAGGGATAGCAATGCTGGAAGTCTGTGATAAAATTGCTCTGTAGATGGAAAGAAGTGGTGCTAAATATATGATATGACAAAAGTAGGGAGTGTCTTAAAAGCTATGTGCAGAGTTTTCCTCTAGGTGAGCAGGAAAAGTCCTGTCCTGTGATTACACAGTTCCTTCTTCAGGTAGCAATTCTGTTAGTGAGCTTTGGGGAGAAAGATGGGTAAGTCCTTGTTCCTTGTTAAAAGCTGCCTTTGCCTAAAGTTTTGTCTATAGGCCTCCCAGCCACACTGCTTGCTGTATGAATGACAAATCCCAATATCCCACTTTATGCCCAGACATGAGACAGGAGGTGGGAAGCAGCTACTCTGCTGGCTGCTGTCAACCGTGTAGCTGTTTGTGTTTGAGCTGGTCCCTTTGCAATCAGTGGAGAGATGCAGGTGGTTTCAGGACCCTGTGGACCTGGCCTGGCTTGCCTGTTGATTTTTGGGATGCAAAGATTTGGGTGTAGAGACAGCTGTACTAGATGAGGCAAATCACCCATTGCCCTGGCATCTCCCTAACTCTCCTGGGCTGTCCTCTGTGTTAGAGGAGAGAACTTGGTCCTGGCTGTGGATGTCTCTGTGGCTTTTGTATTTTGTTCAGGTAGGTGACCAAAGGTGCAGCTGCTCACTAGTGCTTCTCTCCTGTAGAAAGAGACCCAAGGAAATACTGAAACCAGGAAAAGAGATCTGTATGTCTCTGAAGTGCTTTCTGACCCTTTGGTGTCTGGAAAAGGCATTTGTTCGCTGGCGCTGCAGAGCATCCTAAATGAGGCTGGGGAGCACGGATGCTCTTGCAGAAGAGGATCTGTGCAGTGAGGAGAGAGGAACACTGCTGCTGTCAGACTGTGTTAGGGCCAGGAGGAATGTGGTTGGTTTTGCATATGGCTGAGAGCTCTCCGCTTCAGTCCCTTTGAGTTTTACTTTGAGTTTGGGCATGAGCCTCAAACTTCAGCAAAACCAGGTCAGGTCAGAAAAAAAAAAGCACATGTAAGACAAGATTTCTCATCCAACCTGTCCCTAGGCAGGCATTGACTCAGAAAAGCCTGGGATTATGAAGATGGCAGTTGTTAAGCTTGAATCAGACCTTGCTGTCTGTCTATGTCAGATCAGTAACAAAAAGGGACCCTGGGGCTTTATCCTATGTTATACTATGGTGACACTTAGCCTTCTGCTGCAATGATATTTGCATCTATAGCAAAGATGCAGGGGAACCTCAGGGGATCTTGGGTGCTGTTCTGATAAACTCTAAAAAATGACATGAAGCTCCTAATGATGAGCAAATTTGCTCTGTATTTTACTTGGCTACTTAGTAAAAGTGGGAGAAGTTTTCATGGGTTCCAAAATGATTTGCATGATGGAAGTATAGTTTGCACCCCAAAGAAGAATGGCCTTCTATTCTGTAGCTGAATTATCTTCCCAAAAAAGGGAAAAAGGTCAGGTTTTTTTTATAGCTTCACTTCTCTTATCCTGGAGGGGCTTTAAGACAAGATCTTCCCCCTTCCCCTGCATACAGAAAGCCTCAGGCTGCAGGAGCATCTTCTAAATCTCTCCTGCTGGGAGTTCTTTCATTTTGTGCAAAGTACTTAAATGCTAAAATTTAACCAGAGCAAAAAATGAGGCTAAGACTCATTCAGGGACTCAAACGTAGGTCTGGCATCAGAAAGTGCCTAGTAGTGCCTTTACTATTGTGGTATTGGATAAAAGGGAGGAAGGGGACAGGCTCAAGGAGGGTGGTGCAGTCATCTATGCCTGAGAATACAGTTTTCCATTTCATTGCCTCTAGCTTTCATATGCTTGTTAGAAAAGCAAGTTAAATTAAGCTTCTGCATTCAACAAAATAAATAATTCATCTTGGTAAGAAGAAAGCAAAACACCTTGCTCAATCTAAGGCTTAATTTGACATATATTGGCTTGACTGCTGTTAGCTTTTACTAGATGGCCACTACAATTGTACTTACTTACTGTCCCAGAGTTGTCTTGCTGGGAGAAAGCCTGTCTGCAGTCTACAGCACTCTGGTTGCTATGAAATCACTTTTTTTAAGGCAGCATAGAAACCAGCTGATACTGATTGATTCAGTGGCTTTTAGAGCTATGAAATACTTACTACCTGACTCTCCCCTGACTGGTGGAGGGGTTGGTGAAGCTGAAATCCTTTGCACCTGCAGCCTGTCTGCATCCAAGGGCCCAGTGTGCTGCAGGGGGGTTTGCCTGTGCAGGAGTGCAGGCTGAGAGTGCTGTCCTCAAATGGAAGTTGTACGGCGCAGTGCAAAATCGTTAAAGATGAGGGCTCCTAATGGAAACACTTAACACACAACGTGACTAGAGTTATGTAAGGACTATGGCTTATTAAACAGCCTCACTAGAGGCATGAAAGATGGGAGACTGACAAGGTTTTGGTATGCTACACTGGATTTTTTCCTGTCTATTGAGCCAGCAATAACTAGGTCTTATTTATTTACTTTTGGTGGGTGGTCACATAAAACCACAAACTCCTGTCACAAAAGGAAGATCTCTGCTATCCAGCTAGTGTCTGTTCACATGTAGTCAGCTAGCTGGCTTTCCAGAAGCTATGCCTGTGACAAATTGTAAGACTTGCATGATTAAAATTGAATTTATTTTTGACCACTTAATTTGTGTTTGATCAGTTGGACCGCAGGGAGACAGGCAGTAATGCTGCACACCTTTGTCATGTGAAGTTCAAACTGCTTCTGTTTTTTTGTGTTTTCTTTTTCCTCTTCAGCACAGGTTTAAAATGTTGCAGAGGCAATAAGGGAGCCCCTAGCCTGTCCATGGCTGGCTCATGATGTACAGGGGCTGGGAAAGGACCCTGCTAGAGGCAAAGAGTGATTCTCCTCTACCAGAGTGTGGCACATGTTTTGGGAGGGAGGAACATGCGGGATTTTGAAACAGAGGCGTTTTAAGGTGCCCATAAGTGCTTCAGAGGTCATTTTTGGAGGTGTCTTGCATCTGTTCCTTTCAGGATTTTGCTCCCTGATTCCCACACAGTTGGACTTATGCAGCCTGATTCAGCACTCAGTTACTTTGGGTTTACACCACTATAATATCAGTGATTTAAGTAGATTTTCATTGGCATAAAACTGGAATGGCATGATAGGGAATCAACCATACAGAAAACAAGGTAGTTGGCTTCACAGGCTGAATAAGAAACAATAAGCAAATTTTTTGCAATACTGCTAGCAAATATTCTTCTGAATTAGTGGCATAATCAGAATTCCTAAGCTGTCTAAAGACTTTCATTTGGTAGGTAACTTTCAGTGAAATGATGTTCCATAAATCTGTTACTTTCTGCTGCACCAACTATGCGTTGCATTTTACCTGCTCATCTGATCTCAGTTTTATTTGCCTGTACATCTATGTATATATGAATATTTTACAACCATGCTTGAAAGGAATCACAGAAAGCTGTCTTATCTGCCAAGCACTTCCACATACACTCAGGGCTTAATGGGGGCCAAGCAAATTGGGTCTCTTGCTACTTGGTATATCTAATAATAATAATATTTTTTTGCAGAACCCCAGCTGAAAGGAATTGTGACAAGGTTATTCAGCCAGCAGGAATACTTCCTGCAGATGCACCCAGATGGTACAATTGATGGGACCAAGGACGAAAACAGCGACTACAGTAAGAAAAATTAGCCTGTTTTGCAACACAGTTACAATCAAATGCATCACCTAGTGGGTCTCACATGTAGCTTTATTTTTTAAAAGATCAGATTAGGAAGAAGCCAGCTGTTTTCTGCACATTTTTTCTATCCATCCTTCCCCTTTAAATCTTGCCTGTATAATTTCATATGTTTCCTCTCCGATCTTCTTCCCTCCTGCCCCGATTCTGTAACTGCCATCTGGGTGGGGTGGAGAATAAAACCCATGATTTGAATTGCTGCCAGAAGAGAAAGGAGATTATATTTATACACACGCCACGTGGGTAAAGGATATGGGGAATTCTCTCTCCAAGGAGAAGAGGAGAAAATTGTTTTCACTATTTTATCCTGAAAAATTCAGCAAGCAGCAGGAATTTCCAGTTTGGAGAAAACCAGCTGTTCACTAAAGTCTAGTGCTTTGAGGCTAGTGTAAATGTTGAGGGTATTGAATGACCTTTCCAAAAGAAGTCATCTTCCAAAACCCTGTTCAAAAGGACAGCAAAGTGCAGCAGAGTGATGCAGGTTTAAAAATGATGCTCATGTGCAGGAGCCATGTTGGCTTAAAAAAAATGCAAAGCAGTAGCCAATCTTCCTTTTTCAAAAGAAGTGGTTTTGTCAATACAAAAGCTCTGTCCAAAGGTTAAAAAAAGGTGCAGGATATTTTCTACAGCATCTCTTCATTTTGTAGGTGTCAGACTGATGCTTCTGAGTGGGCAGTAATAAGCTCAGATCTTTGGTGCCACAAACTGCACTCAATTCTTCATTTTTGTCATTCTGTGTTGGTTTGAAGCTGCCTGTACCACTGCTGAAGGGACATCATGTCTAGCCTGTCATTACTAGAGATAAACAGAAGTTCTTCTGTGTGGTGGGATTGATGGAAGCAAGCTTAATGTACTTTGTGAAAGGAGGAACCTACCCAATTTGGGGACAGATCTTCTAACTCAAAGAAGGTCCTAGCTGGATTGAAGGCATCATTCCTTCAGGAAGGCAGGGCCTGGGCTGCAGGTGAGGGGTGTCTGCGGTTCTGCAGCACACATAGCAGGGCATTGACGTTGTCCTGTGAAGATGCACTTGGACAAGGGTGCAAGGTGGCTGCAGTCCTACATCCATGGTGTTTGCCCCATCCCCAAGAAGCTGGCAGGGTGTTGTGGCAGGAGTGTTGTGTGTGGTGGGGCTGCTGTGCTGCAGCCAGCTCAGGGCTGGTGTCCATGTGCGAGAGGAGCTTTGGAAAGATGGCAACTGATATTGTGGGAGGCTGGCAAAGCCCTTGTGAAATGACCCAAGAGGCTGCATTCAGCAGAAACTTGGCCTGTAGCAGATGTGAGTGTTGGCTTTTAGTCTACTTTTTCACCTGCTGGTGTTGAAAAAAAATGAAATGCCACAAATTGCGATGGCAGCTTCTAATTTATGTTGGAGAAGGAGAATCTGTGGGCCTCTACACATGCATTCTTACTACATGAGAGACTGAGCAGGTCTCTTCCTGCAAGAAGAGTCTGGCTTTGTGATTTTTCTCAGGCAGACACCAACACATGGGATGAGTTCAGTGGGCTTTAGTGGGTGAGTAATGACCTGGTGTTGGGTTGTATTAGCTGCTTTTTCTTAAAGAAAGAAGGTATAGAGTGTTCTCAATCTGCAGAAAATCCCATTGGAGGCCTATTTGTTAATGACATGGGAAGAGCTGCTGGAGATGACAGGGATTCATTACCCTCATCTATCAGTGAGGACTGAACAACAAAGTAATGGGCTTATGTGGAAGCAGGGATGAATTTAGGTAAACAGCAGAGGAGAATAAAATGTAAGAGCAGTTCTGCAATATTTCAGGCTGAGAGGGAAGATAAGGGAAGCTGCTGCTGGCTGCACCTTGGTGGGTGCAGCAGAACCTCCTGAGTCCCCATGGCTGAAGTTGGGCCCCAGTTGCCCAAACAGCTCTTATTTATATATCCCATCAGAAAAGTTAGAGATGAGTTTGGCAAGGTGCTGAGTACTTGTGAGTCACTTCCACCCAGTCTTCTTAATTGGAAATAGATGGGCTGAAGGGCACTTCTAGAGTATAAATTTATCTGGTGAGGTGGCAGCCCTGCCTTGGCAGCTTGGTGGGATAGGAGGCATCTAGCTGAAGTGTGCCAAGCCACTTGCTCAAAGTTATGGGCTATGTTGGAAAGTTTAGTGAAGTTTTTGAGAGAAGACTGAAGCCAAAGAATTCCCCATCTCTTGCTCTCGGGGGATATCAGAAGAGGAAAAAATCCAACCTGATAATATTTGGCTTCTGAAAATGAAATGGGGAATGTGCTTTATTCAGTTTTGTTTAACTTTTTACCACAAGCTCTCTTTTATAAATCTTCAGTTTGAGTCAACATTTTATATTATATGAAGCTTCCCGTTATCACTTCAAAACAAAATCACATTTTTCACTTTGGAAATGCCAAAATAAAGCATACTGACTACTTTTTTTTTCCTTTTCTGTTTCTCCAAACATCTCAGATTGACAAGAAAAAAGTCAGAACTTGCTTGTCTAAGTGAACAGCTTACAGTTTTACTTCACTGATGTTTTCCATTTTAAAATACCTCTCCAGAAGATTCCTGACTAGCCAGTCAGAAGTCTGTGCAGTATTTCTGTGCAAGGGCAAAACTCAAGACTAGATAAATAATATTTTCCTATCCTTGGAGAGGGGTTGCTTAATTCACATCCACTGGCAGAGAAGGGCAATCTTGGTGGCCGCAGCAGGATCATTCCCATGCTGGATGACCATCTATTCTCCATGCAGAAGCCATCTTAGCACAATTAAATACACAGTGAACGCCATGTTCCATACATTGCTCTGTGTTCTGTAGCCACACACTGATTATTCAAATTAGCATTATGAAAGGAAGCTTAATTTTCATGGAATACATTAGGTTGGTTTACTCTGGCAAAATAAATGTTTAAAATGAGACATGACATGTCCCTGAGATATGTCTGATGCAATTAAAAGTTCTAATAAAAATCCAGCTATTTATATAAGAGGAACTGCTAATATTTAAGCAATTTTTAAATTAATTATCTGGTGCCCATTTTATGTGTGTTCCTGAGAGGCTGATGGCATTTATTTTCCACCTCCTCTCACTTAAAGAAAAAGAAAAAAAACCCAGAAGCCAAGTTCTAATGGCATTTGAATGGGCATCCAGCCAGTTTCCCGCAAAACAGCGCTTGGGACATCTGTTCCTTATACCATGCAGTTAAAGGTACGCCATCTTAATGTTAGCAAGAAGACAGATTCTCTGCCTACTTGCATTGGGATATATGAAGAATTTTCTCTTAATCGCAGTGTAGTTTCATGGTGTATGAGGCCCTTGTTTGTGTTCTTAGTGATGTTATATATGAACTTGAATTTGGGGCAGTATCTCTTCCTTCCAGCTCCAGTGAACTCAGTCTTTCAGGGCTGACTATTGCTGACAGTGCTTGCGCCCTTATGGCCCTTTCCTGGGCTGAGCAGGGTAAGGCCCCTTCTTGAGAGCAACTGGACTTCTTTGTTTGCCAGCATAATCCTGCTGAATGTATGAAAAGCCTCAGCAACTGGACAGCACATAAAGGATAGGTCAACTGTACTGAGCAGGTGGAAACAGCCCAGCATATCTAGGATATTGTTTGGGGCTTTCCAGCCAGAAACACAAAAAGATTAAGACTGGGGAAACTTCTGGATGTCTCCAGTCTAACATCTTACTTGGAGCTGGGTTACCTTCAGTTACACAGAGCTTTGTCTGGTTGTTTCAAATGTCTCCAGTAATAACCTCCCTGGTTCCAGTGCTGCACTATTATCATTGTAGAGTACTTTCTTTATACCTAGACATAACTTCTTTCTGAGGCTTTTGTCACAATGAACTTTCATTGTGTTCCTCTGAGAAGAATTTGTCTCTGGCTTTTCCCTTTGAGCTAAGCAAACCCAGTTCCCTTGGCTTCTTCTCATATATGTTGCAACACAGCCTCTTGATCGTAGCAGCCTTCCTCACTCTCCTCGGGATCTTAAACCTCCCCATCTCACAGTGCACTGAGGCTGCTGTTGCCTATTGCATCCTCCCATTAGTTCTTTATGTGCAGCGCGAATACCTTGCACCAGAACAAATTGCCTGATATAATTAGTTTAGCTCCTCTGGCATACTACTGCTTAAATCAGCTGAGCGTATGACCACATCTTACATATTGTGTGACTTGCCTTACTCTTCCATTTCTGTAAAAAAGTTAGCCCAGACCCATGGCTAAGTATGCTTCTGGATTTTAAAAATGTATTATGCAGCTGGTAAACTGCCATAACATTAACAGTGAACAACATACTCATGACCAAAGGGTTTAGGACTGGAGCATATAAAAGTAGGATCATCAATAAGCAGAGTCAGGTGTAAATCTACTGATGGTTGAAAATGGTAAGATGTAATGAAGGACAATAGGCAGAAATATTCAATGTCTTAATTTTTTTTTCTATTCTGCCCATGAAGTAAAAGAGCATGTCCTTTCCATGTAGTTGCAGATGGCATAGAAAATGTACCATTTGCAGTAGAGAAAGAGTTTTAAAAGCATTTGTTAAATTTTCTTTCACATGAGTACACCCTGTGTCCAGTCCAACTCCTAATACAGCTAGTCCTTGTCCCCTTTTCTAAATCTGTTTCTTCAAGTTAACCAGAATTTTTTTCCTGACAAAAAAATGAGACCTCTTGCTTTTGAGGTTGGCTGAGGATTTTCCCCCCACACACACGTTTTTACATGCTTACAATAAAGCTTATAAGCTTTTAAAACTGTTCTAAAATGAGATGAAAGATTCATTTGGAAGCATGATAACAAAAGGTTTCAACTCCTTCAAAGGTATTTCTGGATTTGAGTGCAGAAACTGCTCAGAGTTTATGAAGTCTTGATTGACCCAAACCACTTTTTTTAATAGAGGAAGACATTTGCTTCCGAAAACTTCTTTGGCTATTAGTTACCTATGTCAGATGCATGTCCTTCTGCTTGCCTGCCTGCTTGCTCACATACTCTGCAGTATGTTGCAGGACATGCTCTGCCATGCCTAAACCTCATGATTGTGGATGCTGCTACCGTGGTCTGCAGCAGGGTTCCAGGGAGCTTGGGAACTGGCAGCGGTCTTGGTACTGTAACACAGAGCACAACAGGATTGTTCCTGTGCTCCCTTAGCATGTGTAGGTGGAAAGAGAGAGATTTGGAGACATGTGGGTGTTTCCACATGGAACTTCTCACACGCTGATTCTGGGTATTATCACCTCGCTGCCTAATGAATGCTCTGAATGGTCTGTCACAAGTTTTCTATGCAAGACAAATTGGCTGTAGGGAATGAATGATGATGCCCATTTTGTTTCATTATTAGCAGTAATATGCTCCATTTTTCAGTGGGGGGAAAAATTAGGGAAGGGGGAATTGCTTATAAATAGACTTGTTAACTGCAGAGGGTTTTAGACTTTCATGGTAGTGAGAAAGTGATAGAAATATAACTTTACTTTGGTTAGTGAGCTTTTCAGTGGTAGAATTGCACTATAATGCAGCTCTCCAATGGTGAATAGCTATGCTGGAGCGTGTCTCATCTGGGGACAGTATCAGAGTAACACTGTCCTTGACTCCAGTTGTTCACAGGCCAATACCCAGGCTGGACTTCATTTGCCATATACATTTGTTGACATCCTCCTATGAAATCACAAATACAGGCACTGGCTTTGGTAAGACTTCAGCACATGCTTTGGTATTTTACTTAATGTGGTGCTTAAAAGCATGAAAAGGGGCTGACAGTAGGGTTTCTTGTCACCAGACTCGAGGTGCTTCCCTTTTAGGCAGGTCACCTAGGGAAGTCATCCAGGCTTCCTTGGGAATTGAGTGAGGAAAAAAGGGCATTCATGTGAAACTGGGACTCGTGAATCCCTTTTTGGAGACAATGCTGAAACCAGCTGTCGTGGTTTAGGGCCGGCGAGCAACTAACACCACGCAGCCGCTCACCCCTTCCCCCCCCAGGTGGGATGGGGGA
>JANZLQ010000089.1:28995694-29015471 GCA_026212715.1 Elanus axillaris
CTGAACTCAAAACACAGCACTGTACCAGCTACTAGGAAGACACTTAACTCTATCCCAGCTGAAACCAGGACACCAGCTCAGCCAAGGCACCTGTTAGATACCTTGAGCAAAGTGGCTTTCTATCTCCTGTGCTCTTTTCAGGTTTTACTTCTGAAAAGGCATCCACCTCTGACCTTTAAGCAAATCCACCAAGAGTTCGGGTTGAAGGTAAACAGTTTCCCATTACTTTTCACATAGCTTTTGGGCTCTGCTTTTTCTCTTAGAAATTGTGCAAAACCTGGGACTTCAGTTCAAACTTAGTAGTCTGAATCACTGGCTGTAAGGAAAGAATTAAGCTGCAGAGCCACAGTTTCAGTTCTCCACCAGTTTCAGTTCTCCTCCCCAGCACCCCCACTATGTTGGTTATGTTGTTCTTCCTTTGGAAAGAAATCCAAACACACTTCTGTCTCCTCCACTCTGCAGTAATTCACATGCTGTACATGAGGGAGGTTCTTGGGAAGCATCTTGAGGTTGAGTTAAATCCATGTGTTACCTGGCACACATGCATTTAATGAGTTTCTTTAGGGTGGGTGGTTGATGTTGCGCTGGACTTGACTCCCTCCTGTCATACCAGGTTTAACACTAGCCTGGCCTGAGAAGCTATAGCATTTTGAATAGGCTGTTTCAGCAAAAGCTGCTTTATCCTTCACAGCTGATGTTAAACCAGTGATGGTCCATCTCCCAGGGAAGGAGAGGCTGGGAGATGGCACAGTGAGAAGGAGGACTGCTTCTCCTAGAACCATTATGTGAAGACCCCTTTGTGCTGTGCTTGCTCCAGTGCGATGTGTCAGGCATAAAACTTTGTCAATGATCTATAAAATGAATCAGCTAGAGGATGATGTCCTTAACCGTCAACTGGAGAATAGGAATGCTTCGCTGCATGCTCTGACACTGCACTCTGCCCATTCACAGATCTCCCCTGGGCTAATTTGAACACACCAAAGCTCTTGAGAAGTTTCAAGCAGGCTTTTGCAAATAAATGAGTCTTAAAAAGCCATGAGAAATGTTTCATGAATGTGGAAGGGGCAGTCTGACCTCATGACTAGGGAACCAGAAAAAAATATTTGTTTCAGGGCAGTTGTGCAGGAAAAGACCTTGAGTGAAGTATTTCCATTGTGGCTGTGCTCATGTTTCTGCCCAACCCTGTGCCCATCTTTCCATATCCTGAGCTCCCGGGGACAAGGTTCAGTTAGCGCTCTCTAAGCTGAAGCAGAAGGGTTCCTACGTCTGGATACTCTTATCCTATAAATCTCAGTGGAGACAAAGCCATGCTAATGCTTCAGTGCTCAGTCTATCAGTGCTGACAGCCCTCTCCTCTTTGAGCCCATTCTGTTAGAAATGTAGCAAAAGCCTGACAGTACATAAATGTATATGCTCATGGGAAAGGTCTTCCAATGAGATACAGGGTCTACTTGGAATCAAGCAATCAAGTAATTAATTGGGAGGAAGTGGTTGCAATGCTTTCATCAATAAGATTGCAGTAAAATTGAGTATTGAAAGGTCTTGTCCTCTTCAGTCTTATCTACTGCTGCTTCTGAATGAAGAGCAGTGCTCAGGTTCTGGCGTGGAGCACTCTATCTTCCTGAGTTTCTTCATTCCCTTGACAGTAGGGATCACAGGGGCAGACACACAGTCAAGTTAATTTGCATCCTTCTGGCCATGGTTGCTGTCAGTATACTCTCTTAGCATATGGCAAATGCAAAAAAAGTGTGACTAGGCTTAAATCTGTTTCAGGGTGAACTAAACTAAGTTGTGTTTGCCACGGGCAAAGATGTGTATGTGTGCAGTTACCACAGCTCAGCTGGCCCACGGAAAGCTGTTGAGATGCGTTAGCGTGAGTGCACATATGAGCCCTTGGCATTGCAAAGGCAGTGATCAGACAGACTGATGGGTGTGTTAAGGCTTCTGGGAGGCAGCCACATTCAGTACTTCTAAAAAAATTTAATTTCAACATTGGCCCTGTGGCTGCAGACCTTTCCTCTAGCTGGAAGCAGGACTTTTGATTCTAGTTCAGTATCTTTTGTTAAGAGTCAGGAGTGGGGTGGGCTGGCCCTGGGGCAAAAAGCAGCAGTGCCATGCAGCATCATGTCTCCATAACCTTTGCTTTTCTTTTCCTTCTGCAGCCCTTTTCAATCTAATTCCTGTGGGTCTTCGTGTGGTGGCAATCCAAGGGGTGAAGGCAGGTCTGTATGTTGCCATGAATGCTGAGGGATATCTCTACAGCTCAGTAAGTATTTTGCACTGTTGGGTTCCTGGAGTGGTTTGGTTTTGTAGGTGGGAGGGAAGAGACTGTATTGGGACTTGCAGCTTTTTCTGAAAATGGTCATGTATCAGCAAACCTTTAAAAGCAGGAACAGAGGAGCTGCTGCAAGGCCATGCAATATTCACTTTAAAGTGTCTCCACAGGGATTTGTGGCAGTATTTCCTGACCTGTGAAGATACACTTTGTGTTCCTTTGAGTAGTTAGTTAATGTAGGTCACGTTGTAGAGGAGGTTGGGTGGTTAGCTGGTTATATTCTGGTTTCCCATTTGTGAAATGGCATGGACTGAATGGAATTGCTTCTGAATTGTGCCCGGATAACTGATCATAGGTGGTGCCCCAGTGGGTCATACTCTGCTTTTTGACTGCAGTGTAAATCCACAGCAATACACTGCCTTCATTAAGATGGTTCTGGACTATTCTGTTGGCAGAGTGCTTCAGTGGAGCAGAATTTCCCTGTATTTGTGTGGTCTTTTTAATGCACATAAAAGATAAGTGAGGCATTTTTTACTGACTAATTCCCCTATAACTTTCTTAGATGGCATGAAAGGGCATGAGGTTATTCATAAGATTCTCATTTGAAGTAAGTAATTGATTTTCACAGTGAATAATTGATCCAGTGATTTATTAAATATGGCAGCCCTTTGCCAGAATTTTTTATGCATCAAATAACTTTGCTCTAGTTCTACATAGTAAAAAGTGATGGCTAATAATACACTTCTCATTTCTGTAGTTATGATATCTTTAAAGCGTATAGCCAAGATTCTAATCTCGTCTGCCTTTGTGTAAACTTACAGTGCAGCAATTTGCTCATCTAGGCATTTCCTTTGCTTTAAAAGTGTACGTGAGAATGAAGATAGGACCACTGAAAGGACAACAGTTTGAATTGCTCCTATGCAATTTTTCCTAACTCTTACCATCTATCTTCTCTTCTGGTCAGTTTTAAACTACTCACATGGTTGGGATTTCCCCCTTTCCCTCAGGAGGTACCAAAGCTCTGTCTCCCCAGTGGCTCAGGGTAGAAAACGGCAAGTGAATGTGTTAGTATGCCTGGCAAGTTAGGTCTCAAAACTGGCTGCTTGTCAAGAAAAGACAGATCAATCTGGATCTCTGTGGATGCCAGACGCTTCCTGTTCTTTCATAGCCCAGTAAACATAAATGACTGCTTCTAAATAAATTACATTGTTTACTAACAATGAAAACTTCCTCTTTTTGTAAAGCTATCAGAGTCCTAAAGGTAATACCAAGCATGGTGTGGTACTGCATTATTGTGTGTGCTTCCCTCTAGGCACATAGTCGGGGGGGGTCAGGACTGATTTTCTACCCTGTGTTGTGCAGTGCCGTCATAAAGGGTTCTGGCCCAGCACTGAAGCTCCTTGTACCACCAGTACCCAAAATAAGTACTGGAGGAAAGCAGGGTGTGTCACAGAGCCACATCCAGCCGGGGAGGGGTATCTTTTTGGAGCAATGCAGGGTCAGCATTTTCTGAACAAATAGTGCAAGGGAGGGAAAGGCATGGAGCTCAGGCAGAAGGAGAAATGGAGAGTTGGAAACACTATGTTTGACAGCAGAGAGGTTAGAGGTGATGCAATGTGTCTCTTGCTAGCAATAGTAAGATGATACCAAGGGTGGGTGGGATTTACCAAGAGATGGTGGGCAGCAGGAGGACCATGTGCTCAGGAAACATGTTTGCTAGTCTTTTGAAGTCTCCTAAAAGGCACCAGATCATGCATGTGTTCAAATGAGGGTTGCTTTAATGGGGCCTGCTTATTCCCAGCAAGTGTGCATGTCTTAAGTAGGACAGTTAATCTGCGAAGTCTAAGGATGTACTGTGATGGCCAGTGGTTAATGAAGTGGACCTCATTACATGCCATGGCTTGATGGCATTCAGCTCTGAACTAGTAAGAGTTAAACTGTTCATTTCATCAACATGATCCAAGGTTTCTGCTTGCAGTAAATGGATGCTGCTGGCCCATCTCTGCTCCAGGGAGGTGGAATTCACTGGACACTTTTTTTCTTGTTTTGACTAGTGGCTCTGTCTCTGTCTTAAAGCAGTAAATCAATGAATTCACTGTGCTTTAGAGCAGACCACTAGGCAATAAAAAAGAAAATTTGTGGATAAAGCCTGTTAGGAGCAAGTAGTGTGGGTCAAGCCACTCGTAATCTCAAAGACAAGGGATGAGACCAGGGTTCTATAAGAGAATTGGATATAGCTGATAAGAGCTCAGCCTTTTCAAGCAGTCTCTTTTGGATGCTGCAGCATTCTTTGTGGTGCTGGGATCCCACTCCAAGCCAGTATTTGGCATGGCTGTGTCAGTCTTGAAGACTGTGCTGGGGAATTGCTTTGGCAGGATTTGACAGTCTGTTCCTCTCTAGGGTGAGCAGGGCACCCAGCCCTGCCGCCTGGACCTGGCTGCTGCCCACACCAAAGGACACTGTCCCTGTTCCTTTGTTTAGCAGACCCTAAACTACAGCTTTGCTCTGTCTCAGCCCAGTTTCCTTTGGTGTTGTGCATGTGCCTGTTGTTTTTTTTTACTAGCATTTTCTGAAGAATTTCTGAAAAAATGTGTCAATACTCCCCATAGTTATTGTTCACTCAGATCCATTGATAAATGAACTTTTTCTGCTGCCTGGCTGCCTCTCCTGTTATCTGTCCCAGGCCTAGCCCTGCTAGGATTTCTTATAACACCTTGAAGCCCAGGACTGCTTTCAGATAAAAATGTAACTGTCTCGGGAAATGGGGAGGTGTTTGGGGCAGTGGGGTTTTTTGTGGTTTTGGGTTTTTTTTATTTGGGTTTTTTTTCCCTCTTGAGCCCAGATTGTGGCTGTAACTGAACACAACACTGTGTGTTTGTTTTGGTTTTGTTTGGTGGTGGGTTTTTTTTTTATGATATTTAATCTGTGTGTGTCAGCTGAGACTTTGGCTGACATTCTCTGCCCTGGATCAAACCAGAGGCTATTATCAGCCTGGTCTCAGAGATGGTTTGTGCCAGCTCCTTCTGAGTTTAGGCCAATGGGCTCTTGAATGAATGGGTTTAGAATAACCAGCCCTTGGAAAAAGTCTTCCTGGTGCCAGTCAGCACAAAAGCAGGCCTGAGTGGGGTCCTCTAAAGCCAGACTTGGTGAGAAGGCTCTTTGCAGAAACATGCAAGACCCTCCTATGTGCTCTGCCACATTGATACCTTTAACAATGAGTTGTCTCATTTCTTCTGTTCATTTAGCAATAGGCAGGGACAGTGTGGAGTTGGGTTGCTGGGTTGAGACCAACCATAGATCCCCAGCCAATATCAGAGTCCTAAATGCATTAGATACCAAACTCTCTTTGTTTGGGAAGCAGCTGCTTGTGACTTTTGTGCATTATTTACTTATACTAGATACCTGATTGATTATTTTTTTTTCCTCCCCCAGACTAGCTTATTGCTACGTCTGAGGTCTGCTGGGGAATTAGGTGCTTAGTAGGCAAGAAAATCAGGTCTTGATCTGAGGCACCTGACTTTGCAGGCAGTAGGATGCAAAACACAGTCTGCATAGCAAGCTTGCAGAGTCATTGGTGTGTTCCCATTTGATTTCTTGTAATGTAGAGCAGCTGTAAATTCCCTGATGGTGCACAAATGTTTTTATCAGCACCTGTTCTAGGGTGTGCCATGGCTCTCCTGAGGATCCACTGCTAGCATTTTATGTCAAAGTAGAAATATACAGAATGAATGAAGAGCAGTGGGTATTACTTATATTGTTTTAGGTCTTGGGAAGCTGAGACCAAAGGCTGGTTGTTGCAGAGGAGAGAGAAACACAGGATAAAGAGGTACGTCCTGCTCCAGTGAGTTTACAGCCTAATCGTAACGGGAGAAGACACAGAACATGCTCTCCTGTCTCTATCTGGAGTTAATAGTTCCACCACCAAATTAATTCCTACTCTGGTATAACCTTTCTCTGTGAAGTTTCTCTCCTTGGAGCACAGCTTTCTCTCCATTACCTCTGCTGCAACAGCTCACAGGGGCATGGGGACTGGGAGTGCCTGCAAAGTGGTTTGCCTGAGAGGTAAACCTGGTTCTCCTGAAGGAGCCTCTACAGGCCCACCCAATCACTCCAAGTACACTGAAATTGCAGCTCTCAATATGATGATATGTATAATTCAGTGGTGTTACAGCTGGGATTGGTTTTGCCCCAAGTGCATAACACTTCTCTTCTAAAATGTACTGCTCTCAGATATTCCTTGTTGTTTAACTTGGAGTTCTAATTATTTTTGAAATGGCAAATCATGATACATAATTTATTGGAAAGACTGAGAAAACCCTAGCAGAGATACAGAATACAGAGGGGAAAAAAAATGGGTCGCTTACGAGAGCTCAGTATGGTTTTACAGTATAAACCTTTGAGTTTGAAATGCTGAAATTAGAGCTTGAATCACTTCAAAGATTCCTGCTAATAAGGGAATGATTATGCACAATAAAAAAAAACCCTAAGCAGCATTGAAAAAACCCAAGTCACGTTAAGAGCTCAGTGTGTCTTTGCATTTTCTTTTTCTCTGCTTTTTTTTCTGTTCAATCATTTTGCATAATAAACATGTCTTGCATAATAATAAACAAGCATCTGGGAAAGTATGTATATTAACTGTATTTTTTAATCTGCTTGCAATGCTATAACTATTTTGCTACACCTTCTCTAGGGTTGCTGTGCTCTTATTTACATCATTTCAAGGTCAGGGGCTGGAATCAATAGTGCTGCATTCTCTCCCCTAATAGGCTTGGGGTGTTAAAACTGCTCCTGGCAATGCCATTTCTTCTCATTCTTACTTGACCACCAGTGGTGCTACTTGATTCAATCAGAAGTACCGATAGGCCAGGCAGGTATCCTGGATGTGTCCCTTTTGCAAACTTTGCAAGCAAGCATGCTTGCTGGGGGTATTCCCTAGTTTACGTGCCTCATTAGGGAGCCAGGTCAGAGGAGAGAATGAAATGTCTCCAAGGGCAAAGCACAGCAGGAGCCCCATGTAATGTGCTTTTAATTTCCCTCCAGAGTATCTGCTCTTCTTTGCTGGCTGTTTAAAGGGGCTCGCTGAATGAAGGCATTAAGTGGGTGATGTAAAACTCCTCCTGTCCCCTGGCTTATTCATAAATATGGAGGGAACAAAATGGATGCTCAGGGAAGCAGCTGTGCTGAGGACAGCCAGCCCCTGGGAGCAGATTCCTGCCTTGCATCAAATGTTCCTAAAATACAGCTCCTGGCGGGCACCCTGGCATGCCACCCTCGTAGCATGGAAACTTGTAAACACAGCTATCAATAGCAAAGTGGTCTTTTTTCCCTTGGTGAGGTGCTGCTGCCTGCATTGCTCTGCTTGGCTCTCGGGAGCTCTTCAAGGCTCCAGTTTCCCTTTCACCCCAGCGGAGCGAGCTCCCCCATCCCGTGTGTAACTGGTGCAAGTTGGGCAGGACCAGCGCTGGCCCACACCAGCTCAGGGGTTATTCAGGATGTTGTAAGAGCTAGAAATGCTTGTCAGATGAGGAGAGCTGGGACAGTGCAGTACTGTGGCTTTTGGGGGGCAGCTTTCCTATCTGGCATCCTGCTGAGGGACCTGTATTCTCTGAACATTCCGAGTGCAGCACCACAGCAGAGCTGCCATGGGGAGGGTGCTGCTCTGCACCTTGTATCAACGTCTGGAATGTCAGGTCAGACTTAGCTTTTGCCTATTCAAGCAAGAGACAGTTCAGGGGACAAAATCGGTAACAGCAGGGCCTAATCCTCTTTTCCTAGCTAGCTGTCCCTTGTCTTATGTGATAGCAGTGCAAATTACAAAGAATAAGTATGCTTCAACAAGAAGTGCCTTCTCTTAGCCTTGGTTGCATGGGATATTTGGGAATGTGCTATGTTCCACCTAACGCCAGCTGGAAAAGCAGGCGCGGGACATTCCCCTTTGTCAGCAGTGGTCTGTCTGTGTTGGGATGTATTATGATCTTTTGCTGAAATTTCATTTGGGAGGAATATTGGGGGAAAATGCTCCAGTGGTGCCAACTCATCTCGTTTTGACACTTCCCTAAAGAAATGTTGCAGATTTCCATTCTGAAAGAACTTTGGGGTGATTTACATTGCTTTATTGTTCCTAATAAAATCAGAACAAAATGTTTAGATTTTGGCTGAGCATTTTGATCCCACATGATTTCTTTGAAGTATGGAAGGGGGAGGAGGGTAAAATGCTGGTGGGGAGGGGTTGCTCTAAATTGTAAGGAAGGCAAGAGTAGAAATCTCAGAGATGAATCAGTTGTAGCTGCCATCTTCTGCACAGTGTTCCTTCTGCTAATTTCCTCGAAGCCAAAATGTACAGGCCTAACCTTAGATAAGCAGGTAGGCAGAGTCTTTGGAGCAGGTGCTAAGCAGCAGTAGCATTGTGTGGAGCTTGCTTATTTTTCTCCTGTGTGTGATCAATTAACCAGTGTAGGGGAAATGATGAGGTTAAAGCAGAAGGGTTGATAGCAATACAATATTTGAGTTGGATTTTGGAGGAAACTAGGAAGTGTCTAGACTGAGGATGGGTCAGTGTGCAGGGAAGCCCCTAGTTAGCGGAAATGACCTGTGAGCAGAGCACTCGTCCCAGCAAACAAGAACCAAAAGCTGGCTGTCACAGTGTCGCTCTGCAGAGGCAGTCACAGCAGAAGTCCCTTTCATTGCCTTCCCTTCGTACCTTGCTGACTAGGAGATGCAGGAGCAGCCAGTAACTGAGCTGCTCTCTTCTCTCCCTGGGCTAATATTTTGCTTTTCCTCAAACTCTCCAGCCTGGTTTGCTTGTCTTTAATACCATTTATCCAGTGTCTGTCCATAAATAATGCCATTGTCTGTTTGCCACAAGCAAAACCCAGACAAAACTCCAGGACATCAAGGGTGACAGTGGGACTATTATTAACATTTTGTTTTGTGGTGGAGGGAGAACAAGGATTGTCCTTCCTGGGTCCAGGACTCTGTTACGAAAAGAAACAAGGAAAGTTTTGAGTGAAGATGTGTTTGGCTGAGGTCAGGTGTGTGTTAATGAAGTGATTCAGATCTCCTTTCTGAGAACACCAAACTTAAATATAGAATAGATAAAACTAGTGAATGGTGTACCTTTGCCAAACAGTGACTAATGGCTCTGGAGGCGAAAGCAAGAGATACAACAGCCATAGGCTAAGAAACCCAAGGAAAAAAACCCTTACTGACTGTGTGCATGTAATTAGAACTGGGAGCCAAGTGATAGAAAACTTTAAAAATGGGGAACATGGTTGAACTGTAATGCAGTTTTCCAGGGGGGAAAGGAAGAGAGCTTCAAAGTACCTGGGCTATTTCAAGCCAGACTGGCTGAATCAGTGGGGAAAGTAGTGTACTGTAGCAGAAAGGCCTGGGTAGGTGCCTGAACAATCCCTGCTTTGCTGTGAAAGGATACCGTCCTGACTAAGCACTTGCAAAGCAAAAATAATTTTCTTGAAGTCTCTGAATCACAGGAACTGAGTTTAGGTCCCATAGCTTTTTGTTACCATGAACCCCAAGATATAGGGCTGGCTTCTGGCACCTATAGTTACATGGCACAGTGCCTCACGGGAGCCTCCTGAAATTGGTGGAGTAAATGTGCTCGCCGGGAGCTATGAACTTGGACTGAGATGTGCTTATACAAGATCTAGTTCAGCAAAGCACTGAATGTACACCTTGATGCTTTGCTGATCTGTGTTCCCTGGTCTCCCCTGCCGCAGGAATGCGGACCCTGGGGATTACCAGCCACTTTCAGTTACCTGTTCTGGCGTCTTCTCTGGAAGAGCCACTCCTTACTGCAAGGAAAACTCCAAAGCTGCCCAGCTTCTCTTGGTGGGAATTCATCTGTGAAACAGAACGGGGTGGAAGGGATCTCTTCGTACTACTGGCAGCCAGTCACTGCTGTGATGTGTTGCATGCTGACAGCGTGCTCAGCTATGCAGAGTGCGTGGGATGGCCGGCATGCTTGTGCCAAGGAGCCTGCAATCTGTGCGCGAGCAGGGAGGAGCGGAGGGGCACCCTGCCAGCAGCATTGCCCAAAGGCATCCTGGCAGCAGAGCTGGCAGGCAGGACGCAGCTTTGAACCCGCTCCAGGGCCTCCTGAACCATGCCTGGTCTTTGCGTCTGGCCTTATGATATACGAGGTGCACCAAAGAGGGTCTTTGAGGTCTGTCGTCTGTACATGCTAGCTGAGGGGGAGCCCAGTTCTGGCCTTGTGATGGCAGGGTTAGAGGGTAGCTGTAAAGCAGCGTGCATCAAAGGCAGAGCCCATCCTTCTCCACCCACTGTGTCGGCTGACACAGGGACTGACTTTGTTTTAAAAATATGTCTGGCCCTCCTGGAAGGCTGGAAACATCATCCCCGAGGGGAAATAGTTGAGTGCTTTAGTTCTTCTGGTTGTTTATTACTGGGGTATTTAATTATATTCTCCAACTTGTAAATTTTGAATTTAGTATCTGCTCTAAGACCTTTTTTTTTTTTTCTCATTAGTTTTTCTCTGGAATGGTACAGGAAGCTCTAGGATGGGGCCCACAGAGTTTTGAGATGCTGCCACTCTGCACTCTGGGGACAGGCCATGTCCTGCTCTGGAAGCCACATGTGCTTATGCATCCCTTTGGTAGTGATGTTGGTGATTCCAACTAGCCTGTGTGCTTGGGATGTCTTTAAAGGAGGGCTGGGTATGTGACCACCCTCCCATGGCTATTGGCCACCTGCCCCACAAGATTGTGCATGGGGTGGGAGTAGAAGGCACGGTCATGGATGCAGGATTATGAGATGATATTTTGAGAATTCAATAGTAAAATCTTGGCCTGTTCTGTGTCATGAATAGGAGGAGGAAATCCTTGCTTTGCTGGAGGCTGAGGCCAGACAGGGTGGTTCAGACCAGAGTCTGGACTCGTGGCCTGGCCCTTATTTTCTAAGCTTAAATGAAGTTATCTCTGCTGCACTAACAGTGGTCTGTTGACTTCTCGTAGGACTAGAGAACTGAGTAGTTGTGGTTGGAGTGGCACCTATTAGTCCCTTTATGGTGTATCTTTCTACATGCAATTAGGTTACACGCTTGATCTTTTGTGACTTATTTCACTTGCTTGCAGTTTTGCTGTTCTTTAGTTACACCTTCCAAGAGCTGCTGCTGCTTGTCTTGTTGCTGTCGTCCTTTTTCCTTTTACTTAACCAGTTTTTATTAATCTCACAGCAGTGTGTTTCAAACAACATATCCAGACCAAAAGATTCATCTTGGTGGGTGGATGCTATGTAAACTTAGGCCTGTGGCCTCCCCTACAGCTTTTGCTTGATTAAAAAGGGAACCTTCTTCCCTGCTGATGAGCTACGGAGTGCATCCTTTGTTGTGTGGAGGTGGCTACTCTTCTGTGGAAAAGCCTGACAAGCCTTGAGACTTTTAAACAATGTTAAATTGTCCCTCTCTGAAATCAATAAATCCCTCGCATGCACACACGAGTCACAGGTTAATTTGGTGGTTTGACATTTCAGGCATCAAGAAGGCAGTAAAGAGTCTATGAGGGTGTCCTGCCACCTCTGACATACCAATGGCATTCAAGGTGCAGAGGAGCTGTGCTTTGGGAGCAATCGTAGCCTTTCATGCAGCTCTCTTCTCTAAGCTGAATCACAGAAAGTTGAAAGTATTTTAATATTCACAATGTGCTCTCTAATCCCCCAAATACATACCTAGGCACCAGCTCCACGCTAAAAGCTTTCTGAAATGTGAACACTGTCTTGACATAAATAAGACATGGCATGACAATGGTAAGTCTTCCTATTTCCTCACCACCTTCCTCCTGAGAAGGCTGGAGGACTGACTTCTTATTCTCTTTATAAGAAGCTTCCTTGGTGAGCTCCTCTGAAGGCTGCGCATCAAATGCATTATTGATAACAGCACTTGGGGGTTGCATGCACACATGCACACGTTGTAGGCTCCCAGATGCTGTCTGGAACACTGCAGAGGAATTACTGCAGCTGGACAAAGATTGTCTGCTTCCCTCTAAAGCCTCTGAGATAGAAACCAGCATGAATCTCCTGCCTTTTCTCTTCCAACACTAAATCATTGTAAGCATGAAATAGAAAAGATGAAAATAGAACCTCAGGGATTTTGAACAAGGCTGTTAGGTGAGGAGGCACCGAGAAAGACAATGTCCAACTTTCTAGGCACGTGCAAAGTGAGATGAGGACCAAGATTTAGCTTAATTCTGACATTCCCACAAGCACAGTGGCTGTGCTCACCTATTGCTTCCCCCATCAGGAATGTCTCCAAAGCCAACAGGGGTCGAGAAGGGCAGTTCTTGGTATTCCTGCTGCAGTGTTCAAAGCCCGTGCACTCGTGCCAGACATCGTGTGCCTTTTAAAGTGACTTGTTTTCCACTCCTGGTAGGTTGAAGAGTCACCACATTGTCCCATAGTGCTCTAAGTTGATTCATGTGCACCACAAAAGGGTTCCCCCCTTCCTCCTGACACTGGATAACTAATGTTGGTGGAGCTGGGGCAGCTAATGGGTTTTTAATTTTGGTCTGTATTCAGTGCCAAGGGGAACGGTCACCATCTGCAGTTGGGGGTTGCCATCTATTTCCTGTAGCCCCCTCTGTTCTGTACTGTGCCTGTTTACATGTCAGCTAGATGGCTGCAAAGAGGCCCTTGCTTTCCAATAGGGCAGAGCAGACTCTGGCTGGAGGAAGGACCTTTGACAGGATCCAGCCAGTTCACTAAAAGAGTGCTGTGCAGGTGTGCAACCAGCCAAGTCCAGTTTGGATCCATAATGTCAGTTGTTGTTGCCTTCCTAGTTCTTAGAGGAAAAAGGCTTACAGCTCTTATACTGGCTTGTCCAAAGCAAATTCCATCTTCTTGCAGCTCTTACGGCTGCTGTGGGCCTTTTGGCCGGACAATCCGCTTCCCTTTTCTCCTTGCCTCTCCTGGTGTGCTGAGAGCTGTAGCTGAACAGCACTGGCTGTGGCATCTTGAGCGATGCTCTGTGTTTTTCTTGGCTCCTGTCTGCCTATCTGCATCTGCACAGAGGCTTAGCAGGATCTTGTCCACAGGGGATGTCTCTGGATGTCCTGTAGACACCTGGTATGATAGGAAGGCATCTAAAATGCCAATGCCATCCAGTGCTTCCAACTTGTAGACCTGTCTGGGAACTGGTATGCCCTCTTTCTGGCTTAGCATGGAAAAAGCTTGGAGACCTTGTGTAAGGTCTTCCCTTCCTCCTCCTTTTCCCATTCCTCAAGTGCAATGCAGTGCTGTGCCCTAGCAGAGCTAGCAAGCTATCTAGAGGCATTCATCCCAAAGGCAGACATGGTCTCCAGCTGGGAAAGTGGAGGATCACTGCAGGGGTCACAACTACGAGCTTTTCTTTAGGGGGAAGAAGTATAAAGGACCTCTAAGAGCAGACCACAGCTTGGCCAACCCTTTCACGATGCTTATGGTCCTGTTGCACTGGAGATTGTTTCCGGTTTAAACCCTGTCACCTGGTTTATGATTTATGTTTACTGCCTGTAGCAGAATTTCCCTGTGGATGCTGATGAATCCTACCATACACCATGGTGAGCAGGAAGGGAACAGAGCAAAGGGAAGGACTCTAGAAGTATCTGAGGTGAAATCAGAAGCAGGGTAGTCTGGTGATAATGGCCAGTGTTGGACTAGGAGGAGGAGGAGCGAGAGTTCATGCCAAACACCAGCTTTTGATGGGAGGCCAGGTCAGAGAGGTGCTGTGTCACTTTAATCTCTGATGGGAGCACCACAGAAATACTGTCGACATAATGCAGGACCCAGCCTGTGGCTCTCGTGTCTGGTAGATAGAGAGCTGTTAAAATGCAGTTCTTTTGCCTAAAGCTACTTCCAGTGATTGGTCTTCAGGGATGCGCTGGTCTGAGGGTGTCTGGGTCATCTGGATTATTGGCAGTAAGAGGAATTATCTTAGCTGGGGCTGCAGAGGCCAATGGTGTGGGCCCCAAAAAGAATCTGTTATCACTTACTGTGAGCTGCTCCTGGGTTCTCCCACGCTCTCAGATAACTTTCCGCTCATGCTGAGAAGCTTCATCACATAGTTAAGGAAACTGAGCATAGAGGAGTGATGTGACATGCCCAAGGTCACGCGTGGAGACTGGATCAGGCCTTCTGTTCTTCCTGATCCTAATTCTTTGCCTTAATCACAAGCTTTCTTTTGTATCACTGTGATTATTTAGGGAACTGGTGCATTATCAGCAGCACAACTTGTTTGTGTAGTATCTTGTGTCTGAGCAAATCAGTTTGCTCTGAAAGCTGTGTGCTGTGTAGGCAGGGCTTGCTTCTCCCTCTCTGTCTTCCCATTTCACTTCTTTTCTGGCTCCTCAGCATTTATGTCCCTAGCAATCTTCATTGAGGATAATGGGAGCAGGCAAAAGAACCACAGGAGAGTCGTACTCTGCCAGCCATCTTCCCTTGCACATCTTAATACCATATGTCAAGTGCAGTTGCTCAGGCTCCACAGATATCTCTTTTTCAGCCACCCAAGGAGCTGGGGCTGTTTACAGTGTTGGCTTCACAAGATGGCAGGTGGAGAATTGGAAACAGCTCCTGAGAAGCTCAGGATTGCAGCAGTGCTCTGGAAAGAAGCACTTCTAATGTGCTGATGCCCTCAGGAGCTGAACAGCCAAGTCCTGCAAGAAAACCATTTGCAGTAAAAAAGTCAGGTGTTGATTTTCAGACAATTTAAAGCCCTACTTTCAGAGGTATTGGGCATGCAGTACATTCCCTTGCTCTCGCTGAGATGAACGTAAGGGTGGCCCTTATGGGTCCATTTTAACTCAGTGTCCAGCTCTGGTAGATGCTACTCGTAGTGACAGCTAGGAGAAACCAGTAACAGAGACAGTAGCTTAGCGAGCTGTCATGACCACTGAGAAGACTTCTTAGCCTGTGCAGAAATACGTTTTTTTTCAGAGCTAGGTTGGATACCAGAAACTGTCTGGGTGGATTGCTGGGCAGTCTGTCCAGCATTCACGTGCTTCAGTAGTGCTTTACAGCCCTGGTATGGTGCCATGCACTGTGTCTTCTTCTCTCCAGGGCATCTTGTGCCATCCAGGCATGACCAAGGACTTAATAAGAGTGGTGGGCCAAACTCTGCGCTGGCGGTTTTGCTTGGAGGTGGACTGGGTGTGACTCAACAGAAAATGTTGTTCCGTAGGTTTTTTTTAGTGGTGGAAGCATGGGCGTAAAGCATCACATAGCAAGGCAACAGTGGAAGGACCAGTACAATTTCTGTTTTATTGAGGGATATTTCAGTTTCTAATGTCTCTGCCACTGGGTTATATCTAGAGCAAACCAACTGATGTTCGTGTAGTCAGAAAACTGTGATGCATGTATTTACCGTAGCATACCTGAGACTGTGGTCTGCTCAGTTGTTTGGGTAATGTCCAGTGGATGTGTGCATGCTCATACTACTACGTATATAGGAAACTTACTCCTTTCTGAGGCATTGGAATATGAATTTTCAATAAATTTTCTTTGTTAAGAGTGTTTTAGGATTTTAATGAATAAATGGTAATCTATTAGAAATAGTGCCTGTTTTGGAAACTGGAAGTCATCCTATCTTTCTGTGAAGTCATAGAAAGACCTGCTTTTCTAACAGAAGGCTCAAAGTATTTTCCAGAAAAAAAGAGTTGCCCACTTTCTTACACAAGAAAACAGAGGTGTAGAAAAGGGAAAGACACCTGTTGGTCACACTTTGGTTTGTAACTCCTTAGTTGCAAAAGCAGGCAAAGCACCCGGATTCCTATAGCCTCAGTTTCTTGCATGACACTGATGAACCTCAAGTGTTTTTTCAAATTTTTCTGCATCCCCATGAAAGTGTTGGCCACTGGATTCCGTGTGTGAATGTCTCAAGCTTTTTACTCTGCAACAACCTCTGTTTTTGTAAGGAGCTCCAAGAGATGATTTATTGAAGTATTTTAATTACAATTTCTTGCATCTCCAGGAGTTTCTTGCAAAGAAGGGTTTTGCAAAAGTTTATTATTCAAATTTG
The DNA here is from genome assembly GCA_026212715.1 of Elanus axillaris. Classification (NCBI taxonomy): domain Eukaryota; kingdom Metazoa; phylum Chordata; class Aves; order Accipitriformes; family Accipitridae; genus Elanus; species Elanus axillaris. The sequence goes on from JANZLQ010000089.1 coordinate 29,011,993, forward strand.
TAGGGATGGAAGGAAATCAATTTCCTCCTTCAAAACTACATTTTTTCACCTACTCTATTTGCTTATCACTCTCTGCCTTGCCAGGATTATTCTAATCAGATTTTGCATATAAGAGAATAATAACATAAAAATAATTCTCCTCTTTCAAGTATTTGGGAGGCTTAAGTAAATTAAGACACTGATCAGATTCTGTTCACTATTGTAGCTGTGAATACAATGGAGGGTACCTGGTGTGGCTGGGGAAAAAATTGTGTCTGATGTGTGTCTTTTATCTTCAGAGAGAGGCCAGAAGGGAGGATTGAAACCAGCCTTCTCCCTGGGGTTTGTTTGGTTAAACCTGTGTTTCTGGGTAGCAGCTGGGTTGTAGATCTGCAAGGCATGTGGACACAGCCCAAGACAATGGGGGCAAATGGCAGAGACGAGATGCTTGCGTGGCTGCAGGTTGCACTGCAGTAAGCTGCTCCAGCAACCAGACCTGCCAGGCTGGTGCTTCGCCACCACCTTTCTCACTGAGCTGTTTCAAAGTGGAACCAAATGTCTGAATTGCTCAAGTGGTTTTGCAAATCTGTCCTCAGCCTAATGCACCAAAATAACAGCCTGCAGCAAGGCCAGCACAGCTTCTCTGCATACAGCTTATTTCTGATTTGGCAGCTGTTTGAGAACCTTATTTGCTGTACATGTCAAGACTGATAGCGCTCCTGTGGGGGCTATGACCTTGACCATCCTTTCAGTCTTCCTCAGTAAGCTCATTACAAGCTCGTAAATCATCATCAGGGTTTTGCCATGAGCTAAAATGAAAGTGTCTTTCTGTAAATAATGCCACAAGAAGGTAGACTTACCTTTCAGCGTGAGGTCTGGGCTTGTGGATATGGTGGAGGAAGGCCACTCTAGTACTGATTCTGGCTCCTTGTGTTACAAGCTAAGTGTTTCTGTTGAGTTTGACAACAAATAACTCTATGTTCCATAGGTGGGATCTTCTTGATAGTAGCTGAAAGATGATATGGATATGTGTTCATACTCAGCTGGGAAAAAGACAATGCACAGGCTCCTGACAGCAGTAATTATTTTGGAGGTCCCAGGCACGTGAAACTTGGCATTAGTAATGCATCAGGCCTGCAGTCAAAATGTGAAAAAAATGTTGTGTCACTCTTTGTAGATGGAAAGCAATTCTTGTATTTAGGGTACTAGCAGGGCAGTTCGTAGAGTTCAGCTCCCTGGTCTGCCACAAATGCCTTGCCTTGACCACAGGATTCCGTTCAGTTGCCTTAAACCTGGACATTCGTCTCCCTCTGCAATGTGCTGGCATATCCTGCTGGGCCTCCAGAAGACCGTGGATCTCCCTTGGGTCCTGTGTCCCACCTGCCAGCCTTGTGCATGTCTTACATGCCCCAGGACATCTTAGATGGCACTAGGAACTTATGTTTAGGTAACTAAATCAAGCCCTTAATTTCTCTGCCTCAGCTGCTCGTCTATATGGTAGAGATAAGATTCCTTTCCTACTCCCACAGAGACAGTATGGAGATAAGTGCATTGGTGATTGACAGGCACCCGGATGCTATGTGTAGGTCACTGTGTAAGAGCCTGAATAGATAAGAGAGTGACTACATGGCAGCATGAGGGTTTTTTGCTTTGTTTTTTACCTCAAAAGATTTTCTCCTTCACATGTCCTTTTCCTATCAGGTTGTTAGTGCTGTGAAAGAGAGATGAGTTCACATGAGGCTCTCATACCTGAAGCCTTCTCAGGTTGATATTGCTCCAGATCTAGCTGCGTTTCTCTCTGAGTCCAGCCATCTTGGCCCTGTTTGACCTATTTGCCCCACATTACTCAATGAAGGAAGTGTGTGTATACCTCAGCAGCATTTGGAGGCAGCTTCCATTTGGGATATCTGTATTATTCATTAAAAAAAAGAAAAGGCAAAAGGAGGCTCTTGGTTTTCAGGTCTGCCAAGTTGGAATGGTGCAAGGAAGTAGGGAAATCACTGTTTGACTTCAAAAGGGAATAAATTGACCTGGCACCACCTGAGAGAATAAATCCAGAACCTAGCTATCTTATTTTTCAGGTAAATCACTGTTCTGGCACCTAGTTACTTCATTGCCAGTGGTGCTGTAAATACTTGCAGCTCCCTGTGGTTTCAGTGGGATTTCAAAGTAATCACCATCCCTGCAGTTCTTTTGCCTTTTATTTACAGACTTCAAAAGCTCAGTTTTATGCTCATCATTTAGGACTCTGTTTCCTGACATCCGTTGGGAGACTGTCCGAAAGTAGTCTTCTATTGCCAACAGATCTTTTCAAAGTTTCCCCTAAGGGAACTGAATACTGGAAGTCTCTGGGACATAAGGGACCAAACTATCACAGGCACTTCAGATAGTCAGAGCTATAGACCACACTGAAATCTAGGGTAGGGTATTAGGTCATCTCCTTCCTCAGATCTCCCCTGAAAAAAATTTAACCATTATTCTCTGCAGCAGAGGACTCCCATGCACAGTGGGGGAGGACATTGCATTGAGGGCAGCAAGAGGAAGCTGTGACCACCTCCATGCTCTGCAGCACAAGCTTTAGCCACACAACTCTCAGAGAAGAAACTGAGTAATGACGTACATTTTTCCAAAGACCCTGTGAGAGACTCTGCAGCATGCGCTTTTTAGTTCATTATGTCCTTTTATTTATCTTCACTTTGACAGTGTTCCCTTTCTTTGTGCCTGTAGGCATCAATCATATGTTCAAATACTTGGGTATGATCTGCTCCCAGTTGTGTCACTTCAAATTGTAAAATTCTTTACAGTTAACAGTTCCTCAGTTCTGTGAACTGAGATTGGTTTAATTATCAACAACGTACTTCCCCTCCTGCAACTCCTGAATCTCAAGTCATTGCAACCTCCAGAAAGTGAGCAAAAGCCAACAGAGGCCTTCTGAGTGTATTTGTAAGTCACTGGCATTGCATAGATTCTCCATTCTCTTCTATCCTTTGAGTTTTTACTGAAAACACACTTAAGAGAAGGCTGCGATAGACACTGCTGCAGCCCTTCATGTCCACCCAACTCTTGCTGGGTATTTCTCTGGCCAGTTCTGTGGCCTTATACAGTAAATAAGTCATCAAGGACACAATCACATCCTTAATTCAATAGGAAAACTGTTGTGTCTCCAGTTACTCCTCTGGTCCAGTACTTGGCTGAACCAAGGAACTATTTTCTTCCAGAAGATCCTGGGGGACTAGCGTTTGATCTAGACCTCAGGGTACCTCTTATGCCCTGCAAAACTTGGCAGCGTCCATCTGGTGAAAATATCCCTCCCTGCATCATTCTAACTCGTCTCTGTGTAGGAGCCATCTGTCTGTCTAATCTTCCCAAGCACTAACGGATGACTGTACTCAAGAGTTTGACCATCCAAATAGAGTCCACTAATGATGAAGCCAATGATGCAATGATTGCTAGTGCATGGTGAGCTCTGTGGAGCCTTCCTGTAGCTGCTTGCTTGCTAC
>JANZLQ010000089.1:29015571-29050969 GCA_026212715.1 Elanus axillaris
AAATTAAGGAAATTCAGATATTTCTTTCATTCTAAGAGGCATTCCCGACAGAGCCAGGGCTTGTTTCCAAAGACATGTCTGCATTCCAGCATCAGAGAAACTTTATAATGCAAATATTGACCACTTTTTCTTTGAAAGATTTGTGGAGGAAGGAAGAAGGAATGCTTCAGCGGAACTAACATTGTCAGCTATACAAAGTTAAATCCACATTCACTAGGACAAAGATTAATTTACATACTCAGAATGGGTAATTGCATAGTGAAGAACACAGTGTGCATACTAGGTAGGTAAATTATAATACTCTGAGGCTGTCCTAACAATAGTGGTGAGGGGACAAATCAGATTTACATATTTGGAAAAGTGGGCTTACAAATGATTCTCATTCATTTAGATAAATCAGCTAATGTATTAGCTTAATACATAATGGAGACAATAGTCTGACTCCTCAAATATATATATTCAGAGAAAAATAAAGATTTAGAAACAATTCTTTTAGTAAATAGGGAGATTATCCACAAATCCAATAAAAATATGTGGTTTTTATTTCCCCTGTTACAGTATTTTCTGGCTTGAATGCATTTGAAATGATGCTATTTCCTGATTAGATACCTTTTTAGAATTCCCTATCAGCCATTTTCCTATTTTATTTTTTTTCTTTGAGCCTTTTCTGGTTTCTAGGTAATAAAAACCATTGAATAGTTCTTTATGGTGCAACTGTGGAGTCAGCAGAAAATAACTGTCCAGACTGCAAAGGAGAACTTATTTAACCTGGTCTTTAGAGTATGGTGAATCAGTGAGGGTAAATGTGTTCCTGGATGTTTTCACCTTCAACAATTTGGTAACTATTGCTTTTTCAACCTCAACTGACTGAAATAAACATTCCTAAGGAAGTTCTGCCATTCAACTGTTTTCATGTTTGGGGTTTTTTAGATCTTCATTGCCCAGAACAATGGCATCTCAGTAACTTTGTCAGTCTGTCCCTTTTCTGCCTAGGACATCCCATCACCTTTGCTGTTAGAAGACCTGCAGATTTCCTTGAGAAAGCAGTTGCAAGATAGAAAATGTGATTGAACCAGTCAGTTTGACTTTCTGTAGAAAGCAAGCTGTGAGGCCTCTGTGAAACTTGTTTGAGTAATTTTTACCTGGAGCAATATTTTAATGAAGTGACTGGGTCAGAACTGGAGGGTTTTCATCTATCCTTTAGGGAGGATCATGTATGCTGAGTAACTGCTTATACCCTCAAAGCAGTTTGGAAGGTACCTGGAAAGTTTCATGTGATGTGACAGAGCAGAGCAAATAGGAGACTAATTATAGATGTAGGCACAGAGTGGAGTAAAGCAGGTCCTAGAGTTGGTGAAAGTGTCATATATGTCTGTGTGCAGAAAAGGGAAAGAGAAGAAGGAGAAAGGTTCAAGCCTAGAGGTGAGACCTTGGAAACACAGCCCCGCTGAGAGTTTCAGAGGAGGGTGAGCCTCATTGTCTGAGCATCCCTGCCAGCATTTTCCAGGAGAACATCAGCAAGCTTAAAACAGAGAAAAAAATATTCTTCACATAATATGTGATGGCTGTTAAAGACAAATACCACAGATTGCTGGAAATTCAGGGCTGTAGGCCATGTTCTTACACTCTTCACCGGTACATCCCTGCCAGCAACAAAATACCTAGATGGGCCTCTGGCAGAAGGGAACCTGCGTTGGAGGGGCCCTAGGAGCAAAGGGATAGAAAAGCATGCCTGGAATGAATCTTTACCTTTCTATAATCTCCAAGTACCCACTCTAAAACAGCGATGAGGTATCAGCAAAGCTGACTGTGACAAAAAAGCTGATGGCTAGTCCCATTTGAAAGCAGGAAGCAGAGTTAGAGGAAGTTAATGCAAGGCCACCATTGCACATGGGATGTCTGTGGAAGACCTGAGGATTTACTTAGAATCATGCTGAAAAATCAGTCTCCTGCCTTAACTATTGGATTGTCCTTCCTCTTTAGCTCATCATGTTTCATACAGTTTTTTTTCTCTTAGCATCATGTATGCTGGGGGCATTAGCCTGCAGGCCTGGGAAACAGTAGGGTAAACTTTTTTGGCACAAATGGACTTTTCAGCTGGCTCCAGGGCTGGAGGCAATGAGCATAAACTGAAACACAGGAGGTTCTGTCTGAACACCAGGAAATGTTTTTTTACTATAAGGGTGATTGAGCAGAGGAACAGGTTGCCCCAGGAGGTTGTGGAGTTTCCCTCCTTGGAGGGATTACCTCCCTCTTTGATTTCTGCCTTCCCTGGTAAGCTTTAGTGGTCTTTGCAGATGGCTCTGGAGATAGTTTGTGAAATTCAGCTGGCTTCCTGGCTGTGGAAGCTAATGAAGGACCACAGAATAGAATAAAACTATGGAATGTCTTTAAATGACTTTAAAGTGCAAATGCAAATATGTTGCCAGGATTAGACCCAGTGAAACAAGCTCAGCAGCAGAGCAACCTGCAACAATAAGCTAGCGCTTAAATATCCCAGCAGAAAGGTTCCGAGCCATCTGCAAAGACCACTAAAACTTACCAGGGAAGCCAGAAATCAGAGAGAGGTAATAATCAGTCTTCAGTGTCTCAGAAGCATACGGGCCTCTTTCCGCATTATGCTACATTAATGTCTTTTGTATTGCAGTATCAGCCTTTAGGTGATAAAAAAAAAGAGGGAGGCACAGCAGTTTTAATAGAGAGCTCAGATATAGACTGAAGCTATTAACTTGCTGAAAGTCCTGCTTCTTGTGAAGGAACAATCTGGTTACCATTAAAAAAGTAACAATAAAAAAAAATCCCTGCCCCCAAAACTTTGCATGTTTGCATTTGTATTAATAGTTTCCTTTTTCTGCTCCATAACATGCCTTTTTTCCAAGAGATAAGAAAAAAATGACAGGAAGGACACTTTGACAGGAATGGTAGAGAAGACTAGGTGAGGGAAGGTGGGTGGTGGAGAAGATTCGTTATGTGATTCAAAACATATCACTTCTGTACCCAGATTGCTCTCTGTCCAACTCAATACCACCCTAATAAATCTCCACCTCTTGGCTAGTGTCCTCATCCAGGCCAGATCATTAGTCACAGGTGACAATTACTATTAGTCATTATTGCCAGTATAGAAATTCAGTCTGAACAGACTGGCTAGGACAGGAGAGAAACCAGTCTCTCTGTCTGAGGTAAGGAATGTTTGCTGCCAGTGATGTGTGGTCTAGGAGCTGGTACAGCTGACTGTTGCCCAACGCTATCCGTGCAGCATTTCCATTTCTTGGACAATGCTTACTGTTCTTGTGTTACCACTTTTTAATAAATAATGTGTTTGTATCTGTTTTGCTTCCCTTGGTGTGCACCAGCCCTCCTCCCAGACACTCAGAAGCTCTGGGATGATCCTGCAATCATTGGTAATAAAAATGTTGCCACTTAATTTGCACTCTCATTTCAGAACAAGGAGATAAGGTTCCCAGTGATCTGCCTTTAAAGTGAGCTCATTTGCTGCAGTTACTCTGTGAGAATCCAGAGAGATTATCTTGTTCGGTTTGGAAACTGCAGTGTTAATTAAAAGGTCTCAAGCAACCATCTGTGAGTTTTTATTACAATTTGAGATTTGCTCCCACTGATTGCTGTAGTGGGGGGAGAGCAGGGGTTACATGCTGATGGCTTGTAATTGCTTCCACATTTGTGTATCTGTCACTGCCAGCACATTCATGGAGGAAGGTATTAAGGTCAGTAGTGCTATCTCACTGTTTTCCCTCTAGGTGTTTTCCCCCAGTCACCCAAGTTCTCCCTGTAAGGATGTTTCCTGCTATTATGTATCTCACATTTCTGCAACTGTGAGTTTATTCAGCAAAATTTCACCAGACATGCCGTCGTGGATTGTTCCAAGCCACAATCCAACAGGACAGAAGGTGCCTGAGTTAACTTCAGCAGTGAAATTATACAGCAGAAGGCATTATTAAAAGTGGATCTTTAGTCCAATAAATCCTCCTTTATGAGTCAGATATTGGAAGGAATGCAGAGGAGGGCAACAGAAACAGTTACAGGGCTGAGGGTTGGGTTAGGGGGGTTATGTTAAGAAAGAGAAGGGTATCAGCATTTGATAAGGGAGAAAATTGAGCATATAATGTCCTTTACTGACTAAGAATCGGGATGTTTCCAGGAAACCAACAATGAACATAAAACACTGCAAGAGTTACATAGGAGATTCTGATCTGGTGATGGCAGTGCACTAGTTCAGAGATTTTAGCTCTGCAAAATGGACATTTGCAAGTGTGTAGTGAATATAGATACAGGTATGTTATTTAAATCACTGTCTGCACTTCTAGGGTTGTGTCCTTTGACTTGGCCCCATAACCAAGGGTGGGAAGGGCAGGGGTCATGAGTATCCTTCCTTTTGATACCTGTGTACAAGGGACATTTTTGTTCCAACAGAAGAAAAATCCCACTCATTTGCAAAGGATAACAAGTAATTTGGGAGCTGAAGAAAGCTTTTCTTTTCCAATGAGTGTGTGTTAATTAACTGTCTGTCTCACAAATGAACTATTAGTAGAAGGTGCTTAAGTAAAATGCCCTGAAGCTGCCACTTTGCTTGCTAGCCGTCTTCTCTGGAAAAAGATGTTGGGATCTGTTGTGAAGCCCAGTCACAGAACTGAGGAGAGCCTGCAGCAATCCTGCAAGAAGGATGCTGGCAGCATTTCCATCCTAGCTCTGTTAGGTCTTTTGTCAGCTTTTCATTTCAGTGATGACAGTATTCTTTTAACTCATCTTCTACCTGTTGGGTTTTCCTGGAAGCACCTTCTCTGGTTTGTGCTGCATATATCCTAGGCTGCTGGATTTTGGATTCATTGTGCATGTCTAATATAGGTACATCTGATCTTAAGAACTACTAGTTAAAGGAATTTCTAGACTTCTGGCTCAGAGGTGTTGCTGATGTTTTAGCCCAGCTCGTTAGGGGAACAGCATGTGCCGTCATCCTGACTTTCGGTTATTGGTCTCCAGCGTGGCAGGGAGGGGAGCGTGTCTGTTTTCCTTTTGCTCTATTTGTGGCTGAAGGTCACAAGCATTTCCTTGTCCCTGCTTTGAGTGTTGGCTCTGCAGCCTCCATTTATGACTTTGCATGAGGATTTTTTACTCTTCTCCTCAGTTACTGCCTGCTATTTACCTCCCATGCCACTTCTTTTCTTGTGAAAGCATCATAGTGACTGTGGCAGTGGGGACTGCTCTGCGAGCACCCCCTGCTTCCCTTTTGGGGAGAGGGCTTCTCTGTGTAGGGCACATGGGAACCTGAAAAAGGCAGCAGGGATACGGGCAAGGATGTGTCCCAGCTTGTCAGCTACCCATCAGAACAGATGTGAGCAGTGTGTTTCAGTCTGGTGCCTCGGCACCTCCTTTCTTCATCTCCCTGGGAAGGCAGAAAGGACAGCCCCAGCTCTATTTTCACCAGGGGAAAGTGAGAACTACTCACCACAGCACTGCACGTGTCAGTCTGGATGTATATCGGTGTGATTGAACTGGGCTCATAATAACACTGGGGAGAAGGGGAGTCCGAATTGCTTTGCTTCTAGCATAGGGTGGGCCATGCTGTGAGGTGGGTGTCCTTGGCCTGAGCCTTCGAGCAGATTTCCATCAGCAGCAGGATCAGACAGGGTTTTCTGGCACAGGGTGGGTACCTCTCCCTCTGCTCCTAGCAGGACTGTTCGGTTCCCAGTGTTAGCAGCTGAAGGCACCAATAATACTACGGCATACAGAACTTTGCTAGGGTGCAATGGCTGCATAATTTAATTACTTTAATTGGAATTAACAGGGAAAATAATTCCCTCTTTCAGCAGGAATAAGCAGGGTATGGAATGTCAGAATTTTTTCAGATGAGCTCTGCTGAAGGCAGAGGTGCAGAGATATGTAGTCAGCCTGCTTTAATGAGATTTGGCTGTAATTTTGTGATGAAATTATTCTAGGTTAAACTCAATCACAAAAAAAAATATGTTTCATTGTATTAAGGCATATTTGAGACTTAAAAATCCCATATTATTGGTGAGATAAAAACTATCAAATTATGTCATTTTGAGAGATTTTCATTCGCCAAATAGATGTTGGAGAACAAATACTGCTCCTAATGCTGGGCCCAGATATACCAGGATGCGATAATTCATGGATTTCTTTTCCAAATAGTTATTAAACTAAGAAAAAGCAATGCAGATTTGCAAAATATTGAGATTATTATAGAAGACTCAGACATAGAAAGCGACCTTCAGCTAAGAGATCATGAGTTGTTTCAATTTAAATTAAATGGCAGACTAAACATTCAACTGTAATTTAAGATTTATTATTTCATAAAAGTGAAGGAAACTAGTTATAGAGGCAAACTAGGCTGTAGAGCTCTGGACTTGAATGCAAAAGTGACTTGGATTTTTTTTTCTTTTTTTTTTTTATTTTTTTTTTTCCCCCTGTGAGAAAAGAAAAAACCTGTAGAATTAATATACCAGACAAAGGAAAAGTCTGGTAGGGAAAGACATTTAGTCTAACAAATTAAAAAAAAGACAACCAACAAAAAAAACCAAGAAAGCTAAGAAAGAGGATATTTGATGCAGGCAGGAAGTCCACAAAAATGCAAAATGTGATTCAGTGAAGAAAGCTATTGCTCTTTGGTCAGAAAGCATAGGGGAGAAAAGAAAAAAAGAAAACAAACAGTAAAATGCTATTTAGCCATTAAAACCAACACAGAAAGAAGGAGACCTGATAGGCAGTGAGGAGCCAGCAGAGATTGAAAGTGATTTAAAGGGATCCCCAAATATGGAAACAGAAGGAATAGTGCTTTTCATTGCTTATCAGTGAGGGTGTTGCCAGAGAGGGTACAGAAAGCAAGTGTCTAGGAAGAAGGAGGAAGCGGTACTCCAGACTGCTGAATGATCGACATACCAAATTGCAAGTCTGTTGACATACAGTTTTATGAAGGCTATTAAAATGATGGAGATAATGAGATAAAATGTAGCCTGAGTTTAATAAAGGTAGATTCTGCAGATTACTCTGTTACTGGTCTTTGTAAAATAACTGACTTTCTAGGTAGGGGGATTGCAGTAAATCTCATTTATCTGGATTTCAGTAGAGCATTTGCTATTGTGTTACTAGTCCAGTTGGGAAGCACAAGATGAGCAGAAGAGAAGATTGCAAAGGGAGTGAGGATCCCTGCAGTTGAGATGACAACACGTTGTGCTGCAAGGCTAAGTCTGGCCTGGCTGCAAGACTGCTGAAGTTTGCGTGAGGGAAGCATGTGGTGAAGCCGGATCTAGGAGATGCTGTCACAGCAATAGGCAGCTGGAATATCACATAGGAAGAGCAGGGTAATTCTGGAGGACTGGAGTTACAGAAACAGCAGTTACACAAAAAGTTGTCTCATTAACTGGATATTAGAGAACTTGGCCTAATAACAAGAATTTGTGTTTTGAGTTATTTAGTATGCTGGAAACAGCAGCTTAAACCTTGGCTATTTACACCTATTTACATCAGACAACTGTGAATGATTCATGAAATGCAACTCGGAAAATGCCAAATGACCATGCAAGTTGTAATAGGCACAGATTACCTGTAGAGAGCTAAGGGCATACTGGAAGGCTAAAGACATCATCATGGAGACCCAGTCTAACTCGTGCATGCATTTCTGATTAATTATATTAGAAAAGATTGAGCAGAGCTAGTTCAGAGGTCTTTTCATAGGATCTGCATTCAACTGATTTGTTTAGTCCCCAGCAAAAAGTAAGATGAAAATCATTATAATTATGTATAAATTAACACCAGGGGGTAAATACCAGCAATGTTTATGCTGAAGGCCAAAGCTGGCGCAAGAACAAATGGTCACTGCCTGGCAATGAATCCAACCCAATAACGCATTTAGAAGTGAAACTTGATGGACTTGTGGAAGGGATGATGAGATACTACCAGGAACTGGATGATGTGAACTAGGAAGATGCTTTCCCTCTAGTAATTTTCCTCTGTCTTGGAACAGCAATTTTTTACAGCTGAAAGTCCAATTATGGTGAAATTTTTTTTTTAAATGGAAGTAATTTATAAATGACATTGAGGAGCAAATTATAAATGGCGAAAGCCCTGTAAGTATTCCCCTGGAAAACTGCAAAAGTGCTTATAAATGCACCTTTGTAGGATGATGCCTGTGCATTGGAACATGCAAAAGGAAGGAAATTATAAAACATGGGTCACAGTGCTACCAAAGGACATTGCAGTATAAGCTTCTGTAAATGGCTGAAGTTGTTTTCCTGTTGTTAAACATATGTATCACTAAGGGACTTTTCCCAGCCGAGCCCAGGCTGTCTCTGGTATGCAGGACACTCCTGGGTGCCCAGAACATGCCAGTTGTGCCCATGGCACAGCCTTTGCCAAGAGCGGTGGCCAGCAGTCTTGGTCCATCAGCCATATCCACAGCTATGGGAAAGGGCTTACAATCCTTCCTCAGTCCGCCATGTGGGAGAGATTTCTTCTTGTTAGGTGAAAGCAGAGTGGAGTCCCATGGCCTGCTGGGCTGCTCTCTGGTACGTGAACCCAACCTATTTGTTAGAGCTCCTCATCAAGAAACCGGTGGGACCTCATGCATGTGCCAGACCTTTTGTTTGTATAGCATCAGGGACTTAAAAGGGGAGATGTTGTAGGCTGGGAGCAGGGTGCTAGCTATTTCCTGCTATACTTAATATACTTAAGTCAGCCTGGTTTGTTTTTCTTCCTCTGTTAGTATCCACCTGGTGAGTTAATTGTGTAGGAAAGCAACCAGTGAAGACTGAAAATGCAAAAAACATGACATCTAGCTCAGCTGGGAGTATTCTGCAGTTCAGACCTACGTGCATTAGAGAAGTGTATGGCAAAGTTTGTTGTGCCAGAGGAAGCTGGTTTTGGTGATGTTCCCTTGTTACGGTCCTGAATTGTGAGCAGGAGTGATGGGCTCTGTCCTGACCTGTCCTGGTTTGACTGCAGCGAAGGGCAAGCCATGCGTGGATTGTGGTCTTCCTCCCCAGAAGCTTGTATAAGGGCTGGGTGTCATTCTTGAAGGTGAATAGATATTAATTTAAAAGATTTGTCCCTCTCTTCCTCAATATCTCTTGCTGTTCTGTGAACTGATGGGAATTCCAGCTTGTTTTACCTGACATGGAAAAAGATTTTACAAGACTAGATTAAAACCAAAATGCTGGAGGAGAAGCACGTGACAATGTTCGCTTCTTGTTGGGTAACTCATTATCAGGGCAAGGTACACCCTTGTCTACTGAGAGCATTGAGACTTGCATCTCCAAGCAGATCACGCGAAACAGCAGCAGTTGGGAATGCTGGACCCAGTACTTTGGTTGCATACTTCCACTTGGTGTAAATAAGTATCCAATGGATCAGGGTTTTGAGCAAAGGCCTCAGGACTTGGGGGGGACTGGTGTAACCACCGGGTGGTATGGTGTATTGGGGCTGGGCTGTTTTGGTGTCTCCTGGGGAAGTGTTACAGTTCATAGAAAGCATTAGTGGTTGGACTAAGAAAGTCAATGGCCTTCCCCTCCAACCCAGGCCCGCTTTCTTCCTGGGCTGGTTTCTTTCTTCCTAGCAGTCCCTGTACTAGTTCTTCCTTTGTCTTACCTACTCAGTTTGGATAGTCACAGTAACTCCCTTTACTGATGCCTGCCCAGTCAATCCCAGTTTACCTCTTGTCTTCCTTCTTTTCCCACATTTCCCTTTGTCTCTCTTTCTGGTTGCTGGTCCAACTTTCTCTCATTTATATTCAAATTGGCCAACTCCTCCATTTTGTCAGGATCCAGCAGAGAAGATAGATGAAAAGAAATCTCTCTGCTGTCAATTCAGAGCAGTCCTGGCACAGCCTGTAACCATCCAGAGTTGAAATTGCCAGGAATTTGTTCACTGGAATGCATTCAGTTTGGACAGAATCAGTAGGAAATAACAGCTCTTGCACTACAGCACATCTCCCCTGTACTCATGTGTGAACTGCTCATTTTCACAGATCATCAGCTTAGCTAAAGCTTGGGTGAATACTCTTTACTCTGAAGGATAAGGGATGTTTCTAAGAAAACTTCACCAGAATTAACATATTTTTTCGTACTTTTTTTCCTGGAAATGTATGAGCTGTGATGGCTGAAAGTTTCCAGGTGAATTAATCTTGAAATAGGTGAAATTATCAGTCAAATGGTTAAAACCTGGCAAAGTTATAAGCATCTGAAAACAGGGGGTTATCGTGGGATTTGTCAGACAACCTTAATAATAGTTTCACCTACAACAGCAAAATTCAGTAATGCAATGTAATTCTGAGGCATCAGCACTGCACGGATGAACGCCATTAGATAAATGGGACCTAAGAGAGTGCAAAACACTAGCACCCTGGCACTTAAGGCTGTGATTCTACTTTTATATTTGTAAAGGTTATATGAGCATAATAACAAAGTGGAAAACAGCTTGTTACTTCTAAGACGCAAGTGTAGCAAAACCCATGCTGCGGGTAGTCCACAGCATTGTGTCACACCTTAGTCTCATCACCTGTCCCGCATTTCCACCTCACGGCTCAGATTTGAGCGAGATTTGTGGCAGTGCCAATCTGATGGATTGCCATCCCATTTTCTAAAGTGCCCTCCTGACAGCACGAGCTGTGCCAAGAAATCTAACCAAGAAGGTCCAGGATAGCAACTCTAGGCCATTTATCAATTCAGTTTGAGGCTTGCAAGGTAGAATTTCTAACTTCTCCCAATGTCGGTATCAGGAGTACAAGATATCCATCCCTGACAGGTTTCCTGCTTGTGTACCTCTCTCCTCTGCTCAAGTGTAATGAACAGATTAATCCTGGAACCTGTGTGTCAGTTTAGCCTATCTTTGCTGAATAGATGGAAGAGAAAAAGTGTGGGACAAATGGAGTGTACACCTCTTAGTCGTGCTCACCCTCTCTTGCTTGGTTTCTTGACAGTTTATTTTGTTGCCCTTCCTCTGCCCTGTTACAGATAACATTGACTTAATATGAGTTTGGTTTTGGTGTTCCAACAGGATGTGTCTAAAAATGTGAAAGAAGAAAAGTGAGGGTGACTCTAGCAAAGAAAAGGGACTTTGTGAGTTTCCGCCAGCGGGGGAGCTGCCTGGGGCCGTAGGGAGGATGTTTGGGACTCTTCTGCAGATTTGTCAAGTCCAGTTTCTGCTTATGAGCTGAACTAAGAAAGACCTGTGGACTACTCAGTGACGTCTAGCAAGATACTATGGAAGTGGATTGAGCTTTAAGGTGGTAGAGATCAGGATGAGACTAAATATAGGGTACTTCCCTTTCCGATTGCTGTCAGAGACCTTGGACCTGGCCAACTCCCATATTTTCCAAAATATTCTGCAAGGAGGAGATTCCATGAGTCATCCTGGTCATGGTGATGAGCTGAGCCAAGCCCACACAAAAGTGTTGGAAGCGCTTTGCTGTGACATTAGCTTATAAGTTTTTTCTTGCTGCAGGGAACCAGTGTTGCAGTGGGTAACATTTGTGGGAAATACAGTTGTTTCCACTCGCTGTTCTCCTTAAATGGGCTGAATTGTGCAACATAGTTTGGGGAGTTCAGCCCAGGCTCCGCTTCAGCTGGTCTCCTCTTCAGAAACATTGCTGCCTAGATAACCAGACAGCTTCTGCATATGTCCGATAGTTTGAGCAGGCAGGCAGTTGTCATGGTTATGGATGCTGCATAAGAACCAAAATAGATGTATAGAAAGACTGTGATAGAGGTTGGCACAGATCCTGTCTTTTCTGTACATGAGCTGACAGGATGTAGCATGGAGGAACCACCTGTGTCCTGGCTCCCTCCTGCTCCCTCAAAGACAGAACTAGCCATGTGTTTGGCCTTGACTGCTGCAGACAGCAAAAGAGGCCGAGCTGTCTGAAAAAGGAGAAGTCATCTCAGTGAAAATGTTTGGGGAAAAAATAGACAAGTGAAGATATTAATTTGGTAGAAAAACCCCCACATTTCTTGAGTTTTAGATTGGAGTGAATGAAAAATATCAGTGTCTGAGAGTGTCAAACTTTCTCTTTCCTTCAGTTATTTCTCTTGTCCCTCTTGGAGGGAAATACCAAGACATCACACTTTCCTCCTCTCAAACTGGCTGCCAAATGCTATTTGTTTTTAGCAATATCTTCTTTACTGTTTCTCATAATCACAAAACACTTCCTTGGGCTTTTCTGTACAAATGCATCAAAACTCAAAGGTGTGGAGAGTTTCACTGAAGACTCAGTGGATGACTGCTTCATGTGGCCAGCTGAGTGCAGAGGGGAAGCAGAGCACCTCCTTGGCTCCTGCTGCAAAGGTTCATCAAGCCCCTGGAAAAAACACCTCAGCCTGTGCAGCTGCACTGCTTTGTGAATCATGCGTAAACCACGCCAGGCCATGAATCTCAGTCTCAAGCCCCTGAGAAATACTGGGCAGAGTGGTTTGTCTTTGCAGCAGGCAGGTAGGGAAGCAGCCAAGAGGTTGCATAAGTCCATCTTCTCCAGGTTTGCAATTGCACCTGGAGGGCAAGGGAGGTCAGAAGACAGAAAGCAAAGGCACTGGGAGGAGGTAGTGGAGAGCCTTAGTCAAAAGTGGTGCAAGGTTTTGGACAGAGCCTTGGTTGAACCTCTGCACCTAGCTCCTCACAGGATCCCAAACAACAAGAATTTTGCTTGAATTCAGGCTACTGGCATCAGGTCCTGCACGATCATGCCTTCCTCTAGTGCTTTTCCTCTGTCCTCTTTCTGCTACAAAGCCTAAAACCACCTGGACATTTGCTTGTAACACCATGGGATAAAGGGTAAAAGCAGAGGGGCTGGCTATTCTGAGTGCTTTTTAACCCGGTTCTCCCTTTTGAAAGCCTCTTATAGTAGGGTTTTAAATTGGTTTAGGTACAGAGCCTGAATGTGATAAGATGTTAGTTAACATGATGACATAATCAAGTCACTTTGATTTCTCCCCAGGCAAACCTCTCTGCAGTCTATTAAAATGAAATATGATGCCACTGCCATTTCCCTCAGCTGTAGTCAAGGAGATATTTGTTTTAATTCAGCACAAGATTGCCCCACAGGCTCCTATTTCTACTATCTGTATTGACGTTTGTAATTTATTGCCCTTTTACAATACACACTAAAAGGATGTTGTATTTGCCAGGCTGGCTTTTGAGAACTTCATCTCCAAATCAGTCTGTATAGGATACACTGAAATTGTTCTCTGTCTGTCATTAATGTACTATGTCATACAATATTAACACAGGCTCCATTCGTTTCTCAGGCAGCCTTGGGTTTAGTAAGGGACACAAATAGAATACAGCATTTTCACACAATATGGTCATATTATCCTGGGTATGATTAAAACAGAGGAGCCCTCTTGTCCCAGCTTGTATAAATGTTCAACATGTTTCTGATTAGCTGGCACTTTGCCTTCAAATATAAATGACCTGAGAAGGTACGAGGAACCAGACCATAGATGATAGTACGTGTTACTGTTATGTTTTATCCAGCAGGGTTGCATTTCATTAAAAGGTGCATAATTTATGAGGCATGTTGGGACGAAAGATGCTGCAAAAGTTCAAAACCCTGTTTTAAACTCCCAGTTTAAGCAAGCCCATGAGAACTGGAGCTATCTGAAGGTTACAGGTACTGATGCCATGTGAAACGGCACTCGGTGTGATCCACAGGTCAGAGTAGGTGATGCAGGCAGCTACTTCCACTCTTTCATCTAATACATTTTCTATTTGGCAAATCTGAGTTTTGTAGAACTAGACTTTTTCAAAGGGAGAATGACAAATTGATGAGATATTACAATTTTTCAATTAGATGAATTGAAACAAAAAATTCATTTTGGCATTGATATGTCATAACATTATGATTTGATTGAGTGTGTCCTTTCTACTGTGACTGATTCCACTTTCATTTCTCCCTTTCCTGATTTTTTTTTTTTGACTGGTTAATACCTCAGTATCTTGTCCTGCTTTGAACCCGGAACATTCCAGACATTCCCAGAAAAAGAAACTTTTCCTAGCAAGGCTGGTGGTTCACTCCCACTGTCATGTATGTGGTTTTTCAGCCTGAGATGTGAGGCCCTGCAACCCGGTGCTGTGTTGTATTCTGGTGGTTACATATCTCACCGTTTCTTTTGGAGAGCAAAACAGCAGCAAAACTTGGCCCCACCACATACTTGGAATCAAAGTATTATTATATGCAACTAAATCTTGTGCAGCATTTTATATTTCTTAAGGCCAAAGAGTAAAGTGAAAGAAAAGTAAAACCAAAAATGCTGGATGGAAAAAGAGCTGTTAAACTAATTCAGATCAGATTCCTTTGAGACATGGCTGAGGATTTATAGTTGGATCTCATTGTATCTCAGTTTGTTTGAGATACTTTAGTGAAGCATCAAGGAGATGCATAAAACCCCTTCATCTTTCCTATCCATCTCCTTTTACTCTTGCCCATCTCAAAGGCTCGGCTTATTAGAAAAATACAATAAAAGACTAATTGCAAAGAACGGGGGATTTTAATGACTTCATTTACATATAGAGAATTAGTCTAAAATCAATATTAGGCTGTCAGAAAGGAGGATTAGCTGAATGTTTTTTATGGGTTTTTGTGTCAAGGAACTGTAAGTTTAAGCAATGCTCTTTGGGATTACTTTCCTCTTCCTTCCCCAGCAGCCCATCCTCATTCATTTCAAGACTTTTTTTTCCCCATGGAAATTCAAGTATAAAGGGAACTTTTAATGTTTTCTTTGTATTTGTGGCAAAAAGCTGACCAGTTTTATATGTAGATCCGGTTGTCAGATGGTGTCAGGAAGGGATAGTGCTTGTGTACTGAGAGCCTAAAGTCAAAGCTGAGAAGGAAACACTGAAAAATACGTTGACTGTTTTGGAGGAACAAGGTTGTCTTCCCTAGATGTGGCCATTGCTGGTGCCTTAGAGAGGCACATAGTCACATCCTGAAGACTGGCCTCAATAAACCTGTTGCAGTTAATCTTTCATCACCTTGTGAGCAGTACCTGGCTTAAGTTTCCAAGCAGAGCACCAGTGAAGTGACCCACCGGTTTCCAAAAGTTACACATTATTTTCAATTATCTTTCTTTACTGCAAAAGCTGTTGTAACAGACTTTTCTCTCATCAGCATGGGGTTCTGTCCCCCTCCAGGGTAAAACCAAGTGGCAAAGTGAAGTGCTGTCCCAGCTGCAGGACACTTGCCAGGTACTGATGTGGTGGGCTGGCCATGCCTTTTGCATGGAGCAAGCATTGGCGAGGGCCAACACCACCCCATTGGTCCATCTTGCTGAGCCTGGAGGGCAGCCAGCTCCCCTCCCTGCCTTGGTGCAGGATAAACTGTAGTTCAGGTCCTGTGTCTCTCAGTACCATGTGTAAAATGCCATACATGCTAATGCCATTGCCTAAATAACAGTGAATTCCTGTAATTTCCATGGAAGTCTCGGGAGGCTTTTTTTGCTCCTGGAAGGGGCCGGTAGAGTCTCTGTAGTTAGTGCCAGTGATTGAGCCTCTGCGATGGGATGTGTGTTTGCTCTGGGCTTTGCCATCTTACCAATCACTCTGATTGCTCCATTCCTTCTCATTCACTGCTAGCTGAGAATCCCAATTCTCCATTAAAATTACTTTTCTATTTAAAATACAAGATTAAAAAGAAGTTGTAAAGAGCCTAGAACTCCCACTTGGTCAGATGCCATGAAAAAGGGAGTTATTTTATGTAAAACATTGAAGTGAATGGACAAAATGGAAGGAAAAAAAGCCTCTGTGACTTCAAGTGGGTAAAAGGAGTCACTTTGGATAATCAGTAATTTGATTTTCTTCCTGAGGCTCAATACAGCCACTGGATTTACAGTCTTCTTGTTTGAGATGTTCAGAGCACAGGGAGTAGATCAAACTGTTACTGACTTTTGGATGAAGAGGTGCAAAGAGCTTGTTTCAGTTTAGGTGATATATGGAAAAAATCTTACGAAGTTCCCCAAGCAGACTTACTAAGGACCCACAATATATCTCTTCCTGCTGTCTCTGTTCCATGCTGGAACTGACTCCACTTGCCCTTCACACCGTCTCTTGTCCCCCAGCATGGTGGTGTGGGGGCCTTCCGTGGGACTACTCTGTCTTTGGCACAGTGCTCCAGATGGCAAGAGCCCTCCCACTTTTCCCTACAATTTGAGCTTCACCTTCACTTCTGAGAGATGGCAATTCACATTTCACTGGGCCACCCTTCAACACCTTCCAGTACTCCAGCAGCTGGCTTGCATGCATCCATTTGTACTCAGTTCATGCTCCTGGACTCGAAATATACAGGTCGGGAGGAAGGGAAACCTGAGATTTTGGAGAATGCAAAGGCCATTTAAAGAGTTGCCATTACATTATAGTGATATAGATCTAGTCTAAACTGGGAGAGATGTGGCTCTGCAGAGCTGCTGCTATACAGAGCTTGTATAGACCTCATTTGTAGAACATGAACATGGATCCAGATGCTGAACCCCCGGATTTCTGCAGCGCTTTGGCCCAGCTTTGCAGTGCCTGTTTTTGCAGGTCCCTCCTGAGCCACCAGTGAAGTTCTGTTGATTTGAGATGGACAATGTTGCTTTAGATTCATCATACAATTCAAGAATATTTTCCAATCATGATACAGTCTGGGTTAGTTTTCAATTATCCAAGCTTAAAGACATAAAGAAAAGAAAAAATGTCTTAAACCCAAAGATACTTATTTAGTTGTACATCAAGACGAACAGTTTTTCATCCTGTGTTAAGATTTCTCCCAATACATACATAATAAAGCTTAGCAAAATAAAACAGTATCTCTTTTCATGTGTGCTAAGGCTGATTCATCACTGACGTGACCATTGTTTCCCTTCCTGCCAAGGGAGGAGATAGCTCAGTCTTTGATCTTCAGAGTGACTGGGTATGGAAAAGCCCTAATAAGTCCATATTCTTTTTTTTTTTTTTTTTTTTTGCCTTATCTGCATTGAGAGAAGGGTCCTTCTATATCCTTTTTTTATATCAAACTGCCTGTTAAGCTTGATCAAAGGTTTTGATTTCTGTCCCCCTTCTAGAGGTCTTCCTACTCTGTGGTGGATCTACACACAGGTGTTGGTGTTCCATGTCAGGATGAAAATTGGCATATGTGAAGCCTTCAAGAGTGATAACCACAATTCTAACAAGAGTCAGCTGGTTTCCCTTGTGTTCTCCTGAGCTGGCCTACAACTCCTATGGTTGATGGAGGCTATGGATTACCCACTAACCACCATAGTGGTTTAACTGGGCAGAAATGAGTAAGACATCTAGAAACCAGAATGTGGCTTATCTCCAAGTTGGGAATACAGACATAAGGTGCTTCAGTATCACCTCTGATGAGGCATCAAAGTGTCCTAGGAACAAATAGCGAGGACGGATATACACCATGTTCCTCATGTCTGCTCTTCTACAATTACAAATAACTGTGTCATTGACTTTTATTAGATACAGAATGTCCACCTTGAGTCCCACAAAATGCTTCTCTAAAAAGATCAAACTTAAAAGATGTAATAGGAAGTGCCAGAGGCCACAATAATAGTGTTAATTTTATGACTACAGGGGATAAAAATGAGACATCACATTTGAACTTTGCATAAAGAAACGATATTTTTATATAAATGCAAACCAAAGCTCAGAACATTTTGACCGAATATTATTTAGTGGCTCTTGTTCTCTCCCAAACAGGATGTTCCAAACACGGACAGATCCTTTATCTAGAAGAATATATCCATCAGAGAATCCACTTGCCCACCTCTTCTGTTCATAAAATATGTAATTTCTCAGTCGTCATTCACACTCGTATTATTGCATTGATTTCATCATGTGTAGCTGATGAAAATGGTTCCATTCAGGCTAAATTTGAGAGGAGAAGCAAGGACAGGCATGTGCGGGGGGAACTGAGCTCACAAAGTGAGCCATAAACCATGCTAATGCCCAGAATTTTCTAGCCATACAGCTATACTATGTATATGTAGACCAAAATGATGCTAGCAGTTAATTAAACCATTGCCAGCCTCCTGTTATAATACATATTAATTGTTAATGCTAAAATAGCTGAATGTACCTAGACACTGCAAAGAACTTTATGAATTGTGAATTAACTCTCAAACCACCCTGTATAGCTAGAGGGAAATTATTACTTCATCTATTCTATATCACCCACGTTCTGAGTCCTGGTCCTCTGCACTGTCAGTGGACAGGAGACCGTTCATTACTTGTTGCCGGCAGGTTTATGGATAGAACATGAAAGCATAAGTAAAACTGGTATGTTTTGTACTGGGAAAGCCTCTTAATAGGTATTCCCAGCAGCTGTTTACTAAGTGGAAAAAAGAATAAGGAAAAGTAACCAAAATATCTTCTTAATTAACAGTCTCTGTTGAAGAAGAGCAGTGTGATAAATGGGGACAGTCCTTTGGGACTAACTGATGTCCAGTGGTTACTCTTGTGGTCAGGACCGTTTTCATCTCCATTTTCCTTGCCTCATCTTCCAGGCAGTAGGCCAGATTAGGTCTTTGCCTGTAGCATCTCTGCTATCCAATATCTCCTCCCTATGTGGGCTCCTCCTGCCAGTCATTGAGCTGCTTTCCAAACTTCAGTGAGCAAAGCGGTAAGGGGCATCTGGAAAATTGTTTGTGGACAGCAGATAAGATCGGGGTGCCTGCTCTCTCCTGGAGCACCCAAGCCTGGGGAGGGTGTGGAGGTGCAGACCCACACCTCAGACCTCCCACTGGAACTCTGTGTAAGGCGCAGATATTTTGATTAAGCACTTTTCAATGGAAGAAGTTTCTTTGAAGCTTTGGGTTTTTTTCAGACAATGCTATGCTTTGCTTATTTGTCATTCATTAGCTCCATCAAACAAGAGCATGAGAAAACAAGATGTGTGTGTACTCTGGAGATCCCAAAGTCAGTCATACGACCCCCTTTCTCAGCCAGGCAGGGCAGGCTGTAGCCGTGGTGGGGATGGGAATGGGAGGGTGGGTGTATGCATGTGGAGTGTGCACTGCAGAGGCTTGCCAGATGTGACCTTCCTCCTTGCCAAGTTGTCTCCAAACTGGTGAGTACATCTGGGGAGCTGCCCCTTTGCCTGTTCTCACCACAGATGGAAAGACTGAACAGGGGAGAGGATCCTCCTCACAAATCCCCAGTGCAACTCCAGGACAGGGGCAGAGGAGAGGGTTTAAGGCGCTGGGAAGGAGGAAGGTGCCCTGCCAGCACGTGTGGGTGTTCTCCTGGGAGGATTTGGGAAGATTTTCCATAGGTGACAACCAGCCGCCTGTGCAGGCTGCGGTTCTCAAACCATTCCTATCAACCCTCAGATGGGAGAAATCACAGCCAGTTCATCTGATGTTTGAATCAAATGAGGTTACATTCAATAAAAGAAATCCAAGGAGCGTTGCAGGCCCCCTTCTGCTGCTGCTGCCGCCTGTGGGTTTGTTGTCAAGGTTGTTAAACAACCTTGACAAATGTTCTTAATAAGTGACAGGCTGCCTTGGCAGGGTTTCCATGCACATCAAACGTGCTGCTTGAGGTTAATCCAGCCATCCTGCTCAGGAGGGATGGGAGAAACTCCTCAGGCAGAACCTCATGTTTCATGGGATTGGGGCCACCCTGCAGTGGGGATGTCCACATGAAGCCACAGAAGTCACGGTCCCGTGGATACAAATGGCAGGTCTGATGGGGTGGTAACATTTCTTTGCTTATTTATTTTTTTAATCCTTGCAGCTGCAATGTGTTAGGGCAGACCTGCCAGTGTAATTTTCTGTCCTTGGTCAGTATGTCACATTTTTTGTGATGGCCCTTTATAGGCCACATTATCTTCCCTTCTATTACTTAAAAATCTATTACCTTTTTATGCATCAGTTCAATCTCCTTTTCTGCAGTGAACTGCTTTGTGGTAGGACATGGAGGTTCAAAAATGCTGCAGCTGTGGATTTGGCTTCCCCAGGAGCTGAACTGATGCAATGACTTTTTATTTAAGCCAACCTTTAAATTTTGAGGCTACAGAGAAAATTTTCATTGAGGCAAGTTATGCCATTACTGCCATGGTGGGAGCACTTGCATGCTCTCTGAAGCAGGTTCTGCTGCTCCAGAGAAGGGATGTTTTATTGAACACCCCCGGTCTTATCTGATGTGGCAACTCCTATGTGTACTAAGAGAATTTGCATGCAAAAAATAAAATCTGTGGCTGGAGTTGTCTGCGTCCAATACAGATATTAACTGGGACTCACTGATGGCAAGTAAAAAAGGGGAAATTGAGTCTGAAGAAGTCCTTGATGGTTTTGACAGTTTGTGCCCTTTTAGACATGAAAAAGATTTTCTAGTCTGTCAGGATCAACATTGAGCTGAGCTCTGCACAACTGGTCGCACCGTCATTCATTAGCATAGTACACAGAGGCAGTGATTTGAAATTGCCCTGCCACTAGATTTTTGCAAGTGTTTTTTCCTTCCTCCCCTGCCCTTGGTTCAGTAACCAACATTCTCTCAGTCTCAGCAGAGCCCAAATATTAGTTGCAGATAATGGTAAAAATCATCAAAAGCTCAAAGGACATGCTTTTCCCTTTGTTCTGCCCTGACAGTCAGAGTCTGGTATTAGGCACTGTTGTCCCAGCTGAAGGCTGAGACTGCTGGAAGATGAGAAACAGGATCCCTGGCCTCCTCTCCAATTGCAGAGCCCTCAGATTGCAGCTCTGTGGTCTTATGTGTAATAGTATAATTTATGTACTATTTAAGTCTGCAAGACTTACAGTTGGACAGAGGCATTGTAGTATGATTTGTCTGTGCAAATACACATTTTCATGCACTTACAGGTTAAGTTTTAGTGGTTGAAGTTGGTGTAATCATTTCATTGGATTTACAGCCCTCATGACTAGTAGATAACTGCCACTGTGTGAGTGCCTGTGTAGCACATGGGTGTATCCATATATGTTTCCCTGCCTTGCACAGAGCCTGTCCACTCATATGCCAGTGCCAGTTCCTGTTTCAATCTCAAACAAGGATTTACCAGCCATGGCAGAGCAGCAGTGAGGATTCCTGTTACTGAGAATTAAATTACTTTTCAGAATAAGCTGCGGTGGAATGATCCCCAGCACCCTGTGAGGCAGTGACATGCATAATTAAAAACCAAACTACTTGTGTCAAGTAAATGAACAGAGCATGTCTTGTCAGCTTCCTACTTTGACTTTTTATTTTTTTGTTATTGTATGTCAACCCTTGCTTTGGAGTTCATAAAACTCAGTCATTTGTGATGCCTCTCACATCATTAGTATGGCAAACACAGCAAGAATCAGCTTTCTTGTGATAATAAAAAAACAAAGCACAGCAACAGCCAGACTGGGTCAATCCTGTATTCCCATCTCATCCTGTAGCTTGCCCATTCAGAGTAGACAAAAAAATATTCTCTAGCAGATAGGATTGAGATAATCTGCCAACCTTACCCCATTTGTGTGCTGTCAGATAATTTAGCACTCTGTTCTGTTTCCTGGCCCAGTTTCCCCAGTTATTCACACTGAATGGATAGCAGCTTGCTCCCATGCTCTATTTTGGAGTGAACAACCTGGTTCCCCTGGGTCTGTCAGGGTAGCAACCATTCCCCAGGAGGCAGTACAGAGGAGAGAGCCAGACAAGTGTGGTTTCTTCCAGTCCTTGTGCAGTCCTCCAAAATTATCCTAGCAGGTCTTGTATCCTCTTACATTCCCCCAAGCTATAACCCAGGGCAGGCAATGCTTGGTCCCATGCTCTAAAAACATCACCACTGGACTTCACCATGACCCTCTCATTATTTCAAGGACTTTGACCTGAAGAAACATGCAGCAACTAACAATGGTGTGACAGAGCCACAGGAGCCCCTTGTACGGCCCAGACTTGTGGGCCAGGTGCCATGCAGACACAGCAGTGTGCCTTTGCAGGGTGTTGCCACAGCAATTTGGACACAAGCCCATCTCTACAGATCTGGGTGGACTGGGTACGTGTAGCATCCTGCCTGTTGCCTGGGCTTGAATGCTCACCCAGGTTTCTCTCGCACAGCTCTCAAGAACATGGCATCTCTCTCCTGTCTCCAGTCCTTCTGCTTGCCACATGTGCCACATGTTACATGAGTGTCAAGTTGAAACTTGAGCCCAAGAGAGAGAAAAATGCAAATAGAGACTCTTAGGTGCTGGGTGGGGGAGAATCCAAACTGATCAGCAGTCCAACATGTCCCCTAAAATTGCTCAGAATCTCACAGAAATTTCTCTTATCCTGAAAATCAATAAAAGCCAATTAGCTAGAGGTTAGAAAGGGTCCTTGCTGATAAGCCAAACAGACACTTGGCTTCTTCCATTCACCTGCCAGGCTCATTAACAAAATCTGAATCAGTTCCAGGAACCTGCTTGCTGCTTCCCCTTGGGGCTTGCCCTTCCTCCCAGCTCTCATAGCCCACCTCTGTCAAACAGAGCACTTTGGGCAAATCACTTAGCTAGGCAGCTTTCAAACCCACTCTCAAAGGAGAGCTGGGTTGGGAAGATTTGACTGAAGATGGGTTAGGAAATAAAAAGAGAAAGCAAGGACACAGAGGGGCTCTTCCAAGGGGAAATAGTTATTAAGCTGCTGGAGAATACAGCAAAGAAAGGTCTGTATAAAGAATTAGCTGCATGAAAGTCCATCCACTTTTTATAGACTTACCTTGATTTTTTCACACTCCAGTACCATTATTAACTGTCTGAACCCATATTTCTGAACAGAAAAGATTTATGTATCTAAAAAGCATATAGGTTTGAAAAACTCAGGCCTTACTCTGCTCTCAGTCTCATTGCATCTACACGGTGACTGCAGTCAGGATGCAGGGTGACAGGCTCTGCTTGCTTCTTCGAGGACTGTGGTCTTGCATTAGTATAAAGCACATGAGATGCTACAGCAGATCATTTCAAACCAATGCAACTGTCTTCTTTGGCAGAGCAGCTAACTGACCTAATAGACAAAAGGGAAGGAATGGGGATGCAATGCACTATCATATTAGTAAGCTTTTTGAGAAGTCTCCACAAGGAACTCCTATCTGGGCAAAAGGGGGCTGGATTATATTAGTATAAGGTGGGAGGACACATACTTAAAAAAATCATCCTCTGCATAGCAGTGTGTTGCACTTAAATGGGGAACAGACTCTGAGGAATCTTGAGCAGTTTGTCTTGAGTCTGGTTCAAGCCAATGTTTTCATTAATGATGCATGTGATAGTAGACTGTACTCCCAGAAAAATGTGTGGATTGTGCCAAATTCAGATTTATTTTGAAGAATATAGTCAGAATTCAAGTATCACCTTGATACATTGGAGAAGTAGTCCAAAATCAATAGAGTAGAATTCAAGTAAAGATGACTTTCTCATGAATTACGCTCTAGAATGAAAACTTAAATGCACAGATAGAGAATGAAAAATATTGAAGGCAGCAACACTGCAGGAAAGAAACAGGAACTTGCAGCAGACCACAAATTGAACATAAGTCAGGATTGCATGGGTAGCTTATAAAAAAGGCGTCTTTCATTTGGGCTCTGAATGGATGCTGTTGGGGAGGAGGGGTTGTTATTGTGGTCCTCAGGCAGAGGACTAGAGCCAGTTCTGGGCATTGTGCTTAAGAAAACCACAGGAAAAGTGGAACAAAAGAAAGCAAGGAGGAAAAAAGAGGTCCAGCGGAAAACTGTAAGGTTTAGAGGGGAAAATATGAAATATTTGGAGGATGGAGTGCATTTATTTTGTTTTTTCTTAGAAGAGAGAAGGTCAAGTATGGCACAGAGGCATGAAGGTTGACAGGCAGGAGAACAGCATTCACAGACACAGAAATTGTTCTTAGGATGCTTGTGACCATTGTTCTGTTTGACCATTGTGGGAATGGCAAAAAACCAACAGGTTCAACTCTCAGCAGCAAAGGAAGGAAGAACTTCACTAGCTAGGGGACCACAGGACCAAGTAGTTAGGGATATTGTGTACGTTTAAGACCATTTTAAGAAGGTATCTGTAAGGATTGGTTTTGGTATATTTGCTCCAGCCTCAGAGCAGATAGACAGATTTGAGGTCTCTAGAGATAATTCCTGGCCCTGAAGTCAGTGATTTATATGACAGCAGTATTTTCACATTAAAATGATGCTCGACTGCTTGAGTGTCTTCTAAGCAAAGACATTTGGAATCATATTCTGTCCTCATCTGTACATCTGCAGTCACTGAATTAATTTCTGTATATGCATAGCAGGCTGTAGGTACAGGCCTGTTGCTGACCTGGGATGGCGGGCTGTAGACAGTCTGTGTATTTTAATTTATTCAATTCCTCTTCTTCCACTTTTTGAGACCTGTTTGATTACCAATGGCATTACAAGCCATTGAGCACTGTTAATAACCCCAGTTAATCACAGAAGCACATTTCCCCTTGAAAGAGTTCAAACGGTGAGAGCGAACACAGCCAAGTTTAATGCCTCCACTGCAGAGATGATGTGCTCCCTGCCCTGGCTGCTGGGCTTCACTGCGGGGCTGTCAGGACCAGGTGAACAAGAGCTGCAAATGTTTAGCACCTCTGCAAGTTGGCTGTCCTGTAGTTTGGTTGCTCAGATGAGGCTGAAGATTTCACACGGTTTTGCACCAGGATAATAATTATCATCCTGTTTTGCACACAGAAATTTGTTTTCTGTATGTTTTTTGTTGCATTAGAATTCAAGCCTCGTCCCACATCCTGTTATTATTAATGAGCCCTGTGTATATAACGTATCATAGCCACTTAAAAGTCTTTAATAGCACTAACAGTTAGGTTACTTACAGATCTTTATGCATCTTCTGCTTCATCTGCTTCATTACAACACAGATTTCCAATAGTATTTGGATGTGGAAAGATGCTTACAGAAGCTTTGTGGGATTTACAGTTGTGCCTAAATGACTTAGGTTCCTAATTCCCTTTGACACTCAGTGGGAGCTAGGTGCCAAAGCTGTTTCATAGCCTTAGTAAGTAAACTAACTACATGTCAAAACTGCTAAATATCTGTCTTGGGAGATGGGCATCCCAGCATGTACTGTATTCTGGTATAGTGTGTCTATGACAGTAATTAAAGTAGGAAAGACTGATGCTTTTAGGTCCAAAAATCCAGGGCTAGATTTCCACTTGTGGGCATCCACTGTGATATTACATATACAGATCTGAAGCCATTAAACCTGGGGCTTATGACTGAACTGATGACAAAATTTAAGGAACCACTCAAAATCAATTAGTTTTAATGCCAAGGGCCTCTGACCCTCAAACCTGAAACCACATCTGGCACAGAAAATGGCATGGATTCATTCCAGGCCAGACTTAGAAAGATATGAGCTACGAAGCAAAGTAGCTGCAATGCAAAGGAAAGGAAAATGTTACTTAAAAAATGAGATTATTAATATTCATGCAGGTGCTAAGAAGTGACATTTTGATTCCCTAACACCAGTATTAGCATTTTGCTTTTTGTCAGCAAACTTGAATTGATTTTTGGCTCAGTTTTGCCCTTTGAGGTAAATCCGTGGTAATAAAGTTGTACTTTCACAGCTTACTGAGTGTGCATGCATGCGTTAGAAAAAGGTGGCTGTTTCGATGTAAAATGAGAGCCTATATAAAAAGTAATGTAGCAAGAACCCTTTTAGTAATAGCCATTTCTGTTAGCTACTGGTTTGTATTTTCATGGTAGCTGGATAGCCTGGGGCCAGGAACATGCTGGATAGAGAAAAGTTAATCTTCCCAAATTTGGATGGAAACTCAGGTAGAGGGACCCTGGAAGGCGGCCGGAAGGATCAGCAGGATGCTTGGACGGGCAGCGCCAGGCTCCGTTACAGCTCCGTCCCGCAGGAAAAACCAGCTGCAGGGGCAGTGCCTGGAGTGGGGCTGTCACAGCACAGAGGTCCCCAGAGTAATTACTTGGGAGCCACAGCTGTGAGAGGTTATTTGCCCTGCTGTTGAGGTTATTTGTCTCGGTTTAAAGAGCTGCACAGCAAAAATACCATTATTGGCAAAAGATCTCAGAAGAACGAGTATCTTGCAGCGCAGTTGAGCATTCACTGCCTGCTGATCAGTTGTGGGACCTTTACGCTTTGATTAGAAGCTGAGTGTGACACTTTTTGTTTTTAGAAACTCCCAATTTAAATTAATCAAGCACAGGAGCACACTCTGGCTGGCAGGAGACTCAGGAAATCAGCTGGGAGCCAGGTGATATCTCCAGCTCTCATCTTGTTTCACTGTTATTGCCATTGCTTTGTGACTCTTGATTTGAAAAACATTGGCTTAGCAGAAATGGGCTTGTCACCTGTCCAAATAACCAATCTCCAATATTCTGAATGTCTAAAGGATTTTCACTAGGAATGACTGAAGGGTTCATCAATAATACAGAAACAGCATTTAAAATACAGAGGATAGTTTTGTCAAGGGATCTTCAAGGTCGGGGAGATCAGAAAAGTTTTACCCATCTGTGCGTAGTGTATTTGTCTTCTTTGAAGGCATAGAAAATTGCAATTAGTATTATACCTGTATTGACAGAACAGCAGGGAAATCCTGCTGTCAGCCACAGCCAGCCACAACCTAACTCCTCCCTGGCAGAAGTGGAAAGCTTCCAAGAACAACCTCTGGTGTCTTCACCTAACACCGAAGTGGTTGCAACTTTGCAGAGGCACCATCCGACCAAGGTGAATGTTCAGAATCTAGTGAGGTCCTTGATGCTTCCTTCCAAGATGGAGACAATGCATATTGGTGTTTTTTCCAGTCTCCACAGCATCAATAAAATATTCAGACTTCAGGAATCATTGCCCTCAACACTCCTCCGCTTACAGGAGGGATGACTGACATCATAAATTCCCCAGAGAAGCTGGTCCCTGGTTTCTGTGCCCCGAAGTGATAAGGAGACATACGCACTGCAATGAAATCTTCTCAGACAGACCAAGCTGCAACACCACTTCCATTGTCTCAATGAGTATATGAATTTGGACAAAATCAAACCTAAAAAGCACAAACCTTGTAACCCACTGGCACTGAATTTGCTGTCTGTGCAGAGACCCTCTGTTAAAAATGTGCCTTTCTCCTGGAGCTGTCAGGTTCCCTGCTTTGTCACAGAGCC
Source organism: Elanus axillaris (assembly GCA_026212715.1). Lineage (NCBI taxonomy): Eukaryota > Metazoa > Chordata > Aves > Accipitriformes > Accipitridae > Elanus > Elanus axillaris. The sequence continues at coordinate 29,042,666 of JANZLQ010000089.1, forward strand.
ACCCTGGTGTGACGGGACATGGAGGCTGCGGCTCTGCCAGCCACACTCCTTCCTCTTTTCCATCCGTACCAGGCCCTGTCCAGATTATCTTTTAAGATTTTTTAATTTTTTTTTTTTTTTTTGTGGCACATGGCTTTATCAGTTTTGGTAAAAAGATGACAGATGGGAAGCAAGGACGTGAATGCATCTGCTGGACCCTGTGCTGGCTTAGGGGTTTGCTGTCTCTTGCTTTCTCACAGCAGTGGCAATGTTGCCTTTGCCAAGGTCTAGTCTCAGTGTGGTTGCCCTCGGAAGACTGTTGTTTGGATAAGGTGGGAATTTATGTGCAAGAGTTACTGAAATTCTCTCTGGTGACCTGCTTTTAAACACAGGGATAAACAGAAGAGAGGAGATGCCTCTGCTTGAAGTGGTCCAGGCACATTTTGCATTATCTGTGTATTTTTAAGCTAAAGACGTGATGAACCCAGTAGCTGAGGGGGATGATTATATGACAGCAATTTCCTACTAAGAGGAAAAAAAATGCTGTGGGGTAGTGGATGTAAGTCCACATTACCGAACCAGTGGGATTGTCTTTTGGGGGAAGGGAGAGTTGAGGTTACTTTGTGTTTCAATTTCTGGTTGTCTTTTCCAGTTGAGCATCGGGCTGCCTGTAGTGCTCTCCCAGCTTTTGGATTGCCATCACTACGTGCTGCAGAGGAGAGCAGCCAGTCCATAGCACGTGAGCTCTGCTCTCCTGCTCTTTTCTTTTCTCCTAAGAGCAGTGACAGCCTCCTTGCACTGGGGCCATTATGTGCAAACCCCATTCAGTCCTGGCGATACATTTGGGGTCTGAATTTCTGAGTACGGTTGCTCCTGACCATCAATCTCTGCATGCTGCCTCTAACTCTGTCCTTCCTTGAAAACAGCTTTTTCATGGAAATTAACCTGTTTGGCCAAAGATTCTCACTGTTGCCCTTTGGATTATTTTCAGCTGAGTGAGTTTACAGCAACAGCAATGAACTGTCATGTGTTTGGGCAGGAGCCACGTCTCTGCACCACTTACCAGCTGTAGCAAGGTTGCGTGTGGTGTGGAGAAGTTGGGGGTAGACCCGGGGGTTCCTGGCTGCAGAAGTGTGGCAACAGGACAGGACACTCCTTTTTCACACCAAAATTTCCCCCAGGCAGAAGCAGAGAGGTTTGGCCATTGCTGAGGTTTCATCCAGAGTAGCAGAAATCCCATGCAAGCAGCCGCTGCACATGTGTAGACAGCACAATATATACTTGTCAGCCTGGTGTATCTAAAATGCAGCATGTGTTGAACTCCTACAGCCTTTTTATGCAGCACCTGTACAGTACTGATGCACTAGGACATGCTGAATATATATGTCTGCTGCATGAGTTTCTATTTCCCGCAGGGGAGTGATGGGAATGGATAAGCCTTAGCACAGTGCGGCAAGCACTCCCACGTCCCACGAGGCAGTAGGGATGGCGTAGCTCCGGGGCTGCCCTGCTTGCCAGCAGGTGGGTCAGGGCTGTGGAAGATCCCCCCAGGAGGATCCCTGCTGGCTCTCAAGGTGGTTCAGGAAGTGCAGAGCCTGAATATCTGCTTCTGCAGAGGCTCTTCCCCAAATTCCTACCATTAGCACTAAGGGGAGGTGATGAGGGCTGTTTATGTACCATGGTTTGCACGTATGAGAGCAAGGTGTGTGTGGGGGGAAACCCCTGCGTCACCCCATGGTGGGCACAGGATGCCTTCTTAGCCCAGGCTGGACCAGTTCACAGTTCCTAGCTCCAGTGTTGTCCTATGTGATTAGGCTACAAGCCAAGGAGCCTCTCTCTGTCACTGCTCTGTGCTGTGATGCAGGATTGCAGCAGAGACAGGGTATTAGATGTGCTGAAATCAGTGGCATGAAACTTAGTTCACATGTGCAGCACTTAGAGATTTCTTGCTGACTGCCTGGGCTGAGGTTCTCTATGTTGGGACAAGAGGTTGACAGTGACCTTGGTCCTGGTACCTTCTTGCTCCATCATGCCAGCGAAGTTTCCCATGGGAAAACAGTATGTCCCTTTCTCATTACACTTAAAAAGCTCTTTTCCTGTCTCACGTTTCTGTATGATGGAAGTTGCCACAGAGAAGTTGCTTCTTACAGTCAATTGAAGTTGAAATGGAGGGGGGTTGTTTCTAAATGTTTATAGAGTATGGATGGCATAGTGTGTGTGACCTGTGCCTCAAGGACCTACCTATCAGAGCAGCTGAATTTCTGGGTCATCTCATTTGTTGAAAACCGTGGCTCAGGAACAGAAGCTTGCTGTGGTGAAATAAAGTGCCAAGGAATAAAGAAGGAGGAATAAGAAGTGGGGAAAAGATAATGTAAGTTATGAACTGAAGGAAGGGGAAGAAGCTGGTATGATGTGACGTTGCCCATATTGTGAGACTGAAGAGACAAGTTGTTTGGTGATTTTAGAGCACACTGGTATCCTGAAAAGCATGGGAGACAGCACATCCCTTTCCCAGTCCGAACAGCCCTAAGAAGAAACACCCTGCAGGGTCATCCCTGAAAGGGCTAATGTCAGATATAATGAAGATGAAATCACTGTGCTTCCCTGCTGTCCCCAGCACATTTCTCCTGGAAGTGCAGTCAGTGCAGTTGTTCTGCATGACCTGTGAATGCCGACACATCTCCCTGGTGCCCTGTCCCCGAGTGCACACCTTTAGATTTCAGATGCCTTCTTGGAGCTGCAGATTGCCTGCCACACCTCAGGTGTCCAAGGCTGCTCTGTGGTCATCAGATTTTCATAAATTGTCTAGTTTCAGCAATTCCCCTTATAAACACTCCTGAGTATCTGGCCGCAAATTTTCTTAACCCCACAATATTCTAGTCACCATCTGCATGGCTTCATCCTTTGTTTCCAGCATTCCATAGGGGTGTGGAGCAGCTAATAAAGGGGGAATTTGCTTTACGAATGATTCATGCTGGGATGACCATCATCCTGTTCAGTTCAAAATGAACAGCAAGAGATGGCACAATTAGAACTGCGACAAGAAGAGGCCCTCAAAGCACTGTGGCCATCCCGCATTGCCTGTCATCGCTTTCTCTGGTTTGTGTCATCACATGGAGCCAAGGGATGTCACAGCATCTCATCTCAGGGCCTTTTGAGGAGCCACAGCTTAGAGGGATTGTGCTGGTGAAGCTGTGAGCTGCATCCATCTCTGTTTTGGCTTTTGATCACCAAGAGATGCATGTGTCAAAGTGCAGCAGCAAGAATGACAGTGTGCTTCATTCTTTTGCCTACAGGGACAACAGCCCACTGCTTGAAGCACATGGTGTTCAGGAGCTTGCCACATTGATTAAGGGAAGGCATATCAGGCTTTGACAAGTTACACTGGAGGCGGAACATTGTCAGCTGTAGAGTACATGCTAGCGTATATACTGCATACATAAAATGCTATTTATCTTTGCAAAGGGAGAAGCTGCTGCTGACGATAGGGAATTAATTTCCATGGACCTTTTGGGGCTTTTTGATATGCGTGTGCTCGGCATCACTGCTGAATGACTTTATGTTTCCCAAACATTGATGCTACTACTGCTAGAGTCAGAAAAAAGACACAGGCCATAGCAATGTTGTATCTCAGTGCTGGGGCTCTTGGGCTCAGAAGGTGATGCAGAATGGAGCTTTCCTGCAGACTGGGTGTAAAGGGCACCGTTTTGTGGCTGCAGAGGATCCTGCTCTGTCTGGCATGCCAGTGCCTTCCCATACTGGCCTGAAGCTGGCCGAGAAAACTTTTACACTGAAAGCATTGGGCTGGGATTCAGAAAATCCAGATTCTGACTCTGACACAACCTTTTCAAGGATCTTATGCAACTGGCCTTGTTTATCTGTGTCCTTTACCTCCTCACCGTGGTGGGACTTCCTCCATCCCTTGTAGGACCCTTGTGTAAGTGAGGTGAATGAAAATACTCAGTTGCTCTGCTGGTAGGCACCATTTGTTTCCCTAAAGGGACAAACCTCCACCCTTGCTTGTGGCATTACGGGGTTGATCCTGCTTCTGTCCCGCCAAGCTGCCTGTATGTGAGTCTAGTATGACACAGACAGGTATCATGATGGTCAAAATTACATTTGGCAATTTCTTTTCTCCCTAAAATATCACATTTTCTTTTGCCATTTCCTCCCACCCACCTGGAAATCTTGACACAGGTGAATTCTCCACGGGCCGAGACCTGACAGGAGTGCAGCCTTCCCTGAGCTGGGCAGCAAAATGCAATCCTGGAGCAGCTCTTCCAAGCTGAGCCCCATCACGAAACCTCCCTCCTGTAAATGTTTCCATGAAGCCTCTCCTGGCTCACACCCTTCTTGCCTCTCCTTGGGGACCTATGTCAGCTCCCACACCCTGCTCTGAACACACAACGCCTGCTGCGCTTTGGCCCTCCCATGGGAAGGTGGATACTTTCCCTAAGCACCAGCACACCATCGCTGGCCCCAGCAGGCACAAACCCTCTGGTTCTGGGAGCAAGGAGGAGCTTTCACTCTGTTTGCCCTGGTTTTACACCTTTCCCTCAGCGCTGCTGCTGGCCGCTGCCAGGCTGCTGGTCTGGCTCGCTCAGTACAGCTGTTCTTAAGTCAGTTTTAATAAGCATGTTGGAAACAGAGATGACTGGCTGAAGAAGTCGGTATCCTCAGGAACGTCGCCTCATCGCACAGCATGCCTGTCGTGAGCGTATGTCTGGCGTCGAGGTGAAACCCACAGTGCTGGCTGCGAGGCTGCAGCACGGAGAAGGCTGCCAGCTGCCTGCGAAAAGCAGCTGATGGATCAGCGTTGCCAGCGGACATTGTCCCCTGCATCATGGCCAGTAATTGGTACATGGGGCTGTGCTGTCCTTTTATAATAATCTCTTCTTTTATCGCCCTCTTCAAAGGTGGCTTTGCATACAAGACCAAGAGCAAAACCACAGTTCATTACTTGATTGCATAATTACATTTTGCTACAGTGTAATTTGGTTATGGAGGTAATTAAATGGATCAAGGTCAGCAGTAGGGTTCGGGACACGAGAAGGGGGGGGAAAAAGGCTGGGAACTTTTTAGACCAGAATACCACCTTGTTGGCAACTTTTGCAGCTCAGTTTTTTGTGGCCCTGCTGCTTGTCCCTCTGGCCTCACAGACAAGATGTGATGCTTTTCACATGGTCGCGAGGTGGCTAGCAGCAGCAGCACCATGGCTGGCTGGCTGGCTGGTGGGGTGCAGGCGGTCGGTTTGTTTGAAGAGTTCGCTTGCCTCCCTTGTGGAGCCTTTCCACAAGAGTCTCTCGAGACCCCTAAACCTGACACCTGTGTCACTGGGGGCTTTGGGCTAGATTTTGGCTTGAACGCAGAAGGTTTGTAGCTCTTGGAGCAGTTGGCTTCCAAAAGAGCTTTGTAGAATGCGTCATGGGCAAAAGAGATCAGAGGGTTATAAATGGAGCTTTGTTGAGAACTGGTGGTGTGCCATAGCAAGGACTGGGTCAAATAATTCAGGGAGCCTCTTCCACACTGCATGCTCTCTGTCCCGCTGTATTGGAGCGTGGGCTGTGCTGCACCACGGCAGCTGCTTCCTGGATATGGGTGTTACTGGGTGCACAGACTTTTTTTACCCATTCACAAAATTGGGGAAAGAAAGAACAAAAGGCTTTAGTGTATGTCAAGACTTGTAAAAATGAAGGTACACCCCTCAGAACGGTAACTGAAATGACTTACATGCAACAAAGTTTATGAGAGTTGAGCCCTTCAGAACAACCTAGACTTTCTACAGGCTTCCAGAGCCTGATATGAATAAAGAATTTAATGGCTATTAATGTGAATGCTGCTGATTTTGAATCTCGGTTCCTACTGTATTAAACCCTAGAGCCAGCTCTGCCCTTAAGGAACATTCTTTCTGCAAGGGCTTTGTTTCCATGCAAATGTTATCTGCACCCTCTGAAGAGGCTAGAGCTAAAAAATGGCTTTTGAAAATGTGTAGCTCCAGGATTATCACGCCTCGTTTTTTATCAAATTTACACTAATGAAAAAAAACAAAAGAACAAAACCCAAGACTTTTCAATATCAAAGTTAAATTTAGAAAGTGGACTTTTTAAAGCATCGTTGTCAGTTGAAAGCTTTTTTTTTTATGACCAGCTTAAAAAGCAAAATCTCACAGCTCTCATTATTTTTCTTTTGTGCCTCACATGCCTCATATTTTTTTACTGCCCTCTTCTAAGTTAAATTATCCCCATGGTGCTCTTAGTTTCTGCGTGTTCCTCTAAGTGCATGGGCTTGTTGCATGTATCTCTGTGTGTATTAGCAGTTTGCTGATATGCTTTGGTTAGGCCAGTAGACATGCAGTAGTGTAAAACTAGTAAATAAAGTCCAATGATGTGATACGCATTCTGCCACCTGTCTGATTGAATTTCTGCTTCACAGGTTTTCACCTTCCAAATGCTTTTGTGTTGTGAAATACACTGACAGTCGTTCATGGCTGTGCTGTTCATTGCACTGTGTGACAGATTTGGACAGGGTGGGACACTGTGTGCCTGTGGCTGACCCCAACACTATAGGGGCAGAAGTGACTGTTCAGGTCCATTAGTATAATACATCATCACATAACAGACTTTTGCTAAATCATTCTGCTTGCCTGAAGTCCATGCCTTTGGTTGAGTTAAATCAGACACTTTGGGACAGGTTATCTTTGTTTCTTTTCCTCCTAGCACCAGAAGTTATGTTCCCACAGGACTCCTAATCTTCTCCTTCATTTCCCTTGTTATGAAAGTGATCATATCCATTTTAATTGAAACATTCATGAGTCAGTGTTTATTCCTTGAACAGAATGTGTAGTCCAGCTTTAGTAATTCTTAGAGGATCCAATTCTGCTCTTGTTGCTGCACTAATGATTCAGGACTTAGCATTGATGAAAACATACGAAAACTATGAAATATTGTGGATAATAAGAAAGGACTGTTATGCCATGAGTAAATGGTTTCTCTTTTGTAGGGTTTTTTTTGGTTCGTTTTTTATTTTTCTCCCCCTGTTCTGGAGTAGCACAGAAGAAAACAGTGATATAGTCAGGACAACCCTGAGGTTTTCTTCCCCCTCTCAGTGTATTTGCTAGAACAGATGAACAAGATTTCTTTAAAATTTATCATCTAAGAAAAATATTTTCAGACCCCTGAAGGATCCAGCTTTGACATGTAGTAAACTCCAGGCTTTCTGCAAGCAAGGTACTGAGATTCAAATAGGTGGGCTTAACAACTGACCTTTTTTGTTGTTATTATTGCTAATGTAGCTGTTTCTCTTTATGGATGTTGGTGATAAGTGCTTTTTGGAAGGCTTCTTGTTCCTATATCCAGTGTGGCTGTGAGGCATTTCAGATCATAAAGGAACAATCTGAAGTGCAAACTCCGCATGGCAGGAGAAGAGGACCTTGTGTACAGCTACTACCCAGGTTACAGCATGCTGCTCACATCCCTGTTTTCCAGTGTGTGTTTAAATCCAAGTGCATGCAGGGCCCTCGGCTCCTTTTAAGGATCCCCAATGTGCAGTAGGTCACTGACATTTCACAGCCATCACATGCCTACTTTATTATACCCTGTTGCAGTAAGCCAACTATCCCAGCCATCTCTGGGATTAATGTTTTAGTTCAGACCAGGACCGCATGCACTTCTGGAGCAGTCCCTCCAGTCACCCTCACATACAGCTCTTCGATTTGCACCACAGAGTGGTCTTAGGCTGTGCAAACTAGATTCCTTTTGGCGGAAGCTTGGAAGTGCCCCTAAAGTGCCAGACATTCAGACCATGGGACCAGGTGGCAGTTAGATCAGACTGAACCCATCCTGAAATGTATACAGTGCGAGCATCCAGCCCTTGCCACCAACAGCTTCACTTTACGCATTTGGTCCTGCATTGTAGACCTAGACTCTGTAAGACAAAATAAAGTGTCTACAGATATGATTGGAAACCCTGGATCTCACTGAGACTGCATGCTGCAATAAGTAGCTACAAATAGGAAATCGCAATTTTTAACTCTGGATTGCTTTGTTGATGTATTTTGGGTCATATAATTTAAAGACCATTGCACAGCCTTCTGTATACTAGTAACACAATAAAATGGTCTCCTGCTTTACTGTGCATTGTGCCAAATAGAGTTAGTGTATTATATTACTCTCTCTAGAGTGACTATATTATCTTAGATTGGAAGTTGCAGTCATTAGTTGGCTTCTGAACAAGATCAGATGCCAAAGCTAATCTGAGTTCTCTAGCAAAGTGTGCAACAGAGTGAAAAATTTCACTATAGCCACTACTGCAAAATCCCTGATGATA
>JANZLQ010000089.1:29051069-29063184 GCA_026212715.1 Elanus axillaris
CTGCAAAATCCCTGATGATATACTTCCATCTGTCTAATTCCCGGGAAGCAAAGCGTCAGCTACGACGGGTCACTTGGCTGCATACGCTGGAACAGTCAGATCTAAGCTGTGGCATAGTTCAGGTCCATTCAAACTGTTTGTGCATTGTCCATGGGTTATTTCGCATCAAAAGGAAACTAACAGAAAAAGAAAAGTCAGGTTGTCAGCACATACATATCATGGAAATCCATTCAAGGCATAAATAAGCCCAGTCCTGCCTGTGAAGCTGTGGGCTGTGAGATTTGACAGGTGTTTCAGGCTATGCAGAGACACTGTGATCAATATGTGGATGGGAATTCTATCACAGCAGAGCTGGCTGATCTTCTGAATTCCCAGGAAATAAATGAACAAAGGGCTGTCTGCACTTCATGCCAAACACTTTCTTTCTCCTCTCTTTCTTTCCCAAAAATGTTCTGAGGACCTGGAGGCTCATTCATTCCTCCAGCTGAATATCCCTCTATTGTATACAACCAAAGACAGACTCTTCATACACAATAAGCAATTTGAAGAATATTAGATGGGATGCTAGCCCAAAGTGTCTGGCTCAAGGACACGGAGCCTGGAGGAGTCGGGACCAGCAGAGAAGCCTGCTCTCAGGAATTAACATCCAATGCCTCAGTTATATGACAGGTGTTTACCAACAAACTCTCTCCACTGGCATTAAATGATGCTCAGGACCAACAGAAATGTGCCTGCAAACACTCTTCACAGTCTTCCTTTATAGCAGGTACCCACCTTCACTGGTGGTTAGGATGATGAGCAGAGGGGTTTGAAGTGTTGGGCACGTGGTTTGTTTGGCTGTGGTAAAGCAGCCCCCAGCAGAGATGGGTCAGACACCTCGGGGTCACCCTGGCAGATTTTAAGGAAGCACCATTCACCATTTTGCTGGCTTTGTCAGCAGTAATGTTGCTGGGACCCAGGCTTTGAGGCACAGATCCCAGTGGGTTGCCTTTGGCTCTCCCAGTGGGCAGCAGAGCTGGCCTCCACCCAAGAATATGCGTGAACCTTTTCTTTTCTCTGTGTAGGTGCCACAGCAGCTGGTACAAGGGGGAGGGAAAAACCACATAAATTGTCACACTTCATAACATTGCGTCTTGGTTGTAAGATCCTGCCTGTCCAACACCAGCTCACCCCAGCCTCAGTTGATGCTTGAGACCATAGGGCTTGCCGTTAATTGGCCAGTTGTAGCCAACCTGTCAGTAAGCTGTCAAAATATTAATAATCTAGCACCACTCATTTTCAGGATGGAAGTTTTAGCAGCAAAGAAATTGAATTTCCAGCCCTGGTCATGACAGTTCTGAAATTGTTTTAGTGAAGGAGAGATCTTTCCAGCATTAGGAAAGATAGGGAGAGTGTCAGAGATGGTGTGTTTCCACCGAGTCTCGCGGTTTGAATTTAAGAGTCAAAGCAAAGAGGCTATCTCAGTACATCAGCAGCTTATGGTTGTAATAGGCCTGGTGAGCTCCTTGGCAAGTCCTCTTATCTTCTGCCCACGTGATGTGTTACTTCAAAAAATGAATGACACAGAAAATTGGGCTAAGGCCATTTTCTTTCTTCAGCCCTGCACCACACACCAGGGCTGTACCATCGGGTAAGAACAAGCACAGTTTTGTCTGTGTGCTAAAACACCATCCACCAGAGACTCTGCCTTACAAGGACTGGGACTCACTCACAGTCCCCTTCTCCCTGACATTGTTATAACTGCATTATTTCATTTATGTCGGAAAGAGAGGGTGTTTGCCTAAGAAACTGAACTAGAACCCGGGGGAAATAACTTTGTCTACTAGCTCTGACACCTCTTGTTTTACAGAACACCCAGCAAGCCGGTTGGTCTTTCAGTGTGCAGGATCTCAGCACAAAAACGTAGAAAATAAGAGGTCTTCCTTGTACTTCTGTCATGGTAAGGGCATTTTTATTAAATGCCCAAAGCATTCGTACTCTGGTTTGAGCTTTTGAGGATAATTTTAATGTAAATAATAGCATGATAAATCTAATATTGACTGCTGATTTTCCACTGAGAGGTTTCTTTTGGTTATCAGAAGAAAATAGTGTCACATTTATGAATGTGTAATCATTAGTTTATACATTGTTATTATTATCAACCATAATAAAAATAACAGTATCACAAAAGTAAACAAAGGCCACAAATCAGTTTTTTGTGCCCTGTGCTCAGGCTCAAATTGATGCCAAAAGACTCTCTCTGGCCCCATAGAGAGATCACAGGTTCAAAGCATCCCATCTGGCTGTGTTTCTAGGGTTCTTACATTATTATTTTTCTTCATAGTTATTTCAGGCTTTAGCAGATGAGGCAGTACGATGCTAATTTTGGAAATCTGTTTTTCTTATATGCAACTAACATATCTTCATCTTGCCCCATCTTGTCTCATGATCATTATCTCTGAATGCAAAGATGTATTTCTGGATACTGTTTTGGAGTAAGCAGAGTTGATAACATTGTCACCAATTTCAGACACTTTGTCAGAAAAAACAGAATGCAGAAGAGACAATGGATGAGTTGGGATTCCCAGGTTAGAAATTATCCTGGGGTTTCGCCAGTTCCCCAGGCTGCCAGGAATGCAATACCAGAGACAATGCTGTCAGAACCCCCCGCCTCGTAGGAAGCAGTTGCTTTCCTAGAAGAGTGATGCTGAACTGGATGGGCCAAGTGCCATGTGAATGAGGTACGCTGCTGTCACTACTCCAGTTCATAAGCTCCAAATTTTAAAAGGCTTTAAAATTCCAGCATGAAATAAGATGCAAAATTAAAAACCAAATCAATCCATTAAAATCCAAATATGCCTTATATTTTAAAAAGAAGGGATGAAAATTTATTCCATCCAATCATGAATTTGAATTTGGGGTCCATCATTAAGAAAAAGTGAAGCAAAGGACAAAATATGTCACTTGCTCTGTGTGCCCCATCAATGAGTTGCTTGTTGTGCAGGCTTTCCCAGATAACACTACACAGAGCTGTGCAGTTATTGGTACCCACATCTTACTCCCAGAGCCTGTTCTCTCACCCAGTCTACCCAGGCTCACCAGAGAGGTGTGGAAGTGAGCAGCCTGGCTTGAAGAGCTGTCCCAAGTTATGTGCTTGTCAGCACTCACAACGTGTTGCTGTCAGGATTGCCTGAGCAGCTCACTGAAGGCCAATGTAGTGAATTTGGGCATTTTTATCTTTATGAAGTACTTGGTAAAAATGTGCCTGCATGGTGGACAGGCCAAGAGCTGAAAGCAGAACACCATGATACTGAGGTATGGTGGGAGGGACAGGTCTGAATTTGGATCCCCAAAACTCACTAGGTTCATCTGCTTTGTAGCCAAATGTGAGACCGTAGCTTGTGTGGATCTATATGGGCTTGTTTTGTTCTAGGTAACCGGTTAGCCGGGGCAGAATGGAGCTCAGCATGTCTTGCAGAACCTGCCATGGGTTTTGGTCAATACTCTGCTGTGTCCCAGGGCAGATGTCCTTGCTGCTGCGGGGTTACCTTGGGCATGTCCACACTGCAATCACACCTTTGTCTCCAGCATTCACAAACTTTCTCTGTGGTGATACGGATAATGTAATCAGTCCTTGAACACAAAAAGGTGCTTTAGGAGAGCTTGTGTCCACATATAAAGATCTGCAGCTTAATTACAGAGGCTTATCTAGCACTTGATTTTTTGCCCTTTTAGGAATATTGGGTCAGCGTCCAAGACTTAGCAGACCTGCACTCCACCTCATGCTAGGGTGTTTTAAAGTGAAGCCAACTGAACAAGCATGTATGTTGAGCACAAAGAGTTCCCACAAAAGTGAGGACAGATAGCCCTATAGTTATATTTTTCAGAGGCAATAAGTTATGTTGCTTGCTAATGCTGCTTCTCAGCAGCATTCCCCTTCAGAGCTGGGGACCAGACCTGCATGGATGGTAATCTATTTGAAAATGTACTCACTCCAGCCCACAGATGGTCCAGGCAGAGTCAGAATACTTGCAGATACCATATTGTCTCATCAAGTGAATCTCTGCTTTGCAGCAGGGCTGTACACTCCCATGTAGCAGCTTGTTATTTTAAAACGTAGCTGCTCTCTCCTACTTCTAAAAGGCCACCAAGAAGACTTGTCACCGATCTCTTATGGAGCTAGAAGGGGGAGGAAAAGTGGAGTGTGAACAGTAGAATATCACCTGCCATCTGGACAAAGATGTGATGAGATGTAAAGTTTGGATGCACATTTGGGGTTCTCAATCACATGCCAAGAGAGAGCTCAGCTATAATTATTTTAAAGCATTTCCAGACAGATGTAACCCTAGGTCATGGAAGAAGCTACACTGAGGCAGGAGGACACAGAACATCACCAGGCTGTATGCAAGGCATCATTGCCTGTGGGAGTGCTGCTGTGGTCTGCAAAGGGCTGATCCTGTAAACAGGACCTACATGGTTAAAGACCTGTCCTGGGAATAAAAGTATGCCAGTATCAAGTGCTATGGTATGAGGTTTGTGGTCACAAATTCTCAGATGCTCAAAGACATGTTTAGTTTCTGAACTTTCACAGGTTAAATGAGAGCTGGGCATTTGCATCTCATCTGGGAGCCCAAATGTCTTTGAGAATCCAGTGTCTTTGTTTATCCACAGAGGTCTATACACATCGATACCAGTGCTGAACTTCTTGGTGCTGTTGGCATCAGAGGGGTGTTGATTAAACCCTGCTCTGGCTGAAGGCAGGGGGGAATGAAGAATGGGCTTTACTGGGTAAAGAGCACCATAAAGCAGATGCTCTTCCGCAATGCCATCCTTTCCCCTGTGATGGAGCAGCACTTACAGAGACATAGTGAACACGATCCAGTTGTTCCATGGTCTGCCTCCACAACCAAAGTGAAATGCCACTGCTGATAGCTGTGTTGATATTTATGATTCCTACTTAATATGTTTTAAATGACTTGATGAGCTCTAAGTATTAACGCTAATATCGGTAAGTATCCTGAGCCAGATTCTCTGGGAGGGAAGCCTTACCATCCCATAGACTTTGGTGCAGTTTAGTGCTTTTATCCCATCTGAAGATCTGGCTCAGTAATTGTGCAGAACATAAAAGAGAAACCCGTAAGTGCTGTAAACAAAGGAAAACTGTTACTCTGGGAGTGTGTTAGTTAGATATTTCAACACTCATAATTAACATCCCTTTCCTAAACTGTGGCACAAACTACTTGTAGAATAGGCTTTTTCTTTTATTGCTGCTAGTTTCAGTGACTAAATTTATTAAGTCATTAGGTTTGCATGTGGATGTGTATATTTGCTGTTCTCCTTTGGGCTATAATAAAACGAGATCTTGAGGAGGAAAAAAAGAGAGAGATCTTTATTTATCTGGCAATTTTGAGAATGTTTGTAGGGAAATGGCAAGCAATACAAACAAGCGGTCCAGTCCGAGGGGATGCTGAGTGAGCAGCTGGGTTTGAATACAACAGCTAGTGACAGTCTTCTGCTGCCTTCCTGGTTGTCCCTAGCATTGCACATGGAAACCTGTCACTATTTCTGCCATGTTCTGGTGACATCAGGGGCTTCTGTGCCAGTCAGAGCTTGGACTAAACAAACAAGAGAGCACATTGTTCGCTTTTGCGATCAGAACCCAAGAGCACCGTGCTGTTTCTTATGGGGGACCCTTTCTTTGCACCTCCCGGCTGAGGATGCTTAGGGTGCCATTGGCAGAGATGCTCCCAGCCTGATACGGGCAGGGGCTGGCGCTGCTCTCTCTTGCTTAGAGCAGAATCAGGGCTGTCCACTGCACTGCCCTGGCAGCGCTATGACTGTCCCGGGGCTATGACACCACTGGATCTGCATTTTTTGAAGGAGCTGAGACATCCAAGGCTGTCAGTGCATTCCTTGAATACCCTGCAGCCTGACAGCCACAGGTTTGATGCTTCTCCACAGACGTCTGTGCAGCTTCTCCAGCTTTACAGAAGTTCAAAGGAGAGTCCAGTCAAACTTAGTATGTTCAAGGCCAAGAGGCTGGGTTAGGTTTACCTGACTGAGGCAGGTGAAAGCTGAGGTAGATTGGAAAAAAAAAAATCTGTCCTCTCACAAATCACCCCCAGCCTGTGCTGGGGTAGGGCAGATGGGGCCAGACGTTGCCAACACCTCCCTGAAGGATCAGACTGGCCCAAGTGGTACAGAGATTGGCTTGTGCCTGGAAGTCCTGTCCACATTTCCATCTACAGATGGCAGGAGATGCTACTAGGATCAAGGATAAATGAAACATCTTGTTTTTCTAAACCAGAAATAGCTTTTGGGGCAATTCGTGGTACCTTATATACCTCTCTGAGCAGGACTGACACACTGAATCCCCCCAAATGGCAGTTGCATCCATTTAGCTCCCTTTGATTCCAAGTGTTCTTGAACTTGGTCTTCCTGATTTTCTGTGTGATAGCGTCCATTTAATTTTTTTTCTAGACTGTGCAATTTCCAATAAAAGTAGAGTTAGCACAAACCAGACCTATGTTTGTTTTTCAAAGCAAGTCTAATTATTCTTCTTAGTGGAATTGCCTTTTGTTCAAGGGATTGGATTGAGAAGCAGAAAACAAGTTGCAAGCAGATGCTAGTGATTTTGCATGCAAATTACTAACAATTCTTTTGCAAATATTTCATGCAGGTTTTTAGTTCAACAATTTAAAAAAGATCTGCTTTTTCAAACTGCTTTCAGTAATATCTGTAGACATTTAACAAAATACCCCAGGCTCTAAATCTCCAAATAGTAAACAAATAAATCTATTTATTTACTTTGTATGCAAAAATAATTTAGTCAAAGGCACATATTTCACATGAAGATAAAACCAGACAGATTTCCTTTTTTTTCACCAGATCACAAGCATACTCTTTAATGAGGAGAACTGAGTGGGTTTTCTGAGTGAGCTGAGTTCATGACAGAGCTGAGAGGGGACCAAGAGCTCTATAGAGTTTGTGCAGAAAATAGAGTCATGATTTATTTCTTTGTTTAAAGAATGAAAAAAGTCCAGTGATTAAAAGATGAAGCTATCTGTCGTCTCACTGACTTGTATCTGGTCATGTTATTTCTCTGACGGAGAGAGTTGGGAAAATAATTGAGTGGGGTTCATTGTAAGTCTGTTTCAAAAGGTCCCTGCACCAAGTGAGAGTGAAGTGGTGCTCCTGACCCCAGGGCTTACCATACCATTACGTCTGGAGGAGGATGTCCTTATGTCCTGTCAGAAGCTTGTCGGGGGGACAGCCTGAGGATCCCTTTGCTGGTTTTACCCATTCTGTATTTGTGGGACGAAGAGAAAGTATTGGACTCCAGGTCTGCCCATCTAGCGCATTTCATCAACACTGAATGTATCTTAACAAACAAACAAACAAACCTTGCATGTCCCAGAAGTCTGGCCAATAGATCAGTGAATTTCAAAAAAAACCTTCAGTTATCTCAGATTTCAGTCTGTGCAGCAGTGGCTGCTACAAACTGCTTTATTAATGTGAAGCCTGTCATGCTCACCTGCACTTTCCCTTTTCTTCCCAGCTCTTCTCAGCCCAAGACAACTGAAACAGCAGTTCCCACCTGATTCAGCATAATTGCCACAATTAATTTTGACAGTAAAGCTTGTAGAGAGTTTCTGCCATTAATTTTCCAATAGCCTTTTGTTATTGGTATCCCCAAAGCCATCAGCAAAAAGCATGTGCAGAAACTTAAGTGACACAACGTAGCTGAAGGCTTGAGGTTGGCCACTAAGAAGACATCAGTGAAGAAAAACCTAAGGGTTTGCATGTTAAATAGATTTAGAGGACACTCCAAATATCCCCAGGTGGTGCTTGGGAGAGAGGCCTGTGTCCTGCTCGTCTGCCCCATCTCCTTTCTGGTGCTCAAACCTGCAGAGACCCTGTGGCTTGACAGTTTGGTGGTAGGATGAATTGTGTCCCAGTGTGTGTTTGTCCCTACATGGCACAGCGCGACAGTAGCTGTTGCTGGCGAGGTGATACGTGTAAGAAGGAGGATGATAATAATGAATAAAAATGGCATTATTTAACTAGAACTTAAGCTGTCAAATCTGTGGGTTTTCTAAGCCGCCAAATGGACAGAGCTGGGATGTTTCTTCGGGGCGTTGCCATGGTTAGTGTCCTGAAGTGCTATTTCCACTGAATTGTGGGGGATGAGGAATTAACCAGCCAACTCACAAAAACAATGGGACGGTTTTGTTTGCTTGTGAGGGAGCTTAAACATTTAAAGGACATCACTATTTTTCTTTCTTTTCATTATGTTGGTGTCTTTAAATACATTTGCTTTAAAATAATACAAGAATTTTTCTGGTTTTGGTACAAGTGGATATACAATATGGCATCTGTTTTTATGAACTACTGCTGCATGTTGTAAAATAATATACTGCAGTAATTTTAAAACAGATATTTAACTGAAAACCTGATTTTCAGTAACTTTTAAATAAAATCTAGATTTTTTTCTTTCTGAAACAACATTTTCAAAATGCATTAGCTTTTCTATTTCTTCTCCACTGAAAATAAAAAACAGTCTTTGTTCCACACTGATACTAAAACAGGCGTTGAAAATCCAGATATCTCATGCACAGTAAATTCCAGGGCTTGGTCGAGTTGGTAGCTATCCTTCACAGCCGATCAACTTTTCAGTCCCCCTAAAGGGAATTTTCTTGATAAGTTTTTACTGGGGTAACGAAGGCATAGGAGAGCAGATTGAGCTGTCCAGTTTGGTTCTAGAGATGCTCTCCATTGCGGGGCTTGCTGCCTGGCTGGGGCTGCTGCCAGGGAGAGCCCCCGAGCCAGCTGGTCGCAGCCGCTGCAAACTGCCCGGCTCCCGGGTGAGCTGCGTCTTCCAAGGCAAGACAAAGCCTGGAGATAAAGAGCAGATTTAAGGAGCGCTTAAACACTGATCTTTTGGGAAGCTACTTCAAACACTGTTTTATAGTGCTCTAAGTCATCTAGATCTCTCTTAACTTGTTTCACTCTCTTCTTAAAATATTTACTTCTCCGGCAAGGAAGACTCCCTCAGATAGGGCAAAATGACCTGTTGGGCTGATGGTGGTTTTATCTGTGTGGTGCTATTGATTGATGCAAAATTCACATGTGCAGCACAGCTCCATGCTTTCTGCTGTGCTTTATCTTCTGCGGCTTCAAGCCTGCCTGGCTCTGTAGGTCTGTTGCATGCTGGATTTATTGTTAGACCAGCAACACTTCATATAATCCCCAAAGCGCTTGGGAACATATACCTGAGTGTTGCTGAATGTTCATAATATTCACTCTTATGAATAAGGTCTGCAGCAAATATGTGGCATTACTCCAGATGCTTTGCTCAGATGTTGGTCATGCGTTTTCCATTAGCAAGGCTGGAGAAGCTCCTGAAGACTTCTGAGTGGCGAGGGCTTGGGCAAGAGCATCACTTGCCTGTAGCAGCACCTGCCTTCACTCACGGGGCTCTGAGATACCTTGTCTGGGTCCTACAAGAAGGGGTTTTGTTAAAACAGTTCTTCAGAAAATGCATATTCATTGGCGGTTGAGCTTTTTTAGCAAGAATGTCATTGTTTTAAGAAACCCAGTGGGAGAATTTGTTCAGCCAGGATGAATTTTCTGCTCAAAACCAAAGTCTGGGAAGAAAAATAACCCACTGACAACCACATCTGACTCAGTGAGGGTTCTGGGACCCCACCGCCACAGAGTCCCTTGGCTAGCCAGCTCTTTTAAAAGAGGTTTAATATTTCCCCGTTGTTAAAATCTTGGAAAAGTTACTGAGCACTGAGCCATGACAAGTTTTGGTCCATAGCTGAGTAGTTTCCTCTTTGAGACCTTATGTGAAGCCAGCGCAAGCGGCAAAGGCAGAGCCACCCCCGCAGCCGGCACAGGCTCAGAGGATGCCTTGGGCAGACCCATGTGTCCTCTGTTCCTGGGTAGGTGTGGGACCAGTTCTCAGTATCTGAAGAAATACTTGTATCAGAAATATTTAAAATTACGACTTTATTGAAAGATGTCCAGGCTTTGTGCCAGCATTTCCTCCCATTGCTTTTGAAAACAAACAAATTGTTTACTTGCTTTCGTACTCCCATTTCTCTGAATCCACTTAAATGCCTCTGATAAACTGCCTTTTGCCCATAAGAATTTGAAGAAGCCTCAATGTTTTAGACAACAACCATTGCACATTTCTTGCCCATCACAGGGAAGGTGACAGCAAAGCCAGGGGAAGGCATTGGGAGCAGCAGATGAGCAGCAGGACTGTCTCTGCTTCTCGGCTCTCTTTTTTTATTTTGCTTCATGTTTCAGTCTAAATCCTGGCAAATTCCTGACTTTTCCTGCACATTGCCTATGTCTGTTCACTGTAGGCTGTTTTTCAAACCACAGCTCTACCAGGGAAGGCAAGCCTTCCCTTTCAGTGGGGAGTTTTCTAGATATGTGTTATTGATGGGAGCTGGTATTGCTGAAGCCTGTTGTTTTCTATTGTTAAACTAACTGCAATGCGTGACCACCGTGTATCACTCAGTGATGCCTAATTTAGGAGATCAGTGATTAATTCCTTCTATTGCTTTTTCTTCTCTCTCTCTCTCACTGCAGGATGTTTTCACACCAGAGTGCAAATTTAAGGAATCTGTCTTTGAAAACTACTACGTTATTTATTCTTCCACGCTGTATCGGCAGCAAGAATCTGGACGAGCGTGGTTCCTGGGACTCAATAAAGAAGGTCAAATTATGAAGGGAAACCGAGTGAAAAAAACCAAGCCCTCATCACATTTTGTACCCAAACCCATTGAAGGTATGGAATCTGCTCACTCTCTCCGTAGATGGGGTATGGGGAGGGCGAGTTTGCAACTTCAGATCTGGGGCTTCCTGGGTGGGGGTGTTGGGTTGCAAGACCAGAAAGCAAGGACAATATTTGTAACATTTCAGAAAGGTGCTGGGCTGCACTGCTAGCACTTCATCTGCTTTCTTTCCCATGTAATAAACTTTGCACGTCATCCCAAAGGGGTTTCTCAGCTTTGGGGTGCTAAAGGATGAATTTAAAAGCCTGGCAACTTGAGAAGTTACTGGGAAAGGAAAGCAGCCCTGGAGCAGCCAGCAGTTCAAAAGGAATTCAATCCAGCAGTGACCATAACATTGGGTTCTCTGTGAGGATTTTCCCAACATCATTCAGTGGGTTTCCAGTCCCATATAGAGTCAGTAGAGATAAATCCTCTCACCTGGATTTAGACTTTGACACTCTGTTTATAATAGCAGAAGATAAATGGGTCCTACCAGCACAGCTGTGGATGTACTTTATATGTCTACCCTAAAATTACTTAAATCTGTTTTTTCTCATATGTAAAGACATCTTAGTTAGTCACTGGGGGGCAGAGAAACCGTATCATAGATGTCCAAAGTTAGATGAGATGCTGTCACGCCATATGTCTTCATCACAGCGTGAGGCTTTGGTGAAAGTCATAGAATTGAAGTTTTGCCCTTCTGCTGCTGACTGTACACTACTGAAGTGTGCCACAGGCTCGTGCCAGGGCATTTTGCTTTTTATGGGCTGGCCTCTGATAAATGGAGAGATGTATTGTGATGAGCCTAGTACTTAACAGGTACTAACTTGATTCTGGAAACAAGGAGACCTCTTTTTCTCTGTTGCTTGGAAAAAGCACTACTTTTTGATCCTCAAACTACGTATGCCTTTCTGACCGATCTCAGACCTGCCAGTGGCCACCTCAGGGACACAGCAGCCTGGGGCTGGCCTCAGCTGCACGGCTCCTTACCCCCTGTCTCTACCCCATGTTGGCTGTGGGCTCAGGGCTGGACACATGGAGAGAAGGAATGAACTGATGCTTTCCTAACAGGTATGTGATGGGTTGACCATGGCTGGACGCCAGGTGCCCACCAAGTTGTTCTATCACTTCCCCCCCCCTCCCCCCCCCTTCACTGGATAGGGGAGAGGAGAAAAAATATAACAAAGGGCTTGTGGGTCAAGATAAGGACAGGAGAGATCATTCATTAATCACTGCCACGGGCAAAACAGACTCAGCTTGGGGAAATTGACTCAATTTATTACAAATCAAAAGAGAGTAGGGTAGTGAGAAATAAAACCAGATCTCACAACACCTTCCCTCCACCC
>JANZLQ010000089.1:29063284-29074935 GCA_026212715.1 Elanus axillaris
ACCGGCTGGTATTGGCTCTATCGGACAAAGGGGAAGCTTCCAGCAGCTTCTCACAGAAGCCACCCATGTAACCCCCCACTAGCAAAACCTTGCCACAGAAACCCAATACAAGGTATCGCTCACAAGTGGTGGAGGACACAGCTAAGTCCATGCACTACTAGCTGTTTTAACAGCTTCCCAGCTAAGGCGTGGGGGGTAAATGAGTGTGTGTGTGTGGGTGAAAGGCCAGTTCAGGAAGGCAGGCTCTTGAACCACTGAAACAAAGGACGATGAGAGAAATTCAGCTTGGCATTCCCAGAGCATCTGTGGCCTTTGCACAGGAGATGGAGGTGTTGGAAGAGCAGAGAACGGCCTGGAGCCTCTTGTCCTGCGCTTGTTTTCAACAGCTTTTCTGCAGTAGGGAGCCTTTTCTTGTTTATCTGAGGCATTAGTGGGATTGGTGCCCTACACCCTCACTGAGTTTTGCTAAGGAACAGAGCCTGCTTCAGGCATGGCGTCTGTCACCAGCTTCTCTTCTGTCTCTTCCTCTCCTGCCTTGGCTGGGAGGAGAGTCTTTTGCAAGCGCTAGCTTTCACAGCTGGGTTTCCAGCTCCTTCTGGTATTTCTTTGCTGCCTGGCTGGGTGTTGGCACTGATCAGTGGGTTGCTTTGAATCCAGGCTTCTTTTTGTAGCGTGCGTGGTGTCAGCTGAATGGCTCAATAGTTGTCTTCTGCATACATTAAACTAGGCCATTCCTGTGGTTCTCCTGGTGGAAAGCCTTGCCTTAATAGAGGTGCCTGACCCACAGCAGAGTTCTCAGTGCAGCAAATGCAGCTCTGGCTTTCATTTTGAAAAACCCAGCCCAGCCCGACAGCTTCCCTTTCCTGCAGTTGCATCCTCCCACGCTTGCTTCAATCACAGCTGTCACATAACCTCCCGAGCGAGTGAGCGCTTTGGAAGCTGGCAGCCAAATTAAGGGCTCCTCCACCCCTTCCCTCCTCCACATGCTTTGCAGTCAGCCTCTGTGAGCACTGCTGCATCAAAGAGCTGGCAGTCTCCCAAGCTGAGGCACGTGTCAGCTTCCCAAAGCATTCAGCTGTCTGGGACTGTGACTCCAGACGGAGGACTCTGTTCCCAAGCCTAAGATTCATTGTAGGTAGCAGAGGCTTGTGGGGACGGCTGGAGTCAAACACGCTCAGCTCCACGTGACTTCTCTGTGCTGCATCCCTCAAAGTCTCTGCGAGCAGAGCTTGCAAGCAGAGATGTTTCAGAAAAGGGGCAATTCCTACCCTGTTTTAACAGCTTCTTTCTCTTTGTCATCACTCTAAGGAAGTAATCCAAGCACTGCCCTGCTATATTTGCAGGTCCCTTCTGCTAAATGCTGTGGCATGCCCCAGCGTCCGGGCTTTGCTGCTTATTTAGGCCAGTTCTTTGCAGCTTCTGTCTGCAGTAATGCACCCAGGTTTCCTTTTGCTCTGTTACCACCACCAGCATTAGCACTGCCACATGATGGCTGACACAGTAATGTATGCAAGGAGGAATCTGGTCCCCTGGGAAGCAGAGGTGTTACATACATTGCTAGGAATCACTTCACCCACCACTTTGATGGCAATTACTTCTGAGATGGAACTTCCCAGTTGTTTGCCATGTGCAGAAAAATTATGCAGCAGCTTAGTGAAGAGAGCAGTCACAGGGAAAGGAAACACAAAAAAGCTCAGATTGTTCCCGGAGCTCATTTAACTCTCGTTGCTTCATGCTGCTTTCTGAATTCAGAAGTCCTCAAAGTTGCAAATGGGCAGTAAACTAATAAATAAATATGAAGCATCCTCCCAGATAATTTCTAAGGACTGCATATGTGCACGTGTGCATATATATACAGTGGTATCTGAGTATGTATGTATGTGTGTTATCTATGGCTTTTAGCAGCTACAGCTTTATGGTGTGCTAATCCCTCAGAGTGTTCTGACTCCTGTAGATTGTCAGAATGCTGTACGAAAATCACTAGATACCAACTGGAAAAGTTTTGGGTGTTGGTTGGTAGGAGGGGTTTTTTGGTTTAGTGTAGGTAGGATTTGTTTGGTTTTGGAAATAGCATTAAGCTTGATCAATATGAAAGCACAAAAAACTTACTAAGTAATAACAAGGGAAACATTAAGTTTCTCTCCCATCTGTGCACAGGCAAAGCCAAGGCAAACAGCCTGGCAGGCAGCCATTAATGTACTGTGTGATGCCAGTTTTGGTTAAAAACACACATACGCAACACATTTCTTTTGATATTTTTATTTCTGATCTCTGATCATTCGAGCTAAATGAGCCCTTAAAGTGCAGACATATATATTGAACCAGACTGCACAAGAAATTAGCTTGAGTATAATTGTCACTCGGACACCAAGCAATCTTTTAAAGCAATTTAAGTCTCTTTAAATGTCTGTAGTGATTAGTGCTGGACAAACACTGCCATCCACAGTGCCTTTTGTTCTTTTAATTTTCCCAACCCATCTCAAACAATGGGAGACTTTTCCAGTCACTTAAGTGAAAATGTTGTTAGATGCTTATTGTGGATGTGCTCTGTTATTTGTATTTCCTTCTCCTTGAAAACATCATTTCCAGATTGCTCTCCTAAAGAGCTACATTTCATCTCTCACCTGGCTCAAGCCAGAATGCATGTGGGGTGGCAAATCTGGCCACAGAAAGCAGACGACTATTCCTGTGTCTGAGTCAGCAGAGGTGCCCCTAACTCCAAACACATGGTGCCTCAGCCCTCATGACGTGAACACATCTCATATACGAAGGTGACCTGTTAATGACTAGTCTGATCCTTTTATTACTGCTGATGAATATCTGTGTGCAAGGAACAGCAGCTAGATCTTTCCCAGTGTGTTTGCCCAGGGATGCAACATCCCAGTTTTGTTAAAGCAGAGTCCTCAGGTGTTGCAGAGAAGTACAAGATACTGTTGAGTAGGAGGATGTGGTAGGCCTAGTGAAAATGCTTCAAAGGTGTCACCTTAATCCACAAAACATCCTTAAAAGTGTTCTTTAAGAAAAAACAACAAAACCCCATACTCTGCATCAGTCTTTATTAACACAGCTCCTCTTCTGGGTCTGTCATTCAAGTAGGCAGGCTTTGGTATGTTTTCCATCCCACACTAACTTACTTGCTCATCTATCAAACTCCTAATCATCTTATTAGATAGCAAACGCAGCATATTTTAGCTATGCTTTTGCTTGGCTTTTTGTCATTCTGTGCTGCATTTCTTACCTGAACAAACTGTGACTCCGTCTGGCAGCATCCTGCACGTTTAGCCGCCAGATAGACAGCAAGCTCAAATGCCTCTGAAATGCATCAGCTGGGACTGGGTTTAGAACACAGTAATTAGAGGCAGAAAACAAGGGTGCATAATCACTTGCTCCCTCCTGCCCCTAGCTGCTGCTCAGACAATTAATTCTCTCCATCGAAGCGTTAGCTAATGCAGCCGCTACTGCAGATACCGAGACCCAGAGCTGTGGCATCCGTCAAGGGAAAGAGCCCATCTCCTGGGCTGCCTGCCAGAGGATGTGTGTGCCCAGCCCTGCCCAGACACCGGTCCAGGCTGCCATCAGGGCACAGACGATCCTGCAGGGCTAACGACCTGCCTGCCTGCTAAACGGTGACTTGGGAAAAATTGAGTTCCTCCTAACTCACTAGGGTCTGGAGCAGGTGAAAGCCAGGAGTGAAGCTGGGTGGATGGGATATATCTAGGGTCCTTTGATAAGCTTGTCCCTGTATTCTTGAGGAAGGAAATGGAGTTTGTTGCATCCCCTGAAGCTCCTCAACTTGCAGCCGTGCCGAGTGAAAAATCCTAGGATCAGGTCACAAAATGGTGTGTGTTTCCCAAGCTCGGGCGGTCCCTGAGGCTCAGGGAAGTGGCACAGGGTGATTTTGGTTTCACCGTTTGGGTGGTGTGCCAGTGCCATGCCTGGGAAGCAGAAATGAGGCTGGGATCCTGTGCTGGCACACAGGCGAGAGACTGAGCTGTTCTTGGGTGATGGGCAGCCCCCTCCATGCCTTCGCCTTTGGGAAGGATGCTGCCCACCCCCCCCTTCCCCCTTGCTTGTACCCCCGGTCTCTTTCCTGCCTGATTTGCGAGTCGTTTCTTTGTGCAGAATTGTTTCCTTGTGCTTGGGAATGGCAGGTGCTGCTGGTTAGCTGGGAAGCAGGGAATCGAAAGCCACAAGAACCAGACATGGGCACAGCTCCACTGCCGCTCACCCCCTTCTATTTACGCCTGTGGCTCTTCAGCAGATCAAGCTAACGGCACTTTCCAATTAAAGCATAAATATGGATGTGTTGATTAGAATCTGGGACATAGGAGCTGATTATCTGATTGAAGCTCCAAAGCATTAGCTTGGTTTCCAGACATTAAGGGCTGTATTTGGCTTGGTGTGTGGGTGTGGGTGGGTGGGAGAAGCAAGGCAAAGCAGGGAGGGGACTCTTGTTCTAGCCAAGTTGCTCATCCTTCCAAAGCTGCCTTGTGCTGTGTGCACCAGCAGACCTCCCAAGCGTCTGGGCGTGCTGACTGTCACACTGCCGCTAGTTTACCTTGATGCAGGTGACAGGGGCGGTGTGTTTTCGCACACACACACAGAGACGCCAAACAGACCTGTCAGTGAGACCTGCTAGTCCTGAACCACAAAGATGTATTTTAAAGCTGGGAAGATCTGGGCATTCACAGCAGTCCATTTGCAAACATCCCCCCCACCCCGGTCCATGACTAACATCTCCGTGTGTGAGTCACACTCAAGCTTCCTCTGTACAAGGAGTAACAAACTGCAGTCCAAGAGCCTGTGTTGCACAACATGTCACACTGTCCTTAAAAGCCCGCGCATGTGTGGCTGTGTGTGTACATGCCCGTGTGTGTGCGCACACACCTGTGTGTCGCAGTGCACACGAGTTTGCAGCTCCTGCTGAGCAATGGCCATAGCTTAGCACATGTGCGCAAGCCTCTTGTGTAGGAGAATACCCAGGCACTATCTTGTGCCTGATGCCATATAAATACTGCATACACTGATACTGTAGGTGTATCTAAATACTGAAAATATGCTTGTCCTATGCTGCTGCAGATTTTTTGGCATGGTCTGTTGGCACAGCCTGTCTGGTACAGAGGCTCTGACAGCTCTGTCTGAAAAGCACAATGTGAGCAGACTCCAGCCATGCCCCATGTCAGTACTTGTATCATGCACTAGCTTGGAAGATAAGCTTACAATTCCTGCCCTGATTGCTAGCTGGATACAGGTTTTCCTTAATTTTTAGCTGCAAATGTTGTTTACTTCTGTAGCCTAATTTATATTCATTACTCTGTGGATCTTCTTAGCAGCTCAGTGGTTTTGCCCAAAGGCCGAGGTGAGAGGCAGGGAGCTGAGGAAAGGCAACATGCCATGGTGCTGCTG
The DNA here is from genome assembly GCA_026212715.1 of Elanus axillaris. NCBI lineage: Eukaryota > Metazoa > Chordata > Aves > Accipitriformes > Accipitridae > Elanus > Elanus axillaris. The sequence continues at coordinate 29,068,691 of JANZLQ010000089.1, forward strand.
TTGCGGGCTTTGCTCAGGCTCAGCCCTTGTGGTTAAGCATCTGGCCCGCCCTGAAGGGGTGTTGGGGATGGATGTGAGTGAGATGAGCTTAGTATATGCAGCTGCCTGTGGGAAGAGCTCATGGAGGTCGCGCCAGCTTGGGACCAGAGAGGTCAGGGTTAAGACAACACTGCACTTGAGACAGACTTTTGTGTATGGAATGTCAGGGGCACTGGGGCAACGCTGGCACAAATACCCAACACTGCTGGGCAAACATCTCATCAGAGAATAAGGTCGGTCACAGAAGTGATGTGTCATCAAAAAGCTCTGCAACTCAGGCTAAGAAATCACAAGGGTACAGGCTTTCCTCATTTGTTAAACTTTGCATACTGTTCTTTAAAATTTTTATTAGGTGCTTTGCCAGAACAGGCAAATTTGCCATCTCCAGGTTGCTGAGTGACACTCACCGAGGTATGAGGGGCAGCTCAGCAGCAGAAAGGGGATGAGAGCCCTTTTCCCTCTGTTGCTGTTGTGCTACACGCTTTCCTTGCAGCATGCAGACAGCATCCGCAGTCTGGGCAGCTGATGGGCAGTCCTGGCATTGCTCATCCTGGCCCAGACCCATGGGAGGAGTCATTCATTTTCTCTTTTTTCTCATTTTCATAAAAAAACAGCTCCAGTAGCAATAACAGTTTGCAGAGTGGTACCTGCCTTGCCGCCACGCTGGGAAGCCCAGCTAGTGTGTGTCTTTAAACTGCTTTGAAAGCCTTGCATGAAAAATGCTCTATGGGAAAAGTAGTATTTTTTCACTGCACATATATTCAATGCAATATCCCTCCTATTAATACACAGTTGACCGCACTTTATCTCTGTCCTGTATTGTTACACACTGCTATAACTGTTTATCTACCTAGGAGTAAAATGCAGAGTAATGATGTCATTTGCAGCCTGCCTCTAATTGCCAGGATTTATTTGCAAATGAGGGGAGGTTGTAAATGTAAGTGCTTACATTGCCTTTTTACACATGGAGTATTTTTTTCACTTCTTTGGATAATTTTTGAAATTCTGTTCTGGTTGATTACCTGGAACCAAAACCTGATGGTCTCTATCCCCTGTGTTTGAGCTCTGTGCCATTATTTGTGACATGACAGCTGTACAAAATGAAGAAGTACATGATCATTTTTTTCTGTCCTAAACTTTGCAAAGATCTGGGTATGACATTTGTAGTCTGGACCTACCTCAAGTTCTCAACTCCCAGGTGCCTGCCCTTGAGGTGCCTCACTATTTCAATCACATCTACAGCCCACTGCATTTGTAATGAGCTCATCAGAGATGCTCCCTTTGGTGTGAGACACTGAGCTGCTCAGCGTGTGCCGCTGCTCTGGCACACCTTGCATGGGACGAGGACAGCCATGAGGACTTAGTCCACATGGTGAGTTGGATAAATGCTTTATGCTGCACAGGACATGGGGATGTGCCATGCCTTGGGCAGACGTTGCCTTCTCAGGCTGTCTAGGCTCCAGCAAGTACATTTTTATAGGACTTACGTTGCTTAGCCAGGGTCTGGAGAGAAGGTGCTCTCCAACGACCCTGCTCTCAGGTGCTGCCAGGTGACCACACAGAGCTGGGATGGCTCCTGGCTTGCTGTCACGGAACTCATCCCCATGTGTCTGCTCACAGCCTTGGCCTTGACTGGCTGTCCTGATTTACAGGGGAAAAAATAAAAAGTGCTGAGAGCAGACTGCAGCTCTTGGTCGAAGGAGCCAAACAGGCTTGAGTCACCACTTCCAGATCCAAAGCTTAAAACCCAGAAGGCTTGGATGGCTCAGATGCAAGTGTAGTTTTGATTCAAGGCTCTCTAAGGGCTGCTTCTTAGAGGTTAAAGGCTGGGGACCGGGTAATTCTTGGACTTGCTATTAGATGATAATCAGCATCTTGGGACAATACACTGCTGTGAACTGGAATGTTTATTTTATATATATGAATGCAACATGAAAAAACAGTAAAGCACGGAAAACCTAGAAAGACTTCTCTCTGAGAAATCCCCTGTTTCTATCTGTGCCTTTGGAAGAATGCAGAGACAGTAGGATCTGATTGGCAGCGAGGGCAGGTAACAGATCCTGCTTGGTAACAGGAGCTACTGCTGGGTCACTGAGGTTTCTGTAAGTGTGTGTGTTTGTATTGGGGCTGGAATTTCAGCCTCATATACAAAGAAAGAATTCATTGTGGTCACTGATGTCTGTGACTTCAGGGCTGTTAATGGGTGTCTTTTCTGTTTGCAGTGTGCATGTACAGAGAGCCATCGCTGCATGAAATTGGAGAAAAACAAGGACGCTCAAGAAAAAGTTCAGGGACACCAACCATGAATGGAGGCAAAGTTGTTAACCAAGACTCGACATAGCTGACAAATACCCTCCCTTCTTCCAACTCCTCCCCTCCCACCCACCTACCCACCCCACCTGGCGAAACCACACTGAGATGACGACAACTGAGCAAGGCAGGACCTACCGGTAGTGGCTAGGAGTCCGAACTCCAGAATCTTTCTTTGTGTAGGACGAGGAAATAGGATCCCAGATCCTGCCTGTTGCAACGTTTTAAAAAACAAAAACAACAAAAAAAAAGTGAAGAAAAAATGTTTTAAATCAGGACTCCATTAACATTTTCAAAAGCAAACTGTTTGCTCTGTGATCAAAGGGGGAAAAAAAATCTCATCTCTGCATAATAATAATAATAACAACTAATAAATATAATATAATAATAATAATAATAAAGATGTTACCTTTAAAAATAAAACAAAGCTTTTGGAAAATTGAACTTAGCATATGATGTGCGAGAAACACGTGGGAAATGCAGCCTGGGACTGTGCTTTCTGTCTTATACTTTCACCTCACGTTCACACCACTGTTTTTTCTATCCCTGCTTCCCTGGGGATGGATGGTATTTTTCACAAAGGAGGAAAGGTAGGGATGGATTATGACTGTGTTTGCTCTGCTATCAATAAAATATGGCCTGTCCGAATTAGGAGTCTGACAGTTACGGGCAACAAACTAACTACTCTGTATTCAGCTTTTTCCATCTACATTCAAACACTGTGTAGTTATTTGTTGCTAGTGTCACTGTGTGAGTATGTTTGACCCAAGTCTGGCATTTTATGCCTTTTTATCATAATTATTTATATTTATGGGCTTGTTTTACTGTATTAGTTGCCAGGGGAGTTTTGGAAATGGGTTTTCAGGTCTCGCTGGTTGAAATAATCATATTTATTAGGGGAGAGTTAGAAGATAAAGGGAAGGAGGGATGGCTGCTTGCTTTAAAATATGAAACAGAAAGAAACGCTACTGAATCCTTGCTGTCAGATGGAAATGATGAGGCATGTGCTATGTGAAAAGGTGGCAGGGATTTCAGTGATGGGAAGAGGGGTGTGGGGAGGGAGTAGGTGGGGTGTGCAGAGGAGGTGGCAGCTATAGGGGAATGTGGGTGGTTGTGCCTGTCCAGCTGTTCCAGGGTGAGGAGATGTTGCTGTTTCCTTCTAGCAGCCAGGCTCTCCCCAAGTGTTAAGGCTCCACAGACATCTCGTTACACATGTTCAAAGCCGAGACTACAAACTCCTTTAATCCAAAGCCTTACCACTGCCAAGCCTGTTATGGGGTGAGAACCCCTGCGATGCTGCAGCAGCCTTGGTATGGGTGTGGGTACGTGTCTCACAAGTGCCAGGGCTGCAGATGCTGGAGACACACTTCAGCGGTAACAAATTCACAGATAGGGAAAGGCAAGGAAGAAGGTGATGGAGTGAGGTATGCTCTTCATTGAGCCCACCTGCAGCAACTAGAGCATTAGTGGGGATTTGCAAGTGCCTCCCTGTCTGGCACTTTCTCTCCTCATAGTTTGGGGGTCAGTGGTGACCCACACACCCTTGCTCCCATGGCAGTACTAAAACAGGGTGATATGGGCAGATGCCCTTTGCCCACACATATTACCTTCAGGCTCTGACCTCTTTTAGCACCCAGGGCCTGCAGGCAGGAGCAGCAAATCATAGAGGTGATACAGTTGATGTTACAGAAAAACAGGCACTGCCCTGGCTGTGGTCCCAGGAAGTTTTTGCTGCTCAGGGCCACAGTTATGGCTCCTGTGAGAGGTGAAAAGCAAAATGAATAAGCAAATGCCCAAGGGCCTGGAGAGGGGTTAATGGGTCAGAACAGCTTGTTATATTAGGAGAAACAGCCTAAAGCCTTGCTGTTATAAGCTGGGCAGGAGTGTTTGTGTCATTCATAAATTACAGAAATACCAAATGCCACCTTAATTCTTGAGGCTTCTTTGCTATCGTGGCCAATGCCTCAGCTGGCTGGCAGCTACACACTGCAAAGCTGCTGTGGCTGTGGGAGACGGGGAGTGCCTGGGCTGGCCATGTTGCTCCCTGCAGAGTGGCTGCTGGCCTGGGCATCTCTAGCCCTGCGGCACGTGCCAGCACGGTGTGCGGCAGGGCTCAGGGAACGGCTCCATACAGGCACAGAGCAAGCGGGGAAAGCTAAGGAGAGAGCCAAATTTCAAGGTTATGGAAGACTCCCAGGATCAGCACGAAGGAATGAATTTCAAACATGTCCTCTTGTGTTTTGAAAAGCTGGAACCTTGAAATAAAGAGCCTCTTACCATGGCTCGGCCGCTTAATGCTGCATGTATGGGCAGCCCCTCTGTGCTATAGGGACACAGAGGGTACCAGTGCCTGTGTGCCAACAGCAAGGACCACCAAGTTTTATCCGGGGCTGCCAGTCATGTCAGAGACTGACTTAAACTCACCCTGCTCGGAGCCCACAGTCCCACAACACTGGGGCAAGGTCACTAATACAAGTTCAGCTTGGGAACACCCCCATCCCCCCAGCCCCATCGGGTAAATCCATTGCCTACATTTCAGCTCCCTCACAAACTAAAGGGCACCCCAAATTAAGGGGGGGGGGGGGGCATGGAGGGTGGTGCTGCTGCTTACTCAGAGAGTAATGCACATTCAAAGAAATGGAGCCTTAAGACCAACGTGTTGAGCTAGCAGGTCCCTGAAGTAACCAAGGCACCAAACACCCAGGTCATGGTTTAGGTGCTGAGCCACAGCCTTTCTCAGCTGCCTCTCCTGGCAAAGCCCATCACCTGCCATGGAAGAGAACATCCACAGCACACCTTGGTACCACAAGCCTCTTCCGGACCCAGCCATGGGCAACTTGCCAAGGTCACTGATGTCATTTAGAGCAGAGCCAGCATGAGACACCAAAAATTGCTGTGACTGTGTGTGCAGGATGCCCTTTGCCTAAGACCCCAGAAAGCCATACGCAACAGCAGAGCCTGTCCTGCCATGTGCTAATTTTTCCATTGTGTACCATCTCACTTATCACTTCCCACATTGGGGTTTTGCCTTTGTAATTGTCTTTGGCCAAATCATTGCAAGAGTCCCTGGAAATGCCACATTCAGGCCTAAATGTCAAAATAATCTGTTCATTTTTTGTCCATTGTGTTTGAGCACCATCATGCAACACTCTCTGAGCAGACCTGTAATGAGACTGAATCAATCCTGCTCACACCTAGGGTCTGTGCTACCTCAGAGCAGGTCTTCGGCCATATGTTGTAAGTGCATGCTGGCTTTCCTTGCTGCCTGCTTAGCTGTGGTAAACCATGAGCCGCATAGGATGGCCTACACCACCATAAAAACCCTCCCACATACCTTAGGAAATACTCTGTGCTTCTTGACCTCTAAGGAAGCTGCAAAAATCAGCTTGTGGTGTAATGCAGGGACTCCAGACATCAGGAATAGCCCAAAAACCAGTGAGGCTGCACAGCCCAGCTCCACAGTGTCCATCTGCACCAGCACCTGACTGGAAGCTGCTTAGCTCTGGGTGCCTTAATGCCCTCCAGATGCCTCAGACAGCCCAGGGAGATCCATGGCTTGCAGGTAGCACACAGGGCTTAATGCTTTTTTTTTTTTCCCTGCTTAAGTGCTTGCAAGCTTTCTCCCCAGGCCATATCTCAAAGAAGTGCTGTGGGTTTTGTTGATTATCCATCTACCATCCTATCCATCTAGCTGCAAGAATTAATGTGAATTGCAGGACACATTGATCATCGACACTTCGAACGCACTTGTGGCCCCGGGTTCCTCCCGGGGCTACACCTGTCTGAGCATCACTAATTTTTCCAAAAAGACTGTGATGAGTTGACCCTGGCTGGACACCAGGTGCCCATCAAAGCCGCTCTATCACTCCCCCTCCTCAGCTGGACAGGGGGGAGAA
>JANZLQ010000089.1:29075035-29172813 GCA_026212715.1 Elanus axillaris
CTGTGCCAGCACTGCTCAGCAGTAGCCAAAACACTGGTGTGTTATCAACACCTTTCCAGCTACCAATGCAGAACACAACACTATGAGGGCTGCTATGGGGAGAATTAATTCCATCTCAGCCAGACCCAATACAACCTCCCAGTCAGCAAGGAAAAGGGAGTCCACAGAGATTTTTCCTGCTTTTAAGTTCTTACAGTCTCTTCGTTGTGTCTTACTGTTATTGCTCAGTGTCAAAGAAGTCCTGATGAGTGATGTTTCTTATTTTTCTTTCTTCAGCCACACATGCCACAAGCATTTAGAGAGCTTTGTGACTCAATTGTTTAACATTATAGTGACTACAACCCTGGTCTAGCCTACATGTGATACTAGCAGGACAAATTCCCTTCCTAGCTATGTTAGCATGGCATTGGGCAAACATCTAGAACAGAAAATGGCCAAGAAAAGTAAACAATAAAAAAGAAAGGTGTTTTCATCTTACCTGGCCCGTGGTAACTGTTAACTCTGCTAAGTCTGCAGCAAACCTTTGCCCTCTGAATAACAGATGCTGCTATAGAAGAATTTGGATATTAGAAGTCCAGCAGCAGAAAATACTTCACAGCACAGAAAGATGGGTACATTTAAAGCATTCATTTTGTCTCACCCTAGTTTGGTTTTTAATTGTGATGTTGTCAGTGTTCTGGCAGTACATGCTATGCAACATAGGTCCTCTCACCTCTGCATCAAAGGCAAAACTTGATAACATGGCTCCAATTTGGACCATCAGGAATTTGCTAGGAAAACAATGCACAAAATGATACCGGCACCACGAGCATGCCATACTGCTCCAGGAAGTTATGCCACAAGTGTCAACAATGGCATGTGACAACAGGCTATAAAGTGAAGTTGACACTCAACAAAGCAATTTATGAAAGTTGTCTGTCAACAACATTTTTTTGTTTATGGTCAGATAAGGTCTGGCTGATAGAGCCCCACACAATCCTTCAAGCTGTCACAGGCCTCACTTTACACCTTTACATCTTAAACTGCACTGATTGTGCACCATCAGTGTTACTGCCCCGGAAAGACATCACTGCTGCACTCTCTGACCAAAGTTGAAACAAGCGGTGGTGTAAGCTCCCCAGGCTGTGTAGAGCTGGCAGGAAATGAAGTGTGCAAGCCTTCCTAGTCTCATGCCAGCAAAGCTGCAGCATATACGTATGGTAGACATGAAAAAAACCCTGTCTTTTTTGAGGACTACAGTTCCCCCCAAAAGAAGGCACAGAATTTTCGGTAGTTACAGCAGAAAAAACCAATCTTTGCTAGTGGGCACACACTAAAATACACTACTTTTTAACACGGGGCGGGGGGGGATGTTGGCCCCAAAACATGTCCAATACTAGACCTCTATTAACTATGGCATAGCTTAGCCCTGGTCCTAGAAGTTTGTATGTCACTTTGCATGAAGGGCAAATAAAATTAAAAAAAAAAAGAACAAGAAAAGACACAAATGAGTGCCTTCAGGGAAAGATTCCTCTCCCAAAACTGGAACAAAATCTTTAGTTGCTGCTATCAGAAGACCCACTGCACATGCCTAGGAGTAAAATCAAAAGAAACACCACTACACTTCCTCAGTGAAGCAGAGAGTTTTCCATGGCATTCATGTTTATTCCTCAGCCACCACCAACCCTTCAGCATTTAGGGTAATTGAAGGCTGTTTCCATGGAGTAAAAGGCAGCAAGGCTTACATCTTCCTCACCAGCATGGAGTAAAGCTTGACTGCTCTGCTTCAGCTGCTAAGCAACAATCATGGCATCATCATGTTCTTGATTAAGGACAAAAAAGAATCCCATAGCCAGGCAGACACATTTTTACCATCACATTTAAGCAGATCAACATCTCAAAACTGCTCAAACCTTTGTGGCCACAAAGTAAAAGCTAAGTAACTACAGTTTCAAGGCAGAGCATTTCTTTTCATGATACTTGCATAATTAACAACTGCTGCATTCACATAAAGTTGGACATCTTCCCAGCCTGCCTCCCTTTCGGACTTCAGGCACCTTCTTTTTGGCAAAGGAGGTCTAGGTCAGCATGGCTCCAGGGCTCCTCTCACCACTGCAAACACTAGGGATCATTTTGATGGTGCAGGGAGATCGCACAGGCTCCAGAGCATTCCCACCTGAAGCAACTGGAGGGTAAGTGCAGAAAGATTTGACCTTTTATGGCCTTCTGGAAAGAACAAGTTCACTGGTCAAACAACCGCTTTAAAAGAGAGAAGCGGGGTTGGTTCATTCAAGCCATGCTCTGGGGTAGGCATGGGAATAATTCATCTTTGGGAAATGCCATTAATATTTACTGAGCAAAACAAATGGATCCGGGTGCTTGCTCTCTCTCTCTCTCTCAAAAAAAAAAGGCATTACCAATTATTTAAAAAAAAAGTGTCTGGGTACGAGATCTGAAAAGAAGCAGAGGATAACCCTCCCAAGAGTCTATTAAGAATGGGGTATATATTGTTCCATTTTCCATGCTCATTACAATCACTGCCCCAATAATAGCTGCATGCTGTGCCTTTTTCTATTCTAGTACAATTTTCCCCATGGGAACTAAATATCTCAGTTTAAATACTGAGCAGAGCTGGTAGAAGAAGGCAGTATGCTTCTGTTGTGCTAACCTTGTGTGTAATCTGCCTTTTAGGTAGCTAGCTACTACCCTTCTTTCTCATTGCTTGATACAAAAATGAAGGGGCAGCACAGGGGAGTAGGAAAATATCAGTCAGACAGTCAAATTAAATGACACTGTGAAGGTCAAACTATGTCAGATTTAGTGTCTTTCAGAAATTAAGCCTTTGGTGAATTTAATTCCTTGAGCTCTGAGAAAAATTGCAGGGAGAAAAGCAATCAGTGGCTCCATCTTAGTGCCAGTCCCTAAACTAGGACTTTGGTGACACTTAAGTCTCTATATCCAGCTCCTGGCTTTGTTCCTGCATGCAGTGATACTTTCCTTTCTCAGGGGTCAGAGTTTCCCTGTGAGCTCATCCTCGCTGAGTCCTTGGGGCATCCCAGTACAAACAGGACAGAGCAGTTTCTGCTTGGGCAGCAGTGGGATCCCAAGCCAAGTACTCTGCTCAGGCTTTTGGGTGATGGCCCAAACCAGAGGGGCTCCTCACAGAGCCCTCCCTGTGGCACTGCACACCTCCTCCGGACATGCCAGGAAAGAGAAGAAAACAAGGCTCAATATCCCAGGCAATTCTGCTTCTAAGGATCCTGATTTGTGCAGACCTCATAGAGAAAACCCCCAAATCTGCACCACAGAGACAACAGCCCTCGTGTTACGGTGTTCCTAGTCTGTGCCCATGGTGCCCGAAGTTTCCACCCACTGGCAAGCAGCCCTGCTGCAGGGGTGGTACGAGGTTCACGACATTTTGGCTTATGAAGTGGCCTGATCATATGGTAACGTAACCCTGCAAAGGCAAAGAGCTTCTGATTTGACTGTGCCTCAGAGAGGTCACTTACACGCTGTGACTCTGACACTGCCTGTTATTAATTTTATTTTCCAACTTGCTGCACAAGCTGGCAAGTGAAATAGTTCCACTAAATTCACGATTAAACAAAGAGGTAAGCCAGTGCATACAGCACAAGCTTTGCTTGACATTAACTCAATTTGAAGATCAAAAAGAGGTGTGTTTAACTTTGCATTATCTTCATTTTTAATTTCCACTATTTTCTGTGCTTCCTGCTATCAGAAAGAACGGGAAGCAGAAATAATAGGGAAAACACTGACTTCTGGTGTGGAAGCGGGAAACATCTCACAAACAGATGGATAATCTAGTGACTCCTAGCTCAGTCATACACCTACAAAAATTCCTCTAGGCTTCAAATGGGTAGTTTTCACGTGAGCATGTAATGAACTTTCATGAGGTCACATTTAGAGCACTGCAAAGCTTGCCCTTCACCAGCAAGTTCAAGTGATTCTCCTAGCAAGGTTAACGGGCTGCAATGTAGGACCTAAATCTGAATTCGAACTGTGCAGTCAGTGTGTGGAACCAGAGCTTCCCAGGGAAAGCTCCCCATGGGGACTGAGAGACCTAAATTTGCCGTGAAGAGAGTCTAATTCAGATTCACCATCTTTGCATCCCCCTTCCATATTTTTCCCTACAAAACCAAACCCAACTTATAAATCCTATGCTCACCTCTGTTTTCTTGAATCTCCAAATAAAAACACTGGACTCTTTCAGAATTTTATTCCATCTGTAGGACTGAATAGGCCTTTTATATAGTGGTAGCATTTAAAACAAGAAAAAAGTTAAGGATCGGATATAATTGATTGCCAAGGAGCATGATAACCTAGCTCTAGACATGCCCAAACCTTGGATTCCAACATCCATGTAGAAATTCAATTTTGACTGTTGTAGCTTGAGTCCATCTATTATTAATTCAGTAAAACTATTTTTCTGTTCAGAAATATGTTCCTTGGGAGAAGCTTCTGCAAACACATTAGCAGGTGATGGCTTCAGAGAGAGACCAAATGGACACATTCCTGAGAGTCAGATCTGGAGGTACTTTTAATAGAAAGACAAGTTCATCAGTAAAATGAAATCTTTCCAAAGGTAGCATGAGCTGGTTCCACGTTCTTAGTAAAATAGTTGCCTGCTCCTACAGATCCCCAGGGATACATTTTACACCATGGTAGCTTGTACCAAAACAACTGGCAAAACAAAACAACCCAAAAAGCCCCAACAGTTCCGTACTGCCACACACCTGGATTTTGCTTTGTTTTGGAAACTTGAAGGAGTTGAGAATCAAACTCACCCTCAGGGCAACTCCAATGAAATCAATGCGCAATCCTGGGAATTAATCTGGCCCAAGCCTCATTTTCTCTTTAACTGCAGGAGCCAAGGTCATTTTCCCATCTGGATTTTGCAGAAGCTTTTGCACATACTGATGAGTTATACCTTTTATCAAACCTTGACCATCATTTTCAGGGCTAGAAAATGATTGCACAGTATCAGAGGATCACAGGAAACAGCATGAAGACTCTTGGTGTTCAAATCCAGACCTTGCTATTTGCCACTTTTCCTGTGACTTCCCCCAAAGCCATATACAGGATCTTTCCATAGGTCAGTGCAAGACGTTGCCTTCCTTTGTCTCCAAAAATGTTTCCCTTAATGCCAGAGGACACCATTCATCCTTTATATTTACTTAGGGGAAGCTCCTCTTTTCCACATCTGTAGGATTTATGTAACAGTGTGACCAGCAGTTTTCTGCTGCTTGAAGGACTGAGAAGGACAAACTGTAAGCATAAATTTTCTTCTTGGAGGGAGAGTGTCTGTCTGTCTGTTTGTCTGTCTATCTATCTATAGCCTTGTTCCCCTCTTATCTCATCAGTAATACCCCTTGTACCAGCACATGTGCTGTCTGGATGGATCTGATGCTGCAGGAACCTCTGATGACAACAGAGCATCTTGCAGTCAGGCTGCCTTAGGCCTTGACTTGGTCAGCACCTTAAAAACTGCTTTTGAGTAGTTGAGGGCAAAGACTTAGTTTGAGCATGCAATTAGGGCAATCATTCCAAGGTCCTAAAAAGTAGATGGGTCAAAAAACGCAGCAAGGATTGGCTGCAGACACCCTCTCCATCACAAGGCGGTGTGTCAGACATGCTTGCCAAGGCTCCACCTGATACATCCAGCCTTATTATGGTGAAGAAGACGTGCCATTCAAGACATGGCAGTGATTATAAGTCAATATATCGGAGACAAAGGGTCTGCAAAGGCAATTCCTGCCTATCAGCAGACTGCAGAAGGCTATCTGTGCATCCCCTTTTACCCAAGGCTTAGTATGAGCATGCCACCTCTTCAGTCTATAGGCTGGGGTGCTAAAACACGCAGATGCCAGCTACAAAGTAATAACAGTGGGAAATTTGTGGTTTGTGATATTTTAATATCCTAAGCAGAGGATTATTTGCTGTTTAGTGTGCTTTACAATGTTCTCCTTCTGCTCAATTGATAGCTTTACTGCTCCTGGACAGAATAACAAACAGCTGTGCTATTAAAATAAAAGAGATCCTTTGGATCATCTCAGGGCAGCATCTTGGCAGTCTTGGAGCCACGGTGACTTGTGGAAAGGGTGAGTGGTTGTGGGGCAGATTTGCCAGCTGGTGCAGGCACTTGCAGCTGCTTAGAGTTCATGTAAAAAAGATCTCATTGCAGATTATTAAAAGCAGAAAGGACAGTTGTAAATCATAGAGTCTTACCTCTTGTGTAACAGAGACTAGTGACTTAGGACCAGAAGTCATAGATGAGCTTGAGCAAAGGTACCCAGCTGGGCAATGGAAATGCTGCTCTAGTTTGCTGGAATTTCACATGCCAGTATTGTATTTCCATGATACAGCAGAGTTCATCCAGAGGCTGGAGACCAGGTAATCAGATTCTATACAGGTTTACTTCTTGATTATTTATTCAATAAGGATCACATAAAAAACCCACTGGAGGCAGTGAGAGACTCCTGTTGACTTCACAGCAGTCCGAGTCAGGCCTGAAGGGTTTGGAGTTTTAATTTGCACAACTGGAATTTGGTAGTGATGTTTCCAAAAGTCTGTATCAAATTATAAGCTCCCTTTGGAGTAATGTGTTCATCACACATCTATATTTGCCTGAGGGTAACCTCTTATAACCTATTTCATATAGGTTTCCTGACTAAATTGACACTTCCTTAGAAGACCTGTGAACCAGGATCACCTACTAACCTCCTTTCATACAAAAATGGTTTCTTGGCCCAGGTGAAGGAAAGCATGCCTGATGAGGCTGACAGAAAAGATGGAGCCACAGCTCAAGTGAGTTGGGAGCAGTTGAGGCAGAGCTGTAGAATGGTCTCCAAGTAGCTTTGTGTGAAGTTTCAGCTAATGTTTCCTGGTCCCTCTCTTCCTTTTCCCCTTCAAGGCAGGACACCACAGGCACTCCTTCCTCCTTTTCTCCTGCACCCCCATTCCCCTCTGGCAATACCTGAATGCTGTCTTTTGCCACAGCTGCTGGGGTCCCTGCAGTGCACAGCAGAGCAGAGAAACAGCTCATATTGGGGAATTTGGGGGTAAAATCTTTCTGGGTCCAGCTCCACACAGGCCAAATAAAGATGTGAGCCCTACAGCTGGCAACCCTTGCTATGTGCAAAAGCACCAAAGAGAATGATCTGTCAATATTTGGACATGTCAGATGTGGAGCCAGAACTGGTTATATTGTCTGTTGACCACTTTATAATGAAGGTCTTTTGCCCAGTCCATATAAGATTGAAAATCTAGGTAATATTTTTTGGTGTAACAGTATTCCTCCAATAAGAAGAAATACAGTCTCTGATTTGTATTCCTCTGACTTGAAATCATTCATTTTAAATGACTGTTTGTTCTGCTAATTTAGGATCTGGGCAGCCATGGAAACAATTTATTTTGGTTTGTGAAAGGAGGGGAGCTTGAGTTTGTTAAGCACATATATACTTCATTGCTTTGGGATGCTACGCAACTTCCTGCTAGAATAAGATCTCTTAAGTGGCAGGAGCTCCACAGTCCCCTCTCTGATGACATCCTCAGCAAGGGACCTGTCCTTCACCTTCCCTGGGCTTTGGAGCAGACCCAGTGATAGCTGGGTTGGTATGGCTTGCCTTTGAGGAACAGCTCCTCACACCCTTTGTGGAAGGTGTGAGGGTGCGATTTGGCCCTACAGCTCACTCTCAGCACTTCAGGGCACCTGATGAGATGACAGGCTATGACTAAAAGCATATGCCACGGTCCCCTGACTGCCACAGTGCATGGAGCAGCGTGGCATCCTGTGCCCTAAATGTGTTGGTCAGATACAACAGCCCAGGAGTGGAGTTTGCTTTGTCCTCTCCTTCCCTGACATTCGCACAGCATCTGGGCCCCACCAGCTGCTGAGACATAACATTTTGCACTCATGCCTCCTCAGACCAAAGCATCAGTTAGTATCCAGTCAGGGGCTTCTTGCTGGAGGCTATTCCCTACAGGCCTAAGGCCTGCAATGAAGCCAGAGCCTTTTTGAAGCATTTCTCCCACCTACTTTCCTCATTAATCTGCCAAAGGAAGGTAGATTGAACGTCAGATCTGTTGCACTTCACCTTGTCTGCTCTATAAGAGTTATTTTCTAGAAGTCAGTTAATGAACTAAACCTTTCACGGCCATCCCTACATGATGCAATCCAGAGAGTGGATTGATGTTCACACAGGAGCCCAGTATGACATGGACATTCTGTCTGAACTCCTCAAATGGGGACTACTTGTCACCAAACCCCGATGTGACCCCTCTTCCCCACTGCACTGGAGAAGTCCTTGTGCTTCTTACATCCTCATTAGACACTTAGAGTCTCGCCACTGGAAACATGGAAACTCATTGAAAAAGCCTACTCATGTGGATGCAGATAAAATGTGATTTTGACATCTCTAACAATGCTACTATCCCAGTAAATAAATGATCAGCATTCACTAACAATTACTTTTGTTATACTTGTGCCTGTCTTACAGCAAATTTCCCAAGATAGACTTCTGATGTCTGTTAACTTTATTTTCCCTAATGTCTAAGCAAACTCCATTTTTTTGAAAAATGTTCCTCATTATTTGAAGCAGAAAAGTAATTGGTATTGAACAAAAGCTGGATAATATTGTCTTTCCTGATATGCTGAGCAATGACTTGCACTACAGCAACGTTACATGAAGCAAGGATTTGTTTAAATAGCTTTCATTCTGGTTTGCCACTAAACCTCAGTAATAGTACATTAAATACATGTATTTCAGTACCCCAGCACAGACATTTTGTTCTGTAACTCGAAATGTTTCATCTTACTGCTCTAAGGATTCTTGCCAGTTGGCAGCTTTGCACACGTGTTAAATTGCTAAATTTTTAGCATTTACCCACTTATCTAGTTTGACACAGCATGCCTGCCCAAGGCATAGGGATTTGGGCCTGGGAGTACAGACACTGCACTTAGACACTTAAATTGGCACTCTCTAGTCAGATAGCATGGCAATGGGCCCCTTGCAATTAAACTGATAAACAGCAAAATATGTTAGAAGCTGGATGAATTGAAACCGTAGCCAGCTAACAGCAGAGTAATTTGCAAGAGAGACTGCACTGTCAGGAAGGGTCACAAGCAAAACCTGCCTGATTTACTGCAGACAGCTCATCCCCTTTGAAACCAAAGAGCAAATTCATGCCATAGCTTTGCACCAGCCACTCATGGGCTTGAAGTCGGGTTTGGTCCAAAACCAGAAAAGAGTTTGTCTCTGTGTCTTAGATTCAGCTAAACTGGAGTGGCGATTAGCTGCTGCCAAAACAGGGCTGGGGCTGTCCCTCATGCTCATGTTGCCTCTCATCCGACCCCAGCTCAGAGCTAATCCAAAGCACTGAACCAAAAGAAAATGATTTGCTGGTTTAGCCCATGAATGGACTCACCCCAGGGGCAGCCAAGAGCCATTGCTGGCACAAGGGACAGGGTGGGAGCACATGGCCAACAGTGAGGACGACAGCTAGCAGCAGGTCCGCTGCTGTGGGGACCAGATAGCCATTCCATCATCTTATCCGTAGTGTTAAGCCACGTCCTCAGTGCCTGCTGTTCTCCCTGCAGACAGAACAGTAAGATCAGGAGACTGTGGAAGATTTCTAGCCACCATCAGATTAACGACACACTCACAGTCCTAGGTTGGCTTTTGCTCTGAACCAGAGACTTTCCTTTCTCTGTTGACTGGTATCAGAAATAAAAATTAACAACAACCCATGAACACAAGCACATTAAAGCTACACAGCTACTATAAATAGAGACAGGGTCGTCTCACCACAGATGGCTGCTCTGAGTACTTCTAGGACTGTTGCTAACTAAACCTACCACAGACAGCCGGGACCACGGCAGACCCTGAGATCCCACAGCTATGCGTCCACAGGTAGTCTGCAGAGAGAAATGCATGATGGCAGCCTGCTGACAGCCTGCCTGGTCTTCATGACAGCAAATAAACTGCCTAAACTTCATAGCAGCATTGTGCCAAGCTGCCAGCTTTGCTCATCTCTGTCCTGGCTGCACCAGGGAACCTGTTCCAACTGTGCCCATCCTGCTGGGTTGGTGTCAGAGCAGCGAGGAGAGTGGACCTGAGCATCTGACATAGGCAGCACAGACTCAGCTGTCTTCCCAAGGAGGAAAATTGGCCTCTAGAGCCTCCTTGCAATAAAGAAACAAAAAACAAATCTCTTTATTCCAAAGTGAGAGAAACTTGTGGCAGTAGTTTCCCATTTTGCGGTATTTCAGAGAGCTCCAGGCTTTGTTTCTGACTGAAACTCCAGCCCAGTTGGCACAAGTCCCATGGATTTCAGGGCAGCTTTGATTTCATTCTCTAACTTACACTGCCCTAAGCACTGGCTTATGAAAGGTGAACAGCTTCTAAGAAATGGGCTAGAGCCAGACCTGGCCTTCCTTATCACTATTTCCCAGGGGTTTTAGTGCCAGCAGCAGGCAGCTAGCTAGTGGTGAAAAGCATCCACAGTAACAGCAGAGTCCTAAGGACCCTTCGAGGCAAAAGCTCCAACCCATCTCCTAGGACAGCCCTGGCTAAGGTGCACAATAACATCACAGTAAGACTGCCCATAAGATGCTTTATAGGGAAGGAGTTGAACTTCACCTCTTCTGCTGAGCTCTTCAGCTTTGCAATAATCCAAGATAGTGAGTTTCAAAAAAATAGTTATCCTCCATGCAAAATAGCATTACCATTTCTCTCCATGGTAAATAACAGCATATTAGTGATGTCAAATGAAACAGCAGTTCTTCCATTGTTTCAAGCACCTGAGCTGTACAAGTTAAAAAAAGAAACGTTGCTAACAAATCTGTTGTTCTGAATCTCCCCAACCTGCAAGGGTCTGAATACTGGAATAAATGCCACTTGGGGGTCTGCTTCCACCAGCAGTGCCAGGTCTGCCTGCTCCAACCCTCCGTTCCCCACCCACTCATAGGGGCGTGGGTGGGTCTAGTGCCCAGTGCATTGGCTCCAGACCAAGGCAAGCTGGGCTCTATTCCCAGACCTCCCTCTGCTTCCTGATGCTGTGCAGCTCAGATCCCTTCTCTGAGCCTCAGTCTCCTCATCTGTAACATAGGAGTGAGCCATTGGTTTCTTTTTGAAAGCTCCAGGCAAGCAATGCAACAGTAGAGAGAGGGAAGGATTGGGATTATCCAGACTGCTGCTTTATATGCAATGGCCTGAGCTCAAGGGATGATGAGAACTGGGCTCCAGCTACCTCCAGCTCTGGTTATGGAAGCAAATGCCCTCATTGCTGAAGATGCGCAAATAAAATCTCCTGCTCTCCTGCTCTCCTGCCTGTTTTTCTATGGTGCCTGTGAAAATTACAATTTTGTCATTTGAAAATAAAAGTGCTTAGCTGGCAAGAAAGACTCCATAAAGAAGGCAATGGAAGCTGTCACATCTGTACTGTCTGAACACCATCTGTCTCCCAAGTTTACTCTGAAAGAAAGCAAATCCCATCCAGTTCTCTTGCTATATATCAGTAAAATGCTTAGCAGTGGCACTTGGAGAAGGAATGAACACATTTCAATTAGACAATGGCATCATAAAACACTAGCTCAGTAAATAAAAACCTGGAGGTTAACATTTGTAGAGATTAAGCAGTCTGTTAAGTAAAGTTTACTATGGCATGTTAGGGGTTTTGTAATACATACTTATATACATGTAACGTCCAAAACAGGCTCCTTAGCTTACTTTGCAGACTGTTATTTTTGCATTAAGCATATGTGGCTGCCTCTCAAGAGTTACCTGAGACCCAGAGACTGGTTTGGAGTTGTCGATACCTGCAGAAATAGGTGTATCACTTTTGGTAGAGAAATGAAGGACAGCAGAGTGATGGAGAGGGAAAGCAGAATCACAGAATGGTTCAGGTTGGAAGAGACCTTTAAACATCAAAGAGGCAAATCATCTTTGCATAAGGGGCTGGTGACAAATGCTGGAAATGGAAGGTAACTGCTGCAAGTGGGCTAGTTACCATTCAGAAGAACCTAATTGCCAGGTTAGATGGAATGCTGGGATAACACCTTGCTGAGAGGCCTAAAGTATATGTATCGCCACTAATTTCCAAGACTCTGAAACAACTATGGTTATGAGGTTATAGCTTACTTCTTTCCCCTCTGTAAATCTCAAAATAGCCTCACAGATGTTTGGTCCTGCAAGGATGGCATGACAACTGTATGCACTGCAAGCCTAAGCTAAGAGGACAATCCACTGTTTCTTGGCTGGTTTCACAAACAGCCTTTGCATCCAAAGCAGAGTAAACCTCGGCAGTGTTCAACTTCTTCCAAACTCAGATAAATGCTTTTGATTAAGAAAAAGCAGTTCAAATACTTAAGAATGGCTGCTCCTGCAGAGTGCTCCTGGGGTAGCAGGTCCCTGTGTGCACAGGCAGGTCTCCCAGTGCTTTTCAGAGAAGTAGTGTTCTCTGCCACCTTCAAGAAGAGGCTGCTCACTGCTGCTGTCACTGTGACCCTCCGTTGACTTTATGAACAAGACTTGGGACAGAATTTGTTCAAAGCATCTTGTGAATCTTCAGCATGAGAGTCAACAGCACATTCGCACTGCAGTGATATGGGCCTCACAAAGAGCCAAAACCACTGGTCCCATCTTATATATGGGGAAAGGAGTCTCAGACAAACATAGTCTGTGATGATGTACCTTCCACTGCACTCCAGTAACAATTGGACCAGATCCACCCAATGCAAGTACTCCAAAGAGCTGCTGAAATCTCCTGGCTGCCAAAACTCCCCTGCACTACAGCAGTCTTCTCCTGTCCTGCCAATTCTCCTTCCTTGTCACTTTTTTCCCCTGCTTCAGCATCAGCTTCCCCCCGCCCACATGAACTGAGAGATTATCTCGATTATTCCAGCTGTTGTGCTACATCACACTGAACATAATCAAAGCTAACAAAGCACGCTTCGCTGGCTCCATTGTCATCTGGCACTGAAAGCTGGAGATCCCAAATGAACAGTGCTTAAGCTGATGTCATGTTCCAGGGAGTTTGGTGAGGGAGGGGAGGGTGGGAGGGGGGGGACGGGACAAAAAAAGAAATAAAGCTGGCAATTTCACACAGCTGGAGTTTTTATTACCATTAGAAAACTTCAGAGAAGTACTGATAGGATAAGATGGGATGAAGCCGTGATTCTGGGGGTATATCAGTCTTGATATCTTTTTGAAATGCAGCCTCCTTAGACAAATATCCCCAGGAATGCCTTGGATTATGAATGCAGATTTACCTGGGATTGTGCTCATACAAGGTCCTGGATAGCCCTGCAAATTCGTTCACTTATGCTGATACAGGCAAGACGCAGTCTTCCACTTTAAACACTGTGTTTAACACAGTGGCATCTTCAAGGCATCCATCTGAAACAAAATGAAAAGAAAAATAAAGAAAAGAAAGTAGAGCCCACATTATACATACTTTGAGCTCATTTCCCTAAGCAGGGAACTTCAGACTTGCCAACACCAGGGTGTATGATAAATAAGGGCTACAGCCTTAGGCAAAAGGAAGTACCTCTGCTCACCCTGCTCCACTCAAGTTTGCAGCAGTCAGTGCAGAAAGGTGCTCCAAGTAGAAAAAAGGAATGGAAATAATTTGCCCAGCAGTTGGTAGAGAGGGACTAACGCTGGATCCTAATCCAGTGCCCAAATGGTGAGAACAAGCACTGGTTAAGCAGGAACAGCAGCTGAAGACATTCTCTGTGCTGGGACTTGCCCTGGCCCTGCTTACCTAACTGGGCATACCCTTGGGAGCGTCTGCCAGAGAGTTATAGGTGTGTGGTCCCAGTCCACTTCTACATTATTGGCTGCTAAATCTCATTGCAAAAAACCTGAGAATACATGCCCATGAAATGGCACTCCCCTCCCATGGTTGTTTTTTTCAGGTGCTAATGGGGTCCACTTCACACTGGCTGACAACAGCTCTCTAAGTGAGATGCTCTAAAAGGCTGGCACCTTGGGCACCCTAAGGCCATCTCCAAGGAGCAAGAGAGCAACAATTTCCAAAACACAAACGATCAAAACTCTTCACGCCATGGCCCCACTCTTACAGAGTTCTAAGATATTTAGTTCTTTTTAAAAATTAATCGTGACACTCCCAGATCCACTCCCAGATGCTGAAAAGGCCAGATACTTTGCAAGTTTTCATGTGGTGCCATTTCAGCAGGCTGAGAAGCATCTCTTGGCTTCTCAGTTCATGTGAACCACAGCAAACTCTTCACCATTATGATCCTCTAGTATTGCACCCAGGGATGTACATTTCGGGGGCATTCAGAACTTCATGGCAAACATGGAATCATCTCCCAAAATCTAGGCTCATGTTGCCCAGAAAGAAAGCAGAGGCCCCTTGGGTGTTGTAGAGCTATAGCACACAACTGAAGAGGCTGATCTCCATCTCATACAGAGCATCATTAAACATATACAGAGCAAGTTTTGTGGAAAATTCATACGCCTCTCTGCAAGACAACATGCAAAGGTGGTACCCACAGGCACATGCAGAGCTTTCTAACACCCAGGACCTGAAGTGTTAATATAGCACAGTAAAAACGAGGTAATCTCTGAAATGAGGACAGTGCTCCAAGAACAGATCGATCCAGGGTTGCCCTTCAGTTCCCAGTTGCTGACAGACAGCAAATTGATCGCAGTGTGGTTTGAATTTCTCTCCTGACAATTCAGGCAGGTGAGGGCCAGGAGCTCTGTAAATGCATAATCTGGGCCTGGCACTCACTCGCTACGTACTAAACAACGATAAAACCTTTGGAGCAAGCTGTTTCTTCTCCAGTCACTTAACATTTGTATCCAGCTGGACTCCTGGGGTGATAAGTACAGCAGACCTCCTCCTCTGAGGCAGATAAGTAAAACATACTGTAAAGAAAAGTACAGGATATTGGCACATCTCTCCTAAAGGGGCTGTCAGTAGCTGAGTGCTGCAGTCCCTGGGAATGTGAGGAAGGAGAGGGGTGAGGGGTATTTTTTCCAGGGAGCTTCTGCTTTCTCTCTGCCTTCCTCACTAGCAACTGATCCATTTTTTTTGTGTCGTCCTTCCCTCTGGCTTCGTATGCATAGAGCCATGCTCCAACACAGGCCACAGCAGCATCTTTGATAATTCTCGAAGTGCCACCTACAGTTGGTGTGAGTGCATGTGTATGAGTGCACACATTCATAGGCAGAGACGGAGACATGCTATAAATGTGTGTGTGTGTATATATATATATATATATATGAGCACTGAGACATGATCAAACCAGCCTGTAGCTCACATATGATAGGGTAGAAATAACCCTTGAAATGCTTCTGCTCTTCTGGGGAGCAGGTCCTCTGCCTACAGGGGAAACCAGGTATTGAGCACACAAACCCTACAGGGGCACAAGCCTTGCAGGGAATGAAATAGGGTCATTCTGACTGCACGTCATAGACTTTGTCAATGGTTCTTAGTTCCTAGCTCAGAAGTACCACAGGCACAGAAAAGGGAACTGGTATCTATTTTCCTCCCTGATCAAATACATCAGTGGATCTGGCAGTACCAGGTTCCCAAAGGTGCCACAAAAATGATGGTAAGTGGGAGCAAGTGCCAGAGTGGAACAGTGCAGCGCCTTCAATAGTTGCAGTGATTTAGCAATCGCCACCACCACCTCCATCCCACCTCCCCAGCAAAAGGGCCCTGCACAGTGGAGAAGCTTTTTTAGACAGCAGGGGAGGCAAACAGGGCAAAGGAAATGAATGCAACAGCTGAGAGGCTTGGGATTTAATCAGAGCTGGCTTTCTACTGCTTGCTTGCTGTCTTTCTTCACTTATTTTCAAGGGAAAATATCCATGTCTATAGAAAATATAGAAGGCTTAAAAAAACCCAAAACCTATTCCCTGCTCCCTCTGTATGATTGAAATAGAAAAATAAAAAGAAAAGGTTGGGGTTTTTTTTTAATCATTTTCTTGCAGAGGTATTTTAAAAGAAATAAAAGAGAACTTCACTAGTCATATGTTGTCCCATAGCAGTCAGGTTAGCTGGGTAGTTCACAAAAGCCATCCTAGATCCGCGGGAAAAACAATGGCCAAACACTGTCAGGTAGAGTCTTCCCTTGGAGGTTTGCCTCCCTCTCCTGGGTATTTCTACAGCTCTGTGCAATGGCTTTGTCTTTTCTTTGGGGTTTCATCCAACCCATAGAAGGCTGTGCTGAACTGATACCATCAGGGGATTGCACTGATCAAATTTCAATCAGTGTATGTGCTGGCCTTAAACAAGCCCCCAAGTTTGCTGAAGAGCCTGATTCTGGCAGGAAAAACCACCCTCAGGCTTGAGCAGATGTTTGCAGGAGAAGACCCTGGAGAGGCTGGAGTGCTCTGCTCTGGAGATACTCATCTTCTCTGCTCCCTGCTCCAACCAACCCCAGAGAACCCAACAACACACTCTGTTTGGACGTGGGCACACTTGAAGATGGTTATTTACAATGATTTCACTCAGACTGACAAGAAAACAAGAAGCATATAATGGTTTTTAAATGCACCCTGTGGCTAAAAGCCTGAAAGCAGCTGGCCTCTGGCCAGGCTATGAGAATGAACAATAATATTTTGGGGCAGAGGTGGCATCAAGCCCAGCTTCGTCCGGCTATTTTTTTCACTTTTAAAAATGTATTTAAATGGAGAGGTTGTTAACTAATTGGATGTCTTTCAGTTTGACTCTTAGCTTTGGCTCATGATACAGCAGATATACAAACAGCACATTCCCAATACCCCCTTCAGTCATCAGTCATTCCTCTCACCCATCCGTTTGTTTCTTTTTTCTTTTTTTTTTTAAATGTTTCTTTGCTGTAAGTTTAAGTCTTTTGTGGCAAAGAGAAAATGGAAGAAACTTTTCTTTCTTTCTGTTCGTGAGAAACACTTTTATTCTGCCTGTTAACTGATTTCTTGGCTTCTGAAGAAGTAAACAAAAATGTTAAAAAGTAAAAATCAAAGATGAAATATTGAGGTTGTCCTGACTTCTTGTTTCTTTTACAAATCTGCTATCAACCATTTGAGATTTTAATTTCTGTTCCAAAACAGCGAGCAAGAAAATAATTTACAAATTCTTCAAAACTCCCACAGAAATGGGAAAAACATTCCCACTTAACCATCTGGACAACTACTGTGTCTGCTCCAGCTCATGATGGTTGGGGGTCAGACCCCAGCCTCCTCGTCAGTGAGGGCAGGAGCCAGCTCCATCCCACAGGCGACGGGACCCCACTGACTCCTCCAGTGAGAGGTCCTGTTCCCACAGGGCAGGTGACTGTGGTGCCATGCGACTTGTCCTGCACCATCCCATGCCGACACAGGACTCAGTGTCACTGAAAGCTGACCCAACCCACCAGGAAAAGCTCCTTCAGGGTGGGCCTGGCAGGATTTGGGGCTGGATGAGTGTTTAAATGACTGCTTCCAGGACAGGGTCTCAACAGCTTTGAACAATACAAAATAAGTAAACAGGCCTTTGATTATTTTTTCTTTTAATCTGCAGGGGGTCATTTAGCTGGCAGGTCTTTGCCAGGAACACTACTCTCCTGGTCTTTTTCTGCTAGAGAGACATTTGGCGAGGGTGGAGAGAAGGAAATTGAAAATGCAAAAGGAGAACTTGACCAGACTACTCCCACTCTTTGAAAATCCTAAGTACATGCATGCATGAGCGAGCTGGCTAGATGAGAGCTTAAATCCCAGATGTAGAGTCACCCAGCAATATCCTGATTTGTACCCTTCCTTCTTCCCTCCATCTAATTCTGTTAAATTGGAGCCTCGCAGCAGGTCCCTCGCAGAGCCTCAGATTAAAGGAGGAGCCCTTGGTCAGGGAATGGACTGGGGATTGTCCTGCACACTCACAGCCATACGCTTGTCTGAAGGAACCTGCTGTCATCAGGTTTGAGAAGCTAAGCCAGCCTGTCCTAGGAGGTGCTGCAGATAAAGACAAGCACATGTAGCTGAAGGTACCCTGAGTATTTAATTACAAATGGGTGGGGAGAATTTGCTCAACCTCCTTGTTGCTGGAGGGCTGAAAGGCAGAATGACAGAAAAAGTCTTTTGTCAAGCCTAGCTGCTCTCTTCCTGAAGAAAACACGGCTTTGGAAATCCCGCTGCATTCCTGTACCATTCTGCTGAAGCCAATGCCTTGCTTCAGCTGAGTCTGTTGGAGTGGTAGAGGACAGGAGGGTAAGGGAGTTCCTATTGGCTTTCTGAAAATAAGTGTCTGGCTACAAGAGACTACAAAAGCCCTTCAAACAGCAACAGACTACAGAGGTGTCAGAAATGGGACTCTGGGAGACCCAGAATCAAAAAGTCAGAGTTGGATCTTTTTTTCCTTAGAGACTACAGTCAGCCAGCCATGGCAAACAAGCCCATAGGAAACTAGACTTCATTAGTTCCAACTCTCATGCAGGGACTCCTAATGTGATATGCTTTACGATAAGACTGAGACACCCCAGCAAAAGAGCAGGTTCAGTGGGCGAGAAAGTAGGCTGAAGCTCAAGAATAAGGGGACCATCGGAACAGCTTGATCAAAAGGAAAGCAGTGGTCCAGTGAGTCCACTGACCTGGATCCAAACCCTCACATGGCCATGGAGCTGCTGTGTGGTCTTGCAGAGACCCTCCTCCTCCAGTCTGCCAGTTCAGATCATTAGCTCTGAACTGACAGGGATGCAGTTTGCTGCCTGCTCTCACAGTGCCCTGCACAAGAGACTCCTCTTAGGAGATGCCAGCAAAAAGCTGCTGCAATGGAAATGAAACAACAGGGGAGACAGGGGGACAAGGTAGTGGTTAAAGGGGCACATTTTGCATCAGAGGCAGCAGTCTCCATTCACTGCCTGCTCAGCATTGCTGGGCTATCTAAGCTGGCTTTCTTTAGCAGAGATTAGTCTCTGAATCTGCCTTGCTTGTGGAAATGCTTCTCTGGGTGCACATGTCCAAGCAGCTGGTAGGATTGGGACCTTCTCCTCTACCTTATAAGACAACCAGCAAACATATCCTGAGGAGCTGTGCAAGACTGAATACAAAGGGGTAGAAGAAAGGAGAATATGAGAAACCAGACACCTAACAAAGAAGGTGGAAAAATGATCAGGCAAAGCAGTAAGATGACAGAGAGTTGTTATTAGAGGCAAGAAGTGAAAGAGGCAAATTAAACACTGGTTCAAACCAGACTAAAAATAGCATGGAGGCAAAGAAAAAGAAAACACCTGCAAAGGAACACAACTGAAGTCTTTCAGGAGGTGCTATCACACTCACAGATCTGCTCTGCCAGTTTTGCAGGGGAGCGCACCCTGAAATTAACTGCAGGGCAGCAGGGTGTCCCAGGGAATGGTCCTGTCTGTAACCCACCCTGCCAAGCCCCCATGTTCTCCTGGTAGACCAACTGAGATAACAAACTTGAGGACTGAGGCTGGGTCACTGTGATTAGTTATTTGCATCAAGTATTGAACAGTCATCTCCAAAAGACTTAACAAATGAGCTCTTTGGCTGCTTTTTGAGACACCTGCACCTCACCTCATTCACCGAAGAAGATAGGGTCTGGGCCACTGGAGCTAAATCCAGCGAAAAGCAAAAGTTAAATCCAGATACACAATTAATTGGTGCAGAATTCTTCACATAGCAGTGTCAAGCAGAAGCATCGCTATTAAGGTATCTCAGAAAGTTAAGACAGACTCAAAGTCGATGTATTTGTATCTGATTTCCATCCCAGTCACAAAATTAAAGGTAGGAATGAAAGCAAGATCAAAACTTAGAATCATAGAATCATTTAGGTTGGAAAAGACCTTCAAGATCATTGAGTCCAACCATCATCCATACCCACTAGACCATGCCTTGGAGTGCCTTGTCTATATGCTTTTTGAACACCTCCAGGGATGGTGACTCCACCACTTTCCTGGGCAGCCTATTCCAATGTCTCACAATACTCTCAGTAAAGAAATTTTTCCTACTATCCAACCTAAACCTCCCTTGCCGCAACCTGAGGCCATTTCCTCTTGCCCTATCACCAGCTACCAGGCAGAAGAGACCAGCCCCCACCTCACTACAACCCCCTTTCAGGCAGTTGTAAAGAGCAATAAGGTCTCCCCTCAGCCTCCTCCTCTCCAGACTAAAGCACCCCAGTTCCCTCAGCTGCTCCTCATAAGACTTGTGCTCCAGGCCCCTCAGCAGCTTTGTTGCCCTTCTCTGCACACGCCCCAGCACCTCAGTGTCTTTCCTGTAGTGAGGGGCCCAAAACTGAACACAGTACTCGAGGTGCGGCCTTACCAGTGCTGAATGCAGGGGAAACGTAATCTTGGGACATGACCTCGCAGCTCTGCCCCATGTCTAACTGGATTCACAACAAAAAGCTGCAGTAATCCCTGGGGACAGCAAAAAAGCCTGAAAGCAAAGCAGGAATTTATGTGTAAGAATGAACCATATGGCATAGGGTGCAAAGCAATGATAATGCGTCACTGCAAAAATCACATCTGATTAGATACATCTTGGGGTTGTCTCCCTAGTCCCTTCCCAAAGAGGCACACTGAAATCAGCCAGGCTGTGAATGAGCGACAGGGTGATGGCTGTTGGTGCTGCCCAAAATATCTTGGCATTCTCCAATGAGAGTGTTTCCCGAGAAAAGAGTCACCATTCAGACCTGTCAGTACCTGCCGCTAGAGTGGCAATGGGTGGGAGGAGAGCAGCCTCAGGGCAGGCAACGCAAGGCAGCAGCAGCCAGGGAGTGACCTGGGAGAAGACCCAAGGTGACTTTTTCCTTTGACTCCAGAGAGAGATGAACAACAGAAGAGAGTATTACTTCTGCTCCCCAGCACATACCAGCATAAATCCAAAGTAAGTTCAGTGACAAAGAGGCAAAGCATTTTCACCCCTGAGCTGTTGGTACAACCGCCACAACCAGGAGCCTCTCCTCCCAGCACTGAGTGAGGTTGGATGCCTCTTTCCAAAACCTTGTGCTTCCCTTCAAGAATGTCCTCTTCACCCATTCTCCCTCCTGCGCTCCCTGCTGTCATTTCTCATCATGGTCCCTTCCCTCAGAAGCAGCTTTGAAATGAAACCTGAGGGGATGACTTTGCTTTATCCTTATCCTGGGTGCCCAAACTCAAAAGCAAGTGTCACCTATACATAACCCAGGAATGCAGCTGGTACCTCTGGCTGACGTGGAGACATCCATTAGCGTAAGGCACTGAAAGTGAAAAAGTGAGTCACAGCTCCATGCCTGTGTGCCTGCTCTGCTCAATACTCATCACCCACCCAGGATTAGTCTGATGTGCAGGAATGTCTGTAAGGGTTTATTAAGAAAGCTGTCATGCTCCCTCTTCTGCCTCCAGTTCTCTGCCTAACCTTTGCCAGGTGACTGCAGTTCAGCTCCCTCTCTGAAAAACCAAGATTATAGAACCATTCTGCCCCAAGACAGCATTGCAAGAATAAATGCATTAACAGTTGTATTAGGCACACGAGTAATGAGAGATTGGATGAATATGAAAGATAACTGCACATTTGATTTCTAACTTTACCTCCTAGATCAGACCAAGTAACTTGACTTTGACAAATTGCTACCCATGCTGACAGCCTCTGGAGAGTCAAAGAGCTGCAGCACAGAGGCAGACAAGTCAGCCTTCCCTGAACACTGTTCTCCGGACCCGAGTGGAAAGACCAGCCTTGGCCATGCTCTGGTTCTGCTGTCACTTCTCTTACAGTGCTTCCCCATGTTTCCGGATGTGCACACACTCCAGGAGCTGGAGATCTGAGCAGAATGAAATATCAAGAGAAAACAAAGCCCTAGAACACCTATTTAGATGCAGTCATAAAGATACAGTTCTTGCTTTGATGGCATATTATCCTGACAATTTTTGGGTGTAAATACACGCTAGTCCAGCTAATCTTAGGAGAATCCAAATATTGGTGCACCAGCTATTTGCTTTAACATGACGATAGGTCTTTGGGGAAAAGAGAAGCTGTGTTTGCGTGCCTGTGTGATAGACAAGTGAGCTGGATATTTGCATGGAAGATGGAAACATCTACTAAACAATTTTGTGTCATGGTTTTATAGCTACAGGCTTCTTAAAGAATACTAGTTTTACTCTAAACCCGTCTTCCTCGCCTCCCTCCATTGCAGGCTGTGTTGCTACTTTGCTTTGTGAGCTCTGTAACACCATATTTACTGATTCAGCTAACAGTTAAGGAAGGTCGAGCTGACCTTGCCATGCACACACTGTCTGAGTAGGGAGCCTACTGGGGCCTGTATACATCTGGCTAATACAGCTTCCCCGTGTGGTGAGCCTGCTACTTGCTGGAGTTAATATTCACACCCACTCTGTGCAGGGGTTGCAAATACCCAAGGAACAATTAACCTGCCACAAACGCTTGTTTCATCATTTTTAATCCAAGCTGTTGACAGGAAAAATTATGTTTTTTTCCTACTTGGCTTAGAATAAGAAGTAGTCAAGTCTACAGATTTAGTGATGAATGGTTCCTAAAAGAAATTCTCAAACAATGAGCCCTCCAAACAGCCTCTCTTCACCCTCTGGTTTTCATGCAGCAAGAAATTTAAATTTCCCGTGACTTATACCTGCTTTTGTGAGGGAAATGCCCTTTTAAAACATGCCAATGCCCACTGACTGATGCAGTTGCCTTGCACTTAGAAAGAAACAGTTAAAAGAAATACATTAAATCTCATGACAGAGCCAGAACGGCTGTCTCAATTCCTTTGAGTCAACCAGCACTTTGTTGCTGCTGTAAATCAAAGGCAATTCTGCAGTACAACACCATTTTATTAAGCAGGTACTGCCCTGCAAAGGGAAATGCGTATGCATATTAACTCTAAGAATGTATTCAAAGTTCATAACCTCCCAATGTTTTGTTTATAGTCTAAACATTCAAACACATTATTTAACTGACATATCTTATATAATTGAAGTGCCAAAGATGTATATATATATAAGTATATACTATAGATTTGCAGGTACATCACACATACATATTTATTTCACTACAGAAGATGATGGAATCATTGTTATACCTCATGTAAGGCTCGATGCGGTTTTCTGTAGATCATGATGACAATCTCTGTTGGAAAACTACAGGATATTAGCCTTGGATATCCTGAATACATTCTCAGCTTTTTGAAGAGCTGCAAGGAAGCAACTTATATTCAAGTTAAAACTGTTCCTCAAGAAATATGCACATTCTGAATAATGTGATTTTTCAGGCCAGTGTAACTAAAGACTGTGAAGCAGAGGAAATAAATGCATAAAAGAAAAGACTGGAGAGCATCTTGAGAATATTTATATTGTTAATTACCAAGTAGGAACAAAATATTAGTGTATTTTATTATCACTGTGTGCTTCGATGTCATATCGAAAATGAAACAAGGCTTAAAAATTGCAGAAGGTTTCTTCTGCAAGCTAGTAGCTTACTATGAATTTGTCCACTGTGGTTCTTGCTTTTTAACTAGTAAAAGGAACACTCAGCAGGAGAAGCATGGCTTTACTGAAAAGCCAGAGCATGGCTGAGACACCTTTTCTGATTTAGGATTCCAACTGTTTTCAAAAACTAGGTCCATCCCAGCTGCATCTCACTTTTCTGCAGTATGGGGATATGAATGCATTACTTGAAGCTCCAGTATGTACACCCTGAGCGTCAGGACCCACAGAAATGCCTTGCAAAACACAGCAGTGAGCACAAGATGCCTTGCCCACAATGAAAGCAGGTTCAACTGCTTCTTTCTTGATGCAACAGCACAATCCACGCTCCATGTGAACTGGCAACTTTATCATCTACCAGATCCTTTATGTATTGATGAGCACAAATAAGCACAGCTATAGAAATGCTGTGATGAAGAGATGGCTTTCAGCGCACCTTTCACTGGACAAAGCAGAGAAGTTTGACTACACAAACCAAAGGCTTGAGGCATGAAGAATAAAGCAAGGGTATTTGCCAATTTTACCTTCAATCAGTGCCTCAGGTGCTGCACTGATTCCTTACACCTATCACAGAAAGCACCTTGAATGCTGAAAGCAGTGGAAGCTGAGCTAACAAATCTTTGTTACAGAGGCTGTCGGAGGCAATTGGCAAGTTTGTAAGTACTGATAGTCATATATATGTGGTCTGTGCAACTGCACTGGGTACACACATAACCAGTGAATTCCATGCTAGAGGTTTATATAGACATATATACATTACATAAACACACAGACCCAAAAGACCTATTTTTCAATATAACCCACAGCCATCCCATATGACCTGGATAATTCAAGGGCAGGAAAGCTACATAACATAGTATCTTTGCTGATAACAAAGCAATAATCCCCTTTCTGTGAGGAAATGACAGGTTTGAAATTGCCTTGTGTTCCCAGGCTTTAAACTTGGCAGCAAGTCTGTTCTTGTAAATGTTTCAGTCCAGAAGAGTCTGGCTATCCATTATTAGCAGCTAATTCATTGTCAAGCATGCGGGCAACAACATTTGGACACAAGCGATGAAGCACCAGCTGTTAGCCTGCTGCAACTGCCCACGTGTTAAAGATCGGGAGATTTTCTGACTTGGGAATTTATTTCATGTATCATGGGTCACTCTTCTGGTGAGAACAGCAATTTGGTCAAAGTCTGGGCTTTCCAGAGAATCTGTTTTCCCTGTCTAAGGCAAAGTTCCACTTTTGCCTGTCCCATAGACAGAGGGAAAGGAGGTTATTTTACTGTAAAAAAACTGAGAGGAGAAATGTGAGTGCTCAAACTTCATGTCAACCAGAAAATCATTGTTGGATTGGTTAAAAGTACATGTGTTTGCTACCTAGTCAATCTTCCCTGGTAGCCAGCTTGAAGGGGGCATTTTGGTTGATGTTAATTACTTGGTTTAAAAAAAAAGAGTCAGGATTATGGAAAAATTGAACTATATATGTTTATCAGAAATTATCAGTAATGACCAATTAAAAATAGCTTTATAAATATCACCATGCTTTTAAACAGGAAATTACTAAATTCATTGTACAGCTTATCTACCACAAAAAAGATTCAGTCAGCTCTTCTATTTATAACAGCATCTCCCTTAACTAATTAGCAGCATTAGTGTTCACCAGCTGTTCACCAGGAGGATCCAAAGACCCTCATCTCCTGGTCTGGCCCTGGATATTTTGCATTATATTCCTGTTAGCTCATGAAGACCTGTGTCCTCAATAAATCAAGATTTTCTCATCTCTTGACCATGTACCTTTTTCACAGCCAATGTATTATTCTGCCATGAAGTCACATCTCTTTATATACACATGGCATAATGGCACATAGCACCAAAATTCTGGCCAAACTCACCACTACCACAAAGTCCTCAGTCCTACTGGCTATATTATCTCCAATTCCTTTGTGGAGCCATCAGAGAAGTCAAGAGCTGTTCAGCAGGCATCGTATCAGATCTTTGCCTATGCCTGAGTGACAGAGAAAAGAAAAATCTTTGCAGAGTAGATGGGGAAAGTCAAATTATTCTGAATATTTTCCAAGAGCAGGAGGGATGCTTTGAAAAGCGGTTTTGATACCAGATTGAAGCAAAGGAAGGGAACAAGGAGGAATAAGTTCTAAAATATTTCCCCTTGCTGGGCTGTCTGCCCTCTAGGAAATAATAGACTGAGATTGCACTGGGAACCCAGCTCAGACTGTGAGTGGAAAAGTTGTGGAGCGAGAGAGGTTGGCTTGGGGAGAGATCAGAAAGCATGTGGAGTTGGCAGTGATGCAGTAAAAGGGGGTTGGAAATGCCATCCCAGATTTGAACACTCAGGGAACTGCAAAACTGTGCATGGAATAAAATTCAGGCAGCTCTTCAAAACCAGGTTGGGAAATCCAGCAAAGATACAAGCTGTGCTGATGGTTGCTTGCAAAGATAGGACCTCTGAGAAAGAAGGCTGCTAGCATTTGCATTGCCAGGAAGTATGCGGAAAGCATAGCACTGTACTCAGACTATTTACATGGTGATTTTCCTGGCTTCAGGAGGTGTTCAGGCTGTCCCTCTGAGAAGCCCATTTTGTATTTGTAAGGCTTTATGAACTTGCAAAATCTTTCAGAAATTCTGATCTGTGCATAATTTCCCGTGCTTTTCTTCAAGTGATTTTCCTCTCCATAAAAATGTGTTATTAACTTTCAAAATCTTACTGCATGACTGTTACGTTCAGGGGAGGCTTCAGAGCATTGAGTCTAAATGTTGGAAACTGGTCCATTGGAACTGAATGAAGAAAATGTTCTGGGAAACAAGAGAGGGCAGGAGGGCTATAATGATTCTGCGTATGAAGAAAAGAAAGTTGGAATTGTTTAATAAAGCAAGCACACAGCCTTGTGTTCTTTACTCACAGGAAGAAGGTACAGTGAAGACAAAGATCAAAAATGGAGAAGAAACCAATTTTTGGCCTCCTCTGAATCATTCTTCATGCTGCAGACTGGCTATTGCAAAACCCATTCATGCATGGTCTCAGGACATGTTGTTTCATGACCAATATTTAATCTGCAGCCAAACAAATGCATGCAAGCATCTAGATTTTCCCCAGTATGTTGTTAGGTTCCTGGTGAGGTTTGTCACACATTACAAAATGCAGCCCACAAAGCCATTTCCCAGCCATCTCAGGTTTCGGAGATTTGTGGATGCCAAAGGTAGAACAAACTATTCACATTCCCTGTGTAATACGGACCAGAGGATAACAATTGGAACATCTTAGATCAGTAACATAATTCTGATTAGTACCAGTTTATCATAAGGAAAGTCGCCCAGTTGTAAGAAAAAAATAATAAGCAATGGAGAATCTACTGTGTCTCTTGTCTGTTCCAGTACTAACACCCTTCTTGCTGAACATTTGAACTCTGCCTTTAGATTGAATCTTTCTAGCTTTGGCAATTGTAGAAGTGCCTAGGTGAGATTCTCCAACTTTTGTAATAGGAAGGAGCTGAGACTAACTGATTATAAGAGCATTTCTAGCTTGAACATCTCTGCATCTCTGAAAACACTATGAATTTTGCAAGATTTTCTATTTTGTCCACCCACAGAGCTGATGCCATTTCACTTGTTGAATGAAACTATAAAAGAGAGATTTCCTTTGGCTCAAGAGAGACATCTGAGTAGTGGCAATCTCTGTCCTTCTGCAGGCATTTCAGCCAGCAGAGAATAGCCTGAGAATCCACAGGCTTTTACATTCAATCAGTGGCCAGAAACAATTAGAGAGCTCAGCTGGGTGTTTCTTCAGCCTGCACTGCTCAGACAGCCCAGCAATTGCTGGCAGTAAGAGCCAGAAGAGCCTTTTCTGAGTTATGTTATTAAGAAGCATCCTCTCTTCCCCTGACACAAGGTTATCACTGGATGTGAGCAAGAGGACGTGCCAGACCTAGTGATATGGAGGCGATGGGAGTGCTAACAAATTCCAGATCAGTCAAATAAGCCAGTCTCCAGCCACTCCACCATTGCCTATAATATACAGCTGGCCAGCTCAGGCACAGCACTGTTCCCAACAACTTCTCCTGTCATCGCATCTTCTCCTGTGCAATAACTTCCCTGTGGAGGGGCACCCCCTGACCAAAGCAGCTCCAGTACCACGTGTGTCTGTCTGCAACACTCTTGTTTGTGTCTCTTGTTTGTCACTTGTGGCACTGGGTGTTTTGCATACTCCTGTGTCTCAAGACCGACTCCAGCCTTCGTCCCCACGCTGGATCCCACCACGCTCCCCTGCAGTTAGACTTTGTCACCCACATTAAAACTGGTGATATTGGGATATCTCACTTTTTGTGATGGTACTTAGGGAAAAAGGGAGAAACCGCAGCCCTGACCTGCACCTTGGGCACGCCACCAGCCCTGGCCCAGTGCTGCCCGGAGCACTGCTGGAAGGCACATTCCCCAGGTTCCACAGCTCACTCTTCCAGGCCTCTTTAGGAGGGAAGGGAAGAAAGCGTGGGGGGCTGATTTTGACTCTTCCTACCTGCAGCTTAGAAATAGAAGAGCTGTAAAACTAATCAGTGTTTTAAATCAGTTGGTGAAATTTTCCCCTGTAGGAGGAAAGATAAATGTGGAATAGGCATTAGAAAAAGATGGATGTGGCAGGTCTGATTAATCCAGGTGCTTTTCCTGAATAACGATAATTGGGGTTTAGCATGGCTATACGTATAAAATCAAATTTAATCAGTAAATGGACTGCCTCCAAACTTACTGCCAGCCCACCTTCACATTTATCTAGGGCTACTGCTATAATTTCATTGAAATTGGAGTTTTCACCCTGAAAATTCCTTCTGTCACCTTTGATGACATTTTAATCCTTTCCTTCACAGAATGCAGATTTGGACTATCACTCTAAGAAGTGAAGCTGCATGTTCATGTGCCTGGTCTTGTCAAGGGGCATGAAAGGTCAGTAAACTTCACCTCACCTGTGTCTGCAAGACTCTGCTAATCTACAGCTTAGAAAGAGAAAACAGCGGGGTAATGCACTGGGTGTCAGCTAGGGCTACGAGCAGAAAAATTTATGTGAATATTCAAACTAGCGGAATAGACTACACCAGCTCAAGGAGCAGCCCTGTGAGCTGCTAATTGTAGCTGGCCTTTATCTCCAGTGTCTTTCTCAGTTACAGTAGATGCAATATGGCTCTTTAGTACCACAGCACATAGGCTTAAGTGTAATTTCAGTAATTACTTATCTCAACTGTCCCAAGCACCTGAGCACCATCTCCTTGGACAGTCAAAGGACCTGAAGAGGACACTTGAAATGCATCCTGCTCTTGTGATGACATAGAAGATCATCAGAGATTCTCCAAGTGGTTTAAGGCAACTTCAAGGCACTCATTATTACCTTGTTGTTTGTCTACCTGATGTATGAGCTTGGATGGGTTAATAAGCAGCCTGCTGCCCCATCAAATCAATGCAACCCAAACTGTTTTCCAAGAGAAGGATAAATCCAGCAAACCAGAGCTCATACCTCCCTGACCAACAGTTGGTAGCTGTGACTTGATTCCAGCTCCTGGATCTGCTAGAAAACCCTTGGCATCCCAACATGCCTGGCTTGGCTCTGGGTTTGGCTTGCTTGCAGACTGCAGATAGAGTTTCTGACCTCTAGCTAAGCTCTGGTTAATGGCCTGGATTGCCCATCTGGGATCAAGGGGGCTTGATCCAAGACCCACAGAAAAAGGAGCTATGCAAACAGCTACCCTCAATTGAGGAGCTTTAAATTGGGGAGCTGGTCCCACACATTGCTATGAGTATGGTCCTTGCTTACAGATCTGGCAAACGAAATGAGAAGGCCTGGGAGGAGATAAAACAGTCATATAGGAGGTAATGAAAAATATCCACACCTTTATATTTATAAATCTATAATTCTGAATAAAATTATGGGAAAAAATAGGTTAATGTACGTATATAGTATATACATTCCTTTTTACAGAATGGTCATGCAATGTTTACTGCAGAATTCCCTGCTCTTACTGCCCACACAAAAGTACATTCAAGTTTGCATATTGCATATTTTGCTGAATCTATTTCACAGCAACAGTTCTGCAGATTTTTATGTCTTTGAGGATTTTTGAGGTTTGTCTAAGAGTGGGCTGCTGTGGTGTGACCCTGAGTCCTGGAATCTGTTAGTGTTCGGGAAGGAAGCCAGTTCTACCATTTTCTGTCTAGGCATTTCCTCTAGATTTGCATCTCTGTTCTTTTTGGGTGTTTTGTAATTAATTTGTAATTTATTGCTTTATGAAGAGGTTTGCAAGTATTCTTTTTATAAGACAGTCAAAAGCCAACCCTGGGGTAATAGCTCAGGAATCTCCCTGTATTTGTATTGGGGACAAATTTGCTGCTGGTATTTCTTGCATGATTAAGCTTTTAATTTACAGGCAATTCTTGTTCATAAATATTAAATGACCATCCAAATAACAAACTTCCCAGTGATTATTTGATTCTTAGTTTAAATAAGCCACTGACTCTTATACCAATAAATCTCATCCAGTGTCTTAAGAAAATAACCAAAACACCCTTACCTCACAAAAAGTGTCCTCACAGGATTTATCTGGGTCTCTTGTACTGTCTTCTGATGTTTAGTTGCTCTTTTCTGCAGGAGCTATCAAACTTGGCTCTATCCAAGCCGGCATCTGAGTCAGCTGTTTCCTACCTCAAGACACAGTTGGTCTCCTTTTCCACCAGGTAACCTGGCTGGTATCATCAGCAGTGATGTTTTAGACTCTCCATGAGACTCTTCTAATTGTTACCTGCCAAGGGAAATGCTTATACCTTTACATGTGTATGCTTAAACATGTAGAAGCTGCTCCTCTCAGCTTGAATGAAGCACTAACTGGGGCTGGTGGCTAAGTGACAGGGAGGGAGCTGGATACAGTGGGAAAAATTAATAAAAAGGATGGCTGGGGCAGTTTGCCTAGTCATTTCCATCAGAAAACAGGACAAGTGCCTGCACAGTCCTGGCAAGTGAGAATGAGGGTCCTGTCTTGTAAATCAGGAGCTGCATTACAAGGGAATTAATGGAGTTTGGTCATTGTGCATGCTTACAGATGTGGTGTTACTGAGGGAGTGAAAAACAAGCTGTGTGTGTGTTGTACATGGGCACTGACTTTTGGTGTAGCCCAGCTGTTTAAGCTCAGCATTCTTCATCCTATGGTGGGGCTTGGAGCGGCATCCCAATCTCCATCCTTCCTCTGTGGGCTGTGCTGCCTCTGAGGGCTTGGCACAAATACTTAACAAGCCAAGAGTTCAGCTCCAAAAGGATGAAGCAAACAGGGAAAGCAGCCATGGCCACAGGGGGTTAAGATATATATGATGGGGATCATCAGTCCTGGTGGTGCAGGGCACACATGCTCACTGGCCAGGATCCAAGCCAAATGCCTCTTTTTTTCCTCCTCTTTCTCATTGCCTTTTCAAGCAAGCTCTTCTTGACTGCTTCTGGGGTGAGCAAGGCCACAGGGGAAAAAAAAAGGAATGCATGCCCTGCCAGCTCCTGAATATTTGTCAGTGATGTCCAGCCATTCCCCAGTGGAGGTAAGAAATATGATGGGAAATACAAGACTGACAGCAGGAAAAATCCCTGTCCTTATTCCTCTTTGTGCATCCTCTAGCACTAGTCTGTCACTTGAGGGATCCCTAGGACCTGTGGACCAAATTTTAATGACCATCATCCTATAGTCAAATCTCCTCTCACAGGTCTCTGCAAAACGTTTATAGGCTCCTCTGCTTTTTACAATATTTTCTGGCTTTGTGCAATATCAGACTTTGTGTCTGATTGCTAGCTATAGGGGAGGAATGATTCTCCACTCTCTTGTTGCCTTTCACTGGAGTAAACTGCTGATCTAAGGTGTCCATGTTCATTGGCCAGCTAGATTTAGGAAAAAAGAATAAGGACCAATATTTACTTCTAGAACAGCAACTGTTCAAATGATATTTTTAGTATTTTAACAGAATTGGTTTCAAATCTCACCACAGGTGAAATCAAAATAATCCGATATGGTCCCTTTACTTCCAACTAGTGAAGAGCCGAAGAGCCGCTGTTGTTACCCTGCTTTTCTGGAGCACATCCCAGTGGCTCTGAGGCTTGCTTTTCCCCTCTGCCTGACATGCAGTGGCTGGTACAAGGGGTGCTAGAGCACATCCTACTCTTTCTCTTTTGAAAAGCTGCCTTTAAAAAGCATGTGGACGGGGCTGCCGCAAACATGTTACATAAGACAGGCAAGAGGTGATTCTCACAAATTTTTGCATATCAGAAAAAGTTAATGAAATCAGACAGACTTTTCGATGGATAAAAACCTTTTTGCCATGCAACATGGGAGCAGTTCTGCAGCAGATACAGTAGGATGGTGACTGCGCACCAGCGTGGTAACACTCACTGAGGTAACACACAGCTCTACCACTGCTTTGACACAGGAAGAACTTGGTCCAATCTAGCATTTCTATCCTTAATCAGAAATAATATCTCTTCTAGGAACTCACCCACTCACCCAATAAGGATATAAAAATCCAACCTGCATAAGGGGGAAAAAAAAACAAGGTGCTCCTCAAGCTTACTTGGAGACAAATTGTATCAAATGCAGGCTGGGCGCTTTTTCCCAGGTCTTCAATATTCATAGAACCATTCCCTTGTTTTATTACAAATTGCCCTGTATAATAATGCTACGAAGCAAACCTCAAAATCTACATTTCCCCTTAAGCAAACTGCATTGTGATTCAGGGGCTGGAAAGCAGAGGAGAGCTGGCAGCACTAGACGGCTGTATCATTTCCTGACGCTTCTGCTGGGGGCTGCAAAGTGTTTAGTGCTGGTTGTGTTGAAAGAGATTAACTTGTGCTGACAACACCCTACCCGGGGTGAAACACCGGAACTCTGTGCTTTCCAGAGTGCTTTAACACTAGACGTATCCTTTATCATCTGCACGCAGGGAAAACTTCTTTATCAGGTGCTTCGGGGTCTGGGTAAACTGTGAGAGCAGAGGTGGTGGCAGTGCCCGAGTTCTGAAGTCACATCCCCCATCCGGGAAAGGACACCCTTCAAGGAATTGCTATGGTCAGTCTGATGGAGAATGGTGCTTTGGGCTGGTTACTTAGTTTTCTTTGTAAAGAGTGTCCTGAGCTAACCCCTGCACATCTTGCCCTCTCTGCAGGCAGACTGTTCTTGCCCCCACGGCTATCAGGCAGAGGCAGCTGGTCGCAGGCAGCCCGGGGACCTGTGCTCCCCATCGAGCCCTGGGTTATCAGCTCTGAGTTACGCTGCCCACCTGGCGTGGTTAAAAATTAAACTGCCCCTGCTAATAGTTGATAGCTTGACAACAGACAGGGCTGAGACTCTGAAAGCTGATTTTGGCAATGCGCTTCACGTTGCACCTCTTTGAATGCAGTACGGCTTTTATCCTCTACGAGAGGATTGCTCTGGATGCAGTTGGTGCCAGAGGCATAATCTCATCTCCACCCCCTGGGCACACGCTCATGCTTCGACACCAACAGGTGATGCTCAACTCAGTCTGTTGCATCTGGAGTTTAGAATGAACACCTTAAGATTCAACTTATGAATTTAAATATAATAGAAACCAAAGCATCTGGTGATGGCTCAAGCAGATCCTGCCAAACAGCTGATAGAAACTGGGCTAAAATGATTTTGCTTTGATTATTAGGACAAACTGGTCCTGTCTGGGAGGCAGCTCAGCCACAGTAGATGATACAGTAGTACCTGTACCTGCTACTACTGTTAACTTTTTGAACCTGAACTATAACTGGAAAAAAAATAATCAAAGGAAGGAAGCACAGGCTTGAATATATATGTTCAGATGATAAAATGCATCGCAGAAGGTAACAGGCATTTCTCTCTATCAAAATGCTTGTCCATTTACATGGAAGAAATTCATAAAACTACACATAATAGCATTGCTGAAAGACTCCCCAAAAGCCATTAAATGCAGCCAAAATTTGACATGATACTTGGAGGTCAGACCATTGCTTCTTCAGATCCACTTTGTTCTGTTTATTGCCTCCTGTTTGTTAATGCCTGGAGATGCTGAATACATCTTCTTTTTTTCTTTTTATATATTAACAAAATCCCTGCCTTCCTGGATGAATGAAGGAATGCCTGTGGTTACAGCAAGAAACATGCACCCTGATAAAGACACACTTGTAACATGGAGGTCTAGAGGTACCCATCATACATACATTGAAGGGCCACATAAACTTGCTCAGTACCACAAAAGGCTGCCAGTGGGGAGGTGAGCTTTTGTGATATGGTCCCTTCTCTCCTAGAAATCATGCTAAGAGTGAGAGAAAATCTCCTATAGACCCTGAAATTAATCTCTGAAATTCACTTAAAATAACTAATTACCTGTGTTAAATTAGAACACTTGAAATTGGATAGCATTATAATCCTCCCTCAACTCGAGAATAAATATTCATCTTTCCAAGATCTACAGATCACTTCTCCAAGGGTGCTATCCCTGTCTTTCATCTTAAACTGCTGCAGAACACAGAACATTTATTTTCTGTTAAAAAACCCCAGATTTTATGAAGGGAGACCCACAGGATAGATACTTTGTTCCTTAAAAATAAAATAAAACTCTGCTGGACTCAAGAAATCTTCTCCAGGCCTCATTTAATCATAAACCTGGACTTGGACAACCCTTATTAATTCCACAGTGGTAAAGGATATGTGATTATACCATCTTTATTTGATTATATTAGTTTGCTCTTCCGTGCCACAACACTTGGCCGTTATACAAATAGACAGATATAAGTTATAATTAGCGACTTCGGGAATGTTCTGAAGATCACTTATAATTGACAACAACAACAACAATAAAACGCCCTAATTCATTTAATTAGGCATGTGATGGACTTGTAAAATGTATCTAAGCTTATTGATAAGAATTATTAAAACCAGCTTCTGTTTACTAAAGGAGCAGTAGCAGATACATTATAAATACAGTGTTAGATCTGTAAGTTTCTGATTAGGATGGGTATTGTCATTTTTGCTCTTCTATTCTGCCCTACTTCAGAGGGTCTACAGCACGACATTAAGGATAACACAGTGTTTCTGCAAGATTACAGGCTGCTCATACAAGCGCTGATGATAAATTAGCTTAAGATCATGTCCAAAAGTGCTATTTTCAGACCTGTGCCACAGTAACACCTACAACCTGGAAAGGTAAATTGATATTTGTAGGCCCTCAGAAGAGTGTTACTCCAAAATGCCAGGAACGATGACCTGAGCACTTCCATTCCAGGTTACTGAAGGGTATTAGGATATTATCATTTGCACAAGGTCTGGAAATTGGTCTCACACTGTGCTTTTAATGACAAGGGAATATCATGATTTGGAAATCTAAGCAACTCATCAGGAGGCTGGGCTCTTAAATGACGTTTAAATTGAACGGTGGGTAAGATGTTCTCCAGAGCATCCTCTATCAGCTTTATGTTTTGAGTTTTGCCAATCTCAGGGTAAAAACTATAATTAATTTCTCCTTTCAAACCTTTAAATTATAATTAAAGACAACATACATAATAAGAAAGTTTTCTCTTGATATTACATGCAGTGTCGGAGTTAATTATTATAATTTTAGCTCAGGGTTTTTATCAGTCAGAATGTTAATCTCTCTGTTACTCTGTGAGATTGAGGAAAACTGGACACAAAAATCTGTAATTGTTTTTTCCCCCAAAAATGTTTCTGTGCACAACTTGAATGTAGCTTGCATCTAATTTTGACCAAAATATTTAATTGGCAATGACTGCAAAATAAACTTTCTTCTTGTTCTCAAGAGGTTTCCTCCCTGTGAGAAATATTTTTGGTAATTAAACAAAGGTGAAAGAATATCATATGCAAAATTGC
This sequence comes from Elanus axillaris, assembly GCA_026212715.1. Taxonomy (NCBI): domain Eukaryota; kingdom Metazoa; phylum Chordata; class Aves; order Accipitriformes; family Accipitridae; genus Elanus; species Elanus axillaris. The sequence continues at coordinate 29,110,342 of JANZLQ010000089.1, forward strand.
ATATACAAAATTGCAAACCAGGATGTTGTACAGATTCAGCTGGATACAGCTTTGCTGGATTTTAGCCTTAACGGTTCATCTCCACAAGTGTTAATGCTCCCTCTGCAGCTTTGTACAAGGGAATAGTCCTGCAGAAGTCAGGGAGACTACGTGGGAGGCTCGAGTTAAACCAGTTTTCATGTTCTGCAGGATCAGGGCCATGGTTTATCTCTAGCAGCCACTAAATCAGTGTAATGCTGCACTGCACTTTCATTACCCGTGGTCTTTTCTATTGCTTTAAAAACTATTTGGTGCAGTGTTGCTAGCATCCTGGCAGAGGCTGCCTTACCAATAAAATTATTGTGTTTATTGTTACACTATCAAGCAGCTCAGGAGGGTTTATAGTCCCACTGCTTATTGTGGGGCTGGATTGAAGGGCTTGGATTCAAACCTTGACTCTGTCATCAAGGCAATACAAGGCCACAAACAAGCTCCTAAATGTAAACTGCCCAGCCTGCTGCCCTCCCTTTTCGCCTCACTCGCAGAAGACAACCTGTATTTTGGTCCAACACTGTAGGTGGGATGGTAGGATGTGTTAGAGCATTGGCAGCAGCTCAGTCTGGCCAGCCCAGGTAACAGCAGTGACTCAAGAGGAGCAGCCCAGGTTTTGCCTTGTTAGCAGCCTGAACATGGGCCCCAAGCCCCTAAGGATTTTTAGTGCCTGCATTTTGTTCTGTATTTCTGGAGAGGTGACAGACACAGCTGCAGTGCTGATGGGGCTGGCGGGGAGATGAAACAGCCTCACTCCTGCTCTGCACTGGGAGCTCAGATCCCAGACTGGGTGGGTGTGCAACAGCCTTTTTCTCCCCTGTAAGCCCATGCATCTTCCTGATTGACCTGAATTGGCTCTGCCTGCACCAGAGGAGCTGTGAGCATGCACTGACTCAGACTTGGCACTGAAATAACACATCCCCACAGCTCTGGTCAGCTACAAGCTGGCAGAATAAACTCCTGTGTGCCAGCAAAGAGCAGGCAGAGGTACTCCATGCTGCCAGCTGTGCCAGGTAGGGCTCTTGTGCTTTCTCAAGTCCAGTGGTGTTCAACAGAGGAAATTATGAAAGCACAGTTTAGTCACAACCCGTCCTTGGAGGAACAGCTTGTTTCTCCATTGTCTTACACACATTGCCATTTACAAGCCAGAAAACCTGTCACCAAACCAGGAACAAATCCCATATGTGTGTTTTATTCTAGCACAGAATATTTTTCAGCATGGCTTATTTCCCTTTCAACATGAATATACCTTTGCCAGGAAAAACACTGTTGCAGTATTTATGGTGTGAATGTCCACACTAACATGGGTTGTGGGAAGGAAGTTATACTGCAGCACAACTTGGAGATCTATTTTTAACTCCTTCACATGCAAAAAAGAGAAAGCTTCTCCAGTCAGAGGGAGAAACTTTTGCTACCATCACACTCTCGAAAACACAAGCAGCAAAGACTTAAATCTTCACACATGCTCAAATTTCGCAGTCTCCTGGACGTAAACCTGAACCAAAAGGATGGATGTCAAGTTCTGATGTGAAGACACGAGAGATAACACTTAGGAAAGAAAAAAATTGTTTGAAGAGTGAACACTTAAATATTACCTTGAACACAAGAGAACAACAACTTGCAAATCAAACCAACCCTGATTACTGTCTAGCACTGAATGTGAAATTGGCTATGTAGCCCATAACATTAAGTTGACTGACATGGTCTAGCATTTGATGGACATAACCTAGTCCAAGGTTCTCTTTTTTTTAAACAAGCAACTATAACTCTACACAAATACACACATGTGCGCGTAGCTCTATTTCATCCTGTCCAAAAGATTTTTTTCACTAGAGAAGGAAAAAAGGAGCACACAAGTTCACAGCTGCCATATATATTTACACTTTTGTTCCAGAAAAAATCCTGTCTGAACTTTATTGCAATTTGTGCAGAAAAACAGGTTCTCTTAGATTTTTGGACTGAGCATGTACTTAGAGGAAAACTTATTTATGGTCTTTGGCCACCTCCTGAGCCACCACCTAAATTACCTGTTAACTTGCCATCGCCACATCAAAACTGAGGCTGAGACACAGCAAACTTTAGTACATGACATAAGTTACTGAAAGAGATTTTCTGGCAGGCTTTTTGACTGATGTTGGTCAAGCTGCTTCACTGTTTCCATACTCTGGTGGCTGAATTATTTCAGCTGCAAAAGGCTGCAAGAGTTAACCAAGACAGCAGAGATTAGCTGTGCCACAAAGCTAATTCCCACCCAAACTTTCTCCACTAATGGAGGAGTTCTCAATTCAGATTTTGCAGCATGGCTCCTGGCCATCACCCTCAAAAAGCTCAGAAATATCAGGACATAGGATTTGAGCCTTTCTCTATTTTAAGTCCCACAGGAATACTTCCTACCTGACTTCCTTCAGCTTATGCCATGAACAGTTAGAGTGACCCATCACTCAGTGCAGCCGTGCATCCCATGGCAATGAATGGTCCACCAGAGGAGGGAAATACAGCACAGGTTTAGCAAACAGATTATGCCCTCCCTGTACAAGCACAGAACAGCCACCTCCCAGCCCCAGGCCAGCAAAGTGTGCCCCCCCGCCTCTGAAAATACAGGTTTCCTTAAAACCAGAATTGCAGCCTTCCCTTCTAACCTGCTGAAGTAAACAAGCAGCTTCGGGGGTCCTTCTCACCTCCTTCAGCTCCCAGGGTCACACAGCCCCTCCTGACTTACTCTTTATTTAGTGTATCCCCTGGCATACATCCCTCTGAAGACAGAAATGGCAACATTTCAGATCACTACATGGTCACTTTAGGGGACAGTCCCTCTTTGTAGCATCCCGGAACGCCTTGTCTTTCCCTGAACTGAGCTTTTCACCTCCGTGCACAACATTTATGAAGCATCCTAGTGTACCCGTCAGAGAAATAATGTTTGATGCAGTGCCTCTGAACTGAGTGATTTGTCAAGGTAACTGCAACAGGAGGACATAGCATTGCTAGAAGCTAATGTATTACTGTCCTGACAGATTCATGTTGTTGAATTGATGGCTGACATTGCTGGACCTCTCATTGGAGAAACTTCCTGGGCCATCAAAAATGCCATGTTAAAAATACTAGTATTTATCCCTTACAGGGTGCTTTGTAGCCCTGGAACTATTTAAAAAAATTAACCAGCAGATCTCCTCCAGTTTCTGTGGTAGTTATTCTGTGTAACTAACATTACTCTCATCTTACAGAAGGGGAAATTTGAAGACCTCATGAACTCAATTTCCAGCAATAGCTGAGTACCCACAAATCTGGCTGAACACTATAAGAGTAACAAAAGAAGTGCACCTGAGACATAAGCCTGTAAACACTGGGCTACAATGAAAAGGTTGGTCACAAATTACATTAAATTCTGTTCTCTCCCAAAGGAATATGGAAATACACCCTTTGTTTTTAGAGATGTGGTACCATATCTCTATATTAGGGACAAAGGAGGAATTCTGAATTGTAGAAGTTTCACCTGGTACCATAACCCAAATCCCATTTCTGATGTCCCATTGACCTCTCTGTTTATTAGTATTGGATGTTGCAGCAATTCAGTCAGCTTCCCAATAGGAGAAAAAAAAATACAAGCAATGCAGTATCTGGGTATTATTTAAAGTTCACTTGTTTTGTAATTTTTGTGTCAGTCCCAGAACTTTACAGCAGACCATGTGAGACAATCCCTTCCTCCAGAAACTTCCCCATCAACGTTTGCAAGTAGCAAGCCTATTTTGACAGTAGCTTAAAAACAAACATCCTGGAAAAGCCCAACCTCCCTTGACTGCCCAGTGACTCCTTCTATGCAGAAAAATGAAAAATGAGTTCTTCTTTGTAGGCTATCAAAACACCAGCAGCACTGCAAGGCTGTTTGTAAGTGTTCCTCTCCAACACCTGATTGCAAAGCTGTGTTGTGCTCCTGGGAGCTCCCGAACACCAACACAAGTGCTGTTTGTATTACTTAGAAAAATAAGGAGGTAATTTCTCCTTTGCCTTGTCGTTCCAGCTGTCACTACTGCGTGCTCCTGACTGCAGAGGCCATTCCTCCAGCCTCTGTGGTGTTCCTCGCTATTCACAGGTGCTACCAAAATAGCTCTGGGAGGTGACATTATCACTACCTGGCATTTTCCTCTGCTGTTTTGCATTTTCAAATTGCTATATTGCTAATAAAGGTGATAGTTCTAAAGCAGGCAAAGGGGACACTACTACAGTCCAAGAAGTCTTTAAAATGGGAATTAAAAACCTAAAACTCTATCTGTGCTTTTGATAAACCTCTGCCCCCCAAATGAAGATGAGTAGTGCAGATTTTTGACATCTGCAAAGCAAACTACTGAATGGCCCAACCTTCCCTACCTTTAATGTTAATACCGACTTCCCTTAATCCCCACTCTTGAAAAATGCATCAGGCATATGTCTCTGTTTGCAGAGGACAAAACTCAAAACAGTCAGCCCAGAATAGCTTTGATCTTATTTATTGAACTTGCTTTTGTGAAATATGTTCCTTTTAAAAGTCAGTTATTAGAAGTTCAGAATAATGAGACCATTAAAATGACTTAGCACAGGCTGGGATCAATTAAAATAAATGGGTAGGAATAGGACTTTAAGAACAAGTTGCTTCATCAGGGAATTCAACACTCAGCTGTGTCTACCTTGGCTTCAGTATATACTGCATGTATATTCATAGTGCCTTGACTCAGAGTTATATACAGCTGAATGCCATGGTTATTGAATCAACTAAAATGTAGGTTGTTTTTTTTTTAAGGTAGAAAGGCGGTATTTAAAAAACACAGTGTGCACCAGTACACTGTCAATGAATCTTTAGTATTCTCTTCCTTTTACAGCAAGATGGAATTGCTATACCAGCTCTCCAGGTATATAAGCCCATGCTTAAGTTTATTTTGATCCAGTAAATCAGGTATTTAAGGCTAGACTATTCACAAGGCTGAATGACTTTCAGCAGAATTTCGGGAATTTAACCTCCCCTTGTTGAAAATTGCAGCCAAAGTACTTAAACTGAATAGGGATGAACAAGCTTAACTGAAGTTTTTTAGCTCACCAGATCTGCTGCTTTCTTCCTAAACTAGAACTAAATCTAAAGAAGGGGAGATGTTGCTGAATATACCTCGCATAAAGAGAAATTTTTCTGATGAGACATAGGCCTACACATGAAAGCAGTTATCAGCATGAAGAAGGGGTCCAGAAAAAAAATATAGCAGCAAGAGAAAAAAAACTTATAACAGGAAATTAGGTGTGCACTGTCTTTCATGGCTTGAAACTAGGTAGAAGTCCTTTCTTTCTTGTTTACATTAGAAATAGTGGAATACTTTTGCAGGACTCCTTCAAGATCTGAATAATACTTTCATGTCTAAGACCCAGCATATCTTTCCCATCTAGAAAAATGAAGTTAAACCACCATACAGGGACTCAGGAGAGCCCAGTAAGACTCAAACTGCGCCACTGATTTTCAGTGCAAGGAGTCAAACCACCAGTGTGTCCCCCAGGTTTTTTTGTCCTTTTCATGTGACCTTTTTGTCTGTCCTTTGCTATAATCCTCCTGTCCCATGGCTGCCTTTCCATGCAGTGATGAAGATGATGTATGTTATGGGAGAATGAAATTTATTTCACGGTGTAGCTGGTGAAAGAAAAGAGGCAGGACTGGGAACAGATGTGCTGAGTTTTAGACACCAGTTTTCCCCCAGGTTGCCTGCCCAGACCTGCAGAGTGAAGAGCCACCAGAGTGGGTCTGCCTGCAGGTGCTGGAACCTGGGCTGGCACAGCCTCCCCCGGACAAGCCCTTCTGCTCAGGATACAGGACCACAGTGGAGCTGGAGTCAGGCTTCAGCCATCCCAAAGAAAGGCAGAGAATGGGAGAATAAAAAAAGCCAGTTACTTTATCTTGATCAAAAGCTAGAAAAGACAAATGGGAGGGCAAGAGCTTCCAGGAGTAGTGAAAAACTGCAAAAATTATGGGACATGGCATTTCCCTGGCATTTTTAAGAAGGAACATTTGGTTTCAGTGTACTTCCGCTTAATCTTAGAAAGCCATTGCTTTCTACTAGTCTCCAGTTGTCCATCTATACCAGGTTTAGTTGAAAGGGCTTCCAATCTTACTAGTTTTCCTTCAGATTGTTTTCAGTAACTCTGTCTACACATGAACATCACCTGAGCAGGAACTTTGCATCATGAGAAATTGCATCTCAACAAAAAAACTTTCAGCAAGCAGCAGTTCTCCAAGGCACAGAGTTAATAATGTATTTGAGCATGCTAGTTAAGCAAGGTAATTAATCTATCTCTGAACATTAGGTATGCATGGCCAACTCTGATAGCTGTCAGCAAAACATAATCTAGGTAATTTCTAGCATATAAATTGAACGTATTCTTGAAAACCAATTTCTAATTATGAAGACTAATTAATTTGGGGGAAAAGCTTGCTTTTGTTTAACTGGAACAATAAATTTAATTACAAACACCCAGTGGACAAACAGTTCTGAAGAACATCATCTCTGTCCACAAATAATCAGTTTTCTTTTATTTAAAACCTGATCCTGTTATGTTACCAAGAAAAAAATAACTTCTTATTGCAAACACAAACATGATTTCCTGTGTTATATTTAGGGATATGTCTGGCATTAAACAGACTTGCAATGGTGCCAACTGAATATGCATATGCAGGTAGGCATCACAACCTGCCTGATGCTCAAAAGTGTGGGTGAGACATTCAATAACACAGGCAATTGATAAAAAACAAGTAGCTGGAACAGAAGGTATTTTTTTATTACCAGCTTCTGGCAGCCTGGGTAGTGAATAGAAATTAGTGGAACAAAACTGGGGAAAAAAATTGAGCTGTGCCAGGCTTTCTCTTTTTCTCCTCAGGATAGCAGTCACCCTGAAAAACTAGCAAGGTGTGAATGAGACCCTCTCCTTCTTTGTCCCCCTTACATTCAGTAATGCTCTGTTCAGATGCACCCTCTCATGGCTGGGACAAAGCAGGTATTTCAGTGGTCCCAGTGCCAGCCCCTTGAGTAGAAGTTGCTGGGGAGACCATTTCAAATAAAGCTGAGAGCCTGTCAGTGTCAGCCGCTCAGCTCTCCCAGAAATTCCCCATTTTGCCTGTTTTCTCTTCCCTGAGCAAGGTGTGCACTGTTTAGTGTAGATTCAGTCCTTCCTGCTGCATCTTTTTTGCTCCCCTCTTTCCTCCTGTCTGGAAGGTGCTCACCACACGACAGAGTTTTACTCTGATGGCCATGAGGCAGTTTTCAAAATAAAATATCCTTTTTTTGCCCTTGGCAGATAGCTGGTTTTATTTACTCTGAAGTGTTACACTCTGCCCTAGTTCACATGGGATTTGAGATTAGAAAGTGAAGTTCAAGCATCCAGTTAAAATTGCTGAGATCTGGAAAGGGAGCAGCACAAGAAGCATGGATTCCCCTGAAGAAGGACAAGAAGCCTTTGAAGTCTTTTTCCTTTACTCAGCCATCTGACTCCTGTGCAATTCATGGCCCCTGGGGTTAAGAATTGCATCCCAAAGGAAAGACTTGAAAAGTAGCTGGTTTGAGGCACTCAGAATCCAGAGACTTCACAGGCTTCATAGATGGCTGCATCACATTACTTCAAGGCCTCTATAACCTTGGTGCTAAGGAGTTACTCCTGTCAGAAACCCTTCATACAGCGCTGAGTCAGGTGAAACATCAGCAGGGAGGTGGTAAACTTGCTTACTCTTATTTTTCTTCATGATCATTGCTTTCCCTTGCTGAGTACCTGGCTTATCAGGGCAAGTTCTTCACAAAGGAGTACTTCAGCAATGAGACATGCACTCGGATGACATAGGAAAGGCCACAAAACTATTAAAATAAAATAAAGGGAAAGAGAAAAGAGAACTTGGGCTGTCTGAGTCTCTGCTAAAGGCAGCTCGGAAGCATGTGGGGCCTTTAAAAGACTTGGGATGAAATGCAGCCTTGACTTTGAAGTACTGTGTATGTGAGCTAAGGATCATCCTGATGGAAAGACATACACATTCTTCTTCCTCCCTCAAAACCTCTTTCTTCTCAAGTTTGGTCTTTTATCTCCTGCTATATTAACCTCATCACAGCTGGAAGTTTTTGAGCTGTATTCCCAGGGATCACCACCTGTGAACTCAAGGAGAATTGCCTGGTTTGCCATCCTCATGCTCAGTTACAGGGATAAAGTAGGGATTGGATTTGGGAAGTGCCTGTTACTCGTTTAGGCTCTCATTTGGTCTCAGGAAAGTCACTAGAGATGGTGGTGTGAAAATCTCCTAGAAACTTCAGAGCCCAGTTAAAATAAGTGAAACAGAGCTGATCAAGCCAAGCAAAACTTGTTTGGTAAAAAGGAGAATGGGATCACTACATGACAAATCCAGCTGGGTAAGTCTTCTGCACCTTGGGGCTTCTGAAACAGTGACAAGTGAAGCTGGGAGGACAGGCTGGGCAATTTAACAGCTGAGAAAATACACGCATAGTCATAGAGTAACCCCGTTGTCCGACAAATCAGAGCATAGATAATTGCAGTTTTAAGACTCATCTAACAGAGAAATACATTTGGAAAGAACTAAGAGCAAATGGAAAGATAAAAAGAAAGATTCTGCAAACACTTAGCATAAAATATCATCATCCTGATACCACAAGTGAGAGCAACAGGAGCAAGCAAGATTTCTGTCACTCAGCAGAATACAGTGCCCTGCAGCTACCAGCATTTCTCATGGGAGAAGGGAATCCCTGCAGAGGCATGAACAGCAGCATCTGGCTCTGGGTTGAATTCCCAAGGTCACTTTTAAGCAGAGCAAGTATTTGGCTGCTGCTGAGACACAAAATGCTGCACAAAGCACCACGTTGGGCTGGCAGATGCACATGAATGATGTCCATGCAGACCTCTGCTAGGGAGTGGCAGTAGGAGGGGGAGGCATGTGCCACAGCCATGTAAACCCTCCTTCTCTCTCTCTTGTCACTGAAGCACTGTGGCTCTTCAAGTCCGCAGCTCCAATTGCACTGAACTGACTGAAAGGACCCTGTCCACCCAGGCAAGTACCCAAGTATACACTGGGGGGTGGAAGCGGCTGAAGATTTTATCATCAAGGCTACAATTGCCTTTAATTATTTCGCATTATAACCAAAGCAACTGGCTTTCAGGTCATCTGTCCTGCAGAGGATCTGCTGTACAAGGAGTGCTAAGACTTGGCTGCTTTTGTTGAAAGGTCTCTGCAATTACAAGGTTCCTGGAAAATATCTGATTTCAAGAAAGCAGCATTTTCTGGTTGGAAGCACAGTGCAGGGCAATTCCAGCCAGCACTAAAGGTGATCTCCTTTCTGTAGAGCAGGGATCAGTTGTCACAGGAGACAACTTTCACTAGAGAGTCTACAGCAAAGCAAACTGCAGAAGGAGAATCCTGACTGCAGTGTTTGCTTTAGGTACACAAGGGCAATTCTCATTAGCAAGAAAGTCATTATTTAACATAAACTTTATCTTCTCCTTGAAGAGAGAATTAGTATGTGACCGAAGGTTTTGTTTCCCCACCCATCAGCCTGGCCCCAAAGCCTTCTTAAATTTTCTCATTAGCTTTCCTGCAGGAGTCTCCCACCACAGGACTTGGATGCTTCATAAAAAATAATGAATTAACTTTGCCAGCAGCATTATGATATCAGAAAGTACTACCCCCACTCTACATACTTTAAAGATGCAGACAACACTACAGACTTGTTTTGGATACCCAATTTGAGACGTGTGAGCCTTGTGGATTTCTAGGGTGCCTGATATTTTTATGCCCTGAGAGCATCTCCCAGAGAATTCTGTTAAAGATTAGGACATGAAACACTGGGAATACAGAAATGGAATATGTGTTTTATCCTCACCCTATCCAGCTTCAGGCACCTAACAGAAGCTAAATTAGGCCTTTATTTACTCTAACCATCCTCTATAGTATCTGAAGAGAAATAAAGTGACTTGTGCCCACCTGGCTGTGCAATACCTACCCTAGGGCTAATCTCTCCATCTATCTTCCTTTTGGGTGTGGCATGCTTTTCCTCAAATGTAATAAGTGTATTTCCAACAGATTTTGTCATTCAGCTTTCTCTGGCACAGCACTACTTTGTTGCTCTTATGGAATCAACAGTGCTTCCAAATGGACTGGCTGCAATGCAGTGGTCCCCATTATTATTACAGTGCACTTGCATACCTTTGCTTTTGATACTGCACAAGCCTACAATAAAATGCCAGTCTGTGCTCCAAGAGATTGATAATTATGAGGTCCTACTTATCCTTCTAATAAAAGAGTGATGATTGGAAGGACTGGTCTGTGATACTGTCCGTTTTTCACAAAGAATTGCATTTTGTTAAATCTTTGATGGTCTAGCTATTTGCAGAGGATGGCTGTCACTGTTTCTGGCCATGAGTGTAAGGTGTGGTCTCTAGTTAAGGAGGAAGGAGTGCTTTTTTCCTGAATATGCATTTTTTTCAGCCACTAGATGTGCATATGCTGAGCCTTGGTTTGCAAAAGCACATGAGGGCAGCAAGTGCCTGTGTGACTGGAATCATTACCCAGGTTGCAGATGCAAGAAACTCAGAACGCAAAATAAATGCATCTAACAGTCCCCCCTTCTTCCCTGGAAAGGCAGGCCCAAGGAGCCACTTGCAAAATACAGTCTTTGATCCTGAGCTGCTGCAGCTGCAGACCGAGGTTTTCAAAATGCAATAAAAGTATCATTTAAACAGTAGAAAAAGAGTGTGATATGCACTTTATAGCTAAATAATTAACAAAATGAATTGAAAGAACTGAAATATTCATAGCTTTAAATATTTATAAATTAATTTTAAAAGTCACTATATATATTGAATTATCTTTAAAAGTCTGCCAATCTAGGACCTCTCAGTTTCATTTCTGCTTGTTATTGCAGTTATTAATGCTCCAAAAATGACAGATGTTTGGCAAGAGAGATGAAATGCAGCTTCCAAACCAGCAACGGTAGCCAATGCTTCTGCACTAGCGCAGGGTCAGCTACTCTGCCTGGAGTCATTGGAGGAAACCCATTTTTTTCTTGCCTGAGTGGATGCATTCAGAGCTAGATGTGCCACGCTGAGCCATGCCAGTCAACCCCCCAAAGCACTGATTCCTGGCCCCATCCGTGTTAGCAACAACTCTGCTGCTGACTGTCTGACAAAGGGACAGGTGATAACATCCCTCTGCCTGAGATCCTTGCTGGACAACTTAATGGGTATGGTGTGCCCCTGTAAAAGACTACCGATGACAAGAAAGACCAGGTCAACACAATGTCCATTGGCTGAAGCTGTATCTTATTCCTCCTTGTCCCCACAATAATCTATGCATTCTAGCAGGAATTTCACTTGTCTATCTGTCCTGAGAAAAATTAAAAATATGAATAATGTGGTTGGTGACATTCCATTCTGGCACCACATTACTATGTAGGAGGAGACCCCTTTCTGCTCTCCTACCATCAATACCTGAAAACATTCACCATGAAACACAGTCGTTTTGCTGGACATGCAATTAGACGTGTAGTTCCTTCATACAAGTGCCACAGACAGCAGAGCATTTCGCCTTGCTCTTGTGTGCACCCCGTGCAAAGATGAGGCAGCAACTGCATAAGAGTACTGATCCTTTTTCAATATCCCTGCATTATGTAGCTCCTTCACCTCCCTTTGATACTTATTTCTGGTAAATACTCTGTATTCATGTAGCAGCAGGAGACCATTACCCTTTGACAAGAGTCTGTTTTCATTGACGTTATCTCTAAATTACTCTCATTTGATGGGACTCAGATGGGTTACACTTAGAGGCTTACATGGCAGTGCTTAGAACAACAGAAGGTGTCAGACTACTTTTTTATATCAGCTAAGGAAATCAAATCATTAGGTTTTTTTTTAAAAAAAAAAACAAACACGAATTTCTGTATTGTGTGTGAATAGTTGGGGCTTAAATCATTCCAGAAGAACAAGAATTAAAGGTCAGTTTATAACTTACAGAAGAGATAGATTAATGTAATTTTCTTACAAGGCCTAACAGTTTCATCCAGAGCATTGCTTTAATCATGGTTTAGGATTATACCTCAAATAGAGCTGAATACCGTAGTAGAATGGATAATCACATACATGAACAGAGCACTTCTGAAATAGGACAGAATGAGGTATAACCAGTGAACAGGATAGCTTTGTAAAGGCACTTCTCAAGCCAGGAGATCGTTCCTCTGATTAGCCATCATACTTTTAATGGGTTTGTTTTCTATTCTGTGTTTGTGGAAGGTCTTGTGCTCTTGTGCCTGCTCCCGAGCAGTTCTGGTGCATCACAGCCCAAGCCAAGGGGAGATAAGCACTTAAGAGATGCAGATCACTGTCTGTCTGGTGATGTAGATTACCTGAACTTCTTTGCTTTTTCACTCACACTTTCTGGCAATTTCCTGTCTTGACTTAATCTTTACAAATGAACTCATTTAAATAATGATCTTTCTCTGACAGTCAATTGCTTTCTCCAAGTGAGGTGATGTAAATTGAGTAGGTGGCTTGTCATCATACCACAGAAACATCAGAGAGATGCAGCAAACTTCAGCAGGCTGCAATTAGTATTTTCAGAGCAATTTATGTGGTTCATTTGCTAGTGCCTCTACTGGTTGCTCCTACAAAGCGAGGATTTCTTTTCATGATTATAGATGTTACTCAAAACAGTTTATATAAATACCTTAATAAAAATACCTTTTCTTCCTTTAGAATCACTCTATTTATGGGATTATTTATTATGTGTATGGGCAACTGAATAAATCAGAAATAATTTAGAAGGAAAAATGTACCCTTTTCCAGTTCAGAAAGTGCCTGTGTACAGAATACCATTCTCAGAGACATGCTATATGAAATTATTTGTTGACTTATTTCTAAGAATAAAGACAGCCTTGCAGCTTGTTAGCGAGAAGCCTGTAGCAAGGACTTGGTATTTGAAGTCTGACCTTTGAATGGGAAACAACAGCTGGAGCAGTTATTTCTTGTCTTTGAATAAATTAAAGTAATCCTTAGAGCTCAAGAGCCCCAAAAGGCCTTTCCGCAACTCTCCTCTTGGAGTTTTTACCGCAGCAAACACTGGTCGAATAATTGCCTGTAGTTATTTTTTAATGTTCATTGCAACAGAGTGGAACCAGAAATGGGGCAGAAGCTTTGTGGCAGACAGTCCCTATAACAAGCTGATACAGCAGCCAGCCTCGGGAAGGCAGAGCAGAGGGGCAGACGCCCTCCCGGTCCCAGCCAGCTCAGCAGCAGCTACACTGACAGCAAACACCTGGCTGGGACTCCCAGCAAGCATCCTTGTCTCTCTTCCCCTCAAAGGCATCTCTGGGAGGATGATTTCTTCCCAGATTAGGGCTGAGGAGGTTTTGATGCAAGAAGCAATCAGAGGAGATGGTTTTGATGTTGGGAAGATAATCCTCATCTATCTGCTTTAAAAGGGAAGTAAATAAAGATGCTTTCTTTAAATCACAGACGCACATGGGTTTATTTGGCTAAAAAGCAGCAAGACACTCGCTCCTTGATCTGAAGGCAGAGGGAAATGGCAGTAGTAACCTGGAGGCATAGTAGCTACAATGAGGGCTGATAACATTAAAAACTGCAGTGCCAGCATCTTTCTACTGCAAAGCAAGCTTACACTTTAGATCCCCTAACTTTCCTCTACACTGTTTCTAAATATTTCTACAGGTGGCTACTTTTATGCTGAGGTTGGAGGACCACTGATCAATGTTTTAGCTGCGAATGTTTTACAGAGGAGCAGCTGCTCATCAGGATCACTTACTAAGGAGAATCTCATAAAATAGTCACCTAACAGCACATATTAGCAAGGGAAACGTGTGATCATGGGCTATTTAATTTTGCTGAATATTCAAGCTGGATTTGGGGTGAGACACCCAACTGCATGATCAGAAGTCAAATAAATAATAAGATCCAGTTGCTGTCACTGAAGAAAGAAATATTGAGACTGAAATGAGATGCAGATGTTTAAGAGTTCAGTTAAATAACCATGGGAACAGAGCATCTGGGGAGTCTGCGAGTGGGAACTGCATAGCTTTATTTAAAAAGTTTGGTTTAAAAAAAAGTTATGAGCTCGAGGAAGGTAAAAATAATTATAAAGTTTCTCCTGCCTTTGTTTTGCAGGTTGGACCATGTGGTAAATATGGTGGTTCCTTTCTTTGATATCAATGATAGGAACAACCAATTTTACCATCTAATCTGACCTTGGATTTCTTTGATAATGATGAAATCCTGGTTTGGGATAAAACGTTAGAGAAGTCATGTCTCTTTACGGTGTTAGAGATGTCTCGGAGGATATGATCTCTGCCTTGTCTGTGGCTCTGCCCGTCTCAGGGCGGACTGGAGGCTGCTGGAGAGGCTCAAGATCACACACCTGCAGCCCTGCTCCAAAAGCCTCTGCAATGGAGGAAGCAACCTGTCCACGTTCCCGGTGCTCAGTGTGAGCCAGTGCACACCAGGGGCCTGACAGGACTTTGTGCTGAATGGTATTAGAGGCTGCAAAGACACCAGCATCCAGCAAGCATCTTCTATCCGCCGCTGCCTCAAAGTACATCCAGAGCAGATACTGCTGCACATCAAGGGCACCTGAAGACACAAAGGCCTGAATTTGCCACCACACCAACCTCATTTGACATTTTTACCAGTGCAAAATATTATGCATAAAATCCTGCCTTTCTGGTTACCTAACACTGCACAGGAGTGTGATACTTCCTCTAGATGACAAGGAGACAACAAGGAATGTCCTTCTAAACAAAGACACTGAAAGTGAGAAATTCAGACCCTTCCACCAGTAAATCCAGTGAAGACAAGGCCCTCAAATCTTCCTCTCCTTTCTCTGGGGAGAAGGAGGATCCAAAGAGTTTCATCTTTGTGAGCACCTTTACAAGTGCCACTGTATTTCAGAAGTTTAAAGAGACCCACTTTCTTACTGTTTTGCAGAACATTAAGACAAAGCCTTCAAATGACCCAGGACATTCCTAATTCCCAAAGTTTTACTCATGCTCTAAACAAATTCTTATGGAAGTTTTGCATCCAATGCCCATTCTGCCCTGATGAAAAACAGATACAATATTTATTTACTTACGTAAGATTGTCTCCTCTGGGCACTGGGCCCAACTATAACAATCACCCTCTATTGAGAAGATGGCTTTGAACCAAGCCATCTTGATGAAGTATTTCTCATAGTCTCATTTACAGCTGTGTATCAGCCGAACGACAAAGCTACAAACAGAAACTCCAGCAGGAATTGCTTAAGAACACTGGTACTTTGGAATCAAGGTTTGGCAGAAGAATAAAACATGAAGAGAGATCCTTTGTGCTGTAATTTCAAGCCATGTAACACACATGAATAGCTATTCATACTGCAGACAAGTCAAATTAAACAAGCTAACTAATATTAGAAACAAAGGCATCCATGGTTGTATTTCTTGTTACTCCAGCCATCTAGACCGAACATCTAATTCATGCCAGAGCTGGAGGAGAAATCAGTATTATTGTTATTATTTATTTATTTTTAACTCTTATATTATAGCAAAGTTCTTATTAGAATGAGATAGAGACACATATTTTCTAGAGTTTTTTGTCAGCATTAGTCATAGAATTTATTTGAATAAGAAGCCCCCTATTTTCTTCAAGAATATTTTAGGTTTTTAAATGAAGCAAAAATCTCTATAAAAAAATCTTTTAAAATTTTTCTTCCAAAGGGGAAATTTTCTGACATTTTTGTTTTAGTGAGCAGACACTGACAAAAGTTTAGGCATTCTTTTACCTGGTTGTGGCTCTTTAGCTGCACTGCTTGGCAGATTCCTTGGGAACCTCATACCACGCAGCCTGCTGAGACCCAACAAGCATACCTGAAATTTGGGACATAGGACTGCTTTCCACCTTGCTGTGTTCCACCTTCTGGCAAGCACACATCATTCCCCGTGTCAGATGTGGGGTTTTATGGAAGGAAACCAGAGCCCACAGGCAGTATTACACAGACCTGGCCAGATACCTGGTTTGGACCGACAGGAGGCCAATACCTTATCCCTGCAGAATACCTCTTTGGCAGCTCAGATGTAACCTAAAAGCCACCTGTAACTCACAATAGCGCACACCTCCTCTAACACTAAGGATTTCCAGAGAGAAGCCTTGAAAGCAAGGAAAAGGAGGAATTTTGGTGAGGATAAAGATGAAAGGCTAAGAGCAAGATCACGGAGAAGAAACCTTGCATGGGTGCTGGGTCCCAAAGCTCCAGCTCCTCTGGCAGACGCTGCACTCATGCTTCCCCAGCTGTGCCTTGCTCATGCTCAGCCCCCTGCTCTCCTTGATCAGACCCTCTTCCCTGGGACCTGAAAGCACAATCGGAGCAGCATCAGATGGTGCCCTTCTCCAGCCCCCTTTGCTGGAGCAGCCCTGCCTGGCCACAGCATGGTGGGAAGAGGGAGTGGGCTGCTGCCCACCACCTCGGTCCACCAAAATCCCTCCGGTTTGTTTAGCAGCACAGCAGCAGGTAGCATTGGCAGTGTCACCCATGATGAGAATAGATGTTACTCATCAAGCGCTGGTGTCTGAGCTGATACAAACCGCTCTGGGTTTCTGTGAAGTGCAGAGGGGAGAGCTTTTAAATTACCTTATACCTCAAGGACACTGGTCTACACTCAAAGGTCAGGAGCATTGAAAAGCAACACGTTCCTGATGCAACCAGCTTGAAAAGATGCAGAAAGGATTAAGCTACGGTGCCTGGCACTGACAGGCAGGGGAGGGGCAAGGTTGGGTAAATGTTTGCTGAGATGTGGCAAATGCAAAATTGATTTTCTTCTTCATTTAACACGTTTTTCGGTCTCTTCCCTCCTTCTCCTCCCCTTTATGATTAGATTTAAAACCAACAGTGACTTCAAGATGCAAACACACTTAAAAGTTTAGAGGAGAGGCATGGAGAGAGGGGTTTGAGAGAGGAAAAAGCTGCATATCCAGCACTGTGAGAGAAATTCCTGAATTAGGAAAGCTGCAGCAATGCAGAAATGGTATGAAAAAGGATTCCCTGGGGAAAGAGGAAGGGGACGGTCTTGGTTTCAGCACAGTCCATAGGACATGAGCTCCTGATTCCTCTGAGAGAAGGATGGCATGAACACAGCTGACAAGGCAGGGGGGACCATGTTCATGGTTTAGTTTAACTTGCACAGGCCTTTCTCATGTTCACTTTGCTTCAGATATAACAAGCAGAGATGAATTAGACATCTTCTGGAAGACGAAAAATGCACCATGGATTTTAAATTGCCTTTAACAGACTTTTCAACTCTCTTTCACCTGGCAAAAAGGCTGAGAGTATTTTGAAGATCTGTAACATTACCCTCATTTACTGCACAGCAGGAATGTCCTTGGGGGGTGAAATGGGATGGGAATATTTTAAATTGCAGCTATAAAAGTGTTTCTTCAAACATCACAAAGCACTTTCCAACTTTCCTAATTCAACCATCCAGAGCTGGTTGGGCTTGCAAGCCAGAATGAGAACAAACAGGGTGGACTTCAAGGTTTTAGCTTTTTTTTTTTTTTTTTTTAATTGCCTACACCATTACTGATCAAAACATCTGGAGAAGAGAAGAGGCTGGAAAGCCACATTCAGCGGCAAGCCTGCAAAGGAGAAACACCTTTTTCTTTGCATTCAACTATTACACTACTGGGAACAATACCTTCTTAAAGCTTTCCTTAAACTCATGTTTCCACTCCCTTTGCCTCCTTTGCAGCAGTTTTACAATCTCGATTCTTCCAAAGCTTTTTGTTTGGAGTAGTTCTGGACAACCTCACTCTTGTGGCATGTGAGCCCCTTGGTCTGTGCCATCAGTGTTTATCTGTGCCATCAGTGTTTATCAGTGCTTCTTTCCACACTTGGCATCCCTAGAGATGCTCAGTTTAATCCAGTGCAGTTTTTTCCCAGCCATCCAAACTAGCCCATTGTAGACAATTTATGTGGTGCTTATTAGTTATCTGAATGCACACACACACTGCTAGTGCCAAGATGAAAATCTCACCTATAATGATGGCAAGAAACAATTTACAGGCAAAGGGAGGTGACCTGAGCTGTCAATCAGACTGAACAGCTTGTTGCAGATCAGTTCTGACTGGCCAGGCATGCAGCTGTCCCTTAGACCCAGCTTAACACAGTATGTCCTTGGACAATGATTACTTATTTTAAATCATGCTGCCTGGGGTAGAGTCCCCTGTTGGTTTTGGCTCTGCAAATCTTCTAACAAATGAACATCATGGCAGGGGTTTTTATGGGACTAGCAAAGCAGAGGTGATTATTAGAAAAGCCCCAGTTTCCACATATTTAGCACAGTGCTGCCTGGTTTTCAACTGCAGCATAACACACAAGTCCTCAAAACTCTCATTTCCTTTGTTCAGCTACAGCTCAGAAATAATATTTCCAAAGGCCCCTGCACCACATAAATGATGCATGAAAACTTACAGAAAGCAGAGTGCTACTGGACACGTATGTGCTCCTGGGAGCCCCAGGACATAGCATCATGTCAGCCACAGCAGTCTTGGTGGCTCAGTTCCTCCCCATGGTCCTCCCTCCCTTTTTCTTGTCACAAGTATTTGAAATTATCTGCAACTTGGCAATGGGAAAATGATGTACTTAACTTTTTGTGCGTAGCATCATTCCATGCTTAACATCCCATAATGACTTGCGTGAGAACCAAGGTAAGGTCAACTTCCAAGCCTTTCTTACCCGTGGGACCTAAAAGTGAAATTACATAAGGGAAAATCCAGATATCCAAGAATCACTCCATACAACGTACTCCACTGAGCCTGGTGGGGATTATGATCATGTGCTGCATCCAATCCAGATAAAGCTAAAGAAATTTCCTGTCAAGTAGATATATAGTCTAAACGGGAACTGTCCATCTTGCAGGCCTGTAGTGGACTAAGCTGCACCAGATTTTCCAAGTTCCATTTAAAAAAATACTGCATGTCATAAAGCTTCCTGAGAAAAAGTGTTTTCCGCACTGCAGAAATCGTGGCAGTGCAGTTGCAAAGTTCAAACTCTACTCAGTCCTCCAGCCTGAATTTATGAACAAAGATGAGCTCAGAGCTTATCCTTAGGCTTGGCTCTGCCTCAGAATCTTCCTTCAGGGCGGCTCTGCCCATATGCTCCCTCCTCTTTTCCCTTGAAAGCTGGGGGTACATAGGAGACAGCAACCTGCTCCAGTGAGGCAGCAAAATCCAAATCCAGCAAAAGGGTGGGATGTTTCTGGCAAAGAAGAGCCATGCCAAAGCACCCTCTAATATCTCCCTGCCAAAAAAAGAATTTTGGTACCCCTCACCTTGCTCTGTGCGGATTTATTTCTGCAGCAAGGGGAGTTTTCCATATGCTTATTAACTATCTCCAGGAGGCCTTTGGCAAATTGTGTTGCCACCTTTCTCCTTGAATCCATCACACTGAAATCTGTATTCTTGTCACCTGCCCCCACCTCGCTCAGTGGCAGCTACTCTCTTCAGCTGTTCTTACACTTTGCATTCCTATTAGACTAGTGATATCTGCATAATATCTTTGGGGGAAAAAAGCTTTTGAAATACAGCTTTTGTTTTAATGACAGAACAGCATATGCTGTCACTCCTCCAAGCATTTTCTAAGTGGTGATAATGCTCTCAACTTATTTAAGTACAGTATTTTTCCACCAGGCTCTTTGTGTAACGATGCTCCCACCTCATTATCTCTCAGTAGCGGCGCTAGCAAACAAGGCCCATGGAAGCCAAAATGATACAGATTGCAACTCAGACAGACAAAAACTAGTAAGGCATGGTAACAGACACACAAAGCTAGACCTGAAAGTAAACTAGGACAGTCTGATGTTAGGACTCTTTGGAACTGTTACAAAGACAAACACAGCCTGGACTCACTGTCTTTTCGCATTTGGCGCACAAGAAACACCTTGGTTAAAGGATGTCTTTTGCAGCAAACCCCTGAAACTGCACAGCCATCTTTTGTGCCATGTGGTGGCTGGATATGAAAGTGCCTTCAGATAACGGGCAGGCTCCCATTGCCAGCTTGCCATATGCTTCCTGTCCAGCCCACAATCAAACTGAGATGCTCTGATCCGCAGACCCGCAGGTGGCTCTCTGCCCAGTGGCTGCCTGCCTCTGCTGCCAGCACATGGAATTACTTCCAAAAGTCAAGCAGTAGAGGTGTCCATGGGTGAAGTTAAAGGCTGTGATATCTACCCTGCTGGTTGTCCATACAATAACAGAGACCTGTGCTTAGGTTTGCACTGCTGACGCAGGGAGCACCGTCACCTCCTGCCAGCATGCTTGTCACATGCATCCAGGAGGGGACCGGTGCCTCTGACCTGGAGCAAGGCGTGTGCAGCACAGAGAGCAAAGGGCAGAGGGTTGGTCGCAAGATGGAGAAGCTAAGAAGCCACCTCCACACTGCTGCCCAAAGAGCTTCCCATGGCTCACTTGTGCACCTCTCCTGTTTGACAGTATCTTTCTGCCTCTTCTGGCTGTGAGAGCACCTGTGATTCCAGATGGTATCTGCTCCCATGCGAGTCCCACTCAGCGTGCTCGCACACATGTTTTGACTTGTTTTGTTTAGATTTGCAATCTCATCCCTGGCTGGACAAATGCAAAGTGACTCATTGGCAAAGATTTTTTTTGAATTATTGAATTATTTACATACTTTAATACAGATAGGAACCTGCTCATTAGCTTTAATTACATGTGACCATGGTTGATTTAAATCAAACTTGCCCTTTGAATTCATAACACAAACAGAAATGACAGCAACAACAAACCCAGCAACAATGTTCGTCAGTCCCAGGCCTGATGAAAGGAGCACAAAGCATGAACAAGCTTTTCTGCAGAGGAAAAGGGATTGCTTGGAGCTTTCCCTTCCTGTGTGGACAGTCGATGTTTGTTTGTTTTCCCACTGATTCCAGAAGTGAACAGGTAGAGCATATGCAACAGCTCTAGAAAATCCCATCATAATATACACACAAAAATACTAGGCATCAGGCAGAAGGACATTTCTGCATTCCCCTAAGATAAAGCCAAGGAATCCCCATAACCTGCCATGCATACTTACATTCCCAGATTTCTTTCTAAATGAAGATGGACAGCACCAGTTCCAAGAAACTACAAATCCCCCAGCTCTGCTCCACTGTGCAGGTGACACCTCCTCTCAGACATGTAGCTGGCTCTAGGGCTTTCATGTATTTCAAAAAATAGTTGAAGTTTGAAAGTGAAGACAGAGACTGGAGGAGTTCCAAAGGCCTCAGAACGTCACCCTTGTTATTAAAGCAAAAAGAGAGTATGTAGGGAACTGGCTGAGAAAAGGACAAAAGTTTTTTTATGAAAGAATCATTTTTTTATGAAAGAATCAAATTGCTTTTGCCTTCAGCTTTGTTGACAGTTCCACTAATAAAATGTGAGGAGCGTGCTGGACGTGCCTGAAGCAAACCTGCCTGTTGGGGAGATGGGGTTTCCTCCAGCTGATATCCTGGTAAGGAAATTTTCCCACCCAACGGTTGCTTTTGGATGTGCTGCCCACATCAAAGAGGAAGATGTGGAGTGACTGAAGGTGGTGCTGGGATTGCCACCTCCAAGGCTCTCATTTGCATGCAGCTGTAGGCTGATGAGGAAGAAACAGCCACATCCATCCCCACAGAGAGGTAGATTCTCAGCTTAGAGGAACACCCAGCTTAGATCTGACAGCCAGAAGTAGCAGTCTGTGATATCAGAAAAAATCCACACTTTGGGAAGGATTTGGCTCAGACTGGTACTGGCAGAGCTGCAAGACCCAGGGATGGAGCAGACAGTGCAAGGAAGCTGGCTGAAGGTAGGGAAAGATGCTCTGAGTATTTGCGCAAATGGGGTCAGAGTTAACTTTTCCCATTTGCTCTGCACATGCTCTTCTAGTGTTTGTCTCCCTCAAGCAGTTCCCAGACAGATACCAGAGGAAGGTGTAAGCTTTGCAGTCTGACCTCTTGTCCAGACCATCCTAAAAAAGATGCTTGATTTTTTTCTTATTTATTCACAGTACACCACCCCCCAGGTAGGAAATCTCCCTAGATGAATAACACTCAGGCAGAACTCAGAGGTGGAGTAGATGGGCTTCTTTCCTCTCCTACAAGCTCCCTTGGCCAACAGTGACACTAACTACCTGTGTGGGAGGTGCAGCATCAGCAGGTCCTGGAGACGCCACAGGTCTGCAGGGGCTCACTTCAGGGTTTTGCAGCACAGAACTAAACAAAATAAGTAAACTATGCTATGATGGAAGCTAAAGCTTCCTAAAGGCAGATAGAGTTTGGCTTTAATCTGATGGCAATGCCTGTGGGTACAGTCCGCAAAACCCACACTGAATTATCCCTTTCCATCTAGCTCTGCCAGGAGAGAGCTTTCTGTCCTTTAGCTGAACTACTGAACTACCAGTGATACAAAGACTATTTCTCCTATTCTTCCAGCAATGTTCCTGGGAAAATCCCAGATCTGAAAACCCTCCCAACAGCCAGACACCCCTGAGGCCAACCTCTGCATAAGTAGTTGGTACCTCACACAAGACTGGCCCTTACATATGTGCACAGTCCAGGCCACCACATGACACCCTGAAGAAGATTATAAACACTGGATCTATGTAATTCATGTCTTGTTGCAGACCTGTTCAATGTCTATGGTCACAAGCATTCTCCAAGCAGAAGGAGAGGGGTGCCAGAACACCTGCCAGTTTCCAAGATCAATTGTAAAATCCTATATGTAAGTTTAAAAATGCATCTAAACCAGACCTGCACATAAAATTCTCTTGTTCCCTTAAACCTGTCTCAAACTAGACTCGGTGACAGAGTCCTGGATATTATATGTAAATTATGACTCATCACAGTAACACTCAAATGCAGCAGTTTCAATTCAGGATTGTACAGTCTGTCTGGACAGTTGAAACCAGCTCCAGTCCCTCCCCTGCAGCACAAGATGCCTCAGTGGCTCTGACCAGTTGCTTCAGTGTACACTTAAAGATGTACCTGTCAGGAGGACTGTGGTCTTCACCCATCTGTGCACATGCACCGATTCCTTTCTTCTTAACCGACAAGCTGAGTTGTTTGGATTGGAGATGCTTTCATGGTTGTAGCCATAAATGAAAGAAAATGTAATGCTCCTTTTTCAGACATTGGAAAGCGATCCTTGATTTCCCAACACAGAGATCTGTGGCTTTGGGACTGTACCTCTTGGGTTCCTCCTCCCTAACCACACGTTCAAGCTGTGAACAAGCTACATGGTAGGCAAGCTCATGTATTGCTCTGCTCAGGAGGGAGCGGACCTGCAGGAGCAGCTCCTCGCCAGTGACGGGTGGTAGGAGGCTGGTGGGTCCCGAGCTCTGTGCTACTAAGCGGCACAAACTGGTGTTGCGCTTGGGTCGATTCTGTGACAGAGGGAGAACAGGTTCGTGTGAGGCACTTACACTGAGAACAAGTCACCTTTGTCCGCTCAGCCCCTGGAAAATTGTCACCCGGGCGGGCGGCTCTCTTGTACGGAGCAGGCAGCAGACAAGGGCCTCTTGTTAACGCCTTCCCATTCCCTCCTTCAAGTGGTTCTTGCTGGTTCAGAACAAAAGCAGCTGAACAAGCAGCCGCACATCCCTGCCCGAAAGGCAAAAAGATAAATGCCTCTCAACTTGATTTCGTCTCGCTTTCTCAGTCGGCAAGAGCAGCAATTCTATGTGAAATCACAATGTGACATTGTGAATGGTATCAGGGGACCTCCTTTTGTTTTTAAAGTGAAAAAAAAATAAATGCCAGATCTTAACGCCAGCTTATCCTTCTGCACAGACAGGAAAATGAGGCAGAGCCTGAGTGGATCAGAGGAGCTCAAGCCAGCCCCACACCATGAACAGATGACCTCCATCACCGCCATCTTACAATGGGAAACTGAGGCATGAAAAGAACAACTTTTTTTGTTATCCGTACAAGTCTGAAGGAAGAGCTGGGTTCTGCACCAGGACTCAATTTTCACACCTATCTCCTAGCCCTGCCACATCCTCCTGCAAAATACCTCCTCAGACCATCCCACCTGTGGGGAGTCAGGAACTGGACTTCACACTCCAAATGACTTTCCTGGGGACATGGGTGCAATAAAAGTTTTAAAAGGTGAATTAGCCACCTTCCTGAATCACACCAATCTCCTTTGCCTGTGGAAGGCAACTGAGCCATTTTCCAGCCCTTTCTTTTCCCCCCTCTTGCAACTTCTGAAAAAAACAGGACATTTATTCAGACAGACAATTGGAGGAACAGCAAGTCCCCACTAGGTTATGTGACAATTTGCCAGGGTCCTGAGGCCCCCAGGAAATGGTGCAGGGATGATGGATGAAGGTGTGAAACAGAATTGTCACTCCACAGCTGAGGCATTAATCAACTGTCAGGACAGCGGAAGAGTGTGGCAGGCAAGCCTGGAAAACGGGGCACCATGCTGCAAGCAAGGCCCCTGCTTCTGGCATCTCCTGCGGAAGGAAAACACGCTGGGAGCAACTTCAGCTAAGCACAAGAAGCAAATGGTCCTGAAAATTCCCTGGGCACTTACTCCTAGAGAAATCACTTATTCTTGCATTTTAGAAAAATTTGTTCGCAAGTCCCGCTGTGCTTCCCAGTGTCCGTTACCAGCTCTGGCAAGGAACTCCAGTCAGTGGGAAAGCTCACAAGCAAGCCCAGTATTCACTCCATCCCCCTTCTTTTTGTTAAATGTTTTTATTTCTGGTCTGCTTTAAATTGCATTTTGAAGTTATTAAATTCCTTTAAAAATTTTTTTTAAATTTAGGTAATTTTTAAAATTAAAAAATGCATGTTGCAGCATA
The DNA here is from genome assembly GCA_026212715.1 of Elanus axillaris. Taxonomy (NCBI): domain Eukaryota; kingdom Metazoa; phylum Chordata; class Aves; order Accipitriformes; family Accipitridae; genus Elanus; species Elanus axillaris. Next base: position 29,135,237 of record JANZLQ010000089.1, read on the forward strand.
AATGGTCTTTTTCCTCTTTAAAAATAGCAATTAAATGTTTTGTCACTTGAAAAAAACTCCTTTTATTTTGTAGTGAAATTATTCAGCAAGAGCTAACTTCACAAAGAGTTTTATTCCTTTAAAAACTCAGCTGTTAGTTGAGATCCCCACATCTCAAAAATACTAGCACATATAGAACAAAACCTGTAGAAGGCAAGCTCAAGACAACTTCTGTGGCCAAGGAGGTGGCATCCCAGATCACTATTAAGCTGCTCTTTTCTGTTTCTGCCTCATTCCTCCCTACCATTCATTTCTATCTTTTCCCCAAGTTCATACATCTGTAGCTGTCCTCATAGAAGTCGATGTAGCATTCCCATTAGCCTGTAGACTTCGGTCTGTGGTACACTAAAAGAACATGGATATAATATTTGAAAAAAAATTTAAGACAAATTCACATTCAAAATTCCCCTTTGAAGAATGCGAGGGACAAAACCTCAGTACATGCCAACATCAAATTCCAGCTTTTGTTTGGAGAATTTAACCCAGGTTGTTAACTCAGTTAATATCCACTGCTGCAGGCTCAACCCTGCTCCCTTGATGTTAACAGGACTTCACTGTGTGATTTCAGCAGGACCATAGGAACAGATGTCTTCTGCATATTTTTATAATATTAAGCAGTCCTTTTTGCACGTATGTTAATAACAAGAAATTGCCAGATCAAAAGCTGGAAGTCATATTGCTGAAGTTCTGAGTTTCATGGCACATATGATAACTCTGAGCTAGGAGAACAAGCTTGACATCCCCTTGTCCACAGATATTAATTTTCCTGCCAGGCCTTGAAAGACATTTGAAGCATCAGATCACCACAGCTGACAGGTTTAAGTCATAAACATCTGCTGAGCACAGCCCAGAAGGGATAGTGTCAAAAGAGAGAGATTAGCAGCACCTCCTGCTCTCTGGCCTGGAGTGGTTCTTATTTGGTGCAGAAATGCTCTGGTCTCAGACACACTCCAAGGGCTACATTTTCTCTTTCTCATGTCTGCGTTTTGGAAAAAGATCTGCAGCCCAGTAAATGAGTTTCAATAGCCTGACGGGAGCAAGGAAGGGCAGCCCTGGCAGACACAAGTGTGCAATCTGTCCCTCATTTGTACTGTGCTGGTCAGACAAGCCTGAACTCCTGGGTAATCTGGAAAATTTCAAAAGGCTTTAAGTGGCAGCTTTTGCAGTGTCAGTGTCCAGACAAATTTAAAGCCCAAAATGAGTGAAAATGCTGTGAGGAAGGCACAGAGGGTGGAAATCCTCCCCCGAGGTTCAACATGGTCTCATAAAAGTATTCCAAGGCGAAAGTGATGTGATTAATGAGTGGGTCATGACAAACAGAGCAAAATCATGAAACTTGCAGGCCACAGTAGGAGGCAACTTCCAGTTCAGTGCTCAGTAAATTCCCCCTACAAGAAACTTCAACTTTATGCCTACTTCTACCACCTTACCACTCCCCACCAAACAAAACACTACAGTTTGCATTTTGCCTTCATCACATGGCTGTGAAGGACGTAGATCAGGGTATACATTTTGCATATATAATGCAACCCACCAGGAATAGTTCCGACAGTCCTGGTTCAGTTGTCTGCAGCCCTGTCAGTGGAAGTCTACAATGCTGCTGAAGCATGTAAGCTTCACAGTGTGAGGATTATTCAGTAACTAGATGAGAGGTGGAAAAATGGAAAACCCATGTGCCAGATAAATGGATTGCATAGTCTTGAGCCCGTCTGGAATAGCTGGAAGGTAAAGGAGGGATAGTGGATATTATAAAGCTGCCAGCAATGTTTTTTGTGAGATATGTAAAATCAAAGATAAAAATGTGGAGCTAAGAAAGCAAGGGGAGCTCCAAGATTTCCATGCAGGACAAAAAATTTGATAGGTATGACCAGTTCTTCCCACCTCCATCTTCAGCCATTACTTCAGCATAGAGGTCTGCTCCTTCTCTCTTCTTTGCTCCCAGTCTTGCTATTAAATACAATTCTTAAACTCCAAGGTAAGGAGCAGCTGCAACAGAAGTTTCCCTTGCTAAAGCATCTTTCCACACCACACAGAGACAAAGGAAGTGTCTGTCTGAAGGAATTATCACAGCAAGCAAAAGACTAATGGGGCCATTCATTATCTTTAATTATATTCATCATCTTCTGGTGATTAGAACACAGTCCTAAATTAAGATACATTTAAATCTGGTACATTTGAATGAACTGGATATCCTTTGAATATCTTATGGCAAGTGAATTTGTTAGGAGTAACGATGCTGTCACCTTGACAGGGCAGAAAGGATACTTTAGTGTGTCAGGGAGCTCAGAGGGCCTTGCGGTACAGTAACAGCAGAACTAGGAGACGATCAGCCTTTGCTTTGGTTTCTCATGTTTGAAGGTCCTGAGAGCTCAACTCCCAGTTTTCAGCAATTTCTCGAGTACTGAAACAAACACCACAGCACTTTGTACTTCCAGAATATCTTGATTTTTGTTGCTCTCAACACAGCGGGTGCAGGATGGGACCCTGTCCATGGAAGTAGTTCCTCTTGTGTCCACAGGATGGTGAATTAATACATAGAAGTATACTTGCATAAGGGTTGCAGACTTGGAGCCATTAATACACTAAACTCACATACCCTAGGAATGGGAATCTGCATTTAGGCCCAGCCTTTCTAATTCACTCACGTTTAAGGGCTGCACCATAAATTAATCCAGTGGGAAGGATTAAGAGTTTGTGGCTTGAGCTGGACCTTCCTGGGGGATGAGTGGATGAAAGGGCACATTCTTCCCCAGCTTTTACTCCACTTTCACACACCTCTAGGTCTTCAGAGAAAACTTAAGCAAGCTCCTTCCCGGAAAGGAAACTACAGGCCCAACAGTTGTGCTTCTCCCAAATTCTTACAGTCCTCCAGTCATTAACTAGCAGAGCTCAGATAAGACAAGCAGACAGCTGTGGTGCCTCCTGCAACCTCACCCAGGGTGTCAGAGCACCATGCCTATGCTGACCACTTTTGTACGTGGCTCAGAGACAAACTAATACACCTGCACCTTGGGATACTCCATTTCACTTTCTGGCATCTTAGTGAAAACCTGCAGGGATTGTAAAACATGACCCTACTTGCCATTAGAGAGAGCAGGTCTACAACATTATCATCTGTGCATTGTATCTAGAACTGGCCAAGTGTAAATATTGCTGGGTTTTAATGTGGATTAAGGCACACAAATAAGGTATGTCAGCTTAACAAAACACTCTGGTATCAGCTGATCATCAGCGGTATCAGCATGCCTGGTTATAACTCTCATGCGTCATGTTACCCTGCATTTGCTGTGGACAAAAAACCATGTGGCCAGCAAGTCCCTGTGGCTTGGTCAGTCTTGTTTTGTGGAAAAGGGACCTGCTTCTGTCACACAGGCTGTCCCATCCAAGAACAAATGGCCATGTGGCTAACCAAGAGCTTTACCATTATTTGTTCCTGGATACAAATTTTGTTGATCCACCCCAGGAGCATCACAGTTCTTTACACCATAACAAGAGTGTACATCAACATAACGTACTCTGTACATCAACAGCCAAACAAACTATTGCTGTTAAAAGATCCACCTCTGCCAATACAAACCCTCATCACTGGCAGCAAAGAAACACCCTCTTTCCAGATTTGGATTTAGCTACACGCCAGAATTTGTCTATGATCAAATTATTCTGAGCTGCTTTAACTGTGTTTCCATTTTCATTGGAAAAAAAATAGATAGGAAAAGCTTAGCCAGTTAAAAAAAAAAAAACTACATGAAAAGTGATAGCCGGTACATTACTTCAGAGTGATAAAATGTTCGATCTGACTGGAACTTTTATCTGTGAATGCATCTGCAGGGCCAAGATTACTTTGAAACAGGAGGATTTCAGAGCAGCAGCAGTGCTCAGTCTTAGCAGCTTTAAGATATTGTCGAGTGCCTTTAAAATCTCCTTTATTCCCACCACTGTCAAGATAAGTCCAGTGCAGGTTACACACATAAAAGCTTATAATGCAATAAACAGAAGCTGAATAACAGCACTGAATATGAATTTCAATTATTTCAAACAATTAAAATGAAAAACAGAGAAGAATAAACCAAGCCAGTCTGAAGCAGAGGTAAAAACCAAATAAATAAATAAAATCAATAGAGGTCATTCTCACTTGTTAATAAAATAAAATGCACTAAAAATAAAAGAAAAAGTAATATACAAGCAGAAGAATATGATCTTAATAAGAAGATAACTCCAACACATTTCCTAATAAAAGTATTTTCAATCAATAAATAAACTCCTTCAGAGCAAACACATAGTGCTTTCTGTGGTGATTTACGTGGTGCACATCTAGCTTTATCTGGTATCTCACACTGGGGTCCCAGAGTTTACTGCCAACCTAAGTGACACAAGACAGAAAAAGAGATTCTAGGCTGTTGTAGATAATGGGAAAAACATTAATCCAAGTCGATGCATTAGTCCTTCAAAAGCCCCAAACAAGTCTGTACACTAGGCACTCTGCAGTAGACTGTCCTGTGCTTAACATTGGGTCTGGGTAATAAAGAATGCATTTGTTTTTAATTCCTCCTAGGTACATTTTTTCTATGTATTTTAGGTTTATTTCTTTAGACTGATGTTTTCTGAAAGGACCATTTAGCAGCTTCTAATGAACAATGAAAGTAAATTTTAAACACACACTAAATTGCTCCTAGAGGATGCTCTTTCTTTGTAAATCTATGTGCTTTTCTTTACCCTAAGTCACAGGGTGGTGTCCAATCCACGTACATTTTTAAGTTTAGGCTACAGAACAGAAGAAACAACATCTTCTGGAGGGAGGAATGACATCCATTTACCTGAATAAGGTACCAGATCTAAATTCCTACTATCAACATTCAAATAGCAGCACCTTTCATTTGTCAGAAACTTTCAACTACTTGTAGCAAGGGAGGTCAAGTAGCCATAGTAAAATATCATGACAGCATGCTGTAAAATTCCCCCTTCTCTCCTCCACAGCGAGTGATAATACTGCTCTCTAGGCCATGAGTCCATGTATGCTGGATTGTTTTCTGTAACTAAACATGCCCAAGAAAAGTTTGAAAAGCTATTGATTATTGAGCAGCTGTAGGTAATGACTCTTTTCACACCCACGACTAGAAAATACCACTTTATTTTCAATTCACGTAAGTAATCAAACCATAACTATGACCCAGCAATACCTGAAGATGAAACCATTCAGGTGATCAAGGCAAAAACTTCCTCTATCTTTGCTAAGGTTGAAAGTGTGCCTCTGTGTCTTTGTTCTTAGCTATTTGAATAGTTTGGGGCTGTAGTTTGGATCTGAATGTGCAATTTGAGCTTAACAATGCATTTATACTTCCTATTACACATCCTACATGCATTTAGCCTCTGAACACGATGGCATCCTTAATTTTCTCTGTTACATCTCATTGTTAGGCTGTTTAAATTCATTTGAAAAAGTCATTAGCTTTACATTAAGGATTGCTGTGGCATCTGGCAGATGATCTATAGAGGGAAATCGTATTCATATAGAGCCCCATCATCAGTGATCATAGACTGAGAAACATTATTTAAAAGAAGGACTGAACTGATGGTATTTGACACATAAATACAAGTCCATGATTATCAATGAGTCACACAGTGCATTATCAATGTTAACGTTTGTAAGACCCCCATGGAGTAGGTACGTAGGACTACTGAGACTGTCGAGATGGGGAAATGAGGCATAGATACTGTAGAGAAGAAATTAGGTTACAAATAAGCAATACATCTAGGCACAAAAACAAAAAAAGGAAATTAACTCAAGTCTCTGTTTCTCATCTACTGCTTGAAACACAAACCCATCCTGATCCTCCAGCCGATATCTGAAGTGCCTGAACTGACATGGGGGAGGCAAAATTTTACGATTCTCTCAGCTCTAAGGTTTTAGCTTCATGTAGGCACCCAACCAGCAAGGCAGTTCAACAGAGAGAAGCAACAGCCACCCTCGCCAAGGCTGAGGCTGGCAGAGCTGATTTCCCTCCTCTCCCCTGGCAGTAAGTCAGGAGCTAAGTCTGAAGAAAAAGTGCTGCTGACAAGGAGGCTATCAGCAGCACTGGGCTGATGAGCCTTGTCATCTCCATCCATTACAGCTTTGATCAGGAAACAAAATCTGCATCCTCCAAGCCTGCAGATATACAGTGAGAAGACATAGATGAAGGCTGGCAAGAAAACATACACTTTTGCATTATGGAGGTTTTTATACCTATTTCTCTATTTTTATGAGCACTAGGAAGATAATACCTGACTACTTCATTCATCCATACTTCTGTTTGTTACAAATATTTTATTAAGTCAGCAGAGCAAAGATTATAGGGAAAAAAGAGACAGTTTAAATGCTTCATATTACAGAGAACAATAAAAAAAGATGTTTTAAATTTCCTGGTTTTATAAAACACAATGGACCATGTCCTCTCCTGAGAACAGCTTAAGCACATGGCACCCTCAAAGATGTTTTACTTAATCATCCGTATTAAAAGTCCTATTGGTATGATAAGGTTTGCAGAAATATTTTGCATTAATGCTTGATTTTACCTTCAGTTTCGGAAAGACACAAGAGTCTCTTTGAACTAGTAATACCTGTGCTAGTGGGTGCCACTGTCCCATATTTCCGGCATAGCTGAAACAGGTCTTCCTCTTTGGAAATACTGCTCAGCTTTGTCCCAAAACTTTGTTGTCCAATCCACCTCTAAGGATGGGTCATCCACCTTCAGCAATGAGTAATCTCCAGGTTGTCACTAACACAGAGTTACCTGTACATCTTTTTCCACTGGGACAGGATTTTCCCAGCAAGAAAGCCAGCAAGATACAAGAACCTGGATCAAAAACCAGATCATGTGTATGCAAACTCTGCCATGATGTAGAAGATTCTTTTTCCAGTTAAAATTCTCATGATTTATTCCACCATCCAGGTTTGAGATTCTTCAGAGTTAACGTTACCTTCAAAAAAAATGTCAGTTCTTGATAGAAACCTTCTGCAGATGAACTGTGTTTGTTCACCAAGTAAACAAGAGATAACACCGCTCCTCTGGACTTTCACCAGTGGCTTCTGCAAAGGAAACCAAACGTCCTCCTTCTCACCAGTGAATAATATGGGCAATGAGCTCCTCACCTATTGAAACTTCAGCTCACTGGGTTTCCAAATATTATCAACGTCATCTCATGTGTCTGAAGGCAGAGGATAGCTCTGCATCTCTTCAGGGCCCAGTCACCAGGTCAGTCTGCTTGAAATATTGCAGAGTGCTACGGCTTAGTCTGGAAGCCATGAGCTCAGCAGACCATTCTGGAAAGCTTGTGTTGCTCTAAACCTAGCTTGATATTGGTAGAAGAGACTTGGAAAAGAAGTCAAAGCAAGAGTACTTAGGTGGTCAGACAGCAGTTCGCCACTCTTGAAAAAAGACAGGATTGAGAGTGATTGCTCATCAGCATTTGGATCTGGCAGACAGAGCCATGTCACAGGTCATGCAAAATCCTATTTGCATTCAGTTCAGCAGTATGGGAGCTTAGGTCATACCTGCATAAAACAGGGAGCCAGGGAAGCCCACCCAGGCTTAATATTCCCTCTTGACTAATGAGGGGGCATAAAAGAAACAAGACTTGATGGAAAGCCACCAATGGCCTGAGGCCTTCTCTTTCCTAAAGGAGTCAAACATGACAATGCAAACCCTGGCATTGCATCACTGTCAAATTAGGCAAAACAAAATGAGGAGGGCGAGCAAGCTCCCAGGTTAATAGCGGCATTTGGAGGAGGGCAATAGGAGTTAAACAAGCAATAAGCGATGCTATAAAAATGCAGACACTGTCTTGGTATCAGGGTAAACAAAAACATGGAGGGCTGGAAAGGAGTTGAAGCAGTGAAGGCTTTTCAATTAGTGGCTGAGGGACACAGTTTATTAGCCTGGCAATAAACCTTATTTGTTGACCATTTCTTGATGAGATTCAAATTCAAACACGTGGATAGTACACAGTGCATACTGCTGCTGCTTAGCTTAACACTGCAGCATGTTGAATTAACCCCATCTTTACTTGCTGTATATCCTACAGATGACTTTTACGAGTTCTTACAAAACTTGATTGAACATTTGAATCCAAATTTTAGATGCACAGAATCCAAACTGCCCAAGCAAGCAGTTATTTATAGCTAGAAAGCAGGGAGCAGATTTTTGACTTTTTCCTTTAGACCAATGTTTTTATTGTATGCACTGTGATCATGTTCACATCATCCTTACCTCCAAGGGGCTTTATACAAGACTAACAAGCACCAGTTTCATCCTGGAAACACCATGCTAGGTGACACTCTGTGGGGTACACTGCCTAAAGGGGTAGCAAGGACCCTACTTTTAACTACTACTTTTGCAGGGATTTTGAGGTACGTGTGCGGCCTGCCTCACTGTGAGAAGGAAAATGCTTGTTCCAGTGACAACAGATATTCTGCCTGTGTTCCGGGTCCAGGGAGAAGCAGAGATTGAGAAACACAAGAACAGATACCCACCATTGCATCCTTTCAATATTGTAATATGGAAGAACGTCACTCAGTTTTTGATCCTTCCACCCTGGCTCCTCTGCATCCTCTCAGACATGACAATAGAGCTGAGTCTTGCAGAGCAAAGACCTTGCAGAGTGCCTCCAGTACAACAACACAACAGATTATAGGAGAGGCAGACAAAGGCTGGACAAGGCTGTTTTATGACTGTAATGAAGGGGTTTCTGGCAAGGGTAATTTCTGCCAAAGTTCCTTGTACAATTCACTAGTGCAAAAGACAAGCAAAAATTCAAGTTCTTGGAGGTCCAAGAGATCTTTTATTCTTTAACCTGTTTAATTTTCTTTAATTTTTATTTTTTCTTTTTTTCTCTCTAAGGGAGGGGAAAGAGGGTGTTTCAGCCCTGAACTATAGGGCTGACTTACAGCTGGTGGCTCAGTAATTGGTATTTATGGCTCAGAATGCATCACTAACACACAGGTTGGAGACTGATATTTTCATCACTACTTACTTTGCTCGCAGCTTTGCAGTGATTTCATGCACTCTGAGTTCGTCAATTACCTTCCCGAGCTGGGACGGTGTGATTTGTTTTTAATGCACATACAGCGAGTTTTAATAGCCTGTTTTATTTTTTGTGTTTGCAGTTTCATGGGGACAGATTCAGGGACAAATACACAGGGAAGACCAAGAGGACATATAGGCTTGGTAGCATCACAAAGACTTCTTGGAGCTTCATCTGACCCCAGTCTGTAAGGTAGCCATTCCCAAACTGGCTCCTAAAACCCCAGCTAGCGCTGCTCCCTTTGGTCTCTGGCCTTTGTGCTTCTGGTGTCTGTTAATCTATTATGCAGTTCTCAGGCTATGAGCTTTGCCCTTCTGAGGAGTGGAAATGATGCTGGGGGGTGGTAAAACGCATTGCAATGCTGACACCTGAAAACTGTAGGTTGGATGGAAGAAAATATTACTGAAAGAGTTCACAGAACGAGTGTGCAAAGTCAATCCAGAAAAAGATGTCTCAACAGAACCCTATGAACATAGAATGAGATCCCAATATGAGCCAGGAGGTGCGAGGGCAGGTCTCATGAGACACATGCTGCTAATTTTGTAGTCTGCAGCCCTAGATTTAGGATTTGTGAGGAAGTCAAATAGCATCATCTATAATTCAAACCTCTTTCACTTTGTTCTGAATTCCTAGAGTCCCAATTTCCCCCAAAGATATATAATATGTCCTGCCTGAGGGCATAGGTACCAATAAATTGAAAAGGTCAGCGTTTTGTCATATTTGTCACTTTTGGCAACAGCATACTCAGAATAGGAAAAGGAAATGAAACCATTGAGTGCACAACCAGACAGAGCCCGTAGCATGCACAGAGGCTGGTTGGGACGATGCACACCTCTGGGTGAAATACCAATTCCCAAAGTCATTGAAACTAGTCAGAGTCAGATAGCACAGATAATCTTTTAAATAGACAGTAAAATGTAAAAGACAGGCTCTGTATGGATTTAATTAGTATGCCAGAAGTAGAGAAGAGGTACTGGAAAGCCAGATCAATCTGCATTCCTGGCATTTCTCAGTGTTAAGGATGGAAAAGGGAAGGCCCTAGTATAGGAAAGATAGAAAATGAAATATTTCAGCAAATACACACAAACTTTCCTGTAAATGGGCTGCTGGAATAACCCAGGCAGAATAAGCTTCAGTTTCAACTGAAGCATGAAAGTCAATAATCTTCTCTGTAACCTTTCTAAACTCTTTGCTTTTCTATCATATATACTGAGGCTGAAGAGAGTTAATCTATTCAAGGTATGTGTGTGTCCATACTCATTATATACAGCATAGTACTCCTTCAAAGAAACTAGTTACTCAGCAGTCTGTCTCATGCTCAGCAGTAGTAATATTTAAGGAAAGTGTAATTTATGTTATTGAGAATTTTACCAAAATCAGGAAAGACACAGTTGCCCTTCATAAGAAACTGAGGGGTTGAAGGGTGAATGATGGTCCCAATTACTTTTTACCTATCGATTATTTGTCTATAAGGACTCTTAAAAATGGATTGCTCATATACGTATTGCAATTCCATAAACCATTTTATAGCTATATGCGCTGTACATTAAAAATGAAACTGGGAATATTTCTTCCTAAAAGCTGTTTCTATAGATACCGAACTCACCCATGCTGCCTTTGTCCTTTAAGTTCCTTCGCAAGTGAAAAAGTGGCTGAGCAAAGCAGATCATCTCATTCTCAAATGACTATGTCTAGTTTTGAGTTGTGTAATTACTTTAGGCAAGTTGTTTTATCCCTGAGGAAGGAGTCTCTTGCAGTCCATGGAAGGTGCCTTTCCATATGGGCATCAATTAATAGATACTCCAGGCTAAGACTTGCAGTTTCAGGACTGCTCTAATTTTTACTTGACAGTAATGAGACTGCCAGAATAATTCTTACCTCAGTAGAAATAACCTCTCTTGATCAGTGCTATACAAAAGGTAAGATTGTCACTAACTGAGCAACTCTCATACAAGGGCCAAACTGTTAGTGATAGGATCAAATAGAAAAAGCCATTAAGGGCAGGCAGGCTTGCCCCTATCAATGGAGGGCTCTTTCTTAATAAATGGTGTCCAGACCGTTATTCATTCTTTTAGCTACCCAGGACGCAGCCACTCCTAGCTCTTCCTTAGAAAGCCTACTTCAGACAGGAATTTTCCAGGGAGCTAACAGGTCTGTCCTATTCTCTCTCTCTCTCAGTAAGTTAGTACCCTGCTATAGAAGGCATTCAGGTTGATCTTACAAAGGCAGTGTGATTATATGCTCTGATTTATTCCAAAATAGAAGTGCCCAGCTTAAGATCCATATAGAAAAAAAGCAAAACAAGCAAAATTTATAGCCAGAGAGAATATCAGAACAAATCCCAAATCTCCTGGCTTTCTGGATGAAGAAATTATGAAATTGGGTTTTAATTACAGAACAGGGATGCTTCCATCCTCTCTAGAATACTGTGCAGATAAATTCCTCACCTGTGGGAAATGCTCAGAAGTTGTGGCAACGGGGTCTACATAAAACGGGCTGGTGAATCTTGAACTTGTCAAGTTTATTGTGAATCGTTAATTTTAAAGAAAGTGGATTTATGATAACCAATGACCAAAGTAGGAAAAGATCACTCTTGCAGTACAGCACATGCACGCACAAACAAGCTGTGTCAGCAATAAAAGGGAGAAGAAACTCCCCTCTAACTAGATCTCACCTGGAAAGACATTTATTTATAGCTAGGCACTAGAGTATTTCAAACTACTGATGTAATGCACCGACAACATGTATCAACACTCTTCACTGGCTAAGCTACCATTTCTTCCACCACGAGGACAGACATTGCAAGTTAAAAAAAAGTTCAGGCATATGTCTGGTAGCATATGAAATCAATTATTTCAGGACTTTGGGGCAGGAAGAGGGAAGAAAGGGAGGGGCTAAGTTGGCTGCTATTGAAAAATTCTTTGCACAAGATGCAGTGATGGCAAATAGCCCGGTTTCAATAGGCTAAGCTGTGATCTATAGAGAAATATAGACTAAAAATGCAACTGTACATACCATCATATTTACAAAATAACAAAACTGAACTTATAAATGACAAAGTGTCCATTTTCTTTCTTTGTTGACAAGTATGCTGCACGCAACCAGGTTCTTTGAGCCAGTGCTTTTTAATCATTGATGCTACATAGAAAACAAACAGAAAAAGTAGGGCTTCCCTCCACGCCCACAGGAATCCACATTTTCGACTGATAACCCAGAATAAAATATACATAAATGTATACAGTAGAAGATATCACATGTGACATACTGACCTACAAGACCATTACCCTAACTACCTCATTATACATCTCTACAGTGCAACACAGCTAAAAGAGGCAGGGGAGAAGCACACTCCTGAAATCCAAAACCAGCCAAGAAATATGCAATTGCCTTTTGTCTAATATGCGAAACCAGAGCATGTAAGCTTCACAGCCAGATTGCTGCTGGCCTGAATCTACCTCCTTTTCCCCAACCTCACCTCCAAAATTTATATATCTAAAGGTTTTTTTGAAATTTAGAGCCTGATCCAAAGACAGTTGAACTTGGTAGGGGCCCTGTAGCAACCGCAGCAAGGTTTGGGATAGACTGCAAGGAGAAAGCATTTCTGTGCCCAGTGCCACACACCCCAGATCGAGACAGTTCCCCAGCGCTTCCAGCATGTACACAGCATGTGCAGAGGGAAGACTGCTTGTGTAGGGTCTACACCCAATTCTCTGCTCTGTAACACCAATATAATTATCAGTGTAATACCTGTGTGACACAGCAGACAGTCAGAGCCCTCCAAGTGGCAAATAAACTTGCAATTGATAGCTCTTGCACACAACTTAAACTGCTCAACCACTTTTTTTCTCCTTACTAATAAGTCGCTCATCAGGCTGTTCTTACTGGGGTTTTGCCTGTCTCGGTTTCCTCCAGTAAGGAGACAAATTAAAACAAGGAGAAACTGAAAATAATGAAAAACACTTCCCCTAGTTTCCCATCTGATGACTTTCACCCTGGTTTACCAAGTACATTATAGGTGACGACGTATTAATTGCACTGCATGCAGGACAGCACAAAGCAATTAACACTTCTTATGTGCTTCATGGCTGTTCTCTGTGCTGTTTCCAGGGGGAGTTATGACGTGAAATCTCATGACTAGCATGAAACCAACTGTAGTCCTCACTGAATTTATATTTTTCCACGTCTGCCTAACACCCTGTTCAGTGCCTCCTGGGCTTTCTCTTATAGACAATCTGGCAGCCTGAAACAGCAGACCTAATTTCTACAGACGTGGCATAAGACCAAAGTTACCCAACTTCTGGCAGAACTGGAGATTTAGAGGAAACCAGAAAATGTTCAGTAACCTACCAAAACAAGGGGGAAGGAACAAAAGAGTTCCAGTCCTGGTTCCTGGCTTTGGACAACTCATTTCATCTCCCTCAAACCAGGAATAGCCACGCATCCATCTCCTATGCTATTTCCAACCCTTCACTTCTCTGGCATCAGTGCCCTTTGATTATAGGGTCCATTTCCATATGCACCATGCATCCAGCCTGCCCCCTACCAGTGTGCTAAACTGCCCGTGTCACGGCTGTGTCTGTAAAACGAGCTAGAAGTAGATGCAGCATCTAACACAGCAGTATCCTGAGCTTCATTTAGGACTGCAGCATTACTGGAGTGCAAATAATGCAATGGCATTCTTAGGATGAAAGATATATTTGTGAATTAAAGCATAAAAACCACAGGGAGGGCTGAGCTTTTCTCAGATCTCCAAATCTGGAGCTCTCAGCATTACTAATGATTTGATTTTATTAAAAGCAATAAATAGGGGCATTAAATCACAGCTTTTGTCTGTAACTTGCCATTAGCTTTCAGCAGAATCCCCTGCTGGAATTGCTTCAAAACTGCAAGAATGACCTTGCTCCCATAATCAATCCTGTCATTGTTAATGTTTGGGTTTAGGCATTGCAGCTCTTCCCCCAGGTCTACTTTCACACTATTGTTCTTTGCTACCTCCTACTCCTCCCTAACAGGCTGTCATCAGGACTGAAGGGTCCAGCCACAGGCAAAGGTGATGTCAATTAACTGGCTGATGAGTTCATTTCCTTCCTTGCACCAAGGCCCATGGTCACCATGCTCTGCTTTTAACTGTGAATAGTGCCTGTGTGGTGCTAACCAAACTCCTTCCAACTACACTGAACTATTTGTTGTGGATGCTTAGTCTCAGCTTGTGAGGTGGGAAGGATGAAGACAGATGTATACGTTAGTCTGTCACTTTGCTTAGTATAATTTAGGTGCTGCCAAAGTCCTGGCTAATCCCAATGAAAGTGAAATGAAACTCCATTCAAGCCTGACAGAAGATTTAAGCAAACATAGGCACTATTTCCAACCTCACCACATGGCTCTTAGCAAGCCAGGGACCTGCAGGTAAGTTTGGATGTTTTAAAAATCATTTACAGAATCTTCTTCATATGCAGCCCTCAGGCTGCAATCCAGGCTGACTGTGAGGTGGTGAACTTCCTCAGGAGGGACAGACAGGCAGCCAATCTGGCCTGCCACACATGCCTAAATCAGTAAGGATTTCATCATCACTTCTGTAGGTGTATCCTTTACTTAGCATCCTAAATCTGTAGAAAACAAGTTACTTTGGTACTGAGATTCTGATTGGCGAGATTTGTGAAGGGACCAAACTCTTGGGGTCCTTCCCTTCCAAGATGTATTTCAGTTCTAGAAGCTGCAAAGTATTAAAAGTGAGACCCAGAAATGTATCTTTTTGTCTCCAGTTTTGATGCTCTGCTTTGCTCTAAGTTAATTGGCAAAATCCTTTTATTTGCATATCTTAGCTGGGCTTTTATAATTTTCTGCACAAAATTTGATTTAGGAAGGAAAGCCTGAGAGCCTTTTAAGCTGTGCAGTTGGCAGATGCATAGGACTGTATATAATGTATGCCTCTACCATAAAGACATACATCAGAAGTGGGTGGACTGTATATCTCCCTGTGCACTTATTTCTATTTTATGGTATTTTAAAATAAGAAATACCATTTAAAGGAGCTGATTGCCTCAGGCTGGCAAAAATTTACAAGGCTCACTTGAAATGTTTTTGCTTAACAGCAGAAAAAAAAAATCATGCATTTGAAAGTGAGAATTTCAATCATCCCAATCCTGGTGACCTCTTCTGGGTATTAAGATGCTATTGGCAGACAGCTCTCTTTAAAAGATAAATCTTGGCTTTCCACAGCAGCAGAATGGCATTTGTTTTCATGTCAGGAGTAATGGCATTTCTGAGGGACATATTGATTTCATACAGACTTTTAGAGAAAATAACAGCTGGCCACACACACATCAGTGATGCCAGAACACCCAAGTACAAGTGCCCTGAAGGGGAGGGAAGAAAGTGTGTTAGTCTCGGGGCTATGTCTTAGATCTGGGAACAAAAGGCATCCTCAGTCTGGGTCAGACAGTAGTGAGCTGCAGCCATACAGAGATGTTTTGACTAGTCTTTGAGGGTTGTCCATGTTCTGACACGTGGAAGAGGGCCAGCACAGAGCCTTGACACTTACAGTGGGGCTACACGGTAGAAATTGAACATCTGCATCCCCACCCCCAGCCAGGCAGGTGATGGGAGAGGCAAGTTTTACCTCTCAGAACATTCATCAAAGAGATATTTTCTTGGAGGTGGACAAACAGTTCTAGGAATGCAAAGTCAACCAACTAGGAGGACAGAGACTGAAATCCTCCTATCTGTTCTCCTGAGACCAGAGCTGTCTTTGAGAGTCTTTAAAGAATGAAGAAATATAGAAATCCTATCTCCAGGCCACAGAGCGAGGGGAGGAAAAAAAAACCACACCAACCCAACATCCATTAAATTGAGGTTTGAACAGTGCCCTGATCTCCAATTCATGAACATCTCCAAGTTCTTTATTAAAAACAAGCCTCACCAGGAGCCGCCTGGGTTTGGTAGTGCAGCCCAGAGCCCCCTGTTTTCCCTTCTGAGTCAAGGCCACATAACCTCAAGTCCCAGAGCTGGTAAAGCCAGGTCTCCAGGCATTACCCCACCTCAGCAGAGCAGCTTGTGTACTGACCAGTAGCTGCTGTGGCAGAAGGATGAGCAAAGGCTCTCTGGTGGCCAATGCAAGATGCTCATGGGGGAGCAGCTGGTTTCTGCTCCTGTTCTGCAGTCCTGAATTTATATACAGGATGGTTTGGGGACTTTAAAACAGATGGGTTTTCCAAGCATGAGTGCTTCTTTTGGGGATAATAATGCCATTAATAGCATCCAGGAAGGAAGCACAGCTCACCAGCACTGAGGGGTCCACTTCAAGATGAAACAGGCTTCATACAGAAACAACCTCAAACCTATCTGTAATGTCCCCTGGTTTTGGCACCATCCCCTTCCCAATCTAATTTTATTAACAAATGTAATGACTGGGCAAATATTGAAATTAGTTTGCCAGCTGGTTTGAGTATCTATTTCTGAAAACATCTTAATCTTCTAGAAAAGCTTATGATTTTTAATGCAGTTGGTGACACAGTCTTTTAGAAATTGGTACAAACACAGGCTTAAGGTTTTTTTAATACTATTCTTCTCTTCCATTTCAGATCAGAGAGCTAGAATTACTGAGGTTTTTAAACATGACATGTATTTGCTTTTGAAGAATGTAACTAAACCAGGACAAAAAACCTTAAATACTTATTAATGCCTTTTTTTTTTTTTTTTTCATATTTCAAATTGTGCAGTCATTAAAAAACATACAGGACTTTGGTGCATTCCAGATGAAGTCATTAACTGGGAGCCCTATGTCATACTTCAAAGGCATTTTTAATGGTAAAAGGTTTTCTTCAACTTTGCAAATCTTGGACCAGAACATAAACATTTGTGGTATACCTTGGTGAGAGCACTTTACTGATAACACTTTTCATACCACATTCTCATTCACACTGTTTTGCCAAATCTATCAAATTCCACAGCTTCACGACTGCTGAAATGAGCCCTTAGTTTTAAGGAAGAGCAGTTACAGTAGTTGTTTGCACCCTTGACTGTAGGAGTGTTCTATTAAGCTCAGGTAGGAGTAGCCCAAGGGAGAAGAGCATCCCAGAGTTTTGCCATCAACCTCAAGCACACACAGCACAGGTTTGAAAGTGCTTACAAAGCTGCAGGAATTCCCAAGGACCTTCTCCGTGGCAAAAAGAGCGAGTGCTCTTCTTTTCAAACACTCAGTATAGAAGCCACCATCTCCACATATCCCAACCATTGGTCTTAAACCGGTACCAGTTCCCTTCACTCAAGTGAATTTAACTCCTATTGCCAGGGTCAAGACGATAGTTCAGTCTCTCATTTACTGATATTAATGCAATTTCCAGTCAAGCCCTCAGCAAGCCTGCTTGGCAGCTTTAGATGGGCATGCTTAGGACTGATTTAATATCAGTGCAATCTCAAAATAATCACGCTGCTGGCCTTTCAACTCTTGAACTCCTAAAGGACAGAGTTGGCATAAGGAAAGCAATTGCTATGACCCTTACTTCCCTTACCGTTCTTATCTCATGCACTTGAAACATATCTCCTAGTGACAGAGGAAAGAACAGAGCTGGCTCAAAGTGTTGCTGTTTTTAGAGCAGGGGGCGAAAAAAGCAACAACAAAGCCAATTTTTCTGTCATTTGTTCAAAAGAAAGTGTCCAAGAAATCTTTAATATAAGAATCAGATTTTTTGAAGCAAAACCAGAAAACAAACTTCCAAAGCAGTCTGTAAGAGCAAATGGGATATTTTAATTTAAAAAAATAATTTTCTCAGAGAGCTTGCACTCTATATTCAGCCTTGGACAAACCACGAACAGTCCAGAGCTCCTGGCACCCCAAAGAAAGCTCCCCAGCTTCATGTCAAGCCTCAGTGATAGCCAAAGGGCCCCCAGATCAGATTATTTCTTTCATCTTATTTTCATGGAAACTAAATGCAAGGCAAGTCCCATTGAAATAACACATGCTCTAGGGAGATCAGTGAAGACAACCCTGAGGGTTCTTCCTTCTTTGCATCATGTGCAGCCTAGGAGAGACTTCAGAGTCCTGTTCCAGAGCTGGATGCTCTGGTTGGTATTTCTGCCTGTCAGGATTGTAGCATTACCTCTGTTTACATCAGACCATAAAAAAGGCCATGTAGAGGAACCAATTTAGGATAAGAACTAATATAATTTGGCTTGAAGGCATGAAGCCAAGATGTTCTTCACTCATCACCAAACAGCAAAAGTTTTTCCAGCTTCTGAAATAGCCCAGGGCTGCTGATCTACAGATTATACTGCAAGGCCCAGCTTTTTGCTTGTGGTGACTGAAAAAAGTTGAGGAACTGCTTGGTTACACACAACAGAGCTTCATCCGTAGTGGTAGTGTTAGGTGAGACTGGCACTTTGCAGTGGAGGGAGGATGATGCCTGGGGCAAGGAGCTGCAATTCACTTCTGCTTTTCTGAATTACTGTTAGTAGCACTGAGATTGGACCCAGGAGCCTGACTGTTAGTCAGGACTTCACCATGCTTAGCAGTGTGCAAAGACAAACTAAAATTGCATTCTCTGAAGAGTCATTTTCATGCTTTTAAATAAAGCCACTAAAGTTGTAGCTGAATTCCTTTCAATCTCATTTATAAATCAAAATAATTATTTTAGCAAGTGATGACAGATAATAAGTGGCAGTGTCTCTTGTCTTCTTCACTGCAAGATGAACCACTCTCCCTCGATTACAGGATGATTTCCCTGTTACTCCATCCCACACTTGCTCTCCCCTCTCACTCCAAAGATGCACTGCTCTTCTTCCCTCCTCCTGCATCCAGCACTGGGAACACCAGCTGAGTACTGGACAAAAGAACTCACAAAGGCAAGGATTATGTTATCTACAGAGCAATGAAGAGTTTCCTCACTGTCTGTACACCAGTTTAAAAAAAACAAAACAACAAAACTCTAATTTGCTGCAGCTCACAGCTTCAGCCTTTACAGGTATGGGCTAAGTATCTGCCTGCATGCACTTCACAGCAAGGCATCCCATCAGCCAAATACATAATCCTTGCATTTAAAACCACCCACGAAGGAGGCAACTATTGAATCATTTTGGGGCCTGGCACAGGAGATCTGCGTCTTGCTGGTTTCATTACCTTGAATAATAGTATAACAGATTTGTAAGTCACATTTAAATCGATTTTAAATGAATCCAAACCCTAGATGTAAACATAACCAAAATGTTGGACAAGAGCCTGTATTTTAACCCATTCTTAGATTGCCTGTGTTTCTGGGATAGCAAGGACTGAAAGCACAGATCTCAGATGAAGGTGGGCTTCAGCATCTGAGCCACCAGCAAGGTTTGAATTAGAGAGATGGTCCAGTCCTGGGTACGAGAGAGGAGCCAAAATCCTGGGTACAAACATCCAGGTGTAGAAGACAGACCTCCTTTGGTATTTAAACCCAGATCGTATTTTAGGGCTCCTTAGCACAACTTTTATATATATATATATATATACACACACACCCCCCACCAACTGACCCACAGTCTACTAAAGTTGTGCTAATATAGGGACTGTTCTCTGGTCGATGGTGGAATAAGCTACCCCAGTGGCGTGTGTTTTCAAAATTTACATAATACGTAACACTATTCTTTCCTTGTTCCTGCCTTTTATATACCAGAGGGACATAAAACGCAACATTTTCCTGTCTGTCACAGACCGAGAAACAAGGTTCAGATTAATCTCAACGTCCAAGAAATGATGACACTGGTTTCAAGAGCTCTTCAAAGGAGCTGTGGTGGGCTAATAGGATGGCTCAGAGTTAAAAACGTTTTTTCCCCAGGAGATTAGAGCTGAATTTTACCAATATTCCTAACATTAAGTACAGAGCTACAGTTGTTACTCAACTTTCTAAAAGTTTTACATGTACAAAATTAAAAAAAAAATAAAAATCACAGTAAACAAATATTTTGTAAAGAGTTCTCCTTCAACGGTCCTCCATTTCATTGATACCAGCTGATAGAAACAATGAGGAATGTCTAACCATCAGGCTCTTCCCAAACAATCTTCGTGAAACATTCAGGCTTTTTTTTTTAGCTAAGCAATTATTTTCCCTCCCTCCAAGACCAAACTCCTATGTGAAAAGACAGAGAACACAGGTACAAGACACGAGCTGGAAACAGCACTTTTCCAGGTGGAGCGAAGGCTCGTATTCCCCTGAAATCCAAGTTCCCACAGCTCTTAATCCTCAGCCGATCCCACCCTCCGCCCTGACTGAGCCGCGCAGCCCGCAGCAGCCGTCTGCAGAGGGCAGCCGAGGAGCTCCTTCCTCCCCGGCCGCCCGCATCCAGAAAGCGGGCAAGGGAGGGGAATTTCCTCAAAACACAGTTAAAAGCGTCAGCGCTAAAGCTGACACGACACTTGAAAGACACGTTCTCCACGTCACTCTGGAGCTACCTATTTCCAGGAAAGCACTGGGCTGTCTCACCGCAGATGCTTGTGCTGCTGCTTATTGCCTGCACCACAAAATAAGGCTGATTTTTAAAAAAAAGAGGGAGAGAGAAAAATCAGGTTTCAGCTGGCTCTGTGCTGGTCTGGGAGCGAAAGAGTTACACCAAGGACCTCAGGGGGCCATCCTAGGCAAACCCAGGCATCCCTCCTCCAGACCGTCTCCCCCCTCGCCGGGGAAGCCAGTTACAATTCTTTGTGAGAACTAGAGGCAGGGTATTTCTCCAACCTGTGGGGTTCCCCTCCGTGCAAGGCAGAAGCAAATAAAAAAAAAAAAAAGATTTAAGGGGGAGATCTCCGCAGCGGATCACTCCAAAGACTAACGCGGCGCTCAGCCACCCGCCGAGCTCAGCACGTTTCGGCCGGCGCAGCCCTTTAACCCCGCGGCTGCCACAGCCCGAGCGCCGGGATGAGGCGCTTCCCAAAAAACCGCGGCCGCCGGCAGCGGCGGGCAGACGCCGGGATGCTCCCTCTCAGGCGCTTCGGCACCAGATGCCGGCCGTCGGAGAGGTGGGAGAGACTCAGGGAGGAGCAAGGGTAACCCGGGGCCGGGCTGGCAACCGGGCGCGGGGTAAACGCAAGCGCTGGAGGCGGCTGCAAGGGCTGGCAGTGCGGGAGACCGCCGGCCTGCCTGGGGCTGCGCAACTGCGGGTAGACCCTGGAGCCTGCCCACTTACACCAGCGCCAGGCAACCCCCCCCCCCCCCGAAAGATGCAAGCGGCTCACTGGGTTGGGGAGATAGTGTGGATGTTGCAAAGTGCAGCCGCGGGGAGAAGCCGGTGCAGGTCAGCAGTGCTAATTCACCGTCACAACACTAACAAACACCAGCTTTAAACATTATTGTGCTAGGGAGGGCGAGTTCAAACCCCTTCCCCTTGAGCTGGATTTGGGAGCACATGTTTTCATACTTCAGCAACAAAATCTGGGGCGTTTGGGCTTTCTACATGATTTTTTTTCTTCTGCTTTTAAATCTCTGAGTAGCTGAAGGTGTGTGCAAAACCTCGTGTAGGCTGTCCTCTCACTGATGCACCCTCAGGCTTGGCTGTTTAGGCAAGAATTTTCTTATTTTCTTGCAAGTTCTGTTGAGTGTTGGGTGGGTTTTCTGTTTTGTTTGTTTGTTGTTTTTTCCCCCCTTAATCTAAAAAATGATTGTAGCAGTCACGGTAATTTTTCACGTATATTCCTTCTCCACATGCCCAAACAAGCCTTTATATAAGATGCTGTACTACTTTATGCCTCATTTCCTTTACTTCTCAAGAAGAAAGGTGCTTTACAATAAAGTTTCCCCCTCATCATCTCCAAAGGAGTGTTTTTAAATAAGTATAAATTCATTTCCTTCTTTTAATGGTGGCTACTTATTTCTTCAAGACAGGGCCACCCACAGAAATTGCATTTTCTACCAAGATTGTAAATACATTTAGGTAGAGAAGCTAGATAGCTCTCCCTGGAAAATAATAATACTACTATAATAATAAAATATCTGTTCAAGCAAGAGCAATAGACTGCCAACTGACTTAAAGCATCACTGGCTGTAAAATCCAAAAAAGAAGCATCAAAGAAAGGATAGGACTAAAATGCTGGACTAGCCCAGGAGCTGAAGATAATTGTTCCATCTCTGTGTTAACATAGGCTCATCACAACCTTGGGGAAGTCCCCCGTGTTGGCAGCACCTGGCTCCCTTATTGGGCACAAGAATAACAAGAAAGGCTGCAATATATCCTTAATCTGGAGGATTTAAAACACAGGCAAATATTTGCATGGGAGAGCTTAAATATCTTTGATCTTGCCTTTGTGGCAGAAAAACTGGTCAGATGGAGTTGGGGGGGGTGGGGTGATTTACCATGAAGTATGTCCTGTTACTCTGTAGCTGAGAACTGTTAGCAGTTCTGCCTTGACTTCAGATCAGTGGATGAAAGTATGACACACAATTTTGAGAAGTAAAAGCAATTACAGAATTTATATAGGTAATGATATAAGCAACCCAAGTAAGCCAAAAAACTACTTGCGTAGATGAACAATAAAATAACCTATGGACGGAATAAAATTTAAACGATCCCTCCTACAAATGCGCTACTAAATGTGTATATTTAAGGGGAGAAGAATTTCCCTTGGATACTCATCCTGTTCCCGTGCCAGCCTCGAGCCCGTGGTTCTGCACACTGGGAGGGCCAGAAGGCAGGACAAGATGGGTCACTGGTCTAAACTGGCCTGGCAGCTTGTGGTTCCTTCTCATCCTGGCACCCGCTGCAGCATTTAGCCCGGCACGTGTGCAGGCAGACTGCCAAGCAGCTTTCCATAGCATGACACAAGCTGGAGAGGGGCAAAACCTATGAGACTTTTCTAGAC
Source organism: Elanus axillaris (assembly GCA_026212715.1). Taxonomy (NCBI): domain Eukaryota; kingdom Metazoa; phylum Chordata; class Aves; order Accipitriformes; family Accipitridae; genus Elanus; species Elanus axillaris. The sequence continues at coordinate 29,158,149 of JANZLQ010000089.1, forward strand.
TTTCTAGCTCCCAGTGCAGGAACAGGCACATCTCTGTGAATGAGGGCTTTCGCATCTGTGAGACACATTGTGCTCCGGGTCACAACTGGGAACACCGAAAGAGTCACTTGTCCTCAGCCCAGCTGCAGCACCAGTAAAGAGCTCCAGACCTGGCACGTGGCACATCTTCAAGGCAATTAAGTTCATCTCTTCGCTGGGCTGTGCAGCCTCTCATTCACTCAAGCAAACAGCTAAACTGAGCAGTAGCTTAGTATCAGCACAGAAAAAAATATGGCTGTCTGGAAACAACCACTTAGACTGATTTTATTATGTGGATAAAGCAGAGATCTCCATTTGGTAACAAGTCTCTTAAAATATTCTGAAAAAACAAATGCATCAGTCTTCAGAGGGTGTTTGTTCTACTGGATGAGGTGCTAGTCTGGGACTGAGGAGATTGATCCTACCCCCAGCTGCTACTGGGGTCCTGGACAGCCTTGCCTAGGTAAGGTCACACCTCTACAGCTTCCCTCCCCTGCCTCCTCCATTCAGACTGCAGGAGTCTACAGGGGAAAACTCTGTAGGGAAGCATTTCTATGCTTCATTAGAAGTTTATTCAGAGTTTAAATGAAACCTGTTGCTCCAAAGATAACAATAACTTCTGGCATAATCCAAACTGAACCAGCCTAAGCAATACTGGGTTAAATAATTCTGAATGTTTTATTCTCATCTCATATCTGGTTCTTCCCAAGACTTTTTTTGTGTCAATTGAATTACTCCTGATTTACACCAGAGAAAACATATTGAAATGTGGCAATGCACAATTCTCATCAACATGTAGAAGACAACCTGATTTTGCTGAGAGAAAGCTAAGACATGGGCATGCTATCAAGAAAGCCTTTCACTTCGATAGATGCCGAGAACAGTGGGCTCAGGGCCAACATTGCATTTTTGAGATGAGGTGTTCACCATCTCCTTCCCCCCTACTTCTCAGTAGAAAGATTTTATTTCAGATCAATACTTACAATGCATTTACCACTACAGTAAGTTCCTATTTCAAACATGAAAATAATAAATAGAAAGACCTCATACACCTTTCCTGCTGGAGTTTAAAGCTGCCTGGAAGAAATGCAAGCAGATGACACCTTTCCATTACCAGATGATTGCCTGAATACATGCTGGACTTGCAGCACATGCTGTGTTTGTGGGCACAGCTGAATATTGTTTAAAAAAAAAAAAAATCCTTGAGGCCTCTCTCCTAAAGATCAGCAGCAAGGTCCTGATAAGATGAATGAACACTCACAGCATTTCTTGAGCTCCAGCGATGGAAACAAATCCTACATGCTGGAGACGAATCACCCCACTTTGCTCAGTGAAAGTTTTCTTAGCACAGAAAACAGGGAAAAGTATGTGTATAAGAAGGAAAATAGCTGTCAAAGAGTGATTAAAAGCAATCTCCAATCTCTGAAGAGTTAGTAAATAAAGTATGGTGTTGCTTGGCTTCTGTCCTTTCATTTTTTCTTTCTTAAAATAAATAAGCACTGTTGCTTATTCCCATCCTTTCTATCATTCCCTCTCTTCGTAATGCAAATCTCACCCTGGCCTCAGGGCAGAGATCAGCCCTGAGCTCCTGCATCAGTGAGCACATGGCTCCCTGATCCTGCTGCTACACAGAGTCCCTCAGTTCTCTTATCTGAAGAGAGCAGTAAGGCTTTAGATAGAGATGGCAAATGTTGGAGCATCTAATATGGCTTTAGGTAAACTATTCTAAGACTTGACTCGTTAACAATCTATACTTTATTTCTAGTTTAAACGGCCAGCTTCCAGTCTTTTGACTGAAGACTGTAGTTAGATCCGCTACCATCTTGCATTCTCATCTACACAGCAGTTTGTAAACTATGACTCACCCTTAATTTGCTCTTGAACAAAGACAAAACAGAGTTTCTTAAATCACCTTTGGAGACTCTTCAGCTTGAGATCACCTGAATAGCACATTCCCAGATGTTTTCCAGCTTCTCAGGATGCTTTGGAAACACAGACACCAGAACTAGAAACAGCAACAGTCTTAGAGTGCCCTACAGAGACAATTTTGCTCAACATTCCCAAGACCACACATCTACAACCTCACACCAGAAGAATAATCTTACTCAATACCTAATTGTAACTTTAAGAGATTCCATCTCACCCCTCCCCCAGTGTCACCATTTTTGAAGGTAGTCTCCCACTTAGCGAATATGACCTAAATACCTTTTTCCCCCAAATATTTGGCCTTCCTTTTGGCACCTCTCGGGTATGCTATTTAGATGGCCACACTTTGCCAAGAAGGAAAAATCCCTGTCTGTCTAATCTGCCAGGTCATTTTACCCCATTCTTCTAGAACTTTCCTAAGACAGTTTTGCTGGTGACACTTCCCTTATTTTATTCCTCATCCCTCCATACTCCACTGAGGGTTTCTTTACATACAAAGCCTAACCCCACAGCAAACAATCCCATCAGCCACCACTGATCCACAGCTGAGCAGGACTGGAGCATTCAAGAGGATGAAGCAGGGCAGCATCGATTAACTGGCCATAGCTATTTTCTTCCAGGGATTTGGGGCTGCTTTGACAACGGTTTCATCCACTCACAATGTGCAGTAAGGGAAGTCACAAAGTCCTTTATTCTTTCGCTTCCCTGGAAGACTAAGAAGTTTTGCTTAGTTTTTACCCTGGAGACTGATAAATAGTCAGGAGGTGATGCACTCATTTGCCACATCCCTTGGTTCGCATGTAGATCGGGTATCGGCAGGAACAGCAGGCTTCCCCAGAACATATGTGCAAATATTCAAGAATAGCTAACAACAAGGATAAACATAGTTGGACCAAACAGCCTTCCGGAATAGAAGTGAATGTTTGCAAATGCTGCTTTGCAGTATTTGACCTGCAGTAATGGGCCATCTGTATTCAGTAACTTGGTCTTCCACGCAAAGAAACCTTTCTGATGAAGAACATGCACCTCTAGCTTCCCCATGGGGCTTAAAAAGGGGTTCTGAATGAGCATCTCGGAGGCAACACCAGGTTATTTTATGTATGTATATTGCGTATAATTCCCCAAAGCAACCAGCTTAAACATGTATCCTTGATGAGAACTCATAGTTACTAATTATCATCATTCATCAAAATGAATCCACTGAGCCTTAATGCTGTGTTAGCATTAGAATTTGACATTGAACTATATGTTTTTTAACTTTCATAATTTGAACCTGGTCTGACTAATATATATTAATGATGTGTCCCTAGCATGATCCACTGGAATCTGTGTCAATTGAAGAATGCTAGTGATTTTGTGGGGGACATTTCTGTATTTTCCAAGACTAAGCAAGAAAATTGAATATTAAGATTCTGCAAAAAAATCCCTACAGCCAGCACTAGAAATTTACCTTCAGTGAAAGAATAATAATATTTATCTGGAGGAGCAGTGGCTCAGAACAGATGCTGCCAAGATGAATGATTAATGCACATTAATTGTGGTAAGGAGTTTTCAAATGAAAAAATAGGAGATTTGATAAAAATAAACCCCCCTACTCTCTTCATTCAAGTGCCTTTTAAATCTTTTTTTGCCTTTCAAAAACAAAAGAATTTGCATCTAAGTGACATTTTTAGTAAAACACATGGTTCACTGAGCTGGAGTCAATTTCTGACTTTTCAATTGCCATTTATCCCTCCTCAAAAAAAAAAAAAAAAAAAAAAACAAAAAAAGTAAGGGAAAGGGAAATGGGAAGGATACAGTCTGGGAAGAAAGCAGCTTCCAGCCAGCTCTAGCATACTAATAAACAGATGAAGAAACCCAGAAAGACTTTCCTCTTTGGTAATACTGGTTTGAGCAACATCAACAACAGTTGCCAAGGAATGAAAGCAACATCTGGTACAGGAAGCCTGGAACTGGGTTTCATTCATTTTCAGTTTTCAGAAATAAAAGACTAATGCTGGTCAGAAAAATGTTTTAGTTTGCATTTTCTTTTATCTGCACATAGATTTGCAATTGGGGAAGGGAATCTTTTAGTACAGAAAATAAGGGCTGAATACCAAAACCCAGCCATTCTCCTCATACAGATTCACACAGAATACAAACACAAGCTTGAGACCCAGAGTGCCCTGCCAGCTGTTGCACAGCCATAACCAACAGTGTCACCAAGTACTGCTGCCTACCTGGAGGAACAATCTGGGACTTGCGCATTGCTGGTTTGTGTGCAAGGCACATCATTTCCAGAATTGTGTTGAGCACCACAAGTAACGTGCTGCTACCTACCACCCAGCTCTCCCTGGAAGACGCCATTCACCTGGGCAGCACTCAGACAGACACAAAAAAACCCAAACCAAAAACCCCACCAAAAACCAGGAGGCATCCTCATTTTCTGCCTTTCAAGAATCCTCTCTAAACTCAGACATGAGAAGACTACCTCATTTATCCATGAGAGAGAGCACTGAGTTTTTTTTCTCAGCCTCTCTTTTGATCATTTCACTTCAACAAAAGTCTCCTTTCTATCAAGTGCTTCATCAGACAGTCCACAAAATGCCGCATAAAAACAACCTAAATGCATCTTAGAGCTCCTTCAATTTATCAGCCTCCGTTTTTGTTCTAGCTGTTGTTTCTTAACACCCTGCTGAGATGCAGCTTGCTTGCTCAAGCAGGGAATTCCTCAATTTCACCCGGCTGACACTGTTTCTTCCCTTGGGACAAGTAAATGCTTCCTGACAGAGAATAAAATAGAACAAGAAGGTTTTGGGGAAACTAGCTGGTGACATCCTTTTCCCTCTGCAAACTGAGCACAAGGTCAGAGAAGACATTTCTGTTTGGATTTAGGCATCAGCCCCTTCACTGTGAAGGTGTTATGAGATATTTTTGGAGGCGATTGATGCTCAGATTCACCCCAGGAATTTGAAGACAAGATCCTACAATTATAACCAATTAATCCAAACCCCCAGTTCAATAGGGAGTGGGGAACATCAGTGTAAGTGCGATGTTACCAACTCCATTCAAAATACATAATGAGGAGACCTAAGCAGGTTGGCACACTTTGCTTCCACAGACTAAACTTTGGTGGGGAGGAAGGCTGACTCTGTTGTCAGAGGAACCCAGATTTGTTTCATGCCTAACACATTGCCCATAATTTCCTTAGTAAAGGGAACATTGCATTACTAAGGCTTTTACACTGACTCTGTAAGCTTTTTCCATTCATTCATTCACAAGGCAAAGGATGAGAATCAAACTGCCTGTAGAGAGAGCAATAAAGCCTCAAACAAAGGAAAAGCCACAATTACAAGTATCAATCTCCATGAAAGATGCCAGGTGTCAGCATCAACGAGAACATCTCAACAGCCTTGATAGGACTGCAGGAAGACAGTGTCCCCATTCTCAATGCTAAATTTAATCAAGATACAATGTACCATGCAAAGCCTGGCCAAAGATTATATACAGCTGAATCTGCCAAGTTATCTGGTATGAATTGTGAAAAATTAAATGAAGAAAACTTGAATTTACTTTGATATCAGTAGCAAGTGTTCCCTGTATAAGGTACAAAAGCTGAAATTGCCCCAGATTTCATGTATTTTGTTTCCATAGAGACTCTTCATAGCTCTGCACAAACCACAATGCTACTTCCTCAGCACAGCCTATGAAGCAATCTGTTGATCAACATAAAGGAAGATAGGACCCTGTTTAATTAGCTTAAGTCAGGAGAGCTCCCGCTGACAATTGAGCTATATGGTCCTGAATTTTAGATCTGGGGGAAAAAGAAAAAAATAAAAGAAAAAAAGATTCTAGCATAGAGCACACAGCACCAGGAGTTTCCTGCACCTGAGTAACCCTCCCAAAACACTGCAGGGAAAAAGTGTACCAGAAACAGCAGAGAGGTGATTCTGGGAAACGAGGCCATGCCTGTGTAGAAGGCAAAGAAGCAGCAGCTGCCAGGCCAAAAAGAAAGGGGATGGGTGAAGCAGAAAGATAAGGTTAATACAAAGCTTAGCTCCAGTATGCAGTATTTCCAGGTTGCCTCAATTTATCTCTTACTACTCAGTATTTCTCAATTATATGGCTGGATATAAAGCCTGCTGAAAACAGAGGAGCCTGAAATCAGGGATCTAAGTATCTACTAATTCAGAGCAGGGAACAGTGCATTACTACTCAGTTAAGTGCCACAAGAAATCTTCTTCCAGGGTGAAAACAAATGGGCACAGCTGAAAAGAAAACTAATCAAGTTGGGAGGTGAACTCTATTTCACATTTAGATCAAGGAACATATTTGAGCAAACAATCTTTTCTGTCATTATTTTCCTTAGTTGTTTCCTTTCAATAACAGCAACCAAATAATAAAGGGGATTAAGAGTATGTTACATACAACAAGCAGTATTCCTTATGGACCAGCAGCAGATCTGGGAAGATAATGCCATCAATCAGAGAGGAAATAAACATGCTTTGTCCAAAGTGTCAGCACTGGACCTTGTTTGATTTTTCAAAATGAGTATTTTCAAATTAAGTCTTCAAAGAATGCAGGCAGAATATTTATTGCAAGCGTTACTCAAAGTCTACTGTTTCTTGAAAACATTTAATTAAATAGAAAGCAATAAACAGATCAAGTAAATATTTTTTCATTAGAAAGACAGAAGCAGAAATCAGAGAAAAATAAACCTAAATGACTTAGGGAAAACCCCTTAAACTCCATTTTCATAACCATCTCTCATTTTCAAAGCATTGTAACTTTCTGAAGAAAGAGATGATCATTCTTTGGAACCATCTCTACAGAGCACACCCCATAAACCTGTCACAGACCTTAAAACACATGACCCATCTAGGGACCATTTTCTAGTTCTAAAGAGACCAGGACCAATTCTCTTACCCTCCCCTGAGTTAGACCATGCCCACAGGGGAATGTCTTGAAGGGTTATACTAATGTGGTTGTATGTTGGTTACCTGTGACTATCCTAAAGACTGCATTCCCAGTATGTTGTAAGAGTTTAATTTAAATTTTCCTCCCATATCTTAGCTAAGATATTGGTTTAAAGTCACAGCTTTGCCAGCCCTAAATGGTATCACTGGGAAAGAAGAAATTAAAAGATGAGTAAGGAGAAGAGCCAATGACTCCTCTTTATGCACCGCAGCTGAGCTAGTGCTAGAAGTGCATTAAATGTGGAAGATTAAACTGATAAAAAATTCCCTTTAGTGGAACATACGTGAATAATTTGTGGTATCCTTAAAAGTCTTAAGACCCTGAGTTAAGCCTGGAGTTTTAAAGCTCTCTGAGCAAGAGAAATCAATACTCAATTTCACAAAGATTTCAGTCTCCCCAGGCTCTCCTCTTCCAAAGCCCCAGGGCATTGCACTTCACCCAAGCGCATCAATAATCCCACATGCGCTAACGTATGGATTTCAGGCCTGAGTCGCACCACCATGTCGCTGTCAGACCCCAGGCATGGCTGAACCCTGGAGTTACAGGAGTCACCCTGCATGTGTTGGCCCTGCAGGGATGACGCACAGCAGGACCAGGCTGTACCACTTTTCCATGCACCTTAGCACACCCGTGGGGACACCAGTGTTAAAGGAGGAGCCAATGGGTGCATTTAGGGTGCCAGCTGACTTGCACCAGGCAAGAGATACACAGTGGTTCTGTTGTTACCAACTTGTCTTCACAAAGAGAATAGATCAGATTCAGCAGGCTAGGTAGAAGCAGATACATATTTTCATGCACTTCCCTCAAGCAAGAGATCTTCAGTGCAGAGCAGCCAGCCATTCAGTGAATTCTTTCTGACTTTCTGTATATGGGACTATTTAATTTCAGTTCTCATTTATATATAAAACCTCCTTAACAGAAAAGATTGCTAAGTCCAGAAAATTTTTAACTGGATTTCAGCCTGGACAGAACAAGGCAGTTGAAGTGATGTTGATTTATTTATGCTCAGAGCACACAGTTTAGGACATAGGATTAGAAAAACATCATCTCAGAAACATACTTTGCTTTGGATGAGTCTGATGTCTTTTTTTAAAGGTGTGAATAAAAAAAATATTATTAATAAAAGCTTTATTATTCAAATTAAAGGTTTTTAATCTATATATGGTTGGATACCAAGAAGAAAAGAACACTGCAAACACAGCCTGACCATGCAAAGCACATGAAAAGGATAATGGGTGATGGAAAGGGTGCAATGAAATTACCACAGTATTCTAGTATCATAGGACAACCATCCCTCCTGAAAACACTGGCAGAAAAAGATCTCATAACAGCTTTCAATATTTCCTGAGTCTGCAGACATAACTTTGTATCTGTAGAAGAGTGACTATATTTAAGAAAGTAAGAGGAAAAACACACTAATCTATGTGGCAAGAGATCTAGAAGTCTAACTTCAATAGCCTTCAACCCTTTAGAACAGGTTTTGAAGCAAAGCATATTGTGAGTGAATGGAGACCAGACTGAAACACTTTAACTACAGGGAGTTTGAATTTGACTGACCCAACATCCTTCACTGTCAGGAGAGGCAAAGGAGATCTGGGCACTATAACCTTTACCAAAGCAGTAGGCTGCATTTAACAACGATAAATTTCCAACCTAACTTCACAATTGCTTCCTAACGACAAGAACAGTTGTACATAGATGACATTTGCTAACGACACCAACTTTGCTGGCTTTCACAGGACAGCAGAGGACTGCAGTATCACGCAAGTATGGATGACATTGACTACTCAATTAACAGAAGTGGTATTTAAATTTTAAACCAGTACGAAAATAGATTCATTTTTTGGATAAAAACTAAATTTCCATTATAAGCTACATGCTTGTAGTTGGAAATTATCGAGGAGGAAGAGATGGGGATCCTATGACAACTGAATTACCATAATGAATTCACAAAAGAGGTCACTGTGATCCCAGAATGCTTCAGAGGAGTTCCAGCCCCTGGAAGCGTGGTAACACTAGATACGCCATACAAAGCACCTGTGAGGTATTTATCCAAGAAGATGTACGTAGTTCAAGCACAATTTAGAAAAGACGAAATCATTCCAGAAAAGGGTAGGAGGACTCTTAGCCTGGTTTAAGTAATGGAAGGATTGCTTTATGAGAACTAAATGAGCTGGGTTGATTTAACCTGTCAAAATGAAGGTTAAAGGGGTGTGCAATCCCTTTGCTTCAGGATCACACTGAAAGAAGAGAAGAACTATTGGAGCTAAAAGACAATGCTGTATGAAACAGCCACTGAATACACTTGGGCTGGAAGTCAGAAGGCAGGTTTTAGCTCTCAGAGGAGCAGGGCTCAGGAGTAACTATTTCCTAACAGGACAACTGAGGAAGGAAAATTCAACGTGCCTGACAACACAGCTTGCTCAGTTGGCAAAAGGGATTGTACCACTTGTCTGTGCTGGTAGCAAAACCTGCTCACAGGCCTCAGTCCCCAAAACCTCTTAAGAAAGAAAATATTTGGAGAGTACACTAAACTTTTTAAGAGGGCTAGAAGTAATTTTCTTTTTTTTTTTTTTTCAGCTTGCCTGAACATCCCATAAAAAGAGGAATTACTACAGTGAAAGAGAAAAATTGATTATGCAGATAGTACTGTCAAATGCAGGAGGAAAACAAACTAGAAAAAATAGAGCAGAATAAATTGTTTCTGCAATCTCACAGTGAGTTACATTAAAAAAAAAAAAGAAAACCCTATGAGTTAAAAGCAAGAGAAGGGCAAGGTAGCTTTTTTTTAAGTTTCCACTGTCTTTTTATACCAAAAGACACACTTACATGATTCTATTTTCCTCTCCTGCACAAACAGGAATATCCTGGGAAACCATAGGCAAATTACCCAAAAAGAAAGCCAGAAAGACTGTTTAGATGAAGAACCAATCAATAAAACTGCTCAGAAGCAACACTTACCTGCATCCTGTTTGAGATTGACATGGGAGGTATTAATATTGTATGTGCTTGTCTAGTGGATAAGATAATCGAGCACCATCAAAATGCAAAGCAGCTCCTGCAACTTCTCCAGCAGTAAAAACCTACTTTTCCATCCGAATTCCCTTTCTCCTGCAATGCCATCTAGAGGAAACCAGGCAGATAAAAGGGAGGGCAGAGACAGAGAGGTGATGGAAAGGCGGCGGGTACTGGTGAAGCCGAAGCTTCCCCCAGACCTAGCTAATGAAATGAATTAAGCTTTCCAATTTATGAAGCCATTAGAGGAAGAGCAAGCCTTGGCTCCGATGCCTCGCTTATACTTGCATAACAAATCGCATTTGAACGGTGGTGACTCAGCAAGAGGATTTCCCACGACACCTTTCTAAGAAAGGTGCCGGCTCTGTACTACAGGTCTCTGGCTGCTGAAGAAATCCTCATGAGTTGCATTCCTTCTCCTACGATTTAAATCTGCAAACATATGAAAGAAAAATCCTTAAATATCCCAGATTTGACAGGGGGAATAAAGGAAAAAGAAAAATCACCAATTAATATTTACAGTGAGTCACAGGTACCTCCAGGCAAACCAGCACAGTGCCAGGCATTTGGTTAGGGAAAAGTTTAGACCCCAACTTGCACCCTCATCCTTATAGTCTCCTTGCTGGGACCTTGAGTACTCACTTAAACTCTGTAATTCAGCTCCCTAATAATTTCTTCTCAGAGGGGTTGTACGTGTTTGTGAAAGACTAGGACTTTGAGACACTTGGAAGACAGGCACCTCTGCACAGTGTTACGTTTTTCACCATCAGCTTCAGCCTTTTGTACAGCAGCAGGGACCACAGTCACCAGCACGTAATTCCACAAGGACTAACACGATCAAGCAGTATTAAAACTTCACAGTAGATTTGCCACATGCAATACAGAGTACTGTTGGAAATGCATCCCTCTCTTACCCTATACAGAATTTAAAATGTTCTCTCGGATCACAGCTCCCAAATACTGCTAATGTAGATGTTTCTATCTGAGGGCTCGAGCTTTCTCCTCAGAGTTCCTCTGGCCTTTAAAAATTAATCACAAACTGGAGGAGGAAGAAAAAAAAAACAACCTTCAAAGGTTTTACAGAATAGAACAGTTCAGAATATTTTGTTTTGACAACCACTGTCTGTAGTTTTTTTCTTGAAAATTTGAAGGACATTTTAAAGCCATAAGTTCGATGAAACTAGCAATAAAAAGCATAAAGATTTCTTAACATGGCCTTATTATTAAAAGGTCTGAGCAAAAGAAAAAAAAAAAAAGAAACGTTATTCAGGTCTGGACATCGCCTGAATTTTTCACAGGTGAAACAACTTTAAAGGACCTTTTAAGTAGCACATATTTTAAGTGAATTTGCTTTTTTAGCAAAAAGTTAAAGAAAAGACAACTTCCTCTGGTAGAGGGAATGGAAGAGAGCAAGAACTCTTGAATGCACTGCTCAAACACAAATTCTTGTGACTGACAGATATTTCAATTCTGTATGAAGTCTATTGTTTGAGGCTGGGCTTGCAGACAGCTTAAAAGCAGAAAAGTTTTACCTTATGTTCAAGGGCAAGTATTACCCAGATATCAAGAACTGAGGGAATGAACAGCCCTGGTACAGCACATCCAGAGTACAGAAGGCTGCCAGGGTCTGTGGATGGCTATCAATTTTAGGGAGATTTGTTACATCCATTTTTACAAGTATTTTCAGAACTTAAAAAAAATAAATTTCATCCTTTCTGCCAGTTAATATATTTTACAGTTGTTGTTTTTTTTGTGGAATGCCTCATTTGCCTATAAGAAAGCAGCTCTTCCTAAGGTCTACCCCATAACCACACCTAGGCAAGACTCTATCATAGAGGTAGTAGGATGAATGGGGTATTAAAACTGAGATGTTTATAAAGATGATATTTTTATAACTACAAGATGTTAGACAGTTTGTTGGGAAATCTTGGTCTCTGCCAAAGGTGGGACAATCCAATTCCCAAGGCTCTGCTTAGGAAAGACTGGCTTGTATTTCAGAAGGTAAATGGAAAGTCTGAGTCATCCTGAGTTGGCCCTACTTTTCAAGAACAGTATCCTGATCATTATTTTTTAGTAACAGCCACCAAAATAACAGTCCAAGTTTCACCTGGAAGAGAAGAAACAAGGAATAGTTCAATTTATTGGTGCTAAAGGACTTCTGTGCCTGTTGATTATGAGCACAAACAAATACGATTTCCAAATCTTTCTTACAACAATCTCCAGAAACCTTTCCCTCTCCTAATACGGAATTTCTGCAGTTCTTACAGAAACAACCATTGGGAATTTGAAAAATATATGAAGTTAGAAAGACTAGTCAACACCCTCTAATTTCTAAACTCATAGAGTAGCAGTTCCTGGGTCATTTCCAGTTCTCCACCAAGCACACAAGAGGAACTCTCTGATGCCTCTCCCTCATCCCCCAGCATTCATCCTTTATTGACCAAGTTGCAGTCAGGAGATGTCCACGTACCAGCCCCATCAGCTTCCAGTGAGACAACCCCATTGCAGGATGCAGTAGCAGTGACAGTAGTGCAGTGGCCATGCACTGACACAGCGCACCAGATCCTGCTTAAGAGCGCACATTCCCTCTTCCTGCAGTGCTAATTGTATCATACTTCTTTTCTCATACGGGCACCTCTGTCTCCTCCTATTTATTTATCTTAATGTATTAGTGGGAAAAAAACCCAAGGAATTCAAAGAGACTTCTTTGGCATCAGCTGCTTTGGTAACCCTTACTAGTTTGCAGGATGGTTGCTCCCCCTGCTCTCAGCTTGGCAACATCCTTGTCCCCTACCTTTCCATCAAAAAAGCCTAGTCCTTTCATCCTCTGCCTTGAAGCCAATTTGAACCAGTGGCACAGAAACAGGCACCAGGACATCTCTAAGTGCAGTATAAAGACAGATAAATCTTCTTTCTTGAAGCAGCTACTCTACTCCACAGACACTGCTGCTCTCCCAGCAAAGCCACCCCTACATGGAAGAAATTGTCTCCTCAGCTTGCTACCCCAGGGACAGCAAAGGCTAGTTTCTGCAGTTGCGCTCTGAAACTCACAAATGAACGTTTTTTTAAAGCACAAAACAGGTAATCATTTTAAAGAGAAATAGATGATGCCTCATCCCTAAATGGCCTGAACTCTCCCAAGCTCATAGAGGAAACCAGCATATTTGCTGCCCACACATAAGTGACTCCGACCTACAGCTGCACACAGGTTAGGGGATTTTAAATCTACTGGGACCTGATCATGTAGCTGCAGTTCATTCAAGTATGCACTACAAACTAGTGCTGACAGCACTGTGGAGCCTTAAATATTTACTAACAGTAGTACATCATAGTGTACCATTCTCAGAATGAGCTGAGATGCTGTTTTAATTTGTTCTGTCACAAAACAAGGGAAGTGAAAATCCAAAACGACTGTAACAAGAACACACTAAAGCCACTGCTTAAAGTGGGTAAAATTTGGTCTGATATTTATCCTTTGTAGAGTGGTTGTCAATCAGAGAATTTCAGATTTTAGACTATACATGCCACGGTCTTAAAATCTCTTCTAGAAACTTTTCTAGAAACACAGGAGAGCTTCAGCAAAATACAACAGTTGGGTCAGTGAAAGAGTGGCAACTGCTGCAGAGCAGTGATTATCTCCTAAGGATTGCAGAGTGGTTAATTTGCCAAAAAGCTTATCAGAGGTAACTCCAGCTGCTAAACCAGAGAAAGGCAGGCTCTGTGAGCCCTGAGGCTTTAAGGTGGATTCAAAGGAACCGGTTCTCCAGAAAGAGAAAACAGAGGTTCAGCTGCAAGGGCTGGGAGCAGGTTTGCAGTTGGTTCTCAGCCAGATGGGCACAGGCACCAGGGACGAGAAGCATGGTCATGCCAGCAGGCACCCACCTCCTCCTGGGTGGGAAAAGATTGGAGATGTCTTGACTATGGAAACACTGCAGGTTTGTTTTTTTTTTAAATTCTTTATCTACTAGAAAAAGAAAAGGTTGTATTCCTTCACTGGGAGCAAGAGGGACAGCAAGGAAATGTGAGATAAATCATAGGCGACAGTATTCTTAATATATTCCTCTAAAAATATAGCTAGACCAGAAGTTGTCCATGTACTAACCTTGACTGAGAGGTTATTTGTGCCCAATATACTAAAAAGATTCAGGAACAGATCATCCTTAAAAAAATAATATTACTTTTGTTAGGCTGCCAACATCAGAGCATGCTTTGGCTTTTGGCTAAACCAGGACAGAGGCAAGAAGGCAGTTTAAGTAATTCAGAGCACAACTTCCTTTTGGAAAGTTACTTTTGAAACCAAAAGTCACAGTATTGTCCTAAGAAAAACGTTTCTTGTAACTTGTGCTCCATTTTTATTCCATGAACTTTTAGGCATGAGATTACTCTGGTGACTTAGATTATTCTCAGCACCTCTCCAAACTTTCTAAACAATTTCCAAAGTAAATTGGGGGAAAAAATTAACTTTGAAGGATGTTGGCACTCAGCTTTCAATGACTGCTGGAAAAAAGGTACTTTGCAGGTCACAAGTCTCTCTGCAAATCTTTGCCTAGGCAATCCTTGATGGAGAAAAGTATTGAATGTGACGTTGCAAAAAGTGACTATAAAAGAGGATAAGGTAGCAAAAGTCACAGGTTTAGGGATGGCTTGCCTGGTATTAGCACTCTGTTGTAAGGCGCCGTGGGGAAATCTCAGCATGTTTTGCAAGCATTTCTATTTCATCCTGAAAATGCTTTCCACTCCCTCTACCATG
>JANZLQ010000089.1:29172885-29203543 GCA_026212715.1 Elanus axillaris
GGGGGGGAGAGAGAGACTTGCATTTTAGCACTGAAGAAAATGGAGCCAAGTGAGAAGAACCATGTATTTAAGAGCTAAAAAAAAAAAAAAATCTAGGCAGTTTTCTCTTGAAGGATGATGGCTCAGCAACACTGTCCTGGGTGGATATCACTGTAAATCTTCCTCAGGAATAGTTTTTATATCAGCCCATATCCTAGTACCAAGGAACAGCAGCTGATGTAGCTGTACTATTAAATTACTGGGGTTTACAGTGATGTGACTGGGTAGCAGCAGTGGCAAAGGAAGTCCTGGTTTGGTCACCTCAGTGCACAGGGCTTTGTGCCTATGCTTAGGGAATAGGAGTCAGCAGAAGTATACCAACTCACAGTCAGCAGCTACTTCAGAGGAGCCATATGGCACACAGTTAAGGTAGGATGCTGGGGAATTTCTTGGATCATTTGTTGGTATATTAAAAAAAAAACAAACAACACCACCCCCCACCCCCAAAAACTACAAGCACTGAAGAATGAGGTTCAGTGCAATGTCAGCTTCTCCAGCCCAATAGCAACCCTGGACCAGTAGCCCAGATCCAACACTCATGAGTTTGATGGGTTTTTAAGAGTATATTAAAACACAGAAAACAAGACAGGGTGTTTATATTCCATGGGTGTGAAATTCAAATGCAAGTAGCTAGAAAAATGTCACAGACTGTAATGTCTTTGCAAACAGCCCCCAAGGCTGATTTGTCACATATTGCTGGTCTAAAAGCAAGCTCTATTCAGAAGAGCTATTCCTTCGGGATTGTAATAAAATTTTTTAGCCATCTCTGATTCAGTGAGCTTTTAATCCCATAGGAATGGCTGTCATTTCAGGAACATGTAATGGATGAGAGGACAGCCTATGCCCCATCCTTATAGGGGAGGAAAAAAATCCCCACCAAAACCCAGGACTGTAATTCACTCAGGATGGTTTATACTTTAACATTCTACTTCACTGCACTTCATTATCAGTGAGAAGAAGGTTTCGAACATTTCCCTCAAAGACTTCCTTCTAATAGTGCTTGTTCTGGACACAAAATACATTTTATTGTGGTTGTAACATAGCAAACTCTTTCACCTCCAGTCCCTCAAAGCTCCCAGTCCATCCTGGCCATTCACTTGTGAGGAAGGGCACTGTGTCCTTGAGCACAAAACATAGGCAGTATGCAAATAAAAATCAAGCAGATGCAATAGAGCTCCTATTCCAGGTTAAAAGGTAGCAGCTGGTCGTGCACACAGGGGACTTTTATTTTGGGGCTGCCTGAAACATTTCAATATATAATTGATGATTCACCATTAGTGTTTTAGTTCAGAGAAGAGGTATGCTTTAGAAGCAAATCTCCCACCCGTCCTTCCTTGGCACACTTTGGTCTGTATCACGGAAGTCTTTAAGTGCAAGAGCTAGTTTTCTTCCAGATGAAACCATACTGTAAGATGCTCTCTAGGTATGCACCAGTATACTTCATCTGCTTATGGGTCTTCAGTCTCTGCAACTAGGTCAGAGCTAGCACAGAGCAACCGTTGCACACATGCTATGAAATGCATATGGTATGGACATCAGCTCCATAGCACCATGTTGCTTGAGAGACCTGTTCCCATTGGACTGCCTACTAGACAGAGAGCAAAGAGTAACTGTGATTAAGTTGAGCTCCTGTGAGGTTAGATACGGCTCCATGGGAAACTCCCACTAGCAAGTGGCTGAAACCCCATCTATGTATAATCATTTTGAGATCAGTGGAGATTATTCCCCAAGCAATCTGTTCAGAGTTAAATTCCATTCAAGATTATTCTTAAAAGAATTGGGATAAAAAAATAAAATATGCGTTTGTATCATACACATGCAGCAGGATCATGTGAAACACAAGTCTAGCAGGTTCAGAGCTCATGCCAGTAGCTTTAAAAACTTTCAGTCCATGTCTGTCTGGTAGCTGCACATTGGGGTGTGTTTCAGTAAGAAAGTAGCTTTATAAACAAAGGAATGAGAGCTAATGTCTTCTAACTAGAGGCAACAGGACAAAACCCTTAAAATTACTGTTTATTATCAGCACTCTCCATTATCAGAGCAAATTGCCTATTGAAAGAGTCACACATACACAGAGTTTTATCACTTACTAATGTTAGTCTGAGGCTGTAGGGTTTTGCTTTTGCCCTTATTAATGAGATATAAGGGAGCTTTAGGGCACGTCCTGCTGTTCAAACAAAAGAATTAGCAGTTCTCAATAACCTCCCATTACGACAAACCGTAGTCTTTCTCTGCAGGACATCTCTCAATGAAGCTATATCTAGACTGAGCCCGAGAACCTTCCCGTGGGATAAGTGATCTTAAACCTGCTGACTCCAGGCAAAGCTGGGGACATTCAGTGCCCCCAGGTGTCTCGCCTTTGCCACTTTCCAAGATGACTTCACTTGTCTGATGGGTGTGATTGAGCTGAAAGTTCCCTGGCTGAATTCTCCGTGCAAAACCTTTCACAAAAAAACCAAAAAGGCCTGGCCATTTCCTGACAGATCAAAAAATGCATCAGCAACAGATTCACCAACAGAACAGGCAGGGATGTGGGGGAAGAAGACACAGCACAACACCGGTGCTCAGGGAAGGACATACCACATCTTTACCACAAGAGCAGAAGCAGCCTGACTCCCTGGGGCAGACAACTGCAAGATCTGTGCACTACTGCCAGCTCCCAGCTCTCAACCATTTCACAGGGACTTGGCATCTAAGTCAAAATACTCAAGATGCCACCAACCTAAAAGTTCAAAAGGAATAAAACAGTCGTTCTTGTATTTGCCTATGCAATGATATTCTCTTGGTTTGCTTGACTCAAGAAAGGACATTGTCTCCGAAGCATTCAGAAAAAAATTAGTGGAGTACAGGAAGCTCAAGTAACCACCCTCAGTTGAGCTATGAAAACAGCAATTTAGCTCAGCCTAAGG
Source organism: Elanus axillaris (assembly GCA_026212715.1). Classification (NCBI taxonomy): domain Eukaryota; kingdom Metazoa; phylum Chordata; class Aves; order Accipitriformes; family Accipitridae; genus Elanus; species Elanus axillaris. The sequence continues at coordinate 29,175,834 of JANZLQ010000089.1, forward strand.
GTAGCATATATAATAAAAAGCAGACTTTTTCCTGTGATATAATTCAGATAGCCTTAATGGTTTTTTTCCCCTTTTTACTTTTAAACAGCTGCAGCAAAGTAACTTACAATTATCATATCTTAAATTAAACACACTGTAGGGCTTTTGAGGGATCTAGCATGGAAATGTTGTCTGGAAAAAAAAATTTACAAGCTGCTAAGAGTTAGTGGTAAGTTAATTAAGTGAAGATTGCCAGATTGCCACAAACTGGCATGGGATTCCTAGAACCTCTTCTCTAGATGAAGTTCTCTAACTGATGATGAAGGTAACACAAAGGAGAAAGAATCAAAAACTGATGTACCTGGAGAGCTCATGTCATAACAGGAGCTCTGTCAAATGAGCCGGTGCTCTTGATCTCCTGTTACATTTAGTAACATTATGCCCTGAACAAACAGCATATGTTTTAAGAGAAAGCAAAATGGAAGAATTTTGTGCAATCAAAAATTGATTCCTGACCCCACAGGGTGAGACTGCTGTCAGTACTTAAGCAGATAGAAATTTCTTTAATGATCAGCCTCTACAAGATCCTCTTTCTATAAACCACTTCAGCTTGGCTAATCCAAAGAAAATGGTTGAATGCATTACAGTGGACTGCACTTGGTGATCACACCCTTTCAAGCCACAGCTGTGTCCTTAAGGCAGCAGTTTGTGAATAAATAAAGCAGTAAAGTGCTCATGAAAACTTCACATAAAGAAACCATCCTGCTTAAGACTGGGCTATTCCCATACCAGTAATAACCCCTGACACTCCAAATATGAAGAATCCCAGCTCTGCCATCTCTTGGGTTCTCAGTTTTCACGTTTTTTCCCCCCTCCTCCCACTCAATCATTTAAAAAGTATGTTCTTTTAATTTAATTCAGTTCTGAGTTCCTTGCTATTCTCATGGGCTTGCAAGGCAGGGCTCCCTGTATGTCCTGCACAGACAAGTCCCCTCTACCCTGCACGCTAGGGACAAGGTGGAAAAATGAGCTCCAGCACTTCCTCCTCTTCCCAGAGCTGCCTGCAGGCAGTTCACGCAGTAGGAAGGGTTCCTATTTAACACTCACTACATGAAGGTTAGGTAGTTTACCTTGTATCTTTGGGCAAACCCATCCCTTTAGAGGATGTGTGTGGACAGGTTTTATGCCAATGAAAAACAGTCCTCAGGGCAGTGCCCCACCTCCCCATTCCCCTTGAAAACTCTGAGATTTCTTGAACACTGTGCAGTTGCTCAGCAAAAGTGTTCGGCTTTAATGAAAAACTAAGGGGAAAAAAAGGTATAAACCTGTCAAACAAACAAACTAGCAATCAAAGGGATCTAGCCAAAAGGAACAAGCCTATTAAAGGAATCATTTTCTGCACCAATATGTCACTGCACTATACTCTATGCATAATTATTACTTAAATCCAGCCATCCCATGCATTATTAATAGGACCAGCCAACCTCAAGTCCCTGTGCAGCCTTAAAGCAGATATATTAAATATTCCCAACAGGAAACAGGCAACCATCCATCATCAGCAATAGACTACACAGCTAAGTCAATGCCTCTTTCAAGCAGGTTTTGTTTTGGTGTGATCAACAAGGCTGCTCTCCCTCATCCTCCAAACTGTCTTTACTGTCAGATCTGAGAAGCATTTCCTCATTTCTCCATAAAGCATGCAAATTTACCCTTTATTGGGAGCAACAAAATCTTGTGTAGATGCTAAAATGCTCTGGGAACAGAAAGCAACCTAAGCAAACTGACAACAGATAAACAAGAACTAGTGGAGAGTCAAGGCTAAAGGATTAAGGATGACATCTGTATGCTGTTCATGCTCATCTGCCATGGCTATAAACACAGGCATATGCCAATCTACCAGCTTATAATTCAGCATTACTTGGATCTGGGCAACCATGATCCTTGCCCCTCCTAAATTTTGCTCTATACATCTCTAGTCATTATTTCTAACTGCTTGTGCTCAGTTGTAGAGTAGTGGTTTTGTACAAGGCCACACCACTAGCAAAATCCATAAGTGAAATACTGTTTTTCCACAAGTGGGGTGGTCCTTTCTCATGCAGGGGCATGAACCAGAGCTAACATGCTCCATTTGTGGGGAAGGGAATTTCTTCCTTGAAAGAGGCTCTGGATCCAAACCCTCTCCCCAGAAAACACACAGGTTTTACATAACTACATGACAGGAGATAGTGCAACTATAGGGCTTCTTGCATAGTCCTGTGCCATGTCCTCTTTACCATTTCCCTATATAGCAAAGTGATTCAGTAGCATCCCATGCAAGGTGTGATTATGGAGCAATTTAAAGTAGCAGGCCTGGAAGTTTAAATGCTTCAGCAGCAGGCCAAGGAAATGCCCACAAATTATACATTAGGAGAGTATTTGCTATGAAGACATTTAGCTAGAGATTTACAGGGCAAGCACTAATAGAAATGTGAATATGACTTGCTTAAAAAAAAAGTGAGGAAAGAGGAAAAAGTCTAAATAATAATGCCATGATATTTAAAAGTGTATTATTTTTGCTGTAGACTACAAAGAGAACAAGAAACACAGAAGAGACCTGTGCTGGAGAGCACTGGGAGGTTTACAGCCTCGCTTGACTGACTGCCGTCAGAGGAGCAGTACGGTACATTAGACGTGTGCTATGGTTTTGTCTAACAGATACAACATGCCTGAAAGACAAAGATATCAAGCCAGCTGGTTGTGAAGGTAGCCCCTTGGGCTCCTGTTTGTTGCTGGGAAGCCTAGAGTATTTGACATTTCTTATCAGTAAAAATGAGCCCGAAAGGTTTCCTGCTCACAGGGGGAGGCATGGAAAGCGGATGAGTAGATTCTCTGAGAGATGCTCTGCGGCATATGGTTTGATGGAGGAGCGAGGCGCTTAATGTAATACTTATCAATACCTGCATGTGTACTGAAAAGAAGATAAAAGTTAATTAGTTCTAACTTCAGTCCTTCCTTTCTGTTGATAATCCCTCATTTTTTTTAATCAGTCTGTAAATGACAGGCAAAAATCTAGCCCCCAAATCAGGCTGTTTGCGAACATGAAGTAATGCCCCCAGTGGCACCCTCCACAAAGCAGCTATCTTGAACTTCTACTATCAAGTTCTTAATTTACAACATGAAATATAGTTTTTGGAATTCCTCTCCTGCAGTATGACAAATAGCCCATTGCAATATTATTGGGGGGCAGGCAGGGAACACCAACATGCAGAGGAGAGGGGGGTGACAATTCTAAACAGGCTGTTTTCAGTATTAACAATCTAAAGATGCTATTAGCAGATTATCTGAACAATATATTACTGCTGAACCAAGTTGCATTAGAAAACACTGAGTCATGCCAGTGAATTAATGAAATTAGTTTGAAATTATAGATTTTCCAACTAAGCACCAGCACAGTTTGGGTTTTTGTCAGTTGCTGTAATCTTCCATACCCATAGCCTGCATTACTCATCTTGTTCCTTGCACAAACAAGGGGTAAAACCTGAAAGCAGGGGGGTCACAGAAGCCAAGTTTTAGAAAAATAAAACTGCAAGTATCACAGTAACATTAAAAGCCACATGCTTTCCCCACTTAAGACGATTCCTGTTCAAAGATCTGCTTTTGGGGGTTTTAGTTTAAATTGTCACCAGTGGCAGGGGCTTAACCTGCAGAGGGTTTAGAAGGTTGCTTGCTAGGATATATAGTAAAACGGGTAAAATGAAACATCTCAAGGGAAGAGCTACTTGTATGACTGAAATGAGCCAGTTTACAAGCATCTTGAAGTTTACTGCATGGATCTGAGAGTTACTTTTCAAAGTGTATTTTTAAACCCAAGCATGTTAGACAAAAGAAAAAAAAACCAAAAAACAGGCTATTTTGGTTCTGCTTTTATTTCTGTGGTTTGTTAGACACTGTGGGAGTTAGAGAGATAAGATAAGCCAGTCTCAGTGCCTCTTCTTTCTTGTGTTTATATCCAGCCAGACCTGCTGCTTATCACTCTGCCATTTAACTCCCTCTCTATTAAGTAAGAAGAGAAGATGAGGGAAGAATTAGTCTGGCTGACCCCCGAACTCTTTTCCGAGACAGACATGGTGCAGACAGCAAGAAGGGGTGTTTGAGGGAGCACTGCTAGCTGAGTTATTATCTAGGGCAGCCAGACCTTTGGAGGCTGAGGAGCAGTGCTGGTTATCACAAGAGTGCAGCCTGCGTACCTTTGTTTCTTTGTCTCCCTTTAGTTTAGCTTCTATTTGAGAGCTCAGAGCCCCTGGCAATACTCAAAGGATGGGATGGTATACATTTATTTTGATGATTATGCTGATCCTGCTGTCTCAACATGAGGAAAAGGCATTTGGATCTCTGCATCTCTCTAGGTTGTCTTGTATTTTGGTCCAGGAGTGACATCTTGAACACACAGGATGTCCCTGTTGCATACAGAAGAAACCACTCCTCTGGGAATGTTTCTCTGTGTTTTGCTGTCCCAACAGCCTCTTGGCTGAACCTCAGGAATTTTGGGAGAGATGGAGAAGCTTTGGCACAAAGGCAGAGGCTGTTCTAGGAACAGCTTTGTCCTGAAACGCATCAACCTCTTCTAGCACAGCTCAGTCCTTGCATGGTGAATTAAAGTCTGTCTCACCCTCCTGTCCCTATTCAAACAGAAAGGGAGACAACCTTAACAACACAAAAGTGTGGCCTCTGACCTGAAGCTATACTTCAACATTTCAGCCATGCTGTAAAAAGGGTAACAAGCCACAGGGAAGATGGTGGGCTGGATACAGGAGGTGGGAAAGACTGACCAGATGCTTTGGTGAGTCCCAGTCAGGAATTCTGTTTCTAAGAGAAATATTTAAGAGAAAGATCCTGCTCATTTGTCATGAGCACTGCAGAAACATACAAAAATAAACTCAGTGGACAGAACATGAGTGCAGAGAACCGATTGGAAATTGCGCAGATAAGGTAATAACCACTACCCTTGCTTCCCCTGTGATTAGTGTCCACTAGCTCTGCAATGTACTGCATGCTGCTCCCAGCATTTAAGGATGGGCACAAACGAGGGAACAGGTTGGGGCTACCCTTTGGCTCAGGGGCAAAGAATGTATTTTTTGCAACATGCATAATCGCTCTTAAAGAATTAATGATATCCCCAGAAGCAGCAGCTTGCTGCTAACATACTCTAGAGCTCCATGTCTGATCCAGAGCCACACACTGGGGTGGAGAAGCTATGCTCCAGACTTGATTCCCATTTTGTCAAATGGACAGATTAATGAAGCCATCCTTTTTGGGCACCGATACCAGCTGTACCTCTAGTACACCTGCTGGAATTTGCCAGCATTTCTTCTTTCCCTGCTTTAGATTTTTATTCCTCCCACAGTTCTTTGGCTTCTGCGTGAACCAAATCCCTGCTGGCAATGCTGTGTTAGACTGCATCCCTTTCAGGGAAAGGCATGCTAGCATGGTGGACTGCATGTCTTGAAAAAGGGAGTTCTGGTAGTCCAGGGTCATTGCAACCAATTACACCATCCAATTCTTCACTGATCCTGCCCTTGACATTGAAATAGTGACCGGTTTCATCCTCCTGCACAGTCTCTCTATTCCATTTGGTTTTTCAGAGGCAAGAATGCATACAGCATCCCTGTATTATAAAAGTCTTTTTCATGCTGTGCACACTGAATTGTTCTAAGTTATTGTGGGTTTCCACCTAATCCAAATTACTGAGGCACAGGCTGGGAAATGGTAAGTGAGGCTGACAAAGAATTAAGAAAAATGCTGTCCAGGGGAAACATTGGCTCCAGCTTAACATTTCCGATTTCTCTTTTCATCTAAATGGGAGCAGTGGGAAAGAGGAGGTTCTTGTTTCCCACACCCTCTCCAATTATAATATTTTTCACACAGCATCTGAAGAAGTCTCAGGCTGCCCTATTAGAAAAATCAAGCAAGGATGAGTACAGCAGTTCCTGAAGAAGTTATCTCAGGTGAATTTTGATACTGTAGCAGCAGACAATAAAGCAACAGAGGAGAAGACATTTTAACCAGAGTGTTCAAGCACATGCTTTCGTCTTAAATAACTGTCCAGAAATCACAAATGCCAACTGAAGAAAGCTCAGGACAACTGTCCAGAGGCTTGAAAACACATGGTAAATCCTGGCTGTGTTGCAGGAGGAGAAAGCATTAAGTCAACCATGCCAGGACATACAGGCTGTGACCAGGGTCCGCAAAGATTTCCACCTGAAGGCTTCAGCCCCTATTTCTGCTTCTGGAGCATGCTCTGACTCCTCCCCTGACCTCTTCTCATAGTAGTCGAGAAGATGGCCTGTGTCAACAAGCCAAGCAACTCATGGCTTTTGTACACTGAAAACAGCCTCCTAGGTTCAGAGGGAGAAAGTATTTAACTCTGGGGCATATTAAGAGGAGGGAAAAGAATGAGCAGCAGGCTATACCTTTGAGCATCTGACTGAGCTTTCTGCCCTTCTCAAGGAACCTCTTTAGATTTCTGTTGACTGGCAGTCAGCTCATATGCCTTACTTATACTTACTCTGGTTGAAACAGCTTATTACAGAATGTTACTTGGAGGACAGCTTGAGGTGGAAGCATTTAGCCTCTACTACCCCTGCTGAGTAGGGCTGGTTGTGGGCTATTTCTACTACACACTTCCAAGTGCAAGGCCGTGCATAGCCACATGCCGTACCTATCCTGGCATTAAAGATTATTCATCCTCCATGCAGAAACCTCCCTGCAATTCCCAGCCTAAACATATTCACAGTTTTATAATAACACTTCCCCCCCGCTTCCTTGGCATTTCCCCCACCAAATAAAATTATCATCTCTTTTACCCTTTTGCTTTTGACAGTCTTTCTCCCAGCCTCCTTCATCCTTCTGCATCCTACTCCCTTTTGAACAATTGGCAAGAGGAAAAGGAGGTTGTTTGGGTTTTTTGCACACAACATCCTAGAGAACCTCTGAGGATTGTTTCTTACCTTCAGGCTGACTCAGTTCAGCTACAGAGCTCTCAGCTGACCAGGGACACGGCCATGCTGGATAGAGGACAACAAATCCTGCCAGTGGAGTTGTAGCACGTTGAGCAGATCTCAGTAAAACATCCCCACCAACCACGTTCAAAATATAGAAGAAAGACAGAGCAATGCAACTACCTTTTGGGCAAGAAAAGCAAACTGCCTCTGAGGGCTTTAAGACTCCCAGCACTGCAAATGTGATTGAAAACAGCTGCGGAGGCACAGCCAGGTGCATGAACAACTCCCCACTCAACTCTAAAAGGGACATGATTCTACTTTCCTTTTCTTAAAAGGGCCTCTGGACTTTCAATGAATGTTTTTGAATAAAATGAAGCATTTGCATAAGTTTTAATTTCCAGATCTGCTGGATTCTATTGGTTAGAAAGGTCTGAAAGCACAGTAAGGATGGTACAGGTTGCAGCCAGTTTTCTAGATTGTATTGTGTGGGGTTAATATAGGGCAAAGGAGAGAGATTGGGGTGCAAGCATTTATGGAGAAGAAAGCATGCAAACTTGTTTAGTAACTACATTGATTCTTGACACTAACTTGTCTATTTACCTTCAACTAAAGGAAGTCAGCAATCTATGCTTACTGTCACTGCAGGCTGATGAATGGAGGGTTCCTAATTCTTTGAGGAGCAACTTTAAGTAGTTCTAAGTTTGTTTTAAAAGCAGAATAGGAAAGCCAGAGGTGATAAATAAGGGGAGTCTACAACAGCTTGAAATGTAACACCTTAACCTTGGCTTTTTTTCAAAAATTTTTGACTACTACACCAATGGCACTCAACTAGCCCATGCACTCTTTTACCAGCAAAGCTGCATTTTAGTCCCTCTTCTGATCTTGTCTTTTAAACACCAAGCCATATTTCTAGATATTCAGCACTAACTTCAGGCTTAGCCTGCAGCCTCACCTGAAATTAAGGCCAGCATGTTAGCATTAGTACAGTGCCCCAGGTGTCTGCTGTTTAACCATGTGCACCTGGAATGCTCCATCCCCTGGCCAGCACAAATTCCCTACACTACAATCAACATTAAAGTTAACCAACTGATTTTTTTTTATTAGTCACTGAATCACATGACAGATTTTCTAAAGAGATTTCAACATTTTTATTTTGAAAAGTATTTACAGAAAAGTGGTTCTTTTCCTCTCCCGTGGTTTACCAGATCAGCTCCTAACATTACAGGTATCTCACACAACTGTTCCCCTGTACCAGGATTTTTAATTCAGTTGTCCTTCTGCCTCTCTTTTTCTATAATACAAGAAATTTTAGCTGATTTTCCCTCCACCATACAGAAGTACTATTGTGAAGGAACTCTGCAGTGGAGTTGTTCTGGATTTACACCACTGGGAAGCAGGATCTGTCCCATTAATACTGGGGAGAAAATACCACCCATTATCATTAAAATGGGGCAGAGTAGACTGAACCAACTAGGGTATACTATGGGTTAATAAAGGATTTTAACAAGATCTCCTTATCTGTAAAGCCAGAAAGAATGAAAAAACACGTACATGGATTATTTGCAAATTCAGCCTTGTCCCATTGATGTACAGTTACTGGAATTTGTTTGGCTAATTGATAAGTTACTTTCCTGTTAGGATTTTGTGAGTGATTTAAGGGTGAAATAAATGTCTGGCAATGACTTAAGAGTTGATAATGTTCAGCTGACATGAAGGAAAAAAGTGCCACCTGAAAAAAAAGATTACAGTCATCATCATAGACCATATATCCTCATAAAGAAATTGGAGGATACTCTACAAACCTCATCCAAATTAGTATCCATGCCAACACAGGGTGAAGTTGTATGTGTTGCACAGTCCCTTTTGCTTACTCCAGCTTGCTAGATACTCACTGTTGTATTATTTTGATTTTATGCTCCACACCTCAATACAAAAGGAGAGAAGTTTTCAGTTGCTGCGATGGTGCTCAGGCTTTTATTACACAGGCAGCATCAGGAAGGAAAGCAGTTTCAGATTTAGTGGGAGGGAAGTGAACAATGATCTTAAACAGAAAGCAGCTGTGCTTGTGATGCCAAAGCCTCAGCATTTCCCTGTGCAGCACGGCAGTGCCCTGGGAGTGCTCTGCAGTCAGGGCTTGAGCTGCTCCCTAATACTGCTCTGCTGACACACCCACACCTGGGTGAGGAGAGGATGCTTTTTCTTTTGGACTCAGTAGTCCCAGATTCAAAATATAAGCCTATTTTTCTATATAAACCTATTTTTGCCCCTCTGTGGTCTACATGAACAGTCCCACAGATGTGTTATACTGCAGATACAACCACTGTGACTGGTTCCCCATCTGTGCTGCTCATCGCTGTCAGCACTCCCATCAGCACAGGTTTGCATGGACCTGGGCCAAGCAGAAATCTCCCAGCCTTAGACCTACAAGCTAGGGGGACTATTTTGCCCCGACCTCACTAGTGGATGTCAGAGCATCCTTCTGAGTCCATTGGGAGGCATAACAGCCTGAGGGAGGCTGGTTTCCAGACATGCTCCAGAGGTTACTTTCCAAAATTCAGCTTCTGCTGATTCATCCCTACCGACACTGCTGACTTCCTGTAAACGCTTGATCCAGGACCATAAATTACCGTTAAGGCTGACAAGGATATACCCTCCGCGACAATAACTCACACCGCTGCTGTTTCCTAGCACAAAAGAACATCCCTTTTGCTTTGGCACAGTGAGTACATCATTTGGGATTATTAATGCGAGCATCTCTCGCTCACATTAATGAGGCTGGTGCACTCTTGACATAGGAGGACAGCCATACTCACACCATGGGGCTCAGACACAGCACACTGACCATCATTCTCTGGGGAAGAGTGATTTGTTGCAAAGGACTCATTTCTTAATGTCTTCATTCTCTGCACAAACCTCTAAATGGCATTACTCATCCTTCATGATACAGGAGATATCCTAGAAAAAGGCCACTGCTGCTAGGCAGGATGGAAATTATAAGGGCTATCAAATCAGTCCCAAGGCTTCAGGGCAGGAGCTGATCACCAGGTAGAAGCAGGAAGGAATCTCTCCTCAGCAATAGCATTACTGCAGAAAGGTGTGGATTGAAATGATCACAGAGCTGGGAAGGCGGGGCGGGGGGGAATTGGTTTTCAAACATGCAGTGGGGCCATGGCTAAAAAGGAGCAATTGCACTGAACAGTTACAGGAGCCCCTTGAAGACAAGCAAAGTGCAGGGTCTTCACCCTTCCTAGAGTAAATTTCCATAATGCTCCACCTATCATAAAGCAATCATATAATTCAAGGTTAATGCTTCAAGACTCGTAAAGGTACAAACTTGCTACACTGTGCACTACGTTAATTACAGCTAAAATTATTCCCAGCATTTTTACTTTGGTGCTGAAACATCTGTTTGCATCTGCAATAAGCCTCTTATCCCACAGCAAATTGCATAATGTTTTCATTAGCACCATCTAGCAAATGACAAGACAATATTCCAGTGATGTTTCTCCCACTAACAGATGTGATCTTGTTGAAATCTCTCCCTTTGGTTCCCTTTACCTTCTTGCTCCCCTGGAATGAGAGGATATAGAAAAAGGGAGAATAAAATAAAGGGGAAGTTAAGCAACCTCATTACAAACAACACAGAGCAGCAAATGATTTGAGGCTTGGAAAACAGAGTTTGCATGTTTTTTGCACTTGTTCTTGTAGATGTAATGACCAACAATGTGCCTCAACCCCAAAACTGTATTTTAGATGAGGTAAAGGTAGCTGTCATTTTAAAGTGTGATGACTAGCTGCTTTATGAAGCTGTAGACTCAATCACACCTTGCCAAGTACATTTCTTCTTTCAGTCTGATTTCTAGATTGGGGATGGGATCTCACAAGTTTCTGTCTCAACCCAGTCTTTGGTTGAACTGTTTAAGCCTTTGATACCTCACCAGGATCTGCATCCAGACATGTCACTGTTGTCTCTGGATGCGGTGGGAGTGCTGCCCAGAAAGCTCTTATAAATTCAAAGTATTTCAGGGTAAAAGAGATCCAACAACAAGCATACAGGATACTAACACCTTTTTTTCCCTGGATATCAAAAGATTTCTCAGTAGGAGTCCTGACACAACCAATATCCTCATGGTCCCTCTGAAACTTGTAAAGTCTGATGTACAGCCCACATTTCCCCACACGGACCATTTCTGAACCTTGTTTGTTTTGGGAGAGTGGCCTTAAAACCTTAGGTTTTTTGATACTGCTGCCACCCCAGGAGTTGTTGTGCTACGTCAAGTGACCCAGCTGTCACTTGAGCCTGAATTCCACCAACCTCCTCTGAAGGTTTGGAGCCAGATATCTAGCTCACAAGTAGGGAAATGTGAACATGGGTGGAAGACACTGGCTCAACCTGTGCCTTGTCCCTAAGGGCAGCATGATTGTCCTGATCACTATCCTGCCCAAATATGCCTCACCCAAAGTATTGATCCTCCTAGACTATCTCAGAGAGCCTGGTGAGCTCAATCATGCTCCCATGTCCTCTTGTCCAGTTCCCATGCTGCCCAGCCCTGATGGCCTTTCACAAAAATGCTGTGTGTAGCAAAAGCACTTCAGGAGAAATGCAAGAGTGGATGAAAGGTAGGGAATGAAGGTGAACCCAAGCTTGTCTCTACTTGTGCATCATGGAGATGTAACTGGAGTAAACCACAGACGAACTAATAGAATACAGCTAGAAGTGCCTGAGGGTTGGGGGTAGGCAGTCTCAGTGTAAGCACACGCAGGAGCTGCTGTCAAAAGCAGTAGGAAAATATTTCTTCACACCAAGTCACCTTTTACATGGTTTGTAGCCTATTATCTGTTAGTACCCAGAGTTATTGGAATAAATCTTGCAACCTGTTTTCAATAGAATTATGTTTGGTGTCTGGATCCTTCCTGTTGCTCTCTTCCCCTCTCCCTTATTAAGCAAAGGCAATTCATCTGCACAAGGAATTCTGATGACGGATGCAGTAAAGAATAACTTTATGCCACCAATCAAACACTTACTGCATTCCTAAAATTACAGTGTAGCAGTTCTATAGCTGTAAGAAATCCTTTTTTATTCTTCTCACTTAGCCTAGAGGATATCAGGACTTCATTTTCTAAAATCAATAAGTGAGAAGAAAGTCAGATTTAGCACATCAAAGCAGCAATAAAGTGTGAGTCTGTCTTATCTCCTCTTCCTATGTCTTGGTGTTCATCAGGGATCACTCCTAAAGGATTTACCATCCCATCCTCAGTTTCTGATCAGAGTTTGAGCAAGGTTTCTTGGGTGAGTTGATAGTCCTGGTGAAGCCACTAATGGTCCTCAGATTGCTGGACTGAGACTGAAGTGAACTTTTGTACTACAAAGATTTACTCCAGCTCTAGCAAAGGTTGTCTACCACAAAATACCCAGATGTATGTTTTAGTGTACATCAAGTTGGCTTGAAAAATTGTGAAACTGTCACAATGTAAACATGTGGTTAATTTTAATTTTTCCTGGCTTTTTAGCCTTTAGAACGCTCCTTAAAAAACTTCTGTCCCCAATCCTGAAGGCTACAAAATAAACAAAAGCTTAAATTCTCTCTTAGTCAAGTGGGAAATTAAAGAAAAATTACTCTTGCAATGAGTGGCAATACTATATTCCCACAAAACATCAATAGCCATCTAGTAAACAACTCGGATCTCCAGCCAAAATTCTTCTTCCTTGCTTATGTTTATTTCTGGAAATTCCTTAGCAAATAAAAATCAGCTTGGGTTACCCACCCTGCCTGTGCTGATCTGCTCTATTGACGTGTCCTTGCTGCAGACCTCATTTAGAAGATGTTGCTATGACTCCTCACTCCCTGATTGCTTGATTGGAGCAACCTACTCAGTGTCTTCTTTGTAAACCGGATTCCTCCAGCCTCATGGGTCATGCAATGTATTATAACTATGTTTCTACAGGACACACTGCTAAACTTCTAGCTGCTTTGCATCATTGCAAAATTAGCCAGAAAACAATAGATTTGTGCCAGGCTTTGTATAAAGCTATTTGAACCATATTAGCATTATGGTTCAAAGGTACCAACCAAATGATAAAACTCTTGAACTAAGACTTGAAATAGATATGATAAATCAAAAATATAATTAGTTCTGTTTCAAACTGGGCAACTGAGGCACAGCAGGGTTGAAAGTAATTGTTATACTGAAAACCTGCAACAGACATAAAGTCTGAATCTGACATTGCTTTTCAGACATTACTTGGGCTCTTTCTTAACCTTTTGGCTGATTATCTACTCTCAGAGTGGTCTATACTCTGCTTCTGAATCAACACTCATTGCCTGTCTTTGTTTTGTTTCTCTTTTTTTATAACCTAGGCATCTGATTGATTAACCATTCTTTATTTTGTGAGTGTTGCCAAACTTTCTATTTGCCTATAACTGTGTTCTTGTGTTTCTGGGTCATTAAACATGTAAATTAAATTCAATTGCAAATTTAATATATAATTGTGCATATGCAGGGTCTTGAAGAATAAGGAGGACTTAAATGAAGGAAGATATTCCCACATATGTAATTCTGACCTACTCAGTCTTTCAGAAAAGAATTGCTCAACAGATTTGAAATTGCATCGTTTCAAATCATTTTGGCAGCTTTTATAGTCAATTATTTTTCTCTCATTGAAGTTTTCTGGAAAAAGAAGGGCAACCCTTTCATCCCCTGTTCCTGGTTGGGAACATGTCTACTGCTAGACTGGGATCCCTTTGACTTAAATTTAGGTATTTAAACTTATAGCTCTGAACTGAATAAATACTATACCTTGCTTTTCAGTGGAAAGAAATGCAAGCATTTAGATCCTAGAGCCCAGGCAAGGATTGGGCTTTGCCACTCCTGGTGCTGGATAGAGGGGCCCCTGCAGCTGGAATACCTCAGTGCAGTGGCTTCATAGATGTCAGTTTTCCCTGAGACTCACTAGAAGTATCAGGACAGATCAGACAATCCAGTTAAACTTTTCCTCTGTGAGGAGGATATCCTTTTTGGCAGAACTGAAATCTATGTCCATTCACAGAGGGTGTGAAAGTCATAAAAACTCAGAAGGTCAACTTCTGTATTTTCTTTGCTCAAACACAGAGGAAAGAAACCCATCCAGTTATGAGGATTTTTCTTCCAGAATGAATTTGCTTTAATTTTGGATCATTTGTGGTGCAGCAACATAGGGCTTTGCCAAGGATGTTTCCTTGTCGGATCAGATTTACATACAGTGCTCATTTCCAACACCATACTTTGCATGCGATTCCCTAAATACCAGCTGAACTCTCCAAGTATGGAGGTAAATGGGAAAATGAGATCATAGTCAGCTTCTTTGGGATTAGTGGTCAATAAAGGCTTACTGGCAATTTTGGCAAGGAAAGAGGTTTTATCCTTCTAACCTTCTTGATGCAATGTATCACTTGCCCTGTACATTTTCCGCATTATTGTTAGGCTATTTAAAATACTGAAGAGTAAGTTTGATAAAGCAGCAGTTACTTAAGAGGACCAACTTACTCCAGTGCCAAGGCCATAATCACCATTGCAAGTCTTCTAATAAACAAATAAATCCATCATGTCTTGGCCAAATTCCAGCCATATTAATCATTCATGAGCTGAATAAATAACTTGCAATAATTAGTTCATAGTGTGGCTTTTGCTACTTTTTCTTCTCAATGGCTATTTGTGATCTGATATTGATTGTTTCATACATATTTACTATTCAATTCTATTCAGTGCATCTACTAAAATATTTTAATTTTTGGTATGCAGTTTATGGTTGACTTGCAAGCAGGTAACCCTGAGGCTTTAAAATCCATGAAACCGATGTGCTGCTTTGTGGCAACTAGGCAGAACTGCCCACAATACAGTTTCTGTATCTTGGGGAAAGAGGATGATAAGCACCTTCATGGAAATTTAAATTTCAGTTTAGGAGTATATGTAACTCTAAGATTTATTTTACTGAAAATTTTATGTCAGTAAAACTTTATTACCAGTAAAGCAGAATATGAGCAAGAAAGGTTCATAAGAATTGCTACAGTAATCGCATTTTAAAATTAAAGAATCATAGTAGACATTTTTTAGTTTACAACATTTGTCCAGTAATTATGCTGTACTTGCCTAAAATCACAGTCTGCAAGACAATGAGTGAAGTTATTCTTGACACCTTATCTAAACTTCATGTAATCCTCAGTACTGTAGACATCTGCTCATTTCACTGCTGCATAGTTCTTCTTCATTATCTGCCAAAAGATTTGTGGGCATGTGGTCTGCAAAGTGCTCTGGAGGTACTGGTATTTGTGAAGGATAGCAGCAGCCACTTTCTACTCCACCTTTTTCCTCAGATGATTTTGAAATGAACAGCATATTTGACTCTGTTCAGATTACTTTTCAAGGCAAAATATGCAAATAACCTAGAATTAATCTGTACAGGGGATATGTATGTCTTTTCTTTTAAAGATACCAGTTCACTCAGCTTGCAAACACTCCATTTCCATCTGTCAATTCTGAAACATTAAAATCAACAGCCTTAATTATTTATTGTTCTCTATACCTACTAATAGCCTCTTAATTGTTTTTTGGATAGGATATTTTTGGAGGGAACCATTAAGTTTTCATACTCTGGCATTGTCCCAGACTAGAAGATTAATGAGAGGCTCTTAATTTAGCCATAAACAACTGACTTTATTTAAAACATTCTAGTTTCTGATATTCTTTTGATTAATCTTCACAGCCTGTCCTGACATACTGCTGCTTCTGGCTGTGAGATATTTACTGTATCTCCCTAGGGATATCTGCGATCCGGCTGGTCCTGCTGCTCCCTGGATCTCAAGAGGAGTGGGGAGTTAGCCTGGGGAGCAGTGCTGAGTTTGCCAACAGTGGGATTTGAGGAGCGTTGCCATATTATTTGCTGACTGTCACCATTGCCTAACTCTGCTTTAGCCCTTTGCTTTCCCCACCAGCTACCTCCTTTTGTCAGTTCTGGCACCCTATGATCTACAAACACATCTTTAGGCTTGTTTCAGCATCAGGAGGGTTCCAGGGACAGACCGTGCCAATGGCTGCAGGGAGACCCAGGTGTGCCTGTGATCAAACAGCCCTGCAGGCACCATACAGATATAAAAATGACTTCTACACATGGGCAGAAACTCCAGATATCAGCATGAGACTTCCTAGTGAATAACAGGGGGATCTCAGCCCTGCTTTGGTCCCAGACTAGCTTAAAACCATATTGCCTGGAAACACCACGCAAGTGATAAAAGAAGAATAAAGCTAGAGAAATACATACAAAATGTTTTCAGGTAAGCCTTGAAGCCAAGCAAAGCTCATCTGCTTGTGCCATGTCATCAGTCCCTGGTCTAGGATTGACTCAGAAGAGATCTCACCTCCTCTCCCAAACCTTCCCAAGTTGCTCTGCCAGGTTTTGGGCTTTTTTGACTCTTGTATCTTATTTTAAAATGGCCAGTGTCACTATCACTAAATGTAGCTTCTAATTTTCTTCTTCTAATCACTCCTGGTACAGACTTTTTGCCCCCCCAAAAGGGAAAACACCAAAACCCAAGTGAAGTCACTTTCTAGAGGCTGCAGAATAGCTGCTTTCCTGTCCTATGCCTTTTTCCTGGGATTTTATTTATTTAAAAATAAACAGGATAGTTTTGAAGTAGTCACCAGAAGGTGCCAGCTGACAGAAATAAAACATCCTCAAGGGACCTGATACCAGCATTTCCCTGTAGAGATCCACTGCTCTGACGAGAGTTGTAAGACATTTTAAAAGAACCAGCTCTTCATGGCTCTGTTAGTTCAAGCACTACTTCTCTCATCAGGTAGGGAGAAGGCTTTGGGAGCAGAGGTCGCACTTTGCACTTCCTTACTCCTCTGTTGTTTATTCCCTTCCTTCGGAGCACAAAAATCAGATGGGGACTGCTATGAAGAATGCAGATGAGAACTGCCTGCCCTGTCCCTTCGGGCTTGCTTTATTCCTTTCCACATAAACGTCAGCTGCAACCATGTTCAGTAGAGAAGAGAAGTGGTTGGTCAAGAGTAGAAGAGACAAGTAAGGACCAGCTAGGATGAAATTCCTTGCCTTTACACCACATATTTCTAACAGAAAGAAAGGTATTAAAATACTAATTTAGTACTAGATGTAAGGGCTGGATTGAGGTCTCAGGAGAATAAGGCCATGTCGTTACCAAAAACACCAACGCAATCCAGTAAAACACGGAGAAAACCCCAATTCAGTGCTTTTACAGGATATAGCAGTCCTGTCCTGGACTGACCTCTGTTAAATGTTAAAGCAGCCCTCATCTTCACAGCACTGCTGATCCTAAGCCTGGGCAGGAATACCACACCACTGATTAATTAAACCAGTTCCCCACATGACAGCTGGTGGAATCTGTTTCCTGTCAGCATACCTATGTCCATGCTAGGTTTTGGCTGACATTTTGATATCATGTGATTTTTTTCATATCCTTAACTGATAATGCTAGACTGGCAAAACATGGCCACCAGGTACTATCTGGTACTATTAATCTACTATGCCAGGTACCATCCATCCATCCTGGGTGTTGCATGCTTGAGGTGCTGAGATGAACACTACAGAGCCACTCGCCTCTCCACCACCCACACTCCCAGTCAAACAAGAAGGAAGCTGAAATTTCCTTTTTGCAAGAACATGGCAGAATCAGAACAAAAAAGAGCTTTAAAAACCATTTGATAGGGGTCATTCAATCAACACACTAAAATATTAAGCCAGAGAGAAGCAAAATCATGAGGGAGCTTCTTCACCTACACGCAATGGTTGGAAGCTCAATTCAGAGGCAGGGTGAAAGGCTGTGTTCAAGACTGGTTCTTTCCCTCACACACTCATTTATAACTCCCTTGGTGCTTTCTAAGAATGAAGTGTTTGTGAACAAGAAGATCTTTGCTAAGACTTTCACTCCTTGTTAGATTTCCACATTGCACATGGGGACTATGACTACAAACCCAGTGTTCCCAAAGAGGGTTGGAGGTGTTCATCTCACCACATAGGCTCCAGAGAGGAAGGTGACACATTGTATGGAAAATTTCCATGCAGGGAAAAATGGTATATTTGCAAGTACAGTTCAGAAGTTGGGAGACAGATACAGAAAACCAATATGGCCCTGACTCAAGGGTCAAAGCAAGGTGAAGATGGAACAAAGAATACATCCTGGTGTGTTTTTATAGAAGAGGAATAAGTCAGTTTTGATAGATGCCATGACAGTTGTGAAGTCCAAGAACAAAGTAAAATCCAAAGAAAGGATGGAAGTTTTTAATGATAAGAGCTCCCAAGTTCTGATGGTAGCTGTAAAACAAGCATTTCAGAAAGCATAAACCCACTTACCTCAGGATTTAGACCATCATGAGGATGACATCTTCTGAGGAGTACATGCTATCTCACATCAGAGGGTCTTGAACCCTTCTCAGATGTGTAGGTCAGTGCCAGACTGTCAGCTTGTTGTGAGTCCTGTGACATCCCTCCTGGAGTCATGCCATCCTCACATGAGCCACTAACCTCATCTGCTTCAATGCCATTCTCACAAGGTTATCCTCCCTGGTCCATATGTGACACCACAACACAATCCCTTTTTAATGATATTCCAAATGAGCTGCCAGCTCTCCCTGGTCGCCCTGGAGGTCAAAAATCTGATAGCTTGTCTGGCTGATTTGTAGGGCAATGCAAAGCTTCTACCTCAGAAGGACAAAATAAGGAAATCTTTATTCCCTCCTCTGCCTTTCCCCCCACCACTTTCATCAAGCTGGTTTTCATGGGGTTTGTGACGAGTGAAGCAGGCATTTAAGCACCATGTTACAGACACTCAGAAATAGAAGAGCAAAGGTCCCAGGTCCCCTTCTGGTGTTGCTGGCTAACAGGCTTTCCTCAAGGTGAGGAGAATAGAGAAATCTGATTAACTTCATGTAATGAAGTGACACATTCATCCTCTATCCATCTATTCTTGCAACCTTTAAGATTAATAATAAATAAAACCCAAAGACTTTGTAGGCTTTGTTGGCAAATGTTTCCCCTTCAGCTAATGCAATATATCTTTACACCTGCTCCGTCAATTTTTAATCAGAAGTAAAAATACCCTCTTTGACTTTTTGTTCAGAATATCAAAGACAATTTTCAAAGGTCTTAATATTGGTTAAGCACCCAGACTCAGCTGAAAATTCATGTACATTACCTTTGAATTGCTTCTATGTATGTCTTAAAAAATCTCATCATACATCCAGAGATATGTTGTATGATGCAGTGAATTAGCTGAATGTAAGCAGGAATGTATGTTAGTTCAGTGCTTCAACAGGGCTCATTCATCCTGTTTAGAAATATGCTTGTCTGCTTCTGATATTCCACTTAGTTTGGGTAGGAAATTATTCACTGAAAATACGCCCAGCAGATAACTGGAAACACACACAAAGCAATTTCACTACAATTGATTCTTCTGTCAAAATGATACAAAAAGAGTAAGTTCATAGCCATCTGTAGAGCAAATCCATACTTAGTCACTAAGATAAGAATTAGATCTCTTGAGTTATTGAATATTTATGCTAATATATGAAAAATCAGAATCCAAAGATCAGAATATGTGTCTATTCATGAATGCAAATTGATTATGCACATATACACGTTATGTCTTACATGTTAATCACTGAAGGTATCACTGTGTGCAATGTACTGTTCCACAGGACAGCAAATGCCTCTATTCCATTGCAAAGATGCTCCAATAATTATGTTTCAGGTGTTGTGAGTTCACCTCACATCACAGATAGTCATGATAGCATACTTGGATATATTTTCTCCACGGTGCATGGATACTCGTGACATGGCCTGCCTCAGGAGCTACTGTTCTGGGAGGTGAAAGAAGTTCTGGAAGACTCTGTCAGCTCTGCTTTTTTTTGTCATTTTTGGTTTTGATTTTTAAGATCCAGTCCCTTACCTACAGATCAGGAATCTCCTATCTGACTTTACTTACAGTAGCATCTTCACTATAACCAGTAACCCAATTGAGTAAATGATTCCCAGCAGCAACAAAGTGTTGCCATTTTCTTTCTTTGAGGCCAACTGTTTGTTTGTTTGTTTTAATGGAAAGTATTTAGAATTGACCACAAATGCTGAGCAATCAGACCTTGCTCTCATAAGCTCTTCCATCCATCATTCCTGTTTATGAAGAGGTTGTTATTTAATTTATTGAAAAGATTTTAGGGGAGCATTTTTAGGAGAAAAATGCCACTACTTCTACCCTTTTATTCATTAAGCCACCAGCACACAACAGTCATCTTAATTCTACCAAACATGTAAACCAGAACTTTTCAGAGCTTGGGGACTTAGAGGTTTTCTAGCAAGGCTCCTGCAATTCTAAGCCAGCTTTTCTAAACTTTCTTTTTGATCACTCTGCATGAGAAGTTTCCAAATCCTTTACATCTGTAAACTCCTAAAAATGTTCAGATGGAAATGTGGCCCCCTGGGCCACAAATTTCAGTCTACAGATGGGAAGCTTTTGTTTTTCCAAGTTATTTTCCATGGGCTTGTAAAACCTAATCCTTAGATCAATGGGGTTCCATGGACCACAGCTTGAAAACCTCCAAAGTAATTCACATACAGATTACTCTCTGTTGGCATGCAGGAACAGGTGGTGCTGTGCAGAAGAAGTAGACTCTGTAAATTACATTCTTACTGTAAAACTGTATACATGATACACAGGATCATAAAAACTTCCAGGACCACAAGTCCATAGAAAAGGCAACAAGGATCAAACTTGTGCCAGTTAACAGACTGATATCCCAGCCTTGCAGTTATTCCTGCAGGAAACTGAAGGGTCAGGATTTCCTTGGCACCTTCAGGACATCATTGTATGGATTCCTCAGAGAGGAAAAGGTTCTTTCCCTGAAAGAATACTGACATAGAAATATTTACAAATATGGCTTCCATGCAGTGAAAATTTAGAAATGCCTAGAACTGGCTCCAAAAGGAACTAACTGGGAAATTCCAGAAGGAAAATGTCCCTCCTCCACTAAAAATTTTAAATTTGACTTTTTAATAGGTGCTGATTTTGACCATCTATATGGTTGCTTGAAAATAAGAGATTTCCATCAAACTGTTAAGAAAAACACTCCTTAGAATTCTAAAATTTCAGAGATCATGAAATATGGGAAAGAAAAAATGAACAAATGTATGAAGCCTGTTGTCCCATTCTGCTTGTCACTGATGAGACATATGACCCTGTTAGGAGAAAGGTAATAAACCAATGATGTCCAAAAGCACACCTGAAACTAGCAGAAATCACCATTTCTCAATAGCACCAGTGTTACCTTCTGGTTGGATTACCTGGGTTCTAACTCACAGCTGAGAAAACCGTCAGTTGGATTACATGGAGCAAGCCACTTTATGCCACAGCTCCCCAGGTCCCCAGGATGACACCACTTCCCAGCCTCTCCAGGAAGATATGGGAAAGTTAAACACAGGATAACTTTTGAGGACCTCAGAGCCTGCAGTTACTGGGGTCATGCAAGTTAGATTCATTAGACTGGCCTAGTTTCTCCAGAATATCATGGTGTGTTTTCTGCATCCTCACATTTTCCTCTCTCTTGTGTTCCCTCACAGCCTACTGCCATATTTAACCACATCTTGCTTCCCAAGAACTGATCTTCCACAAGCACTCAAGCCTAGTTTGGGAAGGTTCATGCAGCTCCTTTTCAGAGAACCCTCACAACTCTGGAGCTTCCCCATTCATCACTCAAGGGTGTCATATCTCTGAAGGAAAAGCCCAGCATGTCTGAGACACAAATGACACATCTAACAGCTCTGAAAGCTCTCTCTGTTTTCCTCCATCCCTGCTCATTATTTGGAACACATTGTTTGTTCCCTTTCAGAATTAACCTATGTTAATCTGTCGGTCATCTCCCATCCTGTCCTGTGTTGTATCTCCTTTCCAACATTTCCTTTAATCAATATTCCCTCCAGACACACTAAGTGCAGTTCTTTTTATAAATAGATTGGTTGCTCTCACCCAGGAGATCTGACATTCAGACAAACTAAATGTCCCTTTTCATCTAAATAATTTAAGGGATCTGCGTCCCTTATCAAAGACTAATATATAAGGCACTGCCAGCGAGACACCTTCATTGTTCTTCAGTGCATATTTAAAGTACATTCCCTGCTTGGCAGGAGTGCTTGGTCAAGAGCCATGGAGCTCTCCACAGAGTCGTTGCACTATAAACAATACCAGCACAAAACTCCCAGGCCAGAAGGGGCTGTTGTGATCATCAGCCCCAACCTGCAGCCCAACAAAAAGGGAAAATCACCCAGAATACCCATGGCCAGCCAGTGTCTCGAAACAGCTCATGTAAAACTTTCAAGACTTGAGACTCCCCTCACCTTCAGATAAATTTTGAATTATCCTCCTTGATGAGCTCACATTTTTCATTTAATCAGGAATTTATGTCTTCAGCTTCCAGTCACCAAAGATTACATCTGCTCAGTTAGTGATGCCTTTGTTCTCAGAAAATCTTTTTCCCGTTTCAACTCTGAGGACGTCACCTCTGACCTCTTTTTTTGAAAAGTTTAAGCTCGAGGCAGGTTTTTCTTGCTTGTATTTCTGTACAAGCTGTCTTTGGAATAGTGTTTCTAAATGCTGGATATCAGAGTGAGAACAAAAACTCCATCTACACAGACACTCCCCAGAGAGCTTTTCTGATGTCTTTCCCCCTCTCCAGCAAATGTCACCTCCAGAGCACAGTCCTCTGATCCTCCGTCCCTTTCTCCAGTTGTGGATGGACACCAGATCTGCACGGCTACTGTGGCAGGGGAAGCTGAGATGTCCAACAGCTTCTGAGGAAAAACTTTGAGGATGCTCCATTGAGGATAAGAAAAAAAGCCAAAACTTATGACCTAGACAGCAGACTTTAGATCTGAACTTTGCAGGCTGGATTGATGTCCATGGCCTCATCTTTAAGGCAAGATTTCCTTGGAAGGAGAACCCATTAGGGCTGATCAGAGCTGTTTCTGTACACAGTCCTACCAGGGAAGCAAAATGAAAACATTTCGCCTTTTAGATGCTGGCATCCAGGGTAATACCTCTTACAAAAATGACTTACGAAGTGCTGGGAAAATCTTCCTGTCTCCTCATCGCTCCCTCTGCCTGGGTGCACCACGCCTGCTGTAATAGTATTGAAAAAGGTAACCACAAAACATTATCCAGTCTTTAACAACAACCAGCATAAGTTTTGAGGAAGGCAGTCAGTACCAATAACTTCAGAAGAAACTTCAGGAGGCATTAATGGAATGAACTGTACAGAAAGCAAGCTGCTTCTTCATAACTACTACATGACTTGCTGAAGCCCTGGAACAAAAGGGTTCATTTTCTTCCAGAATTACAGGCTGAAGGCAAGTACTTTCCAGAGACAGAACAGTTGAACCAGACAAATGAGAAAATTTTGCTGCATCTTCAGCTCCCTTGGCCATCCTGCCCCACCTGATGCCTTTTACTTCATATTTCTTTCACTGAAACTGAAGCTTTCCAGATCAATGTCTTGGAAACAGAGACAGGAGAATAAATCACCCCACTAGATGCAAGTTGCATCCTTCTCTGCTAGGAACTGTGGTTGGAGAGTGGCTGATGATCCTGACACAGAGACATGGCTCTTTATGAAATTACCTGCTCTTAATTGAGAGGGAGAACTTCTGTCATGACCAGGCAGTGCAAGGACTGTACAACTAATTTCAATCCATTACTGTTAGTGAAAGAGAACTGTTGCTGTCTAAACTAATAAGGGAATTTTTCACTGTGTCATTTATATAGCGGAAGGAATTGTAAAATAGCTCCATGACAGATACCTGTGCTGCTGGAGTTTCCTTAGTTTGTCATTGCACAGAAAAGGATCTCAGCCACCATAAAATTAAATTTCTCTACATTGCAATTGTTCAGCAATGAGACAACCCAAATTTTCTGCTAATTGAATGCGCTGAGCTACTTATATATTCATAGCGAGCTGGTGCTTTCAGCACCATTGCATTCTGGCTCTGCAGGATCCTTCCGAACGGCAGCGTTGAATAAGCAGAGCTGATGTGGGGCTGGCACAGCCACCAAGTCACCCACAGAGCCTTTGGCGTGGGCTGGTAGCCCAAGGTGCCACCTTGGTGGTGGTAGAGGCATGGGTCTCCTTCCCCTCCTTGGGAAGCACAGGTGTGCTGTCCAGCCCCAGCCTGTTCTCTGGGGCATGTTTTCTGGAGACTGCTCTTTCTGCTTTGCAGAAATAGGACTAGATGGCCTAAGACAGCCCTTGATTCCTCCAGTTCACCTGTGGCTTAAGCTTACTTTTTTCTACCTCATTACCACCTGCACTTCAGAGCATAACTCTTCAGAAACCTCTAACATACTTGGAGGTTTCTAAACACAATGCTCCATTACATGGCACAAAAAAATGCCCTGATTCAAGATAAGACACCCTTCATGAATGCCTGTGCTCTGGTTTTCTTGCTACAGTGGGGACAGTCTCTGACTTGATGTGAGCATTCCACAGACCACTGTGATTCCTCTCCTGCCAGTCAGAGTCATGAAGAAAACACTCCCTAAATGACAAATGTCCAAGGCTCTCTCAACATGTTTGATTAGATTTTTCCAGTGTTTGACAGCCTCTGTTATTAACCCCAGACACGCTTGCTTTGAAATAATATCCCTCTCCTCGAGTCCTGTGAACTATGTTTGTCCAAGTTTCTTAGGTCTGTATTCTCCTAAAGAGCTTATATAACATTTGGTGTCTGCAGTCAGACCCCAGTGAAATATCAGTGCTCTGGTCCTGTTTTGTTCCAGGCTATCCTGGTTTGTTCATCAGTGAATTACCCTTGTACATGTGTCTCTCAAAAGCAGAAAACTTGACACATTTCATCTGTTCCATTACGCAAGAACTAGGAGATAATAAACAGAATAAGAAAGAGACATAAGAAATACAGCCAGCTCATAGCTATACAGGGGTATTTGCATAGTGCCGGCCGACAGGTAACCAGGGTCACACAACTGTATTCTGCAAATCTATTTCATATTCACCGTTGTTGAATTTGCCACATCAGTATACTTTCCAAGACTTCTTAATATGACATTTACAGCCCCAGCTACTAGAATTATCCTGTTCAAAACTTTTTGGCTTTCATTTTCTTAAAGTACTTTTCTCATCGCTGTGGTTGCACAGAGCAGCTTGAAGCAAGTATACATTCAACTCAAAATAACATATGTTTAAAAGCCTTATAATTTCAATCCTTTTATGATCTCTGAGTAATAGATTTGATATTTTTTAAAACTTGCATTTGACCAGATTGGATTTTATATATGTGTCTGTGAATCTGTATATACATATGTGTACGTACATGTGCACATGCCCATCTTTTAGACAGAATCTGTCCAAAAGGACATAGAAGAAAAAGAAGAAAAACCTAGCAGTGATTTCAAGGATTAATTTGGCAATACACTCATTCCAGTTCTATATACTGCATTGTTAAGAATAGAAGTGTTTCACAAATGCCTGAAAGTCCCAGAAAAACAGGCTGCTAAGAACTCATGTGCTGTCAGAAACAGGCAGAGCAATCTCCAGTTGACTTACTATGTAAGGAATCAAAAAGCAAAGGTTAAAGGCTGGTAGAGGCCAAAGCATGAGCTTTCTATCCTCTAACAACTATTTTGGATGATACATTTGAGCTAGTTATTTAGAGGTACTAAGGTATCTAAACTTTTTCTGATGTCAAATTCCTGGAAAAATTAATATTACTGTGGATCTACCCCTACCCTCTGCATTCTGAGAGAACAGGTATGAATATAATGCCATTCCACTTTCTCCCTTGTGTTCTGGAAACCATATTACTCCTTGGTCACTGGGTTCCCAGAAGATGAGTTGGGTACATCAGAAAGGAAAACGTAGGTCATTTATTAATTATGGAATTGATTTTATGCACAATATTTCACAGAATTGCATTCAGACATTTTGCAGCCCTCCATATCAAGGTCAGTTTTATTCTCAATATACAACAGTGAGCTCTGCTGGGACCTGCGTGGGCTTCCAAACGGGCTCTGTTCACACTGGTCATGCATTAATCCACTGATTAGTTTAGTCACTCACAACATTTTATTTCCACTGAATACCTTTGCTATTATCTTTTATACTTCCTGTATTTCAGGAGTGTTATGGGGATCTTTTATTAACACATATACACGGGGATGAGATTTAATCTCTTTAATTTATTATCTATTGTATTTCTAGTAAAGCCTTCTTTGTAATATCCAGGCAGTACCCTGATGGTAAATCTCCACTGCTGAAAGACATTACAGAACTGCAAAGTATTCTTTATTAAATGTTTTATTTTATTACCAAAACTCTTCAAATGTCCTTAATATATTTTTCAAGCAGCTTTCATTTGGCAGTGAAATGACTGATCCTTGCAAAGCTTTTGTCTTGGTGCTTAAACAAGTGAAATCTGTGTTCACTCCCAGGTACACAAAGTCCCATGGTTTCCAATAACAGAGATTATCCATGTTTTCACTGGTTGCTGTGGAGAGGGTCACTGAAACACATTTGGTAGCCTAGGAATTGAACGTGTCCAAAGAATCTCATGAGAAATGCCTAGGTCTTGCAAAAGGGGGTCAAGGTTTAGCCAAGATGTTACCTAAAGCACGATCAGTCATGAAGGGAACTGCATCTTCCAAAGGTAAGAAGCAAATGAAGCAAGGACTTGTGCAGCAAGTCACACATTACTTGAGAAATGAAAGCTGAAACACTGAAACTGGCGGGGTCTTTTGGCTCCAAGACACCAAAGGTAGCTTTACTCACTGCAAGCCTGGCTCAGTATGAAGCTTTTCTCCAGGATGTAAAGCAATCCCCAGGAGGGCCTCCAGCTGCAGAAGTACAGCTTCACTATGGCCTGACCTACTATGAGGTGTTGCACTGTGCGATTCCTCAAGCCCAATTTTTACAGAACCATCTTCAAAACCCTTTGAAAACTGGAGACGGAGCCAGAGCCAAGCTGCAAGACTGTTTATTGATGAGCTGTTCCTCAGAGGGACTAAGTGAAATTATCTGTTGGGAAAGACCTCACCAAATGTAAGAGTATTAGCTGGGCTCAGCATATTTCTTAGCCCATCTGATATCCATTTTGACTGTCACTTTGCTCCAGTGCAGTTTATTGCTGATGAGTTTCCGTTTTCTGCCTAGACCTTTTAGTTTTATTTAGCACCATTTAGCAACCCTAAGGATTAACCACCTCACAAAGGAACCAGTAGCAATTCCTCCAGTTTTAATAGGCTTTTTGGGCCAGGAAGTTGTTTTTTAATATTTGGCCAGTGTTTATCATATGATATGTGCACTGCCAGGCCAAGTCTCTCTAACCTCTTCTATCTTCAGTTCCCTAGATGAACTGCTCACGTATTAGCCAGCATCATAATTTCTCCCAGAAATTCTACCACCCTTATAATTCACATATTTTATTTTTAAGTAGTAAAAAGAGACTAAATGTCTCTTACGAAGCCTACAGGGAGCCAGGAATTTACAGGATGTAAGCCCAGGAGTCCTGAGTCTTGTTCTCTGTCTTAAGCTCCAAGACCACAGCGGTCAAACCCAAGAGACTCCTTCACCATCAGCCTCCCCATGAAGCTGGCAGCTGTTCTCTTGTGGAGGGATGGCTCGTACAGAGAGGCCACATAGTGGACAACCCACGGTTTGGTTCAGGCTCGACCGAGGCCTTAA
>JANZLQ010000089.1:29207510-29218454 GCA_026212715.1 Elanus axillaris
GACAAGGCACTCCAAGGCATGGTCTAGTGGGCATGGACGATGGTTGGACTCAATGATCTTGAAGGTCTTTTCCAACCCAAATGATTGTATGAGTGTATGCTACCGATCATCCCCAGCACTGAAGGCATCCCAAGAGTCAGTACTTAGGACCAGCTAAATATCAACTCTTTGACTCTCAGGGTATTCTCTGTCATTTAAAAAATAAACAAGAAAATTAAAAAGGAGAATACTGTCCTCAATGTAAACAGTTAGCTCCTTCAGCTCTGGAAATTATTTTAACATTAAGGCAGCTGATTCTAATAGACCCAGAAATGCAAAAGTGTGTAAGGCTGAAGACAAGATGTGGGAGGGTACAGGGGTAAGGGAATTAACATGGAGCCCCACCTGAATTCTTCTGTAGCCTGTTCCAAGCATGACATTTCTGACTGATCCATTTCTTTCCTAATAGAGGTCCAGCCCTTCTCTTCAAGCCCCCGGATCAACACACATCACAGTATTTGAAATCTGCATCCCAGTCATCTAACCTGGCCAGCCTAGCAACGGTAGCTTTTACTCATGGTCCACGCTGGTGAAGTTAACAAGAAGCTTTCTGCAGGGAATACTTACTTATAGGGAGTGAGCAAGGTGAGCAAATCTGAGACAACAGAGATTAAGCATTCACTTGAAAGACTCCTACCACATCACAGTGATCTCTAAGCAGCCCAGAGCTGAACCCTATGATCTGCTTGCCCTATTTGGAGGGAGAATGGTGCAGGTCTGTGCTTAGTGCACTCAGGTCCCTGTAGACACATTTCAGGGTATGCCTGCAGAGGCAGTCTTCGCTAGGATGGAGCTGGTGACCCACCACTGTGATCTGCTGCACTCCAGTGATAGCTTACACACACCACAGTTTAATTATCAACAGACATATTGTTCCTTAGAGGTCAAAGCCAGCTGCTAAGCTGCTAAGTGCAGGGACTGCTCCGGTTTGCAATAGAGTTGTGTACTCCATGTGTACGTCCTTTGAGCACAACATGTCCTACTTCCCATGCCTTTGTCTGCATTCCCATAGACACCTTCCAACAAGCACCCACTATCAACATCTAAAACAAGAGAAGGTCCATAGCTGCTCAAAAATGTTTGCTCTTCTTTCTCTTTGCACATCGCCTGATCATTTGCTTCCACTTTTGCTTTGCAATAAAGAGAATAAGGACAAGGTTAAAGAAATGAGATGTGAAGACTGACCTTCCCTATAAACTCCATAGGCAGAAAATGAGGCTGAGCAGTAAATTAGAAAGTACCTGCCAAAGCTGCCCTCCCAGGTCACCTGGAACCACAAGGGAGGAATTGCAGCTATTGCCATGGCAATTCTGCAGACTCTATTTTATATTGACCTCACGGTACTACTGAGTGTATAGTGCTAGAAGTAAAAATGGGTATGGATGAAGTGGAACCATATGTACTGTCACTGATTAGCCTTCCTAAAGAAACTCTGAGGTTCAGTGGGGAAAAAAAAAAGTGCATTCTTTGAGTGGCACTGACCCTTAAGGACAGGAGTGCCTGGGTCCTCCCAGTAGCTCTCATTCTCACTAGAATGACAGAGGATTTTGGTGTAACCCTGCAACTAAAATCCTCTACAATACATCCATCACCAGCCAGTTTTAGGTGTCTAATTACAATAGGTGCCTCACACTTTCATGCACAGCGCCTATTTAAATAAAGGAATTGGAAAACATTAACTGAAGTTGCAAATACTGTTTGACTTCTGGAGTGTTTTTTTTTAATTTTCTTGCTTGGTACAAAGAAAATCTTTAAACTTGCAAGTTGAAGCCATTTGTCTTCATGATGCCAGCTGCTGACCACAGGGAAAAGGTCACTGCTATTACCAATGACAGCATCCCAGCAGATAATCCTCTCTTAGCATTTCTCCTCCTTCATTCCCTCCTTCAACAGAAGGTCAAGCATTACCTCTCCTCCAGGGAGGAGAGACTACTAACATTTCCTCTTTGTATTAGGAACAGTTAATGGAAATGGCAGTAAATCACCCTTTGTGTCCTCATACAGGCAGTTGCAGAGAGCAAAGACCATCTGCTTGTCTGGACTCCCATGAGGAGCCATAGGATAAGGGAAAGAAGTTTTCTTCTTCACATAAACCACAATTTTTCATCTACAGCATTACCAAAAGTCATGGTCCAAGCCACTTTCATTCTCAGCTTGGAGGAGATGCTGTTGGAGTCTTTTGTGTGGCATTGTTAGCAATGTCATAACAGCATTTAATTGCTCTGGACAAAACCACTGCACTAGATACTCTCACAGACCCTAACAAGAACTTAGAGAACTTGTGGTCTCAGTGTAAAGGACAAAGTACCAGAGGCAAAACGCAAGTGGTACTTAGTTGCTGGCTGGGGTTAAACCACGACACCAAGTCAAATGGTTGACTGAGATCACGGGGCAAGGCCATGCCACAGCTGGACACAGTCCTACCAACTCAGCGGCTGCATTGCTAGCTATCCCTGGGACACACTGCCACCTCCCACACTTGCAAAGCTTGTCACCTTTTCTGGACTTAATCCTGTAATAGCGTGGTGGTGGGACAGAACAGTTCCTGCCTGTGCAAGAAGATGAAGAATAGTATTGTCCTGTTGGTCTACACAAGGTTTATAAAGGAATGTGAGGCAAGAAAATGAGAAGTGATTAAGATGAGATATATCCTGTCCCTGTTTCCTTTTTCAGACACATCTGAACTCAACAGATAATACAGAAGGCAAATTCAGGCACATGGTGAAATGAAGGGGAGGTGCAGAAGTTTTAAAATCTCTGGCAAAGAGCAACAATAGTAGTGCAATACAGGTGACAGCTGTAGAGCTGTGTTAATGAATTTCCTTCTCTCTCAGACATTAATGTATGCCACAGACTGGCAATACAACATACTTGAAACCCCATGTCACTGTTCATTGCATTTTTTAAGCAGAGCTGATGGTTCTTCTCATATTTTATCACCTCATTTTTGTTATAATAAGGCATTTCATTTGCAAGGTATGTGGCATGAAACAAGATCCACATAGACTTAGATGAAGGCATATTTAAATAGGTTATGTTTAAATAGTATCTAAATAGGTGTCAGGTTGTGTTTAACATGTTTAAATAGGCTATTTACTTTTTATCAAGTTTAGTACTTAATCAAATGGTTTTCTTGCAGGTATAGAATGAGCATCCCCAATGCAATAGGAGTCAGAGAGAAGGTAGAACGATTGCCTTTTCTGTTGCTTCTGTGGTGATAAAATTGCACACAGATTTTTCACACACATTGGCTTTTCAAGCAAATCAGGAACCTCATCTGTCCTAACACATTTTATGAATTTTTTTTCTTTCCTATGTGGCAAGACATTTGGAAAGTCAGCTTCTAGCTGAGTACATCAGCTGCCCACCAGAGCTGTCCCACAGCCCTAGTGCCGATGCCTGCTCACCCCCAGGGTGCCACACAGCTTCGAGTGTTATCTGTCCTCTCGGGTTCATCACTGCTCTACTACATATAGGGGTGCAGAGCAAAAAGTAAGTATTGTTTCTGCTTTTCTAGTTTAAATATTTTTTCTGAGGGAGAAGGCAGTTGCAAACTGCCTTCATTCAGAAAGAGTACATCCAAATATGCAAAAGTTACAAGGTTATTAGGATCTGTGTATCTCTTATCACATGTGATTCCCCCAAATTTCAGGTCATCAGAATTTACACGGTCATACATTAATGCAACCTACCCCTTGTTTTACCAGAAGTGTTTGCAGACTTATCGATTACTTTCATGTTTATCTACTATCACACTGAAAAATGTAAGACTTAAGAAAACTGAGAAAATTAGTTTCTGAGCAACACTGGCAAGTGAACAGTCAATCCAGCTTTAAAGAGATTGTTCATCTGTAGGGTGAAAACGATAAGTAATCACTGACCAGCAAAAAAATACACATTTCTTTCCTCTCCTTTTCCTGATGCTTCTCAGAATTCTGAGACAGGACTGTCACATGAGCAGTAAATGAGGGTGGGGGAAGACTAATATAGATCTGCCTTTCAGAAATACTGTAATTAAAGCTTATTGGACATTGGTACATGCTCAGGTCTCCTGAGAAGATGTTTATTAGATATTTCATCACCTCCACCTGCCTAAGATTAGATGACCTTGTGAAGTTACAGTTCCTCATACTGTTCTTTTCTAATATTTTTTTCTCTAGATACAGGAGAAGGGTGCTGTGGGAAAATAAAAAACTTTCTTGGTGATTTTAGTAGGTACCAAGAAAATAAAGAGAACTGATTGGCTGATACAGCAGAGTTTGACAATTCCTCTTTCATTCTCGGCTCCCTGTGCTGCACTCTGGCCCATTGCTTTCCCATCAGTTCCCAATCCTTTATTTCCCTGACATCCCATGTTCAATGACACAGCTGTGACTTCTAGGCCGAGGAAGAGGTAGGAAGCAGGATATTTTGACTTACTAACAAAAGAGGTAATTTTTCTGTGAACAGCCTAATTTATTTTTCTTTGTATCTCTAAGAAACCAATGAGTATTCTGTTGTGTTTGCATCCATCAAGCTTTGAGGGTTGATGTAGGTTTCCTCTTGCTTTCCTTGAGATTGCTTTGAGGGGTTTTACTAAAATAATGAGGCATTTAAAAAACTTTAAACCTACTTGAACTCATCCATTTCAGACACTTAGCTAACTGTGTCCCTTTGATCCCCTCTCACTGGGAGGGGAGGTGGATTTGAAAGACAATGTAACTGTTTTAAAAAAAAAGTTCTTTTCTTTGAGGCCAACTCACTTTGTGTTATACTTTCTGGAGAAATAGCCTCTAAAAATGGCAGACAAAAGCCTGAGCTTCCTGCCTCACTCAGGGAATTCTGGTTTTATAGTTGCCTTGAAAATACTTTTTCTTATTTTAAAACATGTGAAAGACACTGAAGAGTCACAGCCAGTCACAGTCCCTGTGACAGAAATACAATTAGTAAATCAAATCTTTCCACGGACTAAAACAACAGCTCCACGGCACCTTGGTCACTCACGGCACTAGTAGGGAACCAGACCCTCTCTCAGCACTGCCATGCCATGTGGTCCTGGATGAGCCATCCTGCTTCCTGTACCTTGGTTTTATTGGCTTAATCTGGATTACAACTCTGCATTTCAGGGAGATACCTATACAGGAAATTTATAGAAAGGGCTGGCAGTAACCTCTGCCATTGAGGGACCTTCATGCAGGGTAGACATCCCTCTGCAGAATCTGGCTCTAGCTTTTATTTGCCTTCCAGCAGCTCCCTTAGGAAGCTGATCCCTGCTTTTGCTTGCAGGCTTTGATCCCACCATCATTCCTCCTCTCCAGGCTTTACCTTCCCTCCCTCTCACACAGAAAGGGCTTAGAAAAAGAGACAGCTGCAATTCAGCCTGAAGGTCTCTCTGAAGCTAGAGACTGAAAGCTGCTGAGATCCCCTGGCCAAGGTCTCCCCTCTGTGCTCAGGACCCCCATGCAGGAGGGGTGTCAGATGCCATCCCCTTCCTCTTGCTCCTGTCTCTAGCCCTCATTACCCATTACACCATGAAACATCCCTGCAGGTGGTGACACACCATTCTCCGGGGCATGGAGGCAGGTGATGCTGTGCCACAAGATGAGAGCAGCGCATTGCTTGCTTTGCTTTACTGCTCAGAGCCTGCAGCACCTTGGAAGTAGTTTGTAGAGCTGCCCTTGGAAGGTGAATCAGGCAGAGCTGCTGTTTGCCAGTACCTGTTGTGAGGCATCTCCCTTAGTCTAAATTGTTAGACGGTTTAAGAGCTATTGGACAGCAGGCCAGGTTTTGGCAGGATTGCTGCCGCTCAGGCCATAATCTCTCTGCCTCTCATTTGTTCTCATTTGCTCTGGCAAGCAGTGCTCATGACAACTCTGTGGCAGCACATCCTTCAAAGGCCAGCAGCCAGATAAACAAACTAGACTACCAGATATTTCAGCAGCAGGTCTCAGCCAAGGAAGGAAAGCACTTGAGTCCTTATAACCCCCTGTTTAACCCCCTGGGAGGGGAAGGGAAGGTAAAACTACCTCCCTCCCTGCAAAGCTTCAATCCTTGGAAGTAGTTGCTATCTCAGAGAGAAGCCATGATGTCTGGGACTGCCTAAGGAGGAAGGAGTGGAGCAGGGTAAGCACTAGGGAAATGGAGACATTGCAGGAAAAGGTAAAAAAATAAGAAAGAGTTAAGTAACAGGGAAAATTCCCTTTTCCAGCCCATCTGTTAGATCAGGGTGAGGCAAGGAGAGAAGAAGCAGGACCACTGGAGAGTTATGTGAACGAGCACTGGACTCCAAGCTGCTAGGGAGGCACGTCCAAACACACCTCAGAATTTACTCTAGCTGCAAGTTCTGCAATTAAAGTGTGAGGCTTCCCCACTGAAAGCTACCACCCCCATCTGCTGTGATTTAAACTACAGAAACCTCTTCAAGTGGGTGTGATTGGTGACTGAAAAAAGTCTTTATTTGCACAGCTATCTCACTGCATTCATGCTTGCTGCTGCAGGATTCTTCTCTTCCCTAGCTGGGCTATTTGTGGTCATCTTAATAATATAGTGCAGAAATAAGAAGATGTTATGGCTTTGCAATATAACCTGTGCCTGATTACCAAGCAAATTTGGCCTTTGTATTAAGGTAAGCAAAGCACTATAAATTCCTAGGTGAAGAATAAGTCCTTTTAACAGCAAAGCAAGGGTGTTCAAAGACATTTGTCCCAGTTTAATTAGATTTCAAAAGTGGGTTTAAATGAGCTTTAAGCCTCCAAACTGCTGTGGAAGCGCAATATTTTACCTCCTTGCCATGTGACGATAAATAACCTTAATGCCTATTCTTCCACACAGAGTTCCCAACTTCTCAGGGCTAAGTGAGCAGTGTATTTATGTTATTGATTGAAATAACAGTTTAATCTGCCACTTGGTTTTAAAGGATCTACCTGAGAGCAATCAATCCTGTTCAGGTCCATCTCCCATCCAGCACGTGACTGCCACCATCACTGACAGCTACACCTCTCTCCCAGGAGAGACAGAGACCTTTAAGATGGCAATGCAGGTTTAGGCACTTGTCCAGACCACCCCATTACTCTCTCCAGGCCACAGGGGATCTCTGCGTGAACTTCATTACACACCAGGGAAAAATGATAAAAGAAGCAAAGGATTTGTTCCTTCCCTTCAGAAATACCCTCCATGCAGGCGGAGCACAGCTCACAGGTATCTCCCGATGCTGAGGGGAAAGGCTGCAGAGCTGCATGCTTGCACTTCCAGGCATGTCTCAGAAGTGGGATTTTGATGGGGTAGGGGATACGTCTGAACAAGCCCATTATTCTCCCCATTTCATTATCTAATGGTCCCTGGCTGCACAGCAACTGTATAAAGAGTTTTGGGGCTGACTTAATTTGCAGGAGATTTCATCTGGGTAGCTGCAAGAACAGGGCTATGATTTCTATTATGTGACACAGCAGCAGCTGCTTAGCCCCAGCTCTGAGATGGCTCTAGCCCAAAAGAAATATGAGGCACTCATTTACATCAGTTGCATTTTTGCTTTGGAAAGAAAATAAATTCAACTAATACAGCAGGACAAACCCCCTGACATATACATAGAAATAGCTGCCTAGGAAAAAAGGGAAACTGTACCGTATTGTGAAGGAATAGGAAATATTTCCATGGACTGGCAAGGTTAGTCTGCCACCCCTTAAAAGCAAGTAAAATTAAGTCAGTCTCATACGAAATCCTTATATTCTAGCTAACCAAAGCACTTTGTATATTACTGTTCTGACCTACAAGATGACTTACGTAGACATATTTGTGCACACCTGTGCACCTTTGGGTCTAATTCTGACCAAGTTACACCTGCCAAGTTTAACTTCTGGTTTGTGCAGCATCTGCAAACAGTCAAAGACAAGCAAGTTAATTCCTTCTCTTGAACCTGAAAGGCAGCTACCTGCCAGCCTGAGAGAGACATGTCTGAGCACAAGTGTTATCCCAATGATCTGAATCAGGCAATGCAGGTAAATTGTCCTTGGTCCTCAGGCTGTAACCTCCACTGAGAGCAGGGGTGCTAAATCCCTGGCTCTTGTCACCACTAGCTCCCAAAACTCTTTACAGAAGTCTTCGGGATCATGCACTTCACTTTAAAAGAGGGGGAAAGTGAGCCACGAAAGTAACATACCCACAGATATGCAACAGTAAGGAAAGGAGCACCGATCTCAGTTAATAGTCTTCAGCACACTATGCAAGATCTGCTCAAGAAGATAAGCTCAGAGCACCAAGTATTAATTCAACCCTGCTGACTTTTCTGTTCTTATTCCTCTGCCCTCCTCCAATCCCTCAGACAAGCCCCTATCATTCGTTCCTCAGCTCCCTCTTAGCCTGGACTAGGTCAGAAAGAAAAAAAGATGTATTCCTTTTGGGGGGGGGGGGTGGAAAAAGGAAAACAGTGAGATCATACTGAGTTTGGAACTGTTCAGCGTTTCCTTATTTATTTGAAATGATTTTTTTCATCTGTTTCCAGTTTCAGGGGAAGCCAGCCCTCGTGAGATTACCTTCAAGTGAATCAGCACAGGATGAGGTGTCACTCCCAGGACTGGGGTGGATATACAGGAGGGTCCAGCTCTCTGCACAGAGCAAAGCAGACAGCTTAGGCTTTTGAGAGGGGTAAAGGAGAAGCTGTGGTGTTAGAGCCCAGCTAGCTTCCAGCAGACCACCTAGAAATTAGAGCAATAGCAGATGGGTAACACCCTATACTGATTTGTCAAAACTAAATCACTTCAAGCCATTCTAATTTCTTTTTAATGGAATAATAATAAGTCTTGTGGATAAAAGAAGCCCAAATATCAATGAACTCTGACTTTCGGAGGCATCCATCTCTGTCCCATTGGTGCTGCCATGAACAAGCTATGGAAACATGAACAGGTAGAGATTTGACGAGGCAGAAGAGGCAGGAAAAAGCAAACTCCAGGATTCATTTCCACTGGCTTGCTGATAAACCAAAAGGCAGTAACTGCAGATGGCAGTCCCGATCTGCTACCATTGGAGATTTCCAATACAGAAGGGGATAAAGAAGGGACAAACACACTTACTAAGTCTGCAGATACTGCTAAGCTGGGAAGAGCTGCTAGCATGTCGTGGGACAGAAACAATTCAAAATAGTTGTGACAAACCACTGGAAGATTTAAACAATGTAATTCAATAAAGGACAACTAAA
The DNA here is from genome assembly GCA_026212715.1 of Elanus axillaris. NCBI lineage: Eukaryota > Metazoa > Chordata > Aves > Accipitriformes > Accipitridae > Elanus > Elanus axillaris. The sequence goes on from JANZLQ010000089.1 coordinate 29,216,719, forward strand.
CAATATCTGAATTTCATTGGGGATAATTCACTGACATCAAGGCAAACTGGAGATCCATGGGCCAGGCAGCAGAGCTGAAGCAGGCAGGATCACTAGTTAGGGAGGTTAGACAGCTGCTGTAAAGCCAAAAGGCAGACACTGTCCAGGGCTGCAGAACCCCCTGTGCTGCCCAGAAGTCACAGTTAGAAAGTCTTCCTCTTTACCCAGCTCTGCCAGTCTTGTGTGTCTTGTTCTGGAAACACAGCTAAGAAATACGCGCATGAACTGCAGACAAAAATGGTCAGAGGTATAGAAAATTCATTGTGCTGGGAAAGGATGAAACAGGAGCTGTTCAGCTTAGAAAAAAAAGGGAGGGGGAACCACTTAACACTCTGCAAAGAAAAGGCTACTACAGAAAAGCAGTTCTTCTGTGGTGGTCTGGGCAAGAAGCAATGGGCTTGGACTGCATTGGAGAAAATTCAGAAACTATACTTAATATTCAACAAAGAAAAATGGACAGAGAAGAACTGAAATTGCATCTGCATGAGAGATCTGGATTCTCCAGCCATACAAATCTCCCAAGAACACTTTAGAAAAGCATCTGTCAGGGGCACAGCAAGGTGAGTCAATCCTGCCTTTAAACAGGAAGAAAGGCATAGACTCATGGCCTTTCCAACCCAATTTTCTGCAACTCCTGTGACTTCTATTGTTAGTACTTGCCTTACTAAAATGGAACAGTTTCTCATCTTCCTTGAACATACTTTGCCAAAGACAGAGCAAATAAAAAAGGCATTTTAATTGGAATCGTCTCCATTCACCTCCCATCCATCTCCCACAAAACACAAAAACAGTCAAGTCATCTCTTCCTAACCACATTCTCCCATGAGGTTTTTGCAGAGAGGAAAAAACCCAAATCCATTAAAAAGGCCATATTGCTTTTTTTATTGAAATGAAAATAACTAAGAAAGTTGTTCTCCCCACTGAAAAATAAAGAGGCGAAGGGATGAGCAGCAGACAGGCTTTATGGAGGCGTTTATCTCTGAATTCGTCAAGATACCAGGAATGATAACTTTGGGGAAGGACACGGTCCTGTGTACTTAACAACCCAGAGCAACAGTGCAAATTGGTGAAGGCTTTGAAGTGTAGCAGTCTCCTGCAACCAGTTGTGGATGTGGGGGTGGATTTAGGTAAGCAGAAACTAATTTCCTTCTGAGGTAAATTCAGCTCAGGTATTTCTAAAGGCTGCAAAATTGGCTTCAGAAAAATCTCATGAGTAGCTGCTTCAGATGGATTATTCAAACATTTTACATTTATACTACAGTTTGCAACAAGCAAGGGGTTTTAATAATGTATTTCTTTATTCCAAGAAGAGACTTGCCAAACTCAAACTGAGGGCCAGATTTTCCTAAAGGAAGCTGAGAGCTGAGGCTTTTCTTTGGGACCATACTGAATTAATTCTGAAATCTAATCATGCAAGCTCTTTGCAGACATTGACTTTGTGTCTTTATTCTGCAGTTGGTGAAGAATAGTCTTAAACTTTTAGATACATACATACACACAAAACAATTGTGCATTTGTTTTTAGCTGATTCCATATAAAATCCTTTTTGAAATATCAATCTGAGAATTCTGAGACAAGAGCCAAAAACACTAAATGAGGCAAACTGAACTATAATAATGCCCTGGTTTCAGCTGGGGTAGGTTAATTTTCTTTCTAGTAGCTGGTATAGTGTTATGTTTTGGATTTAGTATGAGGAG
>JANZLQ010000089.1:29225764-29244361 GCA_026212715.1 Elanus axillaris
CTGCTGGCCACAGAATTTCCGATACAGGCCAGGATGCTGTTGGCTGCCTTGGCCACCTGGGCACACTGCTGGCTCATCTTCAGCCGTCTGTCAGCCAGCACCCCCAGGTCTTTCTCTGCCGGGCAGCTTTCCAGCCACTCTTCCCCAAGCCTGTAGCAGCGCATGGGGTTGCTGTGACCGAAGTGCAGGACCCAGCACTTGGCCTTGTTGAACTTCATACAGTTGGCCTCGGCCCATTGATCCAACCTGTCCAGATCTCTCTGCAGAGTCTTCCTACCCTCAAGCAGATTGACCCTGCCTGCCAACTTGGTGTTGTCTGCAGACTTGCTGAGGGTGCACTCAATCCCCTCATCTACATCATCAATAAAGATATTAAACAGAACTGGCCCCAACACCAAGCCCTGGGGAGCACCACTTGTGACTAGGCTGCAGGGAGTGAGCCATCACAGCAGGCAGTCCAGGGAGCAATGGAGTTAACACCAACCAAGCTGGCTTCTCATTGCTCGTGGCAGACTGTGCTAGAAAGCTTAGCACTCTTGTTCTTCATTCACACTGCCAGGCAGGTCTCCAAGTACCCAGACAGGGCCCAAGAAGAATTGAAATAATTAAGAGAAGGAGGGAGGAGAGGGAAGCTGTGTTTATGGGTTGCAGCAGCAAGATGTGAGTGTTGGAGATTTCTACCCTGAGGCCAGAGAGGAGCTGGCATTTCCCATGCTAAGCTCAGGGACTTGCTGGATGCCATGAGAAATAGGAGCCACAAGAGAGGGCTCGATGCTTATGTGCCTTGCTGTTTTCATGCAGTGATGTGTTCAGAAGACAAATCTCAGCCTAAATCTACCTGTGCCTTAAAGCATCTGAGACATCCCACTTCCTCCAGTGCTGCTGTCTTGAGGAGGCTGGAAGTTATGCTGTTCCTCTGCTGGCCTTTGCCCTCGAGTCTATGTGTGAATTTATGCTTCAGGCCACACAGATCTTTGCTCAAAGTGAAGAATGGAAGTAGTGAAAAAAGGTGATTTGCTCTGGGAGTACCAGGACTGGACATGTAACAGTTGGGTGTCCTTGTTAGGTGAGCACAAGATGAGGTGTCACGAGTAGTCAAATGTTTTTGGTGTGCAGCTGCCTGAGAGAACTGCTGCATGGCAAATGCAGTTCCCCACAGGAGGAGGGAGGTGGCCTGGGCTACAGTGGGTGCTCTCCAGGTGCCCTGGGTTAAACATCTGCTGTATTGCTGTCTGAGTGGAGCACCCAGGACTTGGTAACCCAGGTAGCTTCTTCCAGTCTGATTTTTTTTTTTTCCCCTCTATACACTAACAAAGCTAAAGCATCAATTAATGAAACTTTTCTGTTTGAAGGAAACTCAGCTCCACCACAGAGCTGAGCAGAGAGAAATGCCCCTGTCCCCTACAGAAAGAATAGGTGCAGAGGTGCAGAGCTGCTAAGGCCCTTTATACAGTGGCTGCTTTGCTAGATGTCCCCATGCACACAGACATCCCTCTCCCAGGGCAGGCCAACCGTGCAGTCACCCTCTCGGCCACTTTCAGGTACTGCCAGCCCCCGGCTATGGCAGCAGTGACCTTTGTGGTGACTACAAACCCCATGGGACACTCTGGTGAATACTCAGCCTGTGTCAAGCTGTGCATGCTACGGGCCCTGGCCAGGCCCACGCAGCCCTCGAGGACTCAGCAGCTCTGGCTCTGAGGCGCTGGCTGATGAAGCTGGGGATAGAGCTGCTTGAAATGGGTGGGAGCATTAGAAAAGTTTGGCTTCTGCATCTAGCTGGAGACCACTGCGACTCAGCAAGCCAGCACTGGGGACTCCTTAAACACTGTTCCTCCCCTTGGTCCATTGCTGTCACCTCTTGGTGCTTACCCAGTAACTCTGGATAACTGGCTAGTTGTGTTACATGACAGTGTCCCGACAGAGAGAGAACTGGAGAATTTGGCCCATTTACTTTTAACAGAAGAGTAACAGCTGATAAACCACATTTTAACTAATGTATAGTTGCTTTCTTGGTGCAGTTAACGCTGTATGACAAACCATGTGTGATATTAAGCAGATGCTTGTTAAAGGTTAGATATAATGTACTGTATCTCTTCATCTCCTCACTCTCCTTTCTCCCAAAGCACCGTTCATGTTTTTATGGTTCTTTACATTTTTCAAAGCTCTCTGCAGACATTAACTAATTAATCCTCACAGCCCACTATACATGTGCTTTAATTAATTAGCACTCATTTACTTAACTCACACTGTCTCATAAAATATAAATTGAATGTATGTTTGGGAACTTTAACTAGAAACATTACTGGGGATTTATACAAAGCATGAGTGTAAAATATGGTAATAGTAGCTGGAGGCAGCAAAATTCAAATACCAAGATATTCAGTGAAAAATATGTTGTGGTGTCAGTGAGCAGAGTCAGAAAATTAGCTGTTCCTATAAAATACATATGTTGTCATGGCTTTGAAGCCATCATTCACTCTGTGTTGTTACCATAGTAATCCTGTTAACTTGCTTCCCATAATGTCTATCTATACACTTTTTTCTGTTAGTTTAATTTTTCAGACTTGCAGAAGCTCAGTACTCTGTGGGCTGGCAGCTTGCTGTGAATTACTCAGATCTAGAGTGTGCTGATACAGACGTCTAAATGCTAATGCTTAGACTTGCTGTGGACATTGGGTAGCCTTCTGCATTATAATCCACCCAGCAAAGTAGCGATGAGACCAGTAACTGTGTTATAGTTGTCTTGACAGCTCTGTCTGGAGGCTGTCACTGGCAGGAGGGGTAAAACTGAGTGTGTCTCAACTTCCCATTACAGACCGTCACTCTTGGTGAAGACAGAGCATTTACTGCCATATGCTGACCAAACTCTGTCTGGATTAACTGCATTGTCACAGCTCCCTGCAGTTATTTAGGGCCGAGCTGCCATGGGTGTCAGTGAGAGTTAGAGCCAAAGTACCCCTGAGGATTTCGGCTGTTTTGCCCAGGTATAATTCTTTGAGCTGTGTCTCTTCTTGTTGCATCCTCAAGCACTAAGCAGTTAAACAAGTGCTGCCTGCCACCCAAGAGGCAATCACAACTCAGTGGTGACTGAAGTGTTTTCCTAGGAATAAATTTGTAAACCAGAAGACAAAGAGTTGAGAGAGTTTTTACAGGGTTGTGAGTGTCACTTACATCAGGGAAATCTGGCTAGAAATGAAACATTATTTGGACACTGTAGATTTAGGTTAAGCTCTCCAAATCCCATTGTATTTATAGAAAATTATTATTGTTTGAAGTCCCATGGATTATTTTACCTTTTCCATCTTCCCATACCATGGAGAAACAGTGGGCCAGAATTTTGACTTGTTGCCAAGAGGCAGCTCCAAACATAACTGATCCTTTCCTCCATATGAAATTGAGAGATTTTTCTCCTGATTTTTGTTCCCCCAAATCAGATGTGGTTTTACTGTCCTGTGAATAGCTCACTCTTTGTACGTAAGAGGCAATGAGTAATTCGCCGGTGCTGAATGGTGAGGGATGGAAAGGTGGTAGTTCCCACTCATCCCGCAGAGACCAGTTGTTGTAGGAACAACAGCAGCAGGCACACTTCAGTTTCAACAGGGTTTGTACATGCCATTGCAAGTCTGAATGTATGTTCATTTGATTGCTGTGCTTTTAAATTAGTAAGAGCTTCCCATGCACAAACAAGCTTTTAGTGATGCCTGATCTTTTAACTAGAAGTATGTTTCCTTACAAGCTATGTGTTAGCTTTTTATCCTGAAGAGGTATCAAGGCTTTGAGAGCCATTCTGGGTCTCCTCCTTCCCTTGACTTATCAAGAAAATTCCTGCAAGCTGAGTACAAACTCCTCATGCAACCCCTGACACCTTCAGGAACGCTTCCCTCAGATACTTGACTGAGTCTTTGCAATTAGTTTTCTTGGTGACACACAGGAGAGGGTAAAGCTCTTCATTTTTCAGGGCAAGCAGGAGTTAACAGAAGCAGAAACATGTTCAGTTGCTCAAGCCAGCAGATTTGTTTGAAGACACACATAAAGAACAAGCACATATTGTATGGCATAATAACACTTCAGAGCAAGCTTCACTCAAAAGTGTAATGAAGAGTACATGGCATGACACCAAAGTAACTACTGGAACAAGAAGTATGACTACATTTTGGGAAAGACATTGTAAACACTGTTTTCAATTGAAGTTTTTGGAACAGTAGTACTTCTTTCTCTTCCATTTTTATCAGAATACTGAAAGCATTCATTAATGTTATTTCCTAACCTTGTTTTTCCTGCCAGCGATCTTTTGTCTTGTCCAAAAAAATCTTATAAGAATGTAAGAATAAATATGCTGGATCTAGCCCAGCGTCTCATTTACAGCAGCATAGAGGCAAGCATCGTGGTAGTTTTCCAAATATTCTTGCCTCCAGCAGTTTGTGGTGCAGGGCTTTCACAAAACAAAGGCAGTGTCTGTCTTTGTACATTTTGCTTCTGTGAAATTTTCCAGGTTTTAGCCTGTCTCAACTTCTGTCATCCACAACATCCAGAACAAAGGTTTCCTTGGGTGCAGTACACATTTATGAAGAGCCATCTCCTTTAGGTTGTTTTGAACCTGTTTTTATGGTCTCATCTGATAGCCCTTAGTTCTGGTTTGGAGAGAGTGCATGTGCAATCTGTACCTGTTCCCTTTCTCCATGCCACTTCTGATTTCATGGATATTTTTATACTTCCCTTAGCTGGCTCTTTTCAGAACTGGAACCATTTCAACTATTTTTGACAGCTACCTCGAGATGAAGATATGAATAAATGGAACTGCCATTCATATAAACCCACTGGCTCATCCTTAACTTGTGGGAACAGGTTTACTGAAATCAGTGCCATTCTCAGAAAATGGAGCTTTGGTTAACAGGTATTCAGACCTTTCAGACCAATCTGAGGGCATGTGATTTATGGTGACTTTGCAGGATATTTTGATGCTGGGTTTGTGATAGATGAGTATGGGGAAAAAGAGCCAAAAGCATTTTCCTGTTTTATTTAAGATCTTTCTGGTAGATTGCAGGTGTGCAACCTCACAGCTATGAGAAGTAAACGAAATGGCTACTACTGAAAAGAATGTAGGAGGATTGATTATGCTGTTCTGTTCAGGATGATAATATGGGTTTGGAAGAGATGTGGAATGTGTTAAGATGTTAGGCAAGTCTTGCTGGTGCTTTTTAATTTTCACTTTGATAGCTAAGGATAATTCATTTTGCTCCAGCTGGGAACACGTCTAGTGAAAAGGACAAAAAGTTGAATTAAAAAGCTCTTGAGACGGTTGCAAACAGAATAAGCATTGCCTGAGAAGATGCACATTGCTGGCCAGCTGTAAGTCAGATGCTGCCGGTCCCTTTCTCCTGTAATATTTCAGACTCCTTCCTTGTGATTAATCAGTTCATTACAAAATTTACTGTATCAGACAGATTATTCAATTCTCATGAATAAAGCTACTCTAGTGCTGTCTTGAGGACTCTTGTCTCTTTCTGCAGGATGTCATTCATCTTGGGCAGCTACAACAGCACAGAGTCCTCAGAAGAACCTGCAAATGGATTTCTTGGGGTCTTGGCTCTTAATAACTTATTTCTTAAGTGGCAGCATTTTTCTCCTGTAGTCTTTAGTGGAAAAAAAATCAGGGAAACAGAGTGGTAATTGGTGTGCTCTGGTCCTTGGAGTTCTTCTCGGTTCTGCTCTCTGAGGTGGTGTGAGATCCTGGCTGCACTAGGAAGGGCTATGTGTGCATGTGTCTATAAAGCACCAGTGTTTGTACCAACAACCTCTTGAAAGAGGGACCTGGTAAGCGAGGTGTGATGCAAAATCCTCAGGATTTGTCTGCACAAAGGCAGATTCTGTTTTGTGGTTGATTTCCCTAATAGCTGGAGGTGTTTTCTGGACTTTGCCAAGAAGTGAGAAGACCAGGTGAAGTCTGATAGCTTCACCAGTCATCCAAAACATGGGTGGGAGGAGAAAAACATTCCAGCTCAAGCTTCTGCCTAGCCCAGAAAATAATGTGATCAATGACTGCAGACTGTGCTTGCATGTGAGTTTCCAATATCCTCCAGACTCATGAATTTTGTTGGGAGCAGTTTAAAAGAGTGATGGCAGACAAACTTTCATGTGGCTTTGGTTCTGGCCCTTTTCCTATTTTGTTTCTGTTTCTTGTGGTTTAACACCAGCCACAAAAGAATTAAAACTTGTGAGTTGAGTTAAAGACAGTTTAATAGGATGGAAAGGAAGAAAATAATAATAATGATAATAATAATAGAGTTGGTATAAACAAAACAAGTGATGCACAATGCAATTGCTCACCTCTCACTGACCGATGACCAATTAGTTCCCAAGCAGCAACCCGCCCTGCCCCCACCCCAGCCAACTCCCCCAGTTTATATACTGGACATGACGTCCCATGGTATGGAATATCCTCTGACCAGTTTGGGTCAGCTGCCCTGGCTGTGTCCCTTCCCAACTTCTTGTGCCCCTCCAGCTTTCTTGCTGGCTGGGCATGAGAAGCTGGAAAATCCTTGACTTCTTACTATAAATGCTACTTAGCAACAACTGAAAACATCAGTGTGTTACCAACATTCTCCTCATACTAAATCCAAAACATAACACTATACCAGCTACTAGAAAGAAAATTAACCTACCCCAGCTGAAACCAGGACACTGCAAAATGAGGCGTGAAGGGACTGTCAGTAGGCAAGAGTCCGAGCAGAGAAGTGCTAGGATTTTGATCATGACAATAGCGTCTGATGCCCTTGTCCTCAGGGCTGGATGAGAGGACACAGGCAACTGAGTGGATCCTAGTCTCTTCTGAGTCCCAAAACTCTTCCAGGCCCCTTTCAAATAGCTCCTAAATTTGCAGCTGAATGCCAGGACTGGGGGCAAGGCACCACATCAGTGAGATATAAGGCTGTATTCATGGAGATTTCTTGTGGGTTTCCTAGAGCCTGATGGGGGGAGGATACCATGCTGGTGTCCCCAGTGTCCTCACACACTGGCTGTGCTGGGTGTTGTTGCAGTGTCACCGCACGACCCAGCATCCTGCCAGCTGCCAGTCTCTGCTAACCCTCCCTCTCCTGCCTGATGCTCAGCCAGCCTGTCGCAGCCACCAGCAGAAAGTGACTGAAACCTCATTTGATAGCCTGTGCTCTGAGATATCAGAACAGTCATCACCCACTCCATTTTCAGCCAGTTTCCCCAACAGATGAAGGGTTATCAGTGACAGGGCCAATGCTGGGTATGGATGGGTTTCCTGGACAGAGATACCTGTCCCAGCAGTCAGCGCCTGCAGCCTGCGCATGTTCGCTGCAGGGTGAGCTCCATGACCAGCACACAAAATCCTGAACAGAAGAAAATCATGTACCTATTTACCCCTGAAGTCTGTGGGAACCTCCCAGCTTTAACTGCCACAAGAGAGGACAGTCTATTTGAATAGGCTCTGGGCTGCTGGGATACACCTTGAAAGCCCAGATACAAAGCAACAAATCCCTGAAAGAATTTGGTTAGTTTTGAACTCCAACTTATCACAGCCCCTGTGGCTACTGTTCTGCAGCAGTGCCAAGAAAGAGGAAAGCCCAATAGCCAGATGCAAGGATGCACGGGGAGCCAACCAGCACAGGACAGCTTAGTTCCCAGAAGTATCTGCCACTGGGCTTCATTATCCCCCCAAAGGGGACAGTGACCTGCTTCCATGATGGTTTTGTTAGCTCATCAGCTACACTACTAACTTGCAGGACTATCTGGGCAGCGTTCCCTGAGAAAAACCTCAGCTGCTCACATGCCTCTGAGCAGCTGCTGCCAGCATGCCTGGTGTGGTTCTTAGAGGAAAAGCACTTCTTGCAGGAAAATAATCTTCATTTGTACGATATACTTAGCAGGGTCCTGTTGGTAAGGAATGCTTGATGATTTACTCGGCAGCGCTTTTCTCCTGGAAGGACATAAGCCATTCCCTTAGGAGACCTACAAAAATCACATTAACACCAACATGTTCTTTGATGATTAGAGACTTTCCCTGGCAACACTCCATGAGCGCAGACTGGCAAAACGTATTGCCATAATAGGAGATAGACTTTTCTCCCTTTTGGATTACAAAGTAATCCAGCGCAAAGGGCTTCAAGTGGATTCTTTCACATATGATGCCATGGTATCAGTTAAAACTATCTCCTTTGAGATGATGGAAGGAGCATGTTTTTAGGAATTTTCCCATACTGGCAATTGTGTGCTCATGTGGTTTCATTTAACACAAAACAAGAACTGGATCCCACAGCTGTTGCTGACTAGCAGTTTATGCACCATTTATCAGTGTCTTGTATTAATGATGGTCACCATTAATAAAACAGTTTGTAGATTAGGAATTTATCCCACCTTTTATGCTTAATAGGCAGATCTTGCTAATCTCCTCTATGGTACTTTCTGTCCTAAATTCTCAAAGCATTTTTCCTTCCTATCAAGATCTCACCACCAGGCCATAACCTACCATAGGCAACTGCCTCAGTTCCTAATTGGGAAAAAATGGAGACATTGCAGGGCACCAGCTAGTTCAGCTATTGCAAGAAATCACAACTATCAGACTTACCAAGAGAGACTACAGCAACTATTAGAGTAGCTGTTGCATCAAACATCAGTCAAACTTCTTTATTCTAAAGTAGTTAAGTGCAGTCAAGACCTCTAATATTTGCTAGAAGTACTGATCACGTCTGCAAATACCAGCACCCACTTGGGGAAGCCAACCTAGCCATACTTTTCTGTGTAACTAAGTCTCAACAGACATTTCCCTGGGAAAAGTTAAGAGGCTTTAGGAATTGACACCTGCCAAGACGTGTTCCATATTCCTAGTCTGGCTCCTCAGAAAATTCAAACAGCTTCTAGCCTCAAAGATAACTCTTGAAGCAATCACTGGTGAAAAGACAAAGCCTTGATCTCTCCCAAGAAGTTGGACTCAAAGTCTAATAAAGGGTCCTGAAGAAACACAAAGCACAAGTTATTTCTGTTAAAAGTAGAGAATGAAAGTTATCTTAATAGAAGTCATTTGGCCATGTAAGCAGTCTCCTAGCAATTGCATAAATTACTGACTGAACAAGGAGTTTCAATAAGAACGTCATTTCATGGCCAGACCCTGACTGATTTCCAGGCAAGCAATAACAAGCACTCTGGAGGCAGCTGCTCTCTCCTCAGATGAATGGAATTAAAAAGTCACAGAAAGCTGTTTAATAAACAATTTCTCCCTTTTTCTCTGTGACCTGTAAAGGATCAGAGTACGTGAACACAGACGCCTTTGCTATTTCTGTGTATTTCCCAGATCATTTCCTCATCAAGCCCTTGCCCCTCACTTTAAGCCCATCACTTTTGAGCCCCAAGCTGCTTTGATCTGCAGTGCGGACCCCATGGTGCTGCTGCCATTTCCTGAGAGAGCCTGTTGTCACCTCTATAAATCCATATGCTCTACTGAAAAGCAGTTAGTTTTTCCACTGGTCTCTGCCTCCAGAGGCAGAGTGGCAGAGTTTTGGTTCATATCTGTTATTCCCCTCCAAGACTCAGCCATTTGTAGCTCATAAATTGCAGCTTAGCAGATAGATTGAGATGTTTCAAGTTTATCTTCCCACACAAGTCACAGCAAATTGTATCATGAGCCTTGTGTGCAATTTTGCTCAAGTGCCCTGAGGCTGGGAAGATGCTCAGGGAAGCTGTTCTGCTGGAGATGTGCGCTTCCCCAGTCACCATCTTGCCAACACAAAGCTCTCCTCCCTCTGAAGTGGCTCTGGGAAAGGTGATGGATACACTGCAGGCAGAAGCTTTAGAAAAGTCCAAACTGAAAACCCATGCAGTGAGCTAAAACTGCTTGTTTGAGACAAACCATAGCAGAACTTTTTATTGGGCTGGAAAAAAGGTCATTCAACTTCTTTTAATTGTACCTGATTTATATATGGCTCTGTACATTCCTAGGGAACAGCAACAGTCCTGCTGAATCACCATGAGAAAAAGCCTGTATCTAGGCAGATCTTGCAGAAGCAAGATTTCAAATTCTTTAGGACTAGAAGGGATGGAAAGAAAATCTAACTGTGCACATGCACAGCATTTAACACAGGAGGGCTGGATCCTCCAGCTACTATCGCAGTGAAGTTTAGTACCACCAGCAGAACTGACCATGGGAAACTTCTTTTTCTGAGGCATTTCCATGTGCAACTGTAGCTGTAATCACATCCAGTTTTTCTATACTGTGCCCAAAGCAATCTTAGCCCCAACCATCTCTCCACAACCTAAGGCACAGAAATATCACAGTCTGACTCCAGCAAAAGCTAATCTAGATTTTCATCATGTATAAACAAAAGACTTGTGGCAAATACTATCTTTAGGGCTGTGATGGTGTCAGGCTGGAAGGAGCATCTCTGTCCCATCTGAATCCTCAGTCTGTGTCTGCGTGTCACAGGGTGACCAGTCTCAGAGGACAGCCTGGCACACCTGCAAAGCCATGGCATACCCCAGATCTCATGATCCCCCCCCACCTGCCCCGAGGTGGGTTTGTGGTTTTGGCAGCACATGGCAATTCCTCTGTCTGAGACCCCACCAGGCAATGGTGAGGATTTTGGTCTAATATTTGCTAAGCTTCACCTTCCCCTGCGTGGAGACACTGCAATAGCCTGGCATCTTGGCCCCTTTCTGCCATTGGATTTTGCCTAGAGGGGAGGCAGTCAGGGCTGTGGACTGGCCAGGACCCCTCATCTCACATTTCTGTGACATGTTTTGTACCTGCAGCACTGATGGGTGCAGATTCTCAGCAGCTCCCTTTGGAAGGTGGTTACCCAAATCTTCCAGGCTTTCCCATTCGTTTGAAAATCTGAGGCTCATTAAAAGAAACAAGTGGGGAAGGGGAATTGCCACGCTGCTCTGTCAAGCCTCATCTCTGCAGAGTAAGCCTATCGCCACTGCTGCTTCCACCCAGCTCCAGTTCCAGCTTGACCTCTATTTACCCACGGCTCTCCACAACCCACAGAGACATCAAGTGGCCACATGGTCTAATTGCACCTATACAGAGTGCAGATTTTGCTGAGGAAGGTTTGCGAGGACAGTGGGGCATCTCAGTTTAAGCAAAGTTGGGCCATTCACAGCCCAGCAAGAAGTTTTCTCTCCATGTCTTTGCTGAATGTCATTTTATTCTTCCTTTCCCTCTTTGATAATAAGCCTAACAAAAACAAGACAAAAAATACAAACAGAAAAGGAACTAGATGATACCTCAAGACTGAATGGTTTGTATATACCCCCCACTCCACATAGATACTGCCCCTGCAGAGGAGTGTGTGACAAAGCCCCTGAACACCACAATCTGCTAAAGGAGACCGACGCACTGGAACCTCTGTTCAGGCAAGAGAGACCTCAAAGTAAATAAACAGGTTGTGCAAGTTTTATTGCCTTTATTTTGCCCTTTCTCTCCTTCCCATATAAAGTAAATCAGCATTGTTTTGTTTTGTTATTGGGGTTTTTTTTCCCCTGAATCCCTAATGTAAGGTTATCAGCAACACAAAACAGAATGGAAGAGAGCTGGAAAATCTTAAAATCATTTGCTATTGTCAGTACCATTGGGAGAGGTCTTTCAGAGAGCTGAAAAAACATTTCAAAACTAATCCTAGCCCAAAGCTCCCATAAGCTGCTCCTTCTTCCCACACCTTCCCCTCTGATAATGAGGGACTGTGGCTGGGGAGCTTGGCAGCAAGCCCAGGACCCCCAGAGATGCTGGTAGGTACCATCCTCAGCTGATAATGCTGTCAGGAGTCTGGCAGTCCCTTGTGGGAATCAACTTACTAAATCTTGTATTAAATAAGTTGATTCAGAGAACTCTCACACCAGAAGCTAAGAAGTTGAAGATTTATGAGACAAGTGTTGTGTGCAGGTGTAAGAGGTAAAGGACAGCTACAGCTTTTGTAAGCCAGGCTTACAGGTTTCCTGTGATTCAAATGTTAAACACTGCAGCAGGAAGCAGTCCCAAACCTCACTGCTCCCTGCAGTGCTATCCCAGAAAAGACCTTTGATTTTCCACTCCCAAGCACTTCCCATCACAGTCTACACAAGAGCTGAGAGCAGTGCCCAGAGGACAACAGGTAGATGTGAAGACAAGGCCCTATGCCTCCAGGTCTGCAGTTTCCCCAGGGATCATCTTAATTAGACACATGATCACCCCCTCCTGCTTGGATCAAATAACTCTCTTCAAGTTTTCCATTTCCTAGACATCCTAGGAACAAGAAGGAAGAGTCCTGGGACGAAGGCTATGGACATCTGAATGGAGAGGCCAGGCTGAAGGCATGAAATCCTGCCCCAGACACAGAGTAGAGGACAGGCTGGGCACCAGAAGACACCAAGCACATGGCTAATTCAGCTCCCAGTCACCCTGCTGTAAGTCTGCCACTACAAAAGGAAAGAAGATGTGATGGAATACAGACAGGGATTGTTACAGAAAGCCTGTATTAAACCTGCCAAGAGACCAATGTTTCACATTGAGGTTCAGGCACCCACTAGAACCAGCAGCCCTTGCGCTCCTGAGCCATAGAATTGTGCCAAATTTAGTTCCTGACACCCAGTTTCTCCTCTTTTCCTTCTCCCAGCATCTCACCACTGCCTGTAGAAGTTCAATATCCAACTCAAATTCAGCATGCTTCACACAGCACCTTGGGAGATTGGCTACCCGGCTCCTGGGGAGACTCAAATACAAATACTTCCTGAGCAGCAGAACATGCAAAGCCCATTTTCCTTCAGCAACCACCAGCGTGGATTCTCTAGTGGCTAATTAGTTGAGCACCCACTGCAATACCTAGGATGCCTCTGGTTAATGTCATCAAAACTCACCTATAGGTTCAGAGGTTAGAGAAGCACTGACAGAGTTTTAGCTCAAACCACAGGAAGCCAGGCAAGGAAAAAGGTATATCCCAAAAGATTTTCCACCCAGGAGAGTTTCCCCAGCTCAGACCAACACCTCCTTGGTAGATAGACAATAACCATGTGTTAGAAAGAGCAAAGCTTGTGTTACTACACTTCAAAAGTCCTCTGGGGAGAGCTGAGCTCCCCAGGGCTCTGAGCAATGCCCTTTCATACACATTTGAAAATAACATCAAGATAAACTCTTCCAGCTAGCTTTGTCTTTCCAACACAGGCCTAAAAGCTGTGCGGACTATACAGCACTGACACTGCTGCAGTCAGTTGCATGAGGAAATTCCACTTTCTAAACCCGAAGTTTGTTTGCTGTTACTCTCGGTCCAGCACAGGAACCTGGAGTGCAGCTAGGATAGGCATCACCCATGGTTGTTCCCTTTCTGACAGCAGCACCTCTCTGAAACAGCCTTCCCCAGATCAGCTTTAAGTCAGGACAAAAATGCATAGAGCTGATCTAGCTCTGTGAATATCAAAGAGACAGCTCTATTAAACCCAAAGGACAATTGTCCTCTCTGTATTTCAGATTGGTCTAAAACTGTGCTACAGGGGACAATTAATCTTCAAAATCAATTTTTTGTCAAGAGGCTAAATTTCAATTGTCTCAGGAATGGTGGTGCTGGGCTGGTAATTACTGTCTGATGAGGCAAGCTCTGAATTCAGTGCCCAAGAGAACACTTTTTATTAATAACTTTTGTCACAAACCCCAGGTCCTTTTTTGACTTTGAAAAAAAAATGTTGCCTTATTTGCTGTGTTAAAAACAAGCTGTCAGGAGTCAGATGATTTGCTTTGGGTTTTCAGTGCATTGTGAGATAGGGAGTAGATATTCCCTTTTCCCTAGGAAGGCAAAGCAAAAACTCCAGTTTGTTCTAGAAGAAATAAAAATGCTAATTTGCTTTCCTTTTGCATTTGTGTTCTTTTCCCCTATGCCCCACTCTACAATAATCCTGACTCCCCCACATCTCCCTCCAATTATTTTCCACACAGTTGCTTGTTGTCTAGCCATTTGGCCCCCAGGCTTGCTGCTTGCCATCACCCAGAGGGACACAGTGCCCAGAAGAGCCTTGGAAGCTACAGAAACACCAACTCCATCCACCTACTCAAGGCGAGGCTGGCCCAGAACTGTGCATCCTGCAAGTGCCAAGCTTGGCACCCTACAGCAAGGATATTTCAGGATTTAATCCAATGTCAAATGCCTAAATCATTTCCGAAGCAGGGCTGATCCAAGGCTCCCCTCTTTCCGAGGGACACCTAAGGCTTGCCCTTGCACCATTCACTTGGCCCTGGGAGCTCAGTTCAACACAGAGCAGCGGAGCTTGAGCACCAGGACCTGGAGAGCACAGTCTTATCACACTACGCTTGTGTAGCCAGCACACTCTCCTGGCACAGTGGAGACACGGCTTTGAATCTCAGCGAGCAGATGGAATAAACCCCAGATTTTCAATTTGCTAACCACCTACAGTTTGAATGCAGAAAACTGATATGCTAGTGCGGTGGATGCTGCCTGTAGGGTGCCTAGTCTCCTCAAGCCACAAAAGCAGATGTCAGCCTCAGCCAGGCACACCCCCCCCCCGACATTTCTTGTCACATTTCCTGGTGAATAGCCCAAAGTGTGTCAATATACTAATCTTCTAAATCATACTTCCAAAAAAACCCCCCAGATTTCCCCCGGAGAGGTCTGGTGCTGGCAAGGCATTTCATATTCCTTGCCAGGCACCAGGCACCTCCCACTGCAGAGCTCAAGCCCTTCGCTGGTACCCTCAACCCTGCCAACACTGCACTGGGAGTTTTCATTGAATTGGAAGACGGAGCCAATGCTCCTGACTCCCACTCTTGCATTTCCTGCCACAACTGTCCCTCACAGTGGAGGAATCCCCTGTGTTTCAGGAAATCGGGCTCTGCAGGAGCTACTTTTTACTAACAAAGGGATTCTACTGAATTAAACTGCCTTTAAGTCCCTGCATGCTCTTTTGATTTTAAAGATAATCCAATAAGCATCAATTAGGAAAATTAATGTTGCAAGGATTGGATTTCCCTAGTGCGCAAGACAGTGAGATTAAGGGACAGGCCAAAAGGGAAACAGAGCTGACATTTCTGTTATAAAAAGGCATTTCTGTTAAACCCTGGACCTTTTCCTTTGTACAAATGAAGGTTCAAAGAACTGCTCTGCAGAAGGCCAGGCCAACACTGTATGTAGGTGACAAGATCCCTCCCAGGCATTGAAAGCAGCACTGCAGAGGTCTAAGAAAACAAGCTTTGTCCAGGCTGGTCTTGCAGGCCATGAGAAGCAGGAATACTGCTGCAAGAGCGTTGCAAGCAGCACAGACGTGCCAGGACCCAGCTCACCATTGCAGGCTCTGCTGTCCCCAGGCACCACAGGCTAGCGTTTCTCCATCATGGAAGTACATAATGCTTTTCCTGGGGAATGAAACAAATAGAAGAAAGGCTCCAGAAGAGAAAGGAATATGCACCACGTGCTTGGAACTGAGGACAGCAGTGTCTAAAAGACCTACTGCCATGTTCCTTTGCATCCTGTAACATTTGTATTAATATTTGTATTAGCTGGTCACAGCTGGAAGAATTCATTCTCTGTTACTGAAGATCAAATTAAGCTTGCTAAAAGCCCTGAAAACTAAAAAGTTTGGTTAAAGCTCTCTGCTGTCCAAATATTCTGTTGAGTGGTTAGCACCAAATTAAGCTCTTTCAGTCTTAACCACAGAACCATTCTCTTACCACAGGACAGTATGCTTGCAAGACAGCTTACATGTATGTGGCTAAAGGCAAAACACATCACAAGGACTCTCCTGAGCTGCAGGTGTATTTTCTGAACAGGTTTCCTTCCTAGCACTGAAATGGGAGTGATCCATTTAGTGACCTCAATTATGTTCTCAAGTACAAAACATACTCTGACATCTCAATTCATATATCATGAAAACACCATGTATGTCAAGGAAAAAAAAAAGGAATGATAGTCTCTGTTACAAGGAAATGCTATTAACCAACAGGCTGGGGTTGCTGTAAGACACAGTTCAGCCCATGAAAAATTAAAGGCAACATAGACCTCTAATGCCTCATGTATCAGGAGAACCATTAAGTAATCCAGTTTTATAAGGCATTTTTGGCATAATTCTATCTCCATTCATTTTAGATCATTTCCTTAATGAAGTAATGCACTGGACATAAATATTTCAATGCAACTCTCTAATGCCCTTTAAGTAGCAATCAGCCTTCAGTAACACAGAACCCAATTAAGCTGTAAAGGGTAAATACAGCAAAAAGGAAGAAGGACCAGACATAAGAATAGTGATGTACTTAAGTCCATGGCATTCAGGCAAATAGATACAGCTATGCTTCTAACACCATAAAAAAATGAGGAGACAGGAATAGCAGAAAAAGCTGGCATTAGTAAGATGCTATCCCTGTAGCCAGACTGCCTGTCCCTTACATATGCACCTCAAACAGTTTGGTGTAAGGATTGTTTTTCTGTTTCAGGGTTGTACAGCAGCAACACAGCGGGATGTGGGTAACTCCTGAAGTGGAAATTCCTAATATTCTACATAGCAGTGATGCTTCTTCTGCCTTCATGCATAGCAAAATGGGAACAAATGGTTTAACAGGAAGAAGGTTTCCTTAAGTGCAGCACTAAGTGGCAGTTTTGCTACAGAACATCTCTCTTCTACAGGTTTTGGTGGCTCAATATGAGTTTTTAAATAGTTGCTGGCAGTTTACTACAGCAGCTTGGCTGTGGGTCCTAAGGCAGTGCTCTGTACCAGCCCATACCACATCCAGACCCTCTAGCACCACAGAAGCCACCCGCACCAGTTCCCTTTGGAGGGGGTGCTGCAAGGCCAAGTTTTTAGACAGCTTGCTTGACACATGGGTATCTAGTATAGCTTCCTAAAAGTGCTACACATCAAAAAAATCACTGCAAGCTTTTTCGTGAAGCAACAGCCACAGTTTCACTGGGACTGTGCTCACACCACAATAAGAAGAGATTCTCCAAAACACAACAAAACACTGCAAGCCAGAGAAAACCATTTACTCCCTTTGAACCACAGGCTGAAGTATTTCACACCAATAGCTAAACCAAACATGAATGGGAGGAATCTAGGGAATTAATTTCAGCATGCAAGAATCAATTTTTCATCCTCTAAGGAGAAAAAAAGTAAACCAAGATACTCACAACAAAAACAGAGGAAAGTTTAAATCCATCAGACGATTGGGAAAAACCATCTCTCCCAGTGCAAAAAGGCCTATTCCCAGAAAAGCACACTGGGAAAGGCTGGCTATAAAAGGGAGAAGCCACTTGCTTCAGGGAATTAAGAGCTTATAAGAGAAGGTGGTGGAGAGTGGTTTCTGGCTGGAGTTGTGGGTGAGTGGTTATGTTGTTTGTCAAGATGCAGAACTCTGTGTTCTTTGGGGAGTTTTGGCTTTATTTAATGCTTCAAAAACTGTCTGGTGCTTTTTTTGTTTTAATGTCCTTGTAGGTGGTGTGTTGTGTTGCTAGCAAATTCCTGTGGCTGCTACCTGAAGTTTGAGGTGATGGCAGTAAGCAGCACTAGTCACAGCTCATCACCCAGTGAGCTTGCCCAGGGGCTGAGGTAAGAGTCCAGGGAAAAATATTGACCCGGATCTTATCTGGCTTACACTGTGTACTGCCAAAGAGGCTAAATTAATACTATCTCTACTATTTAAATTCTGCTGTTTCCTAAATGTTTGAGTGTTTGTCTTTGCCACATAATTGACATTATTTAAATCCATGGGTTTGGCACAGAATTTCTGTAATGAAATGAATACAAGATGTGCAATACTATCAACAAGAAAACTTCCCAAATATTACCCTGCAAGTGATCAGTAGTTTATATGCCAATGGTTATTACCAACCAGGCTGCCAAATGACATTCAAAAAAACCCCAAAACAACAAAGAGGCCTCCAAAGGCTACTGGCCAACCTAGAGGAGGAATCCTCTCTGCTGTCAGCTCCCAGCTGCAGTGTGCTGAAAGGAGCAAGGCAAGATGACAGCTCTCAAACTGACATCTGTCTGTAACCAATATGATACAGCCATATTATGAATAACTGACCCCATCTAATTTCATAAAGTGATACTCAATCCATCAGGTGTTTTGACTTTTGGAGGGCTTCAAATGACTTCATCCAATACAGCCCACTTGCACTTTTTCACCCTGAGGGCTTTGCAGGACTGAAGCACCATCCATATACCTGCCTCAGGTTCTATTCCTCCATCAGCACACCTCGCAGGTAGGATTATAGATTGCATTTGCCTGTTGCTTCTGTGGCCTGATCAGTCCATGCAGGAGGCACATCTGAGAGGGGAGCCTACAGCTTTGCTGCTCTCTGCTGTGGGGTGTCAGCACCCCAAAACCCAGCTCCCTTGGGGCAGTTACACGTGTCTGGAGGTGCAGCTGTAGCTCTGCCACTAAGCAGCTGTACAGTCTTTTCCTTTTCTGTGGTCTGGCCACTAGAGAGAGCCATGGGATAAAATGTGCTGCCCGGGATGCAACACACAAATTGTCATTGGGGGAAAACCCCTTCACTTAAAAGGAAGATAAAGCATTTCTCCACAGTCATTGTTTTGTTTGGGTTGGGGGGGGGGGGGGGGGGGGGGGGGGGGGGGGGGGGGGGGGGGGGGGGGGGGGGGGGG
>JANZLQ010000089.1:29244461-29271968 GCA_026212715.1 Elanus axillaris
GGGTTCCCCCGCCCCCCCCCCCCCCCCAAGATTATTATAACTTATCCTTATTAATCCAAGTTTATTTTCAAGCCTTTGTTTTTAATTTGCTCTTCACTTCTCAAGGGAGAGCTGGGTTGGGCAGAAAAGGAGTAAGCAAACTGACATATTTCTCCCATCCTTTGTTAAGGGTATTTGGGGGAAAAGATTTCTCACCAAAAGGGACTGGATTGCACACCACGGCTCACACCAAAAGCGACTTAAGTTCACTTATGCAAAGAACACAAAATAAGTTTATAATACACCCAGTAAGGGTGGGGTAGAGGTATGAAAACACTTCTGTGGGAGCTGGGTGCCCGTTTTCATAGTGCAGAGATATCAGTGTTGGCTGTGATGGAATTTTATCTGAAAATAAAAGCAGTTCAGAGCAACACAATATTTGAACATATTTGCTTTGCTGACAGGCTGGAATGCACTGCATTGCTCCAGCCCTGAGCCATGGTCATGCAGCTGAACCGCTTTGGGGACTGATTCAAAATCTGCACAGACCAATGTTTTGCACATATTAAGGTCACAGGATGATCAAGGTTAACTTCAGTCTTTGTGCTGTGTGGTATCCAGGGAATAACATTTAAGGAATAAGCCCCCTCTGATGTTTCCCTTCTTGCCGAGGTTCATACTGCCTTCATAAATATCCCAGTAACCAGCTAAAAAAGTGGTCATTTGTATTTAAATGATCTGTCATTTTATTTTTGCAGGAACTGCCAATCCTCTGATTTTTAGGTTCAGGAGCCCATTTTGAGTGTTTTCTGTTCAAAATTCAGATGGGTTGCTTTGGTAGCCCAGGTGGTGAAATCTTCCCTTGTTTCTGGGTATTTTATGTCATTCTCTCCCAGGGAATATGTACTCTATTTGAACACCTGCAATTCAGCAGTTTGGAAAAATATTTAGAGAAAACAAAAAGTTTTCAGCTGAGCAGAAAGTGACTTCCAAATTACAGTGACTGGTCCTGGGGTCCTGTCAACCAGCACATTCTGGTTTCAAGCAGACATCTTTCTAAGATCAGCTACCCATGTCTGTCCCACAGAGCAGAAAAGCCATCCCTTCTTGGCCTACCTGCTTCTGACGAGAACCATCTCTGTCAGCCAGGACTCATGAGGGCACTGGTCCCTTACCAGCTAAAAGTGCAGAAGATCAAGATCAGCAGGGCTAGGAGGGATCAGCTTTGGTTGGATGTTTCAGCATCCTTAGGGATGAGACAATCTGGCATTAACTTGCCCCTTCACACAGCTGAATTAACTCCTGGCATCAGCAGAGCTGGCTTAGGTTCCCAGAGGAGCAAGCACCAGGAGGACCCAATCTTCTGCTGCTGTTGGGACATTACAGTTCTCCCTGACAGAGACCTGCCCACCCCAGTTGCCTGTACTGGTCCCTCTTTATCTGATGAGGATGTCAACAGGACACAGCTGCTGTCAGATCTGCAGTGATGGCCATACTTCGAGCAGCTGTGAGTCCTCTCTGCCTTAGGTGCTGCAACGATGCATCCCCTTCTCATATGGGATACTCTGCACCAATGCTCCCAGGCTGCTTGTGGCACCAGGGGCAGTCCTGTCTGTACACAGGACTCATTTCCTACAGTTGAGGGCTTTTCTAGTAGGATGAGCTGGCTGGGTTTGCTAGCAGACTAGAAATTTCATGGAGAAACACTTGTTCTTGAAGCATCCCTTTGCCTTTGGAGAGGACACTGCAAGCAATCTCTTTCTCCAGACCTGCCTGCACACTTTATGGTAAGGATGGTATGGCTCCTGGACATTAATATGCACCCTCAGGCTGGCCTTCAGTGGTTCATCAGTTGTAATTAACAAGTAAATAAAAATACACAAGTGCTTAAGTGGGGTTTGCGTGCCTATCGACATGCAGAGCACAGCTTCTCGGGACCATGTGTGGTGTGGCAGCTGGCAGCCAGTGCCAGTGGTGGGAATAAACCTTGTGTAGCTGGACATCTCATCCTCTCCCCAAACACCACCTTCCCCTGGTAAACCTCCAACCGTTAAAACTACAAACCAGCTCTTTTCCAGCCTCACTGAGACAAAGTTCAAACTCCCCAAGTACCCTCTGGTGACATGCACATGCCTGGCCATGTCATCGCTCTCTAGACACTGCTTGTACCTGGGGAGGATGAAGAGGGGACGAAAGCAGCAGCATGGAGCACACTTTGGGTAAGTGCCTGTCCCAGCTCCATACTCAGCCCAGGGATGGGGATGCCGGTGTGCTTCTGCACCACTCACCTGGGCATAAACCCTCTTAGCGTGACATGCATGTGTTCCTCTGGCTCATAATTAGGCACTGCACATGTCAATCATGTTTTAATAAAAATGAGACACCATCCAAATCTAAAATAGCCAAGAAAAAAATCTGTCCTGTGACATAGCCTTACACTGTTTATACATAAATAGAAAACCTGTGGTGGTCTGGGAGCCCCAGCACCAGCTAGGGGTTAGTTGTATCTGTGTTTGAAGGCTAGCCTTGATAGGCCATGAGGTGAGTCACTGGAGTCAGGATGTCTGTTTTGGGGGAAAAGGGCAGGATGGTGGAGCTATTGCTAAGGCAAAAGCAGTGCCAGGGGAAAGGAGGCTGTGAAAACTGAGGTGTCGGTGCTCAGAGCTGCTGCTCACCACCACCATGAAACAGGAGTAGGTTTTGGCACAGCTGTTTGGATGCTTGTCTTGGGCTCTCTGGGGTCAGAGAAGCACAGACATTTAATAAATACCCAGCTGCCAGACTCAAGTTCTGTACTTGTTTTAAACTTGGGTTGCAGTCTGATCCTAGGTCTCATTTACTGAATCTCTGTTTTGCCATTAACTGTCAAGAATTCTGACCAGGGTGAAGCAGGATAAAACCGATGGACTCAGACTGCTGATCAAGGTTCACTGTCTCTGAAAGAACAAATCATGGTGATGGACATGTGTACCTTGGACATGAGATAACCAGTTAGTGCTAGGAGCTGTCATTTGTTTGCTAGCAGGATAGTACAAAGAATTGTGATGTAAGGGCTGGTTTTGCTCAATATTGAGATGGAGAAGGAATAGTTTCAGGCCTAAACCAGAGTTTCACATGGCAGAGGAGATGCTCTCCACCTCCAGTCATGCCATAACCCACCAGGTCTCCAGGAAACAAATTGGGATATGCTACATATCTATGTAGCATATATATGTAGCAAATATGCTACATACCTACCACATGCACTACACCAAGTCATTCGTATCTCAGATTCCCCAGCTTGTTTAGGCTTTGGGTTGCTCTGCAGCCATAGTTTGCTGAACAAGAGGAGCATCAGTTCCAGATAGGCGTCACCCACCAGCATTTGCTCCCAATGCGAAGTGTGAGCAGCACACAACAGCTCAGTTTAGCGTGGGCTGCCCACCAGGACATGAAATGTCACTGGACCTGCTGTATGGGAGCAACCCCAGCCCTGTAGTTCCTTCCACAGGCAGCCTGTAAGCAGGGCTCAGCCCTTACAAGCCATGAGCAGCACACACTTTGTGGGCAAGAGGTCCCAGTTACACAGCATGGATGTGGGTGGAAGATGAGCATTTGGATATGTGCACAGGTGGGTGATGGCAGCTGCCACCTGCAACATCTACCTTGCAGTACAGGATGGAGCAGCCAAGAGGGGCAGCTAGGCTGCTGGGCATTGAGCAATGTTGACTTCAAGCAGTCTCTACCAGCTTACCTTCTCTCACAGGTGGAAAACACCTGGGGAACCTCAATTGATCACCAATAGCACAATGGATCACCACCCACGTCCACAGAGTTTGAGAGCTTTATGTGACTTGGAAACCCAGACAACAGCAATTCCTCTGATAAAGCAAAAAAAAAAAAAAAAAAACATCCCCAGGGGCTCTTCAGTGTTCCCTTCGTGGTTCCCACATACAGTTCTCTTGTGTGCACATCCTTGCAGCGGGTGAAAGATGCTACTCATGGCTCCAGCTGGCCTCTCTCCCACAACAGCCTAATACTTTAAAAAACACCAAGGCTGACATGAAAGAGAAAGAAAGAAAACAGACCAATCCAGTCCCTTCAGGCAAGAGGCTACAGACATCTTGACACTTCTAAGTGCCCTGTTTTTACAACCAGGCTCTTCCACTGCTAGCCATGTCCTAGTATTTTTAAGTTTCTGCTTTGCTGGCTCCACTCACTGCTTATACCTAAGAGACTCTGAGATGGGGTTGGGAGGAGGTAAGACTATGTAAAGGCATTTGAAAGCATTGGAGTAGTGCTGGGACAGCCCTTAATCAAGCCCAAAACTGAACTCGGCTGGATTAAGAGCACTCACTCCTGCACTGACCCAAGACCCTAGCCCATGGAGGGACAGCTTGGTGGGGTGTGAAAGGGCTCTTCTGCTCCCCTGTGCAATGGCTATACTTGGCAAGCAGAGGGAAATGAGTAAATAAACATGTAAGAAAGGTTTACAGTTTGGACTCAAGATCCAGAGTTTATATTTAGTAACCTCCCCTTTATTTTAGCATGTTGTCACAAACTGAATTCGTGACATGGAAATGGCTTCATGTCTGCTCATGTTTGAGATAGATGTGGCTGTATCCTCAGCTGATGCTTTTGAAGACATCAGTCAGTCACAGGGCATTTGCCATGTTTCCTTCTTGCCTTCTGTCCCACCACTGTAGGTGTGAGTCGTTCTTGGGAAGCTTCAAGCAGGCCTTTTGCAAACTAAAAAGCTCTGATAACAGGAAAAAAAAAAGTATCCTACCCTTGCAAATAAATACACTCCTTTATTTTTCATTATCATAGTCCCAGGAAATGGAACAGTCCAGATGCTTTCCAAGATATTACACAGCCTTTTTTCCAATCTCTTGGGCCACAAAATAATCAAATTAAATATAAATTTGTTGTTTTGCTACATTTATTACACTGGAAGAACATAATTATTGGTAGAAGCTGCTGAGCTCCAGGAACCAAGGGTGGAATGAAGTGTTGTTTTCTCCTGCTCTTGTGTAGCCCACTTCAGTGTTTCCAGATAAGCACACAGAAGGACAGAAGGATGTAGTGGGTAACAAAATACAGCGGTTTATTGACGAAATGGGGCAAGGCAATGTTCCTATTACATTCAATGAGAATTCAGGAGTATGAAGCAAAACATGCTATACACACACAGACATGATACTTTGGTTAAATGTCATTCAGAAGTTCTATGCCAAACCTGGTAAAATTATAGAGTGAACAGTCAAAAAGAAAAAAAAAAACCATAGGCTTGCATAGGCAGATTATTGTCAGTGCGCAATTTAAGGATTAGCTGTTGCAACACAGAGTATGCTTGCAGCTCTGAGGAATTTAAGCCTTCTGACTAACCCATCTCATCGCATGGCTAGTATTTAGATTCAACAGGCTGAAAGTTTACCCTGAAGAGCTAAATGAGACAATTGCAGTTATTTCTCTGAGGCAATTAACTATATTGCAGTGCACAGATGCAGCTGGAGACACACCGTGGAGTCTACTTGGAGTGAACACTGATACAGTGGAACTTGTTTACCATGAAGTAAAAAACACTCATTTGTGTGTGCCACTGTCCTCTCTGGGACTCTCCTGGAAGAGCCCAAATTGCACAGCTAAGCCTTGCCCTGTGCTACTCACAGGGAGATGGCAGCTGTATCTCCAGCCCAGAACCTGAGAGCAGTACAGATTCTCAGCACAAAACCTGTGTCCTGCAGCCTGTCCTGGGCATAGCAGTCCAAGTGGCACTTGTTTGCAGCACAGCCACAGCCTCCACGGCAGTACTGCACAGCCAGAAATGTGCTACGGCACATGTTTTACAGAGTACAGTAAACTGGGATCTCCATAGGTTTATGCCTGTCCTGCGCAACAACAACAACAAAAAGACAAGCTGCCTATGGTATACTTCATGTGAGGGACACTGCTGTGCCTTAGCACTATATCCCACACCCACCTCCCAAAGCAACTGCAAAACTAAGAGTGCCTTGAGAGAGTAGGGCAAAACCAACCATCCATCAGCTGGGGACAGATATAGGGCAGAGTAAGCCTCAAAGTCATCCCAAGATGGGAATTCCTCCTGCAGCACCCTCCCTGGCATCACTCCAGGAACAAGACAGCAGAGAGCTCGGTCACCCATCAGTCCATGCTATGAGTTGTGCTTTGTTTCCTATTGGATCTAACATAGCCTTGCAGTGCCAGTGATGCTGGGAGGAACAGCAGGAGCAATCTGCTCAGGGTGACAGAGGCCCAGAAGATCATTCTGTATAAGAAGCAATGGGTTTCATGGACTGGCTGTGCTAGATTACAAGAGTGTAAACTAAGTAGGGGAATCCTCACACTGTCTCCAAGTGCTCCCCTTATATATATAAATTAGCAATCCACAGTTAGTTTGCATACCAGTTAATATGAATTAAAATAAAAACCTTGATAATAAAAATATATATAATATACACATTGATCAATAGCAATAAACTGAATGAAAACACTAGAGTGTAACAGCGGCTGTAATTTGGCACAAAATAAAAATGCACAAAGGTCTAGCACTGTAAAAATAAAAATCCATTTTTTCCCCCCTAAGTAAGAGAAGGTTATTAATCCTGATTCAAATCCTGACAGGTGGGAATGCAGAGATATAAAAATACTGTACATACAAGATCCCTTTTAGAGTGAAGCAGACTGCAGCATTTGTAACTTCTATCCTTCCTCCCCAAGAGGAGAAATTCAATGATGAGACTTCATCAATCCCCTAACAGCTGATACTTTCCCATCCCACTAAGTTCAAAACCATGAAGTTCTTTAAAAAAAGACGAGATTAACCTGTTGGATCTATCCACATGACAACCACTGCTTCTCGCTGCAGGAAGCTGTACAGTCCACATTAAGACAGTGTTTCATAGCAAGGTGACTCAGATCAGTCTGCTGAAGACAGAGTATTCCTGCGTGTAAGGCACAATCACTCCGGTTCACCCAACCTCTCTTCTGCAGATCATTGTGCTTCGGACAGAGGTGAGGAGGTGGTGAGAGCTCTTGCTGGTGAGGTGTGCCTACCATGGAGATGAGGAAGTGCCAGGATTTCATGGTGATGAATTTTCCACATGGTGCCTTTTACCTTGTTAATACAGAGTCAGAAAGGGATGCAAGACCTGAATGACCTGGGCAGGGGTCCCAGCAAGGGCTCCGACATGCTATTAAATGCAGAGCAAATCCATAGGCAAAGCTACTAAAACTTGGCAAGAGAAAACACAGAAAAAATAAAGTTACTTAAACATTTTTCTGTCATAGAAAGGAAATATTGCTCTGATTGTTTCTTTTTAAAAGACCAACTTCATTGTGCCTCTTTCCACAGGCACATGTGCAAGGTGCTGACTTTGCATCTCACCTACACAAGCTGCATCTTCTTAACTCTCAGCAGAACCACGGCTGCTGATCCCAAAGAGGAGTTGGCTCATTGTTCATCCATAATCTTAACTCAGCCCTTGCTGACTTCAATGGGACCATGGAATCTCCTTCCAAAAGCGGTTACTACACATGCAAGTCCAGTTGCAAGCTTTGCCTCAGGAAGTCTCTAACCTGCATGACTGCGTGAGGCCCACAGGGTATGTTAGATGAACAATTGCTTTGTTTATACCCCATTTACATGCTTTCCTCAGCTGCCATTCCTAGCATTTCTCCCTCGATAGGTGTCAGCCCCTTCTAACAAAAACCTAGGGCCCTCCTTTTCACAACAGCTATGGAAAAATAAAACAGGAGAAACACTTAGAAGAGACAGCAAATGAATAAAGGCAGGGAGTAAGAATAAAATGGATAAAGGGAGGATATAGAGCAAAGCAGTCCCTAAAGCATTTAACACTCCCTGAAGGCATCCAAGTAAGCAGCAGATGCTCCTGGGATCCTTTCCTTGGACTCTCCTCTCTTGGTGCCATGGCTGCACAGCTTGGCGGGTCTGAGGTGGCCATCAAGGAGATCCTGCACTTCCACTGAGTAGGCACTGAGGTGTTCCCCAGACTTTAACCCAGCTTCCAAATAAAATCAACCAGAGTTTTCTCTCTTACCATTTCCACAAACTCCCATTGAAGTCAACAACTTGGACATTCCCAAGCATCCCTCCTGAATTAATAGGTTCTTCAAATGTCAGCAGGCTCAGGGCCTTCACGACTTTTCTGATTAGAGTAAGACAGAAGTTACATCAGCTAACTGCAAGAAAGCCCATCACAGCCAGCTAGAGGCCCCAGGAGGGCTAATTCCTAGTTGGTGATTTACCCTTGCATTTTGCAGAGGGTCACCATTTTTCTCCACACGCAGCAAGTACAAAGCACAACCACTTTCTGATTGGCAGGAATTTTCCCCATCCAGTTTTCACAAGTGCACCAGATGATACAAGCAGCAGGGCCTGGACTGGGTTGTTCATAGAAAGTATTAGCTCATAAAACCCCACGAGGCATCCATTTCACAATAAATACTCTGATGGCAATGGAGGGGAAAAACCCACATTAAAGAAAAAATGGCATTTTCAGCAGTAGGACTTTTGACTGGTACATGAAATACAAAAATAAATTTTTACAAAATAAAATCTTTGCAGATGAGATTGCCACACTGGCCCAAGTTATCAAATAAAAAAGAAAAAAATAGGGCCTATGTTATCCTTTTTCCAGATTCTTTAAAACAATGTTAACACTTCTGAATGGACAGAGATGGAATGAGAAGAGGGAACAAGGCAAGAACAGTAAAATCTAGCTGCTGGCTGGTATATTTCCTGAGAAGAAGCAGCAAGCAAGCAAGACCTTGCAAGTCACTTAAGGGTTCGTGCAGGTGAGCAAGCTCACAGTCTGGAAGCAAGGGTACACAGCCAGCAGGATGCTGCTGATGCGCAAAGTCCTATGTTACAAGATATTTTGTTTAGTGTATGCCTGCAGCAGAGGTCTGTCAGGGGTTATCTGGTTCTTCATAGGTAGTGACCTGCTGCCAACAGACCAGTGAGGGTAGGAGATGGAAGTTTCTTGAGCTGTTAAGCAAGGCAAGGCGTGGGCTTGTGCTGTCATATTAAACTTGCGCCTGCAACTTATGTGAAAAAGGAGTTCCTTTATCTTCCTAGTGATCTGCCTCAGTAACTATCCTGACTGAGAACAACAGCCAAAGTTAAAGCCTTACAGCTGCCTTGGGGCTTGAATTGTGCATTAGTGAAAGAGCAGAGAGCCACAATCTCCTCTGATTTCTTATCAGTGCTCCACACCAGCACGTGCTCTCCACAAAGCTCTACAGAGCTGTCAAGGCTCCTTTCCCAGGCAGATCCGTGGCAAGGGCAAGTACAGTCATGCCTCTGTCTGCCCTCCTCAGCAAAGCCAGCAGCAGAATTGCAGCTGCCAGCAGAAGACAGAGAGCATGGTGGGACAGACTCAGTGCTGGGCATTAAGGAAGCTGGGCTGCAGGGGCAAGGCAGCCAGGCTTGCTGCCATGAACCAGACTGGCAAATGAATAACTACTAACTACATTGTACTGGCTGAAGAGACTCCAAGCCAGTGTCCAGATGCTCAGCTTTGTAGTTTAAAAATACACCTGAAAAAAATGGCAAAAAAGTTATTAAAAAGACAAAAATTGAAATGAGAGGAGGCCAAGGGGAAAGTCTAATTGTTTGTGCAAGAGAAGAATCATTTTCAAAGAGCAGAAGAAAACAAACCACCAAAAGGAGGGGCGGGGGGGGGAATCACTGCATGGGCAAATTTGTACAGACAATTTGAACTTGCAAACCCTGCTATGCCCTAGAAAGGAACAGTTTTATCCTGACTGGAGTCTGCCTGGGGTGCTAGACAAGCAGTGTAGAGGAGAAGCAGTCAGCACAGACATTGTGTGGACTGTCCAGCCCTCTGTGTCTAGCTCTAAGTTGCCTGTAACTGTAGATTTTTGATTCAATGCTCAATACCCATATTGCCCTTCTTCAGCCCCATGTTTCCAAGACATATGCAGGTTCAGAGGCAAGTTACTGTACTCAAGTGTATCGGCAACTGAGCTAGGAGTTACAGTAGTTCTTACTTTGTTTCAGTGAAATTCCTTGGCTTCTACCACACTGAAGCTCAAAGCAGGTGACCGCAGAGGTCCCTTCAGGCATTTAAATATGTTTGTACAATTCTTCCCAATCCACAACTTGCAGCTTCATCAACTCCCTGGCATGTCTTAAAAGTCATGCACACAAGGTCTAATTTCAATTGAAATTGTCTTTCCTTTTAACTGTTCTATCCTATACCCTGGAGCTAAATGCCTGGTTACACACTCTATCCAGATTGATGGAAACCCTAGAAAGAAATACAGCAGTTAAGAAGTTTTGTTCTACAGGCAATTTCCTCCTCACCAGTCCCAGGTTCTGGCTTTTGCTGATGTATGTTATGAAGATGCTCTCTCCTTCCTGCAAGCTAGCATGACTAACAGGTTTGCTTAGCTGTCTTAACCAGCACAGGAAGAAAGACATTTCCTCTTGTAACTCTCTTTGCTAAGTCATCCTAATACAGAAAGGACTTGTACTGACATTCTGCTGCATTGCCATAACTCAACTCATTTCTTGGATTCTCC
Organism: Elanus axillaris; assembly: GCA_026212715.1. Classification (NCBI taxonomy): domain Eukaryota; kingdom Metazoa; phylum Chordata; class Aves; order Accipitriformes; family Accipitridae; genus Elanus; species Elanus axillaris. The sequence continues at coordinate 29,255,010 of JANZLQ010000089.1, forward strand.
TCCCTGTTGTATGTGCATCTCTATTTGTCCTATTTGTCAAAGCTCCAGCCAAAGCTTAAAAATAAAAGGAAAGCCTCAAAAGAATTTAAGAGGGAGCTGTTAAGTCAGCTAGTTGATTCACACAGCTCAGTGGCAGCTAGATTATACTGCATTGCTTAAGCGATCACATATGAGTAAGAAATGGAAACAAACAATGTTCCTTATTAATATGATGACACTTAAAAAAAGGAGATCCTGGGAGTGGAAGGTGGACATCCCATTGGATAAGGAATCGAGAAAGTTGCCTGGCAATTCCAGTAATGTTTGCTACAGAAGAGTCAGTACCAAAGCAAAGGCTAGCACAGTTTACTGCTTCCTACGGGAACCTGGAGAGCCAAACAGAAAAAAAAAATAATCTGTAAGGATAGATCCTGGTGAAAAAAATACTACCTGCAGTCATTTTTTTACTTGTCCTGCCCTCTTGGATGTCTGTGTGACTTCCAGGGTAGTGGTAAAGTACAATGCCAAAATGGGAACTGTACATTACATTACTCGGGCAAAAGGAAGGATAGGTCCACAAGATAGGCAGACATTTGCATTTCTTCTCAGCTGTGAATGGCACTGCATCCATATTGCACAGTTTCACTAAAGAAAATGGAATGAACACTGGGCTTACAGACTCCAGAAAGTGCCATCAACTTTCCAGCTTGTTTGATGAAGACAAAAAGCAAATGTTTACCAACTTTAAATTTTAGGAAGTAAGCTGTCCACATTTAAGTCACACCCAGTGGAGCTGGAAGAAATCTGAGCAATTGAGTCGAACTCTGGCTTTCCCCTTCCTCCCCCAGAGACTCTACAGATAACATAGCCAACTGGCATTCAGATTAAAAAACGGGGCAGGGGGGCAACCCTAACCACACTGCTCTTGTGCTGCGTGAATTCAGGAAACAAGCCAACAGAGCAAATGCTGAGATGCTATAGGAACAAAACAAGCCTGTTCTCAGGACAAGCTTCTGTCTGATCATCCCATCCACCCACCAGACAGGTGATACTGCAAGGTTTTGTCTTGTATTGGATTCTTTAATACTAGTGAGTCTCCTAAAATCCATCATGTCATCGAATTTATGTTATTTCTTCTTCATTTGCTGCCTGGATTTATAGTCATTCATCATTAAGCGATCATGGAGGACAAGCAGAGAGCAGTTTGACAAACTCAAGGCAAACAAAATTCTGCTTTTTAGTCTCCCAGCCTGCAATATGCTCAGCAAATACAATTCAAACATTTGACTAGCATCACCTGCCTGCTGGGGCAATTAATATCCATTCCTTCTCTCTATTAGCATCCTTCTTTGAAATATCCTGTCCTTCAGGCTGGTTATTTAAGGAAAACGGCCCACAATAACCCAAGTGCTGGGGCAACCATGGGCTTGATCCTACCTTTAGGAGAGTGCTCAGGTTTGGGGATGTGACGCAAGGGGCTGGGCTGGCTTGTGTAATATCGAGCATGTTCAAAGTCATCAAGGAGAGGCTGTGACCTGCCAAGCACAGGGGGGTGGGGAAAAAAAAGCGTTGGGAGAAAACCTGAAAAGCAGAACAGCGTAGCAAAAGCAGTATCTCAGCTGCCTGGTCTGTCTCTGTCAGTTTGATGTAAACTGTGTCTAGCCCAGACTTTCCACCAGCAGACAGCCCACTACTGTTTCTGTGATGAGAAATGCACAGTACACACTACTTCTTATGGACCGCTTTCAATTAATAATGGTTTCAAGTTGTCAGGCAACAAAGAATTTCCATTACGAAGTTTGATGCAAACCTCTCTCAAAAGGAAAGCGCAACATTACAAAGTGTTTAATCCTTGCCCAGTTTTAACCCCAGAGTATTTTAGTAAGATCTCTCTCAGTCTCCACCTGTACACCTTGTTTGTTGTTTCTTTTGCAATTCAACAAGAATTTCTAGGCCTGTGTATCAGGATTGGAAATCAAAGCCACCAGGGTCACTTCCAGGGTTCAGTCTCTCATCAGGAGCACTGGGCCAAGGTACTGAGTGATTTAGAAGGGCTACAGCACATTCCCATCAGCCCCGGGATGAGGTACCCTGAAGTACAACATACTTGCTTGCAGTGGGGTGTCTACACACAGCAGAGGGAACAGTGTAGAGGGCTTAACTGGGGAGCAGGGACCCAAGGCAGGAGCTGTGCAACACATCATGATTAGTCCTTCCTGCCCAAGGATGCCATTTGGTTTCACATCCCCAGAAGCTCTTTAGCCCTCTCAACGTTTCTCTGCTGTTTAACAAATGTCACTGCACAGGCTTATCCATCTCTGTCAGTGCCAGGCAAGGAGACCAATATGGACAAATGACATGAGCATAGCAAGTGACGCATGTCACTGAACAACTCATAAGCTGTGTGCCCTCCATCTCTTTTCAGTGCTAAAACCTCTGCTCTCTACCAAGCCCCTTGGGGGGGGGTGAGGCTGGTTGCCCCACAGCTCCTCCCTAGGACTCTGCTTCTGAGCAGCTTCCCAACTGCATTTCTCCATTTTTACCCATCAGTTCAAGCTCACCTTGAAGACCTGTCACCTTTGTGTCGCTGAGTTTCAGGCCCTTCTTTTGATCTTGAGCGCGTGGACTCGCTTGCATCATGCTGATGGGAAGAAATGAAAGCAGCTCATCTGCATGGCTTGCAACACACCAGCCAGTGCATTGAGGCCACCACAGCTCCATGCAGTCCTTTCGTGCTCAGTTTATACATACAATTAACTACTGCCAAACATGTGCAAACGGCACTATCGGGACTAGTTTCCAGTAAATGAAACTCAGCCTTGCGGAGTCAAACTCAATTTTTGCTCTAAATACGAGACACCGCTGAGGGACCCGTCCTGAAGCTGGGGGTCAAATGCAGTCAGTGTGTAAGGCCTGTGCACATGGCTGGGCTAAGCACAAGGGACCCGCTGCATGCAGCTGTGCTTCTGCAACCACTCAGACACAGTGAGGAGGCTGAAAACATCAGTTACCTCCAACTGGCCCCAAGATTAACACAACACCCCCTTTAGCAGCCTTACCAGTGCAGACCATGAAATGTGTTTCCTATCACCTTCCACATCAGCTAGCCAAACCCCTGTAGTATTACTCATACAAAAACCTAGGCTTGAGACACTCAATACTTTCATTCGAGCCAATTTTATGATGAAGCAGAGTGACAACTAGAGCGGCTACCTTGACCTTGTACTTGTGGTACACAAACATAACCAACTACTACTGTTATTGCTACAGTCAGGATTTCAGCAGAGGCAAGGTCCTGCACCAGGTGGACTGACAGTGCTTGAGGGAGGTGACAAGGTACCGTGACATCCAGCACCAACCTCGAAGGCCACAGTCCAAGGCTTACTTTGCTTGAGGCTGAAGCCAAAGAGCATCTAACCAAGGAGAGTGGCTTCAAAAGGCTTCAGAAACAGCTAAATAACAGGCAGCAAGACCCTTTGGATGCAAGAGTCCACTTCATTCCTTTTGTTCCCACCACACACCATCACCACCCTCTGGAAATGGGAAAAACATTACAGCACTTAATTTGTGGCATCTCCTGAAGACTGACATACCTTCCAGTCTTGATCATGCCTCCTCTTTTCAAAGGAAGACTTTTCTCTCTCCTTCTCTTTCTTGAAAGCCTTTTTCTCCTCAGCCATTAAGAGTCGAGCAATTTCCTAGAAGGGAAAATACAGAGAGTATGTCAGAAGGTTTTACTGCTCTTGTGGGTTTGAGTGTCTTTCCTATTGACAGCTGCTGAATGGGAAGGGTGCAAAACCAGGATTTCACCCATCTGTGATCAGAAATCAAGTGACGGAGCAGAATTAAGACTGACTATATGCAGCATGCCCAGTGGATCCCTGATTTGCCAGAACTGTGTTTGCAGAGCCTTTCTGCCCTTTATTCTTTTTCGTTCGGGGGGTGTTCATCTCACAGCATCTCTGATAGTCTCCCGTGGGGCTCAGTTACAAAAGATGCTCTTGCACAGCCATGAACTTCCTTCCTCTGCCATGGTTGCAACAGGCAGCACAATGCCCTGCTTGGTCAGCGTGAGCACATACATGAAAACCAGGTAGGAGCAAATGCCACTGGAGCCCTGAGCTTCCCCTACAAGGAGGGAAACAAACTAGAGGGTCAGAGGGGACAAGTGGGGTTTAGCAGTTTCCATGAGTAAAGGAATGCCGTAAATATTTGACTTCTTGCTCACTTCATCTTGGGCTACTTGAGCTGCCTTCTGATCTGCCTCGTTAGCCTGGGGGAAAAAAAAAAAACAAAACACAAAACAGAAACAGTAGGAAAAAAGAGACAAAAGAGTAACACCTCTGAATTATTCATACCCGTTAACCTACTGGGCAGGGCAAGTAGATGCCCATACAAATATACCACCCCCCACTCCCAATATATTTAGCTACCTCAATATTTGCCTCACAACCCAACAGGAAACTGTCATTTTAGCTTTTCAGGTGAGTTTTGCCCTCATCTATCTGCCAGGCCACACCACAACACATGGTCCACCCTGCTGCCCTCTCTCTCAAAGATGGGCACTAGTCTCTCTCACTTCTGGGCTGACTACACTGACTACAGGCCATCTTCATCTGCCTGGAAATGCTCATTTAATATCACTCTGCTTCAGTCATTTAATTTTGGGGTGTTTACTTCAGAAAATAGGGCTCTACTGGCTGGATGCCAGCTGTCACTCTGTATGTGTGTGTATGGGAGGCAAAGGTAATTACCAGAATGCACAGAAGCAAGATCTTAGGTCTTAAAGTCACTATCATATAAGAGATTTACAAATTCAAGTTATCATCACTGGCTACCTTAGTTCTTTTGAGTTAACTAATGCATCCTCTCTACTTACCAGGAGCTCTTCCTCCTGCAGCTTCCGAGCAATCTCTGCATCAGACAACTCCTGTTCCCTTTGGGGTGTATCATACATGGCTTGCTGCGCACCCCTCAACCTAGTGCCTACAGAATTGTGAGAGAAAATAATCAACTCAACCATTGGCAAAACTGGGAAGCAGAGAGCAGCCCAACATCTGTTATGAGCACAGCAGAGTCTGTGAACACACCGCTGGAGCAGCACAGGCTGCAAAAGTTGCCCAGGACAGGCTCACATGAGGTTTCAGACAATTTCTTCCTTGGGCTGACCCAAGAATTTTACAATTCACGGTGAGAAAACAGCCAAGTAAACATTTTTGAAGTTCATACAAGGTTCAGCTCTTGCTTAGACTACAGTTTTATTTGTTTGTTTATTTTAAAGTTAAACCATCTCAAAGTGATTTAAAATGCTGAATTTTGAGAGTCTCTCCAGTCTATTTGCACTAGGCCATCAAAGGAGTCTCATTATACCCCTATTACAAAATGTATGACTTCATTCACATACAACGAATGCCTTCTCCTTCCATCTGCAGTCTGAACGGTATTGTTCAGACACATAAATGAGCCTTCTGCTTTATGTCCGAAGTATACAAACGCTCCAGATGTCTCTCTTCCACCTCAAACCCCAAAAGTTTAACTCAAAACTTTCATACCTCCAGCTACACCATTTACACATTTATTATAAATACCTGTTACATCTTACTGGGCCACCTATCAGTTTCCTTCTCAACTCATAAGACCAAGGGAAAAACATGAAGTAACCAACTGACCTTGAAAAACTTTCTGTGCATCTACCAACAAACTACCATCATACTCCACCAAGCATCCTGAAGACTTCAAACGGCAGAGGGCCAGACACCTCATGCATCAACCCAGGATGAAACAGTGGAATAGGAAACTACCTCTTCTGCAGGTATTAAAGGAGGCCTGGAGGGTTTTCTGCTTTTTGTTTTGTTTGAATCAACTGATCAATGATCTTAAGCAATTAACACCCCTCTTACAAGCCATCTTAGCATAAGAAAAAAGCTTCAGCTCTGGCACCTTATGGTTAAGCATATGACCTGTCCTTTCCCAGCACACTTCGATCAATCCATGCTGTGAAGAGCTGCGATCTCTGGCCAGCACCAAAACTCTGGCAAAAAGCACCAGCTTGGTCAGAGTTAAATTATTCAGACTGCTTCCAAGGTCAAGGTAAACACAGTTTTACCACACCAGAACGAACATCAGCGTGGCTGACAGGGTTCTCCTGTACAGTATTACCTCCACAAAGAATAAAGTAAGTTTCCAGGAATTGTTTGCTGGCCAGCCCGAGACTGAGCTTTCTTCATGCACCGATCAATGCCAGGCTTCATTTGCACAGAAGATAACAATAAATGTTACTTCCACATCACTTCTGCCCACACTCAGGGGAGCACAAAGCCCACTGTGACCATGGCCCACAGGAAAAGGATGTAAGCTTCTGGCTATTTTGACTCAGGGTGATGGGATACTGAGTCACTCGGATCCATGTTGTATCAAGGCAAATCAAAACCTACTAATTATATATAAAACCCCTGATTAACACCTTCCACTTCCCCAAAGAAAACTTTCGCATGATGAAGACAAAGAATAATTCTCCCAGCATCTTCAGACAGACACACATTATCATCCCCACCTTATCCAAGTGAAGACCAGTTAGACACTTAAAGCACAGGTTTCCTATGCTGTGAAAGACATAGATCCAAGTCTCTAAATTCCTGCTTTCACTAAGAGACAGGTCACCCCCACCCCCAGTGTGGTTTTAAATGCAGAAGGATGGATCTGGATCTTTAAAGCCCACCAGTCCCCAAGTATTATTGAACAACAAGACCTACACAGATACATGATTCCCAGAAAAATCCACTTGTACTGAATTTGGCAAGAACCCCATCTTACAAATACACCCCAGTTGGACACATAGTGCCACTACTGAACTTTGCCCAAAGTGAATTGATTATGTTGCCAGGAGTGGATGGAAATTGCTAGCTTGTTAGCACTTAAGCAAACTGTCCTCACTTACAGCCCTGCATCCCAAATCAACAAAATAGAAGTGTAATCATAACTGGTTTTTTTGGCTGGTTGGGTTTTTTTCTCCTGTGCAAAGAGACCACAGCACAAAATGTATCAGAAAAACAAAAGCTGGTTGTAGGCTGGTTGTTTTTTGTGTTTGTTTGTTTTTTTTCTTAAACACAGGATACCAAGTGCACCATTTCCAACAATACCCTCTTACTCATTCTCTGATACCATGGAATGTCAGGAAATAAACAGAGCAAGAACATCAGCAGATAAGAAGAATGTCACTAAATAAGAGAGAAACCTGGGCAGGATTCACCATGTACACACTGCAGGTAGATATTGGAGATAAGCATCTTCAAAGGAAACAACATGTATTTTAGACACCAGGATGGGGTGGGCAAAGGTCCATCCCCACACATAGGTACACCTTCCCCATCACTTGGTTACCTGAGTCTCGCTGGCAGTCTCCAGCCTTCCCCTGGGTCACAGTGTGGGGAGAGGGGGAATGTCTCCTGCGTCCTGCCCTTTTGCAGTCTCTCTCCTCACCCCTCCTATGATCATCTCTAGATTCGGCATCACGAAGCTGCTCGTCATGCACCATCCTGTGCGACGAGTGGCCCTGATGACGAGATTTGTGTTTTTGAGGGCGCACCAACTGGCTGCCACCCTGACGCCAGGTCTCCTGCTCAGCCTCCAGTTCCATCTGAAGAAGAGGAAGGTGCTTTTCTCTGTCATGCCGTGTTGGCTTTCTGCTGCGCCATGCCTGGTCTGTGAGTCCATGTTCTGACTCCACATCAAGACTGAGAGGTCTCCATGCCTTCTCCCTGCCAGCTGCTCTCCTCTCCCGCAGCGCCCAGCTATTGCTGTAGTCACAGGCACTGCACTCAGCCTCTCTTTCCAGGTCAAGGCTGGGTTGTCTCCTGGACCTTCCCTGGCTGGGTGATTCCCACTCCTGCCGATGGCCATTGCCAGCCTCACTCAGCTGAGGACAGATCCGACGATCCTCCGAGGTGGAATGCCTGTGTCCAGAGGCACGGCAGGACAAAGGCAAAGGTGCTTCTTGGTGCTCTCTCTGCCGGCGCGTGTGCCTGTCACCACAGCATGCCCTGCGAGGCTCAGAACCCTGCTCTCGGGGGTCACCCCAGGGGTGCTCTGAGCAACAGGGGGACAAACAACGAGCAGGTTAGTGGGGGGGAGGGGGTTAATGGTGGTTCAGCAAGGCCAGACTTGCAGCATGCAGGTGAGGGAGCTTGATGCAAGAAGCTGGAAATGCAGGCAAAGCATGACGGATGGGGTCAAAAAGAATAACAGGGATATAATGTTTGCAGGATATAATGGGAGGACAGAGTGACAGGGCAGCCTAGCTAGCAGCAGGCCACCACAGGAGGCAATGGGGTTGCAGCAAAAAAACGCAGGTCCAGCCAGAAAGTGTGTCCCAGCACCTCCTAAAAACAAGGACAAGGCACTATGGAGATGAAGGACTTCTAATGATGCCATCGGGGCTGAAAAACAGCCAGCAGAGCAGCTCATCTCCTGGTGACACGTCACTGCAGGAGGATACTGAAACCACTGGAGAAAGGCTTGCAATGGAGGGCACAAGGTACAGGTGAGGCTGGGAGGCAAGATGGGGGCCGGGGGGAGCGTAAAGCCAGGAGGGGCCAAGCAGAAGGTCCTGGTTTATGAGCACCAGGGCCCTGCCCTGGCTTCAGGCATAAAGTTTTTCATCAGAAAAGACAGCCTCACCTAATGGGGGAAAAATGCACATAAAGCAGAAGAGAAAGAGACAAGTGTGATGGGATTTATTTTTTTTTTAAAGCAAGAACAAGATGATTGATAGCTGCAACATCCAAGTATCTTCCACCACAGACTGTCACATATCTCTTGCAGACCCAGAAGTTTCAGGGCCCACACATATCCATTGCCTAAATAAAAGTTTAGGTTCTGATTGCAGAGAGGGCTAAGAAAATTTAAGGGCAGGATAAAACTTCACAAAACCCAGCAATGACCTCAGAGTGTAGCTAGAAAAAGCTGCTTACTCAGCAGCTTGATGGGGTTGTTTCCTCTGTGATTTCCAGAAAGCAGGTGGAAATTTTCTTTGCTTTTAGTTTGAGTAATAAACCTGACACAGCTATGAGGCTACAGCAGTCTGTCTGTATACAATCTGCTGATCAATTTATTTTCCAATCAACCTATTTGCTTAAAAAAGAAAAAAAAAAATCATTGCACTGTGTGAACTATTATCTCTCTACAGCAGCTTTTCAGAATGAAGGTGTATTTCTGAAGAAAGATGCCTTGAAGCAGAGGCTGATTTGAAAGAGAACCACACACCACATGCCCCTCCCAACCAACCCAAGAACCAGCAGCCTAAGACTTCTCCATTGCTGAGAAGTTCTTTTTACAGTACCTAAAAATATTTAAAATAGATTTCACTGCACATGAACTACATTCTGCTTTAATAAATAGTTCTGCTTTCCTTACAATCATCTAGATTTCAGGGAGGAAAAAAAAAACAAAAAACAAAAAAACCCAGCAAACCACACACCAAAACTGAATGTTCCCTTCATGTCATTCTATTCAGAAAAAACTTTTTCAGAGCCAGCAAAAATACAGTCTACAGAAAATCCACCTTGAAAACAAATCCCTGTGACTTTTATCCAGAACAGGTATATTTTTTAAAAATTCAAGAACTTGGAAGAGTAACCACAGCAGTTCTTGTTAACTGGTTTCCGTTTAGTTTTAGATCATTCACGTGATTTACAGAAAACAAATATCCAATAAAACAATCTAAGTGACTTACTGAACAACAGAGACCAGAGCCTGAAAGCAAGAATCAGTTTTTGAACAATGCTAACAAGGGTCTAAGAATGAATTCAATTTTGCCATTAAGGAAAGCTCAATAAATACAGCAGCAGAGAGCAGGAGATCATGAAAGAGCAAAGCATGGCCGTCCTGGGAAAGGATTGCTGCCGGTAACGCAACCATGCCAGACAGCCCAAGCAGATTTGCTTTTGGGGTATCTCAGGGTGATTAACTCCTCAGCAGGCACTGGTTCCTGCGGCACCTTCCACAGGGGCTGTGTAAACACTCTTTAGGTCCTGGTGTTACTCACTCAAGCAGCAAGTGACCGAGCAAATATAGAAATGTTTTTCATGGCACAGACACTTCTGGGAGATTGCCTTTTTTTCATGTTTATTTTTCCACTTTTTAAGAGCTCAGATTGCTTTGGAGCAATAGTCCTAATCCACATTCCTCCTGGATGCGTATAAATTCTTACTCAGTCTCAAGACAAATTAAAACCCAAACAAGGGCTTTTGTTTAAGTTCACAAGTAATGAGGACAATACAAAGCAAGGATGCTGAAGCCTCATGAAATGGTGCCCAGGTATTTAAGAGCTTCAGGATCAATGGACTAGATGATTCAGGCAACAAAATCCACTCCAGTCCTTTCTAGTTTTTAAGGAACATGGATCAAGAGCAGCACTACTATGAATAGGCAGGCAAAACACCCTCTACCTTATCTCCAAGACTACACATAATCGCAGGAAGAAAAACAGACCCACAAGATATCCTGCTCTCCAAATCCACACCACAGTCTCAGTTCAGACAGTCACAGGCTTTTGTCAGCTGATTTCTGTCATAAAAATCCACCCTGTCATACAATCTTTGCATGGCAACACTATTACCTATATTTTATTTTTTCAGGCACCTGTCTCATTTAATTCTGAAAAACTTAAGTGTGGGTTGGCCATAATACTCCAAGATCAAAGTCCTTCCCAGCTCTGTACACACAGTAGTACTTGTGGTCATGAAGTTTCCACTTGGTTTTGTACTTTGTGCTTTGTGTTTTCTTGGCCATTCTTGAACTTCCTTCCCCACTGAAACTAAAATACTTTGCATAAGTTCAAATAAAAGACATTTAAGATCAGCAATGTCACCGATGTTAAAATGAGGAATAATAAATTGATCTTTACCTTCACAATCTGTTAAACAGAAGGAGCCTGCCTCTTCCCCACCACATTTTTTTTTTTTTTGGAAGAAAGAACACAAGAACCACCACCAGTGCACAGCAAAGCCATCCCCATATTGCTCCGTAATTAAACACACCCTGATTCTCTCCTCCTAATTTGAAGAAGGTCTGTATTCAATCATAAAAGCCGACCAAGCAGAAGCAATACAGCACTGTGGGTCATATCTTTTCCACAACATATAGTCTCAGATGATAATCACAGCAGAGGCATTCTGTGGAGATGACCTTGTTATTCAGCAAGTCATTCAAAGCGGTTGTGCTAATTTTAATGCTTAGATACATACCTGCAAGGAGTTATTTTTGAAAGGCTGTTCCACGCAGCATTTACTCCTTTATGCATGTAGCTGTGCAAGCATTGCAGGTGAACACACAGAACTGTTTCTCTTCAAATGCAAGCATGGAATTGCATCTGCATTTCTCCCCTGCACACTTGCAGTGTTATGCAGAAGTAACTGTCTTATCAGTACCATTAGCTACTGTCTTTTTCAACAAGCCCTTTTAAAACATGCATGCATGGGTGTGCTTGCACATACACACACACACACACCCTATCCCTGTCCTTTAGGCCATATTCTAAGACACCAAAAGTTAGAAAATTGTCTTTTTTTTTTTTTTTTTTAATATTTCCTGATTCTAGAATGAAGTCTGATCCTGACCCTGGAAACCGATGCAATGCTACAGTGCTGACTGCAGCAATGTAGGGTAAGGGAAATCTCCTAAACGGAGTTGCCAGATCACCAGATTCACTTATACTGCCATGATCTTGATCCTTTATCTGGCAGAAACATACCTCCATTTTCTGCATAATAGCTATCTTCATAGGCTGTGTGTCCCTGGGATTCTGGGTAGTGCTTCTTACGCTTTTTTTCTTCCTGCAGTTCTTTCTGTTGTAGGAGACGGGCAATGTCCTGCAGAGATGGAAGAAAATAGGCATTACCTTTCCCCCTTAAAAAATATCTCAAGATTCTTTTATTCAAATTCTTTACTCAATTATAAAAATCTGATAGTATAATTTTTCAGACATGGCAACAATAGGGTTACTCTCAAATTCAACCCCTGGGCTGGACAGGGCTTCCAAATTAGTGGTTGATAGAAAGCACCACCTCAGCAACCAGTGTCCAACCTCACCCAGGCCCACAGCTAAGCTTCCAGCCCCATAGCAGACTTGCAGGTTCCTGTTCCACCTGCACACAAGCCTGCAAAGCTCTTACAGCCAAAGCATGGCAGAAGGGACTGCATATGCAACCTCAGGCTTTCAGCAAGGATTTGGAAGTCACAAAAGTGCACACTTGCTCACAGGAGTAGGCCAGACCTGTGCCCTGGGCTGCACCAGGGAAAGAAAAACAGGCAAAAAGACCGTCTCCAGCTGAAGGCACTTCTGACTGGAAGGAGCTCCCAGAGCAAGTCATGAACTCACTTCAAACTAGCTGCAATTTACAGGGACTGTAGGATGCCGGGCAGGGAAATGCATCAATTTGACAGACAGAGGCTGAAGGAAAAGAAAATCGAAAGGGACATTAGGAAAAGAATACAAGGCAGGAGTGCTGTGGGGACTGCAGCTGTTTGTCTTCTGTTGCAGTTTTGGTAGATATGCCATCAAAGAGAATAGCACTCCATTTTCCTAATTGGTTTTCCTTCGAGATGACTAATGGATCAACAAGGCCTAGCAACAGCAAACAGCTCCCTGGGGCTTGCTCATTTGGCACCCAGAAGCTTGCAAGTCAGCAGATCTAGTCTGAAGCTAGGAAGAGAAGCTGGAAGATACCAGCAGAACATGCTAGCCCTTTGAATGCTATTCATTTAAGACTCCCTAATCCTCAGAACCTTTACAGAGCCATGCGTGTAAAGTGTACATTGCAGGCAGGAAAGGCATCACTGAAATGCAAACTAAGAGCCAACACCCTCCGGAGCAAAGCCAGCACTGGAGGACATTGGATGGGTGTTCAAGTACAAACTATTATTTCAAGATTCAGATCAGATCTACTCAGTAACCAGCTTTGTGGACAATGTGGGTATACCACAAGCTCTTCACAAAAAAAAAAAAAAAAAAAAAAAAATTATTTCCCTGAAAAGGTTAGCCTCTTCTAGCAAGCACAGTAAGTCTATAAATATATGGGCTTAAGCACATTATCTCCAGGACTGAGACGGCTCAGGACTTGCAAATCCACACAAACCATTTCTTACAAACTGGACTTGCAAGCAGGTAGGCTTAGTGCTTCATTTAAAAACCCTGCACACCATACTGGATCTGCCTCAAGCAGAGCACTGGCATAAAACAGCTAGCCACTGCTGATATCAGAGAGCTATCACATACACTGGGCAGCTACCACACCCTCACATGTGACAAATACAAGACTAGCTCTGCATGTGGCCAGTACCAGTGTCATACAGCATACCCTGCAGGATATGTGTACAGATGCTGTGCCGAGGGCTACAGAAGGGGCTCTGATGTTTGTCCCTCTGCCAGCTGACAACCCTCTGGAGCACTGCACAGCCTCACTCACATTGCTCAGGCTCTGCCTCAGCATAGGAGCCCACCCAAAAGAACTCAGACTTCTCAGGAAACTATCTGTAATCAAAAAATGGGGCCACACTCCAGGCTCACATAGGTGTTCCTCCACTCTGTGACTTTGTTGAATATCCAGTCTCACAGGCTGACACAATAAAGTGATCAACAAGTCAAATCCTTTGAATACCATGGACAAACCACACTGCCCACTCTCAAGCAAGAGCAGCAGAGCAATACTCTGAAATCACAAAAGGAATCTGCTAGCAAGAAACTGCAACAGAGTGTTCAGGCTGTGAAAGACTAAACTGAAAACAAAGGAAGGTAATGGAGAAGCCAGACATGGACAGCTGGGCTGAGGGTCCTGCTGAAGTCTTTGCACCTAAGGCCAAGAAATCATGACCCAGGACTCTCCCAAAAGTTGTACCTGTCTTCTGACATTTGAGAAAGCAAGCAAAACTCAAACTGCGTAAGCAATTAAACTTTCCTACACCAGGGCAATGAACACCTCAACAAGACTCATTTATTAGTTGCCCTCTTTGCTAGCAAAGCCACTGGCATCAACAACCCTTGTGACCCTTGAGCATGAGGACTATATCTTATTCCTGTAACAGGACCCCCTGAAATGTCTCTGCATACCGAGATCTGCGAGGACCAGGACTGACACCATGCAAGCCACCTCCTGTGGCTAACACAGAGAAATTCCTGCACTGAAAGGGCTGCTACAAATAGCCCTGCCATGCCTGTAGCTTTAAAGGTTACCTCGTCTTTTTCCTCTTGCCTGCGGCGCTGCTCCGCTTCAAATACCAGCTTCACTTGGATTTCCTGAGCAATTTCACAGTCCTGTCGTTCTCTAGAAGGCAAGGAGACAAGGATTATAGGCAGCTACAGTCACAGGCATCAGTCAGCCTGGAGAAAGGGATAAAAGAGCTAAAGAACCATCTGATTTACACAGAAGAATTATTACTCAGTATTAGTGCAGAGCCTATGAAATCTTAACAGGGACCAGAACTCCCTGTACTTACTGCTGGCCAAATTTAGAAAATAGGTCCCCAAACATTTACAATCAGAGCATAGAGCAAGAGAAAACAGATTTATAGACAGTTTGCTAAGAAAGGAGGTAGGTACCATAGGATAGTGCAGGCCAAGGCAACACATAGGAGTCTCTGCAAACACTCTAATCCTACTGAGGAGTTTTTGTACACATGGTGCCAAAGGAGGGGTTTAGGGGTCAGGTTAATGCAGACATTTCTGGGAAGTGGTTTTCACCTGAAAGCCAAGAAGAAAGCGCAGAAATGCTGATAGCAAAATGCAGTACATAGGCCAAGCAGAGGCTGGAGGTGGCAGTTCAATAATAAATGAGAAATGCCACTGGGGTGGGACAAGACACAAGCAAAACTGGTACCAAGAGGCAAGAGAACCATATGCATTAAAACAAGAGGTGAGGGAGCAATCGTCCGCTACGGATACAGAAGCAACATAATATTGCATTAAGTGGGGACAGAAGAAGAGATACTGGAGTAATTTAGACATGGAATGAGTTTCATCTGTGCAGATAGACCAGGAAGGCCGTATTGCAGGGATGCCATACAGAAAGCATCTGCAAGAATTGTGTCATACTCAGCCACAGGCTCTAATGCCCAGCAAACAGGCTGGAATGATGACCAGGGGTTTCTTAGGGCAAGCCAGAAAAGGGCTGGGGGATTTGAGAAGAAAGATTAAGAGCTCTCTCTTTCATCACTGTTGAAATTGAGCCAAAGACTAGGCCTAAACAGGTCAGAAAAATCAATCCTAAGCTACCTCTGCAACTGAGACTACTGAAAGGCAAGGCACAGAAGGAGGTAAGAAAGGGAACAGCAACAGGCAGACCTTGCTTTATTAGAAAACAATCTTTTGAAGAATACACTGGCAATGATCAGATGGGTGATGGAAGGACTACCAAGAGTGTATCATGGAAGCCAAGCAAGTATTTCAAGAGAAGCAAGTTCAGCAATGTCAAAGTTGGGCCATGTGGGCTGCAACAACTAGTTTTAGATTTGAGCTAGCATCAGGGCACAAGCAACCTAGCAAACTTGGAGGCAAGGGACAGGAAGGAAGTCTAGGATGTGAGCGGAAGAAATTAAAATAGTAAGTATAGACTTTCAGTACCAAAGCAGAGAGAAGTGGCATGGCTGCAGCAGTCAGTGGTACCACAGAGGCTGCTTTTATAGAAAGTGAAGAAGAATGAGAGAAGCAGAAAGAGTGGATATGTGGCTTAGGGTGGGAGGAAGGACATTGCGACAAGAAGAGGGTGTAAAGGACAAACGCCACCAGAAACAACATAATTTGTCATAGGGAGGAAAAGAAACACGCAGCAAGAGGGAAAAGAAGCTTCTTTATTCTGGGAACTCCTCCATGGAAGCAGACCTGCAACTGAGTACCGCACGTTATTTATATCCCCTTCCCCAAACACATATGAACCCCAAGTCAATGTCACAACATGACATTTCCTTCCCTTTCCCAGACCACCACACTTGCAAACACTCGTGCATATCCATAAACTGACCCACATCTAGAGACATCCTGGAAGGTATTAATGAATTTCAGTGTTTGCAGGGCTGGATTTATTAATAGGTCAAACATCTTTAGACATCAGTTTCTTTCATCCAGGTAATAAAACCTGACATTTTGTGTGTGTACCTGTGTGCGTTTCACTTGACACCAGGGAGAGATCTGTTCAAAGGCACACACAGCAAATCTAGTTCTTGAACCTGCCATATAAAAAAGGGACCTTGGCAAACCTGGCACCAGCAGGGAACGAAGTCCCCAGCAAAACAATAGCTGTATATGCAAATCCTGGGGAGCAGGCTGTCAGTGGGCCTGAGATAGTGGATCCCTTATGACCCCAGTCTCAGAGGACATGAATACAGGTAGAAAGTAAATTAGAAAGGTCAGACATATCAAGGCATTGCACGTCTCCAGTTCCCCTGGCACCTGTGAACAGAGCTAAGGTGCCAAGTTCATCAGCACCAACTGACTTGCTAAATGCTTAAAATACATCTTATTGCAGACAAACAAGAGACCGAAACAGCTAATCGTCTTTCAAAGCCAGGGCAACAAGGTCATTGCCTCTCCATTTGCAGCAAAGAACACTAGGACGAATGCAAGAGCAGAAGCATTTTCTTGTTCCCAATGACACACATCTTGGAATACACTATATCAATCTCTAAGAAGAACTGAACAGCAACACAGGATTAGATTTGGGGTTTTATTGCTCAGTGGTAATTAAATACTGAGATTTGATTAGTTAATCAACATAAGGTAGTGTTTCAACTTGACTGAGCATAAGAAATTAGGGTGAAGAACTTTGACAGCTCTTTTGGTCCTTCAGTTTCATTAGTGTGAGTTCAGGTGCCCCTCAGTCCCCAGAAATCAGCCAGAGCAACATAAATGTCACCATCCCTGAACATCACACCTATGTGTCCTTCATTCCTGGGCAGCCAGGATTTTTAAGAGTGTCAGGGAAACTCTACATC
>JANZLQ010000089.1:29282066-29292453 GCA_026212715.1 Elanus axillaris
CCCCCCCCCCAGCAGTCTTGGCCGGGCAGCTAAGAACAGCTTGGGATTTGGGAAGGATGTTATCCTCTCTGCTCTAAGCTAACGCCTTGAGGTCAAGGCCATGAGAGGTTTGCTCTGTCTGCACTGTTCTCCAACAATAAACTCTCACTTGCCCAACAATGCTTTAAAAAGGAAGACTATATATATATTTTTGAGCCAAATCCTCAGAACATGAGTCTTGTTTTTAACCTGCCTTGAAATAGAAATCAGCAGCATTTGCAAAATGCCTTCTCTGAGGCTACTAATTTGGCATTCTCACTTATGTAGACCTGCCTGCAAAACTGTACTGTAGAGGAGTCCTCAAGCTGAGAGAGCATCTGCTGAACACCCCAAAGCAGAAGGTGATGTGCTTGCACAGTATAAACAAAAAGCTGGACATACCCAAGATCACAAAAAAGCCAGCACTACAAAGGAGCTCAAAAGGTCATCCTAGAGCATGCCCCAGCCACAAAATTTGATAAAATTTATCATTTTTCCTTTATTACAGAAGGCTGCCATCTTTTTCATCATTGGGTAATTGCACTCTACATCACTTCATCTGCAGTCTTTCTAAGTAAGAGCAATTGCTCATATCCTCCAAGCTTAAAACACAACCCATAGGTCAAGAATGTTAAAGACCATGTCTTTGACTTCCAGAAGAAAATGTTGAATTGAAGCACTTCAAGCCTGGACAGACAGACATACTTGAAAATGGCATTGAATCTTAAGGAGTACTGGCACCCATGCTTTGAAAACTCAGCCTATTCAGCAGGTCCCGTTGGGTCCCCAGATATCAAGTACTCTAAGCCACAAGCACCTTCCAAAACCCCTCAGTCCTGTAGCCAACGTTGCTGCTACAGCTGCTGCCTCCTATTCCAGAAATGTCTGTGCATTGGGGGGCTGAATACATATAGTATTTTGCCACTTTAAAGCAGAGAGCAGATATATAAGCCACAATATGTTAATGTCTACAATCCACTACCTGCCAGGCTTAGGACATTATTATCTCTGTAGCTCTTTCCTGAGTGCCCCAGTGTCCCTTCACCTGTACAGGACTGCCTAGACCCAAAACATCACCAGTGAGCTCAGCCATCGCACTGTGGGCCCATCAGTAACATCCAGGTGGACAGGTATAAAAATCTCAAGGTACATATATTGGTCAGGGATGGCTTGGCTAGTTTGACACCACAGCCAAGCAGTAGAACCCAGGCAGCCAAACACACACTTCAGTGACAATATATTTGAGGCATAACTGTGTCTGTGTATGGAAGAAGTTAATCTTAATTATCAATGAGAACAAAAGTTGCTTCTGTAGTCATCCTTTCCAGCATCTGACACAGCTTCAGTTGACTCAGCTAACACCACATGTGCAAAACGAACAATCAACAACAAAGACAGGGAGAAGTCTTCCTAGCAGGCAACTTTCACCACTGCCTCCCAAACATGAATCACAACAAAACAAACAACATTGCCCCCAACAGCTGTGTTCTACCTTCACCTTGCCCAAGGGCAAACTACCACACATATCAGTGGAGAGCAGGGCAGGAGTTACCTTCACCAGGAGAGGTCAAAATCCCTGGCTCACACAGCCATCCCCATGAGCACTACTGTACCTGTAAAACATGCCTTCAGCAGTGTCCCATGGATCATATGACACTGTCCTTTTCTGGAGTCTTGTTTCTTTTGCAGACAGGCTGTCATGGCAGTTTTGGTTTCAAGCCCAACACCACCCATTTAAACTTGTGTAAGGGAGGGGGAAAAGAAAAACAGTCTCCTTTCACGCACAACTCAAAACAGCCACCCACTCAGAAAACTGCTCAGGCATGGAGCTTGCATCTCAAGATATTTGCACTATATACGCTCCCTTCCCCCAAACCCATCTCAGCAGTGATCACTGTATTTTGCTTTGATCTGTTTATTTCAGCTTTTTAGGCAATTTTATACCACACAAATCTCTTGGAAGGACACGCTGAATTTCCCAGACAGGCAAAACTTCTGTTCTCTGCTAAATGCAAGCCTAAATCCCTTGCTCAGTTTAGCAGTTTCTCTGCAGAGAGCTGGCAGGTCCACCTTGTGGTTCAGGGTGCCTTTCAGGAATCATGGCACCCTGGATGCTTCACTAGCATTTCTAAGCCCTCAGTTTCAGGCTGTGGTGAATAAGCTCACACAGCAACTCCAGAGCGGCAGGCAGGCAGCTAGGAGCAGAGATAATTCAAAGTGTCAGCTCTCCCAGGCTTCTCCTCCAGCTTAATCCTAAAAGATAATGTAGCAAAAATACAAGGGACACAGGATTCAGAAAGGGAGCTCACAATGCCCCTCTGGTCCAAGTTCATGCATTGACTCAGTTTGGTGACTGTTTATGCAAGGCTGACGTCCATGCAGAAGGTGCCAAGTGCCAAAAAAAGGTTCCAGTTCCTCTCAAAACCCCACGGTGTGGTTTTACACCACAGGGACCTGGAGGCGTTCAGAGCAACAAGCATCTCTGCAGAGAACAAGCAGAAGAAAGACTCCCTTGCAGATGGCACTTTTCAGCCTTCAGGTGACTAGAGCCAAGCCCGAGACTGCTCCGAAGTGACTAGAGTCAAGCCTGAGACTGCTCCGAGGCTTGTAGATAAACCAGAGCTACAGCTGGAAGGATGGACCCCAACATCAGCACACATGCGAACAAGCCAGGTTTTACTCATCCAGATCAGACACCTAGAGAAGCAAAGCTCCAGCAGGATGGGCCTCAGGGCAGCCTCCCAGGCTTGCTAGAAACCTGACTAGCTGCTGCATTCAAAGCTGTAGGTGTCAACTGATCCTGCAATCCACTCTGATTCTTGCAGATTCCTATCAGCTTCCTTCTTCCTAGAAAGGCGGCTGCTAGGCTGCGAGGACTCCTGTCTGCCACCCGTTCAGCTGCTGCCAGCACTGCAAATCTGCTCCACCAGAACAACCTTCCTCTACCTAACCAACCGAGGATGCTCTGCTTAGTTTCATAACCCCTTTGCTTTGCTCCACTAGCTCCTCATGGGTACTCTCACCTCCCTCACTTCCTGCATTTAAGTTCTCCGGGTTTATTAGTTGGCTGTGGAGAATACAAGTACCAAACTTGGCCTCAGATCAGTCAAACCTTCACACTCACATACAAGAGTCACAAATAAGCACTGACAATACATGTCCCCCTTCCTGTCACAGCCTTGGGTTGGCATGCTGCTCTTAGAGCAACTACAGATTTAAAACAGTGGCATAAGAGGGTAAGAATAAGTCCCTGGCCTCTGGGGCCAGCTAGGCAGGGAGGCAGAGCTCCCAGCATCAACCTGGAGCAAACCACTTTGTGGCACCTCTGCTCAAAGCTCACATGCACAGCAAAGCATGAGGGAGAAGCAAGCTGGCAGCCTTTTAAGTGACTTCCCTCTGAGGGCACAAAATGAGCTCCAAGTCAGACATACAACTTTTGTTGTGGGAGCTAAGTTACCTTTAGGTGATATTGTATACTCACAGCTTCTAAAAAAACAAACAAAACCAAACCCAAACCCAATTAAAATCAGGACCTAACAAGTTCACCTGTTAGGTGGCCAGAGATGATGTTCTGGGCAATGCCAACCACCTGGAGTATCATGTAGCAGCACTGTAATTGGAGCTGGAAGCAAACCTGCCTTTTCCACCTTCTATCAGGGATGTGAGGAATGCAGGCAGAACTATGCAGCCCTAGCCAAGGACCCAGTCCCTCTAGCGCTACAAATAAGGTCAGGAGAGCCCAGCCTCTTCCCAACACCAACTTCCTTCGGAAACCTGGCGCCGACCGAATCGCCTGCAGTAGAGTGCAGCCCTGTGAACAGCAGTGCTCTCTGCACGCCACAAAAGCAGCCAACACCCTGGCGGCTTGGACGATTCCCAGGTCTTTCCCTGCTCTCCTCCACTGCTTCACCCCAGCCCTCAGCAGCACTGCCAAAGGCTCCAAGAGGAGTGAATTTAGGACACGAGTCCTCCCCATCCCACCAGCCAGCACCCCAATAATAAAACTAACTTCAGAATAGAGTGAGAAAAAACTTCTTCCCACCAAGATCCCACAAGTAACATTTGCCATATCTGTAATGGACATATACAACAAGCTCAGGTGCTTTTGCAGTGCAAAGCCGTTCTGCCGTGCAGAGGGGGAGAAGCTTTCCATCCACACTGGGGAAGGCTGCCCTGGGCCAGGCTAGCACTTCCACAGCCCACATGCCAGGTCAGTGGTGACAGTCCCTCTGGGAGGACCATTCCCTGCCGGGGCACGCTCTAGCCTCCTGTCCTGTCTGGCTGCAAAGGGCCGAAGCTACACACACTATGTCTTTTGGACAGGTTTCTGCAGAAAGAAAAAAAACCACCAAACAAACCACAAACAAAAACCCACCTCTTGCTGCCAGGAAATATTCCTGTTTGCATAAACTTCCTGCCTCACTTTTGTCCCATTACTTTTCAGGTCAGCCCTGTCACTGTCCTTAAGGTATGCCTGTCTCTCAGTGCCTTCAAATATTTGTTCATTTATGTCCTCTTCCCCTTTGTCATCACCTACTGAACACCAGATATTAAACCCACATAACATTTCCTCTTAAGCCGATTCCTCCAACCACCAAGTCTTGGTTCGACAGAAGGGCTGGGAAAAGAACAAACCATACCTGTATGCACTCAGGAACTCAAAAGTTTTACTGTACACAGCTTTTTACACTTCCTTCAAAAAGAGAAGTGAAGAAGAGTGACTCAGTTGCAAACTCACTTCAACTTTCTGTCCTGAACAGCACTCGCCACAGGCAGGGTTGTCAAGAGTGCACAGACCGAACCGCTACCAACCCAGGCCTGAGTCGGAAAGATCTCACTATTTTTATTTGGCTGACAGAGCACAGTGGCAGTGGCACTGTGGGTTGGTGTGCAATTAAAATAATCATCAGTTGAGCTTCTGGAGCCTGACACAAGTTCCTTGGGCAGGGGCAGAAGGGCTGCACCAGGCTTCTGCGCAGGCTTTCATCCACACCTTTCTCCCCAGGGAAAGTAACACTTCTGGCAAGGTTAATTTACAAGGTGCCTGGGGTTACAGGGTAGATTTTATGAGCACCCAGGCCTACCTGGTCTCCTTTGCTCAATGCAATGTTCACAAGAGCCCTGCCTTGCATCTCTTACACATACAGTGTGATGCTGCAGTCTCTTTCTAGCCCTGCTAAAAGTCTCTCCCAGCTGCCATACAGTGCCAAGGCCATATAGCACTCACTCAACAAGCTGTGTGGTATCTTTTCACGTACTGAGAAAGAAAAGAGTGGGAAGGCTCCAATTTCTATTTTTAAAAAGGAAGTATAAATGAAGTGTCAAAGGACTTCCACAAGGTCCCATCATGTGTCCTGTGGAAAAGCCAGCACCACAAGGCAAACAAGGAGCTTCCCTGACACACATCAGCCTTCATGGAGACAGCAGCCCTGCTGTCCCAGTGGACATGACCAGCAAAAGCCCTTTGCTTCCTGCAGTGCAAGCCACCAGCAGCAGAACAGCAAATATCTTTATCGCTTTTTTGAAGGCAAAAGGACAAGCCAGCAGCGAGTACCACACCAGAAACTGGACTTGAGCTTCGAGTTTTAAGGCCGTTTTAGCAACAGACGAACCTCCTTCCTCAGTCCTTCAGCCTTCAAGCCAGCACTAAGCAGTGGAGTGGCAGTGAGCGAGTGGGAAGCCAGCCAGCTGGGAACACTCTGGGAAGGGGATGAGGAAGCAGAGAGGGAACATTTCACTTCATCCTATAAATCACCACAGTGGTGTGAACTGGGTGCCTCTGAGCAAGGACAAGAAAGCTTATTCCAGCAAAACACAGAAGTCTCACACAGCCCCAGAGCACATCCCATTGCTTCTCCAAAGGGCGGTTTTCCTTGTGCCCAGAAAGCACAACTGTCCTCTCCCACTCCTCGCAGCAGCCATCTCCAACCCCCCCTCCCGCCAGGCATGCCAGGCACACGCCCTCTGACGTTGCTCATGGCTACAGGAAATTAAAGATTAAACAGGGGCCTGTGGTCACAGCAAACACAACTGCAGTCTGCAACACACCACTCGGCCGGGATCATTACTCAGACAGCAGCAATGGGTGATGGCCAATGTCCTAGTATCACAAATGGGGGAAGCCACCCCACCCCCCCCCCCCCGAATCCCCAGGAATCAGGGCAAAACAGACTGTGCCCCCTCTTATCCCAGTCTAAAAACTTGTCAGTAACTAAGGAAACATCTCTACAGAAGGCATCAACGTGATTCTGTAAGCTCCTCTCTGCCAAAGTCTGCTTTTTGAGCAATCTTTTTGCCTCGGTACAACCTCCACAGCAGCTCGCAGAGGACAAGTGCTAAGGATTTAAGGGATGGGAGGAGGCAGACCTGCCTGCTCAATTGCATTTTAGAGCCAAGAGCATGAAATATGCTAATCCTGCCCATCTCTTCTGCCAAGCACTGCAGACCCAGAACAACTGAATGCATAATAAAACTTTCACCCAGCTTTAACCAGAAGTGAAATGAGTACCACAGCCTCAGCTACTGAATTCATGCATGCTGGAAAAAGAGAGCTCCTATTACTCAGAAGAGCTGGACATGAACCAGTGACCTAGAAAAAAAAAAAAAAAGCCTGTGTCTATGTCCCATCACTCTCCACCTCCTCATTGCCTTCGAGCCATCCAACTTGTCTGAATTTTTCAGATCCCTTCTCCAAGGAAGTCACAAAGCAGAAAACCCTGACACTGCACATCATGCTGCAAAGAAAAATCTCAGCTGGAGCCAAAGGGCATGGGGCAGGTGGCTTCACAGTGACCTGGCTGACCCTCAGCTGCTCTCAAAATTGTTGCTCTGATTATACTAATCCAGTTAAAGGCCAGCCCTTCCTTCACATAAGTACAGCTGATACCTCATCTCTCAACACCAGCCTCCTGAAAAATCCCTCACCAGACAACAGGCCAGCCATCAACACTTTCTGAACCCACTTCCACCTTTGACAGACATCCAAGTTTCTCGTGTCCACTGTCATGTTGCTGAGCTCACAAAGGCACCAAAAGCCCCAATACAAACCAACAACATCAGCCTGTTCCATTGGAGCCCAAGACACCGCACCTCAGAGCCGACTCCCTTCCCCAATCACTTAAAAAGTCAAAAACCTCCTGGCTGCTATTGCAGGAGTCTCAGCAGAGATCACATTAAGCTTCAGAGGTCTGAAGGAAGGTGTTGTGGTTGGGAGGAGGACTGATGCCTACATCAAACTTTTATTCAATTTATGTTAAGGCAAAAGAGAGCCAGCCAGGCTGCCTGCCCTTGAGAATGCCTTGCCAAGACGGAAAATAAAGGTTCAAGCCCTTCCTGTTTCCCCGAGGCTGCAGTCAGAGGTATACCTTTTACTACCATGTTTGGGAAATTGGCCTCTCTGGCAGCAGACTACAACTAGCAGCATTTGAATGTACAGCTCAGGAGCTTCAGAAAGTCAAATCGAATGCTTAATGAAGAGTAGAAACCATAGTGCGAGCATTGTTGCCATGTCTCTCCAAGCACGAGTGGCACAATCAGCCTTTGTCAAGGCTGGAGCTCAAGAGACAGCAGTGTGGCAGGGTTGGTTCTGATGACTGGCACAGACATACTGCCCTTATGCTTCTTTATAGTATTACTAAAAATAAAATTAAAAACACTTAAGCCACTGCAATTTTCCACAGTTCCAAAGAGCCATACACTGCTGGGGTAGAGTTCAGGGTCCGTCCGTCGTCCGTCCCCCCCCCTTCTCTCTGCACAGAGGATTCAAACTGGCAGGAAAATCAGGAGCTCCTGATGAGGAAGACCATTACCTGGGTTTTGCCTGCCACCACTGACAACTGATGGCTCTCAAAGACTGCACTGGACAAAGGACTGAGCCTCGGTCTTAGCAGACAGGCATCCCCTTCACAAAGTCATTGCCACAGACCTCAGCGCTTTGGCAAAGGCAGCAACAGCAGATGGGACCACCGGTACATCCTCCAGAGAGGGGCAAGGTCTGCACAGCTCCAAAGTACCTCCCCAGGAACAGCCCCCATGCAGCCCTGCCTGCCTGCATACAGGCTGGGATGCTTCCCAG
Organism: Elanus axillaris; assembly: GCA_026212715.1. Classification (NCBI taxonomy): domain Eukaryota; kingdom Metazoa; phylum Chordata; class Aves; order Accipitriformes; family Accipitridae; genus Elanus; species Elanus axillaris. The sequence continues at coordinate 29,290,159 of JANZLQ010000089.1, forward strand.
CTTCAAGAGGCAACACACTGTGCTTTGAGATGGCATGGCGAGCTGCACCAAAGAGCTCATTTAAAACAGGCAGCCAAGGAGGGGGTGTAGCCCTTCCCCATTTTAGCTGCTAGTAATGCATCAGATCACAAGAGATGAGACAAACAGAGATCAAGCAGAGCCCAAGCCAGTTTCTTCTCCCTGCCTTGTAAGTAACTGATTAAAATAATATTTCCAGGATGCTTTTGTCCCCAAAAGGCTCACAAACGAGACCTCTAGTAAAAAAGATCTACACACGCAGAGCTGAGCTGAGCAATCCCCTGGGGTGGGTCAAAAGAGCACACTGCAAAAGCTGCTTTCTGAAAAGAGAAAATGTCACAGACACTTGAGAGGTGAATAGAAATACAGGCAGAAAAACTCAGCCCACAGATTGCAACTAGCACCAAAACCTTCAGCAAATAACTTACAAGAGCTTTACTGACCACAGTGGTCAGAACATCCACTTTACTGCCCATGGAAAAATGGCCCTGTAACACCAGGCTGCAGCACCAAGGTCTAGTTTATACTAGAAAAAGAGTGTTTTGAGGGTGTATTTTACACCAGTAAACCCCTGCCCACAAAGTAACCTGGACTAGCTGAAGCAGTTTTCACCGGCAAAATGCCATCTATATCAGACCTTCAGCTAATATAAATGCTTTTAAGGATAAAAAAAATAAAGTAAATACAAGAAGCAAGGCTTCCTGCAGCACCTAGCTACAGTTATCAGATTTTCACTGCCATCATTGCACAGAAATGACCTCATTTTTCTGAGACCACATCAGAAGAGGAAGGTGACGCTGTCTCACAGCAGTCTCAGCTACCTGCAGCCAGGAAGAACCTGGACACCCCACCTCCCCTCCCAAAGTAGGGCTGGTGAAGAACAAAGTACTCAAACCAAAGCAAAGCAATGTTCTTCATTGTTAATGAACGACTAAACTGACCTTTACCCAAAATGGAGAAAGGGAATGTTTTTTCCAGAAGGATCAACAGTGATTTCTGTATCATGAACAACAAATACTTCCTTAGGTATGGAAGGCAATGCCTTTTTTTCCTTGGCTGCCATTAACACCGAGGATGAAAAGATCTAATCCAAAGCATAGCTTAGTTTCAACACTTTCCACAATATAAACAAATGATGCTACTGAGCTAAAAGCGTGAAACATGCCTGAGGCTTTGCAGAACATGGCTCAGGCCTCATCTACTTTGCACGTTCGAGCTGCTCTGCGACACTACTTTAATCCAATTGCTATCAGGTAACAACAGATCGTTGTATCAGGACACTCTTGAAACCTAATCCACACTAACCATAGGTGCTAGTTGAGCTATACTGCAGCCCTGTAAACATACTTTCATTCAGCATGTAAGCAACTTTAACTCAGTCCAGTTAGTTCACTTCAAAAGTGAATCAAGCTAAATGAAATCCAGGCTACTTAAATTCTGAATAAGGGCATCTATACAGGGATTTAATTCACTTTATTCAACCCACTGGAAAGGTTAATTGGATTAATTTTCTTGAGTAACCCTATGTGGACAGACTCTAAGGATGAGATCTTGGCCACGCTAAAATGACCAATAACAATTTTGCCAATGACTTAGTAGGACCAACATTAACCCCTAAAACTTCAGCACGGGGCTATTACTTTTCTTCCAGTAGCAGTAAGAAATGAAGCATTAAGACGACAAGAGGTCAAAAGGAACCTCCAGCTCCCTGCACAGACACACACCTCCTACTCTTTACTAGCTGAATCGTCAAACTCACACTTGCTATTTTCTAAGACTTGAAATTTAAAAAAAAGAAAAAGACCTGGCCAGTGACAAGGAAAACAAGTTTAAGGCATTTCTGTTGTATTCCGACAGGCACACCGTGCTCTCCATTACTACAGTGAAAACCAAAAATAACCGGATTTTGACAGAGCTTCTGCAGGTTGATACCACTGTCAGAAAGAACAGACTCTACCTCGCACAAAGCTTTTTAAACCCAAAGCAGCTCCAGTGCACCTTTAATTAACCTTAAAGGCACACACGTGAAGCAGACGCTCAGCTAACAGGGAAGCTGAGGCCAAGCCTGTGTGCCGAGCCCAGGCTAAGCCGGCAGCCGGACGCCCCGAAAGCCAGCGGGGCGGCTTACAGCCCACCCTTCCCCCGCACTCCGGGGCCGCACGGGGGTTCTGCAGGGTGGAGGGGGCTGCTCGGGGCTCCAAAGTCCTCACAAAACCCCCGTAGGCTCCAGTACTTTTAACCGGGACCTCAACATCGCCAGTCCCGTCCCGTCCCCCC
>JANZLQ010000089.1:29293433-29317325 GCA_026212715.1 Elanus axillaris
AGAGGGGGGGGCTGGAGACCCCCCACTACCGCCGGAGCAGCTTCTCAAACCGCTCGGACTGCCCGGGTCCCCCTCTGCCCCTGCTCCCTCTCCCCGAGCCGCCCGACCCCGCGTCTCGCCGGCCGGGGAAATGACACGACGCCCGGGCCGAGGCTCTAACGACTCAGCCGCTCGGCGGCTGCCGCGGCCGCTGCACCTCGTCCTTCGGGGAGGGGAAGTAGAGGGGGGCGATGAGTTTGTCTCTTGGGACGGGCACATCTCGAGGGGTGTGATGGGTTTGCCCACATCTCGAGGAGGGCAGAGATTTCTGGCCGAGGAGCGCCTTGGGAGGCCTTTGAACCCCAAGTCGTGCTCTGCCGCGTACAGGTTAGAGCAGCCTTCAGCAGAGATGGGGAGGACCTACAGCTGCAGTCCACCTTTGGTTTCCAGCAGCAAAAAAGCAGCATGAGATGATGTCCCCTGGGCAACGGGGAGGGGACAAGAGGGAGCGGATTTGGGGTTTAGGGATGTCTGCGCTTCTCTGGGCTGTGCTCGGCACAACCAGTCACTCGTCTCGACTGTGTAGCGTTTTGATACTAAGTGAGTGTGTATCATCTCAGGAGTGTGCAAGCAGCAGATGAAGTCAGTATTACCATATCTGAAATAAGTGGCCTCCAGCTTCTACGCTAATATCCCATGGCCCCTGCGCCATTGGCGAGTGCAGGGATGCAAGGGTGAGAGGGGGCTGAGCCCATCTACTGCTCCCCCTCTCCAGCAGGCTCTGGGGAGCTCTGTGCCCTGGGCAACCGGGACAGGAGCTGAGAGGGAGAAGTAGTGGGATGTCAGATCTCAGAAAAAATGGCAAAGGGAATAATACCTCGGTTTTATTAAAAAGTAAAAACATTAAAGAAACTGACTGCAAGAAAAGAAGTGATTTCCAGAGGGTTAGCCTTGTGTCACTCCAGAATTTTCCAGTCCTGTTTTCTGAAACTCAGGAACTGTCTGTCCTTAATTCAGCCCCTTTTGAATGACGCTTCCATCATCCCCGAAGCAGGCATGTATAGACTTTGTCTTTAATCTGACTGCCTTTACCTTTCCTTCAGTCTCTCAGCCTTCCCCACAGAAAAGATTGGGGAATTGCCTGTATTTACGATCCCTTCTCACTTACATGCACCTAGCACACGTCTCCCGTGCGCTGACACACGCTGGGAGCTGATGAGCGTTCTGCCTAGAAGGCCACTGTACCCATTTACCGAGAGGCGAGTGGCACACAGGATGACCCCTACTACACAGCTACTCCATATGATCCTACAGATGGGGATTAGTCATAGGGTCTTGTCCCTCCAAGGGGCAGCTCACACAGATTATCTCTATCTGTCACAGTCCCAGCTCTTCCCTCTAATCCCCCTGCCATTCACACAAGCAATACAACTGGATTGCTTGCAAATAATCCTGTGGTCACAGCCTGCTCCATACTAAGGAAGGGTTTAAAAGTCCACTTCTAGTTTCTCCTAAATTTGAGTTTTTCTGAGCTCAGTATGTTCCTCTGGGCATCCTTCATGTTTCACTAATCAGGCTTGTTGACCGCTGAATAATCCTTTATTATTGGACAAAAGTAAGGATGAAAGAAGAGGCTAAGCAACCAGGAATATACAGGAGAATCGGCACAGAACATACTGATCTGACACAGATCACAGCTTTCCAAAACTGGAATATGGTTTTCTCCTTCCCTTCTCTCAGTATAAGGTATTCAATACAAAGCAGCAGAAGCTGAAAGCCTGAAGCATTCTCATTTACACAGCAGCTTTAATGCAACCCAGCTACCTTTATGACCCTACATTTATGAACAAAACTTTTATGCTGTCCAGCCCAGTGATGATGCATTTTACTCCATGCACACAGCTCTTTGCTCTAGTCTTCAGTAATGAATTTGTGTCATATTAAGTTGTCTGGCTAGGGCCAAAACCAGCAACATAAATTAGTTATAATCTGCACTGCCCTCAAGAGATACCATGTTGGACTGATGTGACTTTGGCTGCTGTTAAGACAGAGCTGTGTTCCTGGCTACGTGTAGCTTCACTAAAGCAAGATCTGGTAACCGATGCTCAGGATCACAGCAGAGTAGTTCCTGAGGTTGCTGGGTTCAGGTTTCTACTACATAAATTACGTGGCTCCTCACACCTTCCTGGGGGTCCCTTGATCATGCAAATTTATTTGTTTTTGCAAGATCTGGTGAAGCTCAGTGATAACAGTTGGAAGGTGAGCTCTGCTAGGACACAAGGAAACTACAGGGAGACAATATAAGTGACATTATTTTCTTGGTGCTGGAAATGAGGGGAACATCTCTAGCTGTCAGAGCACAGTAGGGCTGGAACATGCTCCTGGGAGGGGTAACACAAGCAAAACCAGTGAACAGCATTTGTCAACACTGTTCCCTAAGGCAGAGTTCTACACACCAAAGTATTTTCTTTGCATTCTTGACATTGGATTTCCCTCTCACCTTTGCTGATTTTTGAGTAATGTTTTTCAGATGAGATCTCCGAGATGGGAAGATGGCATGAATTGCTTGAAGGTTTCAAAGACAGCTACAAAAGCCCAAAATGACCACACCAGGATGGAGGATGAGAGGGCATTAAACAGGATCCAGGGAACAAGTTACTGATACAATGCTAACACTGCAGCAGCATCACATCTTATGGTCCCAAAGGGGTCCTCATTATGGTAGATCTCAGATCACCCTCCCAACTCTCACTTGTGTCTAAAAGCTGCTGCTTCTAGGCAAAAAGCATGGAAGGTGTTTGTCTGTTCTGCTAGAGTGACATCAGCTTTTCCTGTGCAAATTGTACAGCATCTAGCTTGACAAATGGTATATGTTGCAGTGGGTAGATAAATCCCAATAAAGCTGGGAAGACTAACCACTTTCTTTTATTTAAAATAGTAAGACGATGCTTCAATCTTTTATAAAAGCAGGTACTTAACCTCACAGGAGCTTCTGTTGGAAGACAAGCCCATCTCATTTCCCAGGACAAAAGCAGCTGGGAAGCTGATGCAGAATTTGAGCTGAAGTGCACAGCACACACGTTTAACTCTTCTCTCATGGAGTAACTTCACTCTGGAGAGAATTTGCAGGGCTCTAGTCCAACCCCCTGCTCAAAGCAAGACTGGCTTCAAAATCCAGTGAGGTTGCTCAGTGCCTTGCCCAGCTGAGTTTTGAAAATCTCCAAGGCTAGAGATCACCTCTCTGAGCTCCTGTTCCATTCTTTGCTCATGGTGATTTTTCCCCTTATTTCCACATGGGCTTCTCCCTGCTGCAACCCATGACCCTGGACCCTTGGCCTTGCACTGTGCACCTTGTTTGGCTCTGTGCTTTCCAGCAGCTACTCTCCATGGCAGACCCCATGTACTGAGCACACCTCGATCAGCAAGGAGTGTGCTCCAGCAGACAGCTGTGGGCAGGGGCTCAGAGGTGGCCCTGCAGCCAGGACTGTGCCACTACACAAGTCCTAAACCCCAGGGAGCCTCAGGACTGGGCACTTTCCCTACTTGCACCCAGGCATCTGATCCTGCCCCCAAACACATTACTCCTGGAGTATACCCAGATTGTCATGCTAGTGCACCACACAACACTTTCCCAGCTCTCACAGCACTGAAAACACTCCTGAAGGAATGTGAAAAGCAGAGGCTGGAACTGTTAAAAATGGATAAAAGCAACACGATCTGGCCTGGCCCTTAGAAAAGCCATAGTGAGCTTTTAGTGGCAGGAGCTGCCAGGCAGAGCATTGGGACCAGGTACTGGCAATGCCGTAAGCTGCTACGCTCTTCCTGCAGACAGGGAGAGACAATTTTGTGCTTGCTTCTTAAATAAACTGGGCACTTCTCCAAGCGTCCTGCTGTCATTTTAGGTCAACAGGATAACAACAACCGTGAAATAAATTAGGCCTCATCAAGATGTTCACTTTCAACAGAACAGTCTTTGTTAAAGTTTCCTTTATGATGGCAAGGCTAACTTCCAACTGATGAGGCTGCTGTGGGAATAGACACAGAGCATAATGATCCTACTGGCTAGAATGTGTGCATCACTTAATGGTCAGTGCAAAGGGATGGAATAAAATGGTTCTAGGTGTCTCATGATGTCAGGTGCTGCACAAACCCATGTCCAAAACCTGTGGGTCCAGTGGTGACTGATGCTGGGAGACTGACCTCCCTTTTCACCTGAGCTGGGGACACGTGCTTTTGTTTTTCTCCTCTTTGACCCACTTCAGTCATTAACCTCCCTGCATTTCTAAGCTAAGACACTTCAAGAGAGGTTTGAAGTCCTGTGCCAGAAGGGGCCGATGAGAGGAAGCAAACATTACAGCATTGGCAAGGAGCACCAAGAAGCCTGTGTGCAATTTCCATAGGTGGCTGAATGGCGCTTGTGGGAACTCAGGCTCCCTGAAGAAAAAAGGAGAGCAGGACCCTGCAAGGATTAAGGTATTATAAAGCACACTGGGGGCAATGAATGGAATGATTGCAAAGCATGAACAAAGAGGAAACTAAACTTGTGCTTACATGTAACATAATAAGGGGCACTAGGAAAATCATGAACTGTGAATTTACAGAACAAGGGCTTTCGTTGACTTTAAGTTGGAGAGAGAACCTGTGCAACCTGAAGTCAGGTATGATGCTGCTGACAGCTCGATTACATGCACAGATCAGATGTTTGTACAGGCTAGCCTGGAAACTGCAAGGTGCAAATTAGCTCTGCATCTCTGCCCACAATTTTACATATACACTTGCAAGGGTTGTAGTTTTGGTGATTTCCCCCCACCACCACCTCAAGTGAAACAGTGTTAAGTTTCACATCAGCAAAAGAGACCGAATGCCTTCCAAAAGATCTCCTTTACCAATGAAAGTGAGAAGTAATACTAAAAGCAGTACATTTGCTACTTTCTTCTTCCCTCATCTGCTGTGCATCTTTCCTTAGACTTTTAAGTCAGAAGAACAGAACCCACCAGAACAGTATGTTATTCACTTAGTGCTCTGCAGGGAGGTGCCTGCAAGCCCACACAACAGAGGCATGAGAAGCCTAATAAATGTGGCAGGTAGTGGTGAAGCACCTTGGCTGTTCTCAGCTATTCACAGTCACTACTGTGTGGATGAAACATCAGCACACTGACGCTAGGAGTTTACTGCAGGCTGAAGTCAGTGCAGTTCTTGCCTAGCAAGGAGTTTGCTATATTACACCCTGAAAAATTTCCAGTTCTACCTAAAAATCACCTCTCTTGATTTCCACCTGCCCATCCTTTTATAAATTTTAAAAAAATAATATCCTGTGTTATCACTTCTGCCAGCCTTGTTTCCCAAGCTGCAGGGTGGCAAGCAGGCCAAAAGGTGAGGGATGGATGTGTTCTACAGTCTCAGTTGGGTCCCTCATTTCAAAACATGATTTTTTATACGCAAGTTTACATCCACAAAACATTGGTGTTCACTCAACAAAACACTATTTTGCATGTGCAGAAGCTATTATGGAGTCTCAGCAGCCCTGGGTGCAAATGAAAAGCTAAGTAAGCAGACAGGCTCTCCAAAATGCAAGGATCATGGCTGCCTGGTCAAGTTTCCTCAATACAAGACAGATCTGTGTACCCTCTAAGCCCTCCCTTGGGTGACCTGTAGTGAGAGTTTTCCAAAATATGGGCAATATTTCTCAATAAACCAAAAGGCCAGATGATGAAAGCTGAGAGGAGGAAGAGTGAAAAAGGGGAACGGCAGTGTGAAAGTTGGCGCTGTTAGCACAACAGGGTTGACTTCCACAACTTTAAAAGTGCCCCAACCAGCATTTGTAGCAGGAAATCACCCAACCTCATCTATGTGGCCATGTCACACAAAGTGGTACATGTACAAGCTATATTCAATTTAGACTTACTGAGGGTGGCTGATTGAAAAGAAGGAAGCATGCAAAATTCAGGGGAAACATTCAGAGACAGATGGATGCACACTCTCATTCCCATATGACGGTTGCTGACCACACCAAAGGATCCTTGCAGAGGTCCTTGATGGAGGTAGCACTGAGCATCTTCAGCCCAACATCTGCAACAAGTAAAATCAAGAGGCAGCTCATTCCTCTGTGGTCACACTGGGAGCTGCCAAGTCCACGTCAGCCTGTGCAGCAGCCAGTGAATTTTACCAGCTGGTGGCTGCAGGGTGGTCTGGAGGACACAGCGCCTCACCAACAGCAGCCTTGGAACTTCTGATGGACTAGGGCTTTCTGAATACATAACTCCATGCAGGCAGGTAGTGCCCTGTGTGCTAGCTCTGCAGAAGCTACCCCACAACCAGCCCAGCAACCCTGGAAATATCACCCGGAAGCCAAGCTAATTAGCCCATCTCAAGTGCCACACTAATATGCACATATGGTTTTTAGGTGGCCAGGCTAGGCTCTCCACCTCATTGGAGAGATGCATTAGCTCCCTGGGGACAAGCTCAGGCAGCCTAGCACAGCCTGATGCTACTCCGTAGAGATAACACGTCTCTTGCTTGGTTCACTTTAGTTTCCCCCTCCTTCCAGATAGTGGCAAGCTCCATCAGAAGCAACATGCCAGACCACCACTTTGGGTCCTCCTGGCTTTGTGTGCTCACAGGATAAGTAATAGTGACCACTGATACCAATCTTCTAGAAAGAATAAATGAGCTGAGGTCTGCCACTATTGCCAGGGTGATGGGCTTGTAACCCCATTTGTGGAGGGCAAGTCCCAGCTCTAGAAATTGCCTCATTGGCCACGTACTCCTTTGTTACCTCAGTTGCCGTTTCCACAAGTGGCTGTTCTCTAATGTCCTATGAATGATGGAGAGAAAAGAGGTTCTCCAGAAAACTGGGCAGGCTCCTGCTCCAAATCACTCTCAACCTTCTTACTTCCACTGACTTTACCAGTGCACTAGCTTCTGCAGGTGACACTGCTCTTGCAAATACATTTCACAGCACTCAGTGTCTCTGCTAGTTTCAGGGCCATTGTTCACACTCATCATCCAGGATGGACTCAGGACTTGCAGAAGATGAGTCAGAACAGAGAGGGGTCAAGCTCAGGGTAAATTTGATGGTATAACCAGGCTATTCCAGATCACGCCTCTTCAGGACATTGTCCTGCCATAGGGGTCAGATTACTCCCTACACAGCCACACCAATATTTACCATTCATGAGCATCACTGGAAATTACTTAGAGATCAGCAGGTCACAGCACATTTCAAAGCAGAAAAGATTTCTATATTGCCTTCATCTCCTCCCTGGGAACCTCAGCCAAGTAACCACAGTCAGTAGGGATGGGAGACTGAGTCTGGAAGAGGTATTCCAGCTCAAGATTAAGGGACAGAGGTGAGAATGGTACCACAACTGCCTCTGCTCCCTGCTTTCTCTCCATGGGCTGCCTCCTCCCACATCCAATGCTTTCACATTCCTGCATTACTCTTTCAGCTCCTCACTCCAGGAGGATACTTTGGAGCGGTCTTGTTCTCTGAGAAGTTGAGCGGTTTTCCTGACAGCCCCCAGAGTGGATGTGAAAGCCAGGCAGGCATCCTTACCCTCCACCACCTTAACCACGAGGAGCTGCTTTTTAATACGATGCCCATCTGATGGGAGCTGGTGATTCTTCCCTCTGCATGCTCCCTTGGTTGCTCGCAGTGAGGTGGCAACTTGAGCTGTTTTACACTCTGCCTTGGACCTTTCCCTTTTCTCCCTCTAAGCAAGGATACAGTTAAACTGTAGCATCTAATTTTATGGCAGTAACAGGCCAAGCAACAGCTGAGTCCCAAAGACAATCACGTAGAAGGGGGAACAAATTGTATGAGTCAGACTAAAAGCTTCATAAATATTGACTGGTTTTAACAGTCCCCTAAGGAACAGAGAATCTCATTTTATAACTATATGTCCCTCCCCATTACGCACTACCCCCTCTCCGGGAGATGTGAGGGTGGTTGCTCTCCTGGCTTATGTGCACAATATTGTAATTCCTTTCTGCAGCCAAGCTGCTCTGTCAGGAACTTTGCACCACACATCAGCAGAGTATCTGAGCGCCTTCCAGTGGTGCTTTAAATAACGCAACTGGAGTGGGTTTTGTTCTCTCAAGTTTGCCCCAGGGTAGGAATGGCACAGTCAGAGGAGAAATCGGATATTAAACATGTAAGGGACAAAGGCTGAAGAGGACAGGGTGGTTTTCAGTAGCTTCCACTCTGATTCCTACCAGGTAAAACACAGTTGGAGACAGAGGAGCAGATAGATGCAATAGGAACGGAGGCAGAAGAGACAAGTGGTGTCAGGTCTACAATGGTGATACAGGCAAGAAAGGCAGATGCTATGAAAGAGAGCAAGGACTTGGCTAAAGAAGGTGGAAACAGTTTGCTGGGCATGTGAATAGTCAGAGGTGATGATAGAGGCACATGGTGGGACAGGGGGCTACACTAAGTCACTGCCCAGAATGGGGATCAAGATGAATCCTGCCTATCTGACATTGTGTGTGAAGCTCACCTCACCCCTGCTGTGAGGGCAGCTCCCCTTTCTTGCCTACTAAAAGCTCTCCAATGTCTCCCTGCTTTGTTGGGACGGTCAAGCCCCTACCCTGCCTTTCCCTCTACAAGGCGTGTCCTCATTTCCAATTTTTTTGTCACCCCCCCCCCCCATCTTACTCTTAGAAATACTCTAGGCAAAAAAGCAGTGATACATGAGTCTCCCCATATGTACCATGCAGTATAAAATCCTGTCTCTACCAGCTAAGACTACCTGATCGCAGCCAAGTCCCATCCTTGGTGCAGAGGTTGCAGGACAGTTCATATGGCCTTTCTCCCAACCTTAAATAAAGGCTTTTCCCTGACAAGGCCTTCCACAACAGGTTGTTTGCTTTGGGACCAAGAAAATTATGGTTAAGCGGAGAGCATAAGACCACAGCAAAGCCCATGGATGCTGTTGAGGCTCACCTGAAATACCTGATGTATATGATGTTTTCATGTGTTCTCAGGAAGCTCTGGAAAATAAAAGAATATCCTCTCTTATGCCAAACCCCAAATGTACAGCATACAAAGTGGTCTGCAAACCTGCCACTCCAACCTGGCTCTGGAAAGTAACCCTTTCATGTTCTCCTGCTTTCAGCAGCTCAACACTGCCTCCTGCATCTTAAAACTCACTCAAAACCCAAACAGTATTCCCCTTGTCAAAGGCTTACTCTGAAACAGTAAGGGTCACAGCTTTGGGGTTAAAATAAATGTAGGTTATTTGGGGACTGCATCTCTTCTAGAGGCAGTCCTAGCTTCATTTCAGCTAACAGCAAAGCCCAAAGTGACTTCAGAGAAACTGGGATTTTGCATAACATACATGAAAGCCTTCACCACTCCAAGAGCTACTAGTCTACCTGGCAGAGAAGAGGAGTCTATGCACAGAAGGAAGCTGAACATTTTGGGGAAGATGATGTCTGAGAGTAGCGAGGGCAGGCTGCTCCCTAGGGAACAGGAAGCCAAGTGCAGTGATGCTGCCAGCAGGACAGGGACCCATCCCAATGTGTGCAAGGAGGGCAGGCCCCAAGACAGCAGCCAGATTCAGTCAAGACTACCCGTGATAAGGGAAGCCCATGACAATGAAGCAGAACCTGGATCAAACTGGAAGTCAATCCACTAGTCAGAGTCAGGCCTGATGATAGCAGCCAGGGTCAAACACAGCCCAGTGAGCACCAGACAGGTCCACACTGATGGAACACATCCAAGGTCAAGCAGGAATGTCAACCTGCAGGCCTGGGTCCAGATCAGTACGTACCACAGGCAGGCTGAGCTGCAGACCAGCATTCCTCCAACATAGCCCAGGCAAAACCAGAAAGAGCCCAGGGCTGAGCTTAAATGGGGCTCCTCGGCCTGTGGGCAGAGAGGGTGGTAGAGGCCCCAGCTGAGGCTGCTCAGGACTGTTAACACCCTCAGGGCCATGACACATGTACTCACCTCTCTCACACTCAGAGCTGGTGCAGCTGAGTTTAGTGGCATCTGCTTAGGCCAAGTTTTCTCCATTACTGCACTCTGGACTGGTTGGTTTTGTCCACCCTTGCCAATTTTCCAGTTTGGTTGTGTTTGATTACCTGAAGTTTGCATAGATTTATGAAAAGAGAAACTTCTCCATGAAGAGGATTAGACAGACTAGGACTATGGGAGGTAGAGATGGAGCTTGCATCTTCATGTTCTCACTATTTTTGAGCTCTAGACACAAGTGCTCAGTGGATTGTGTGGAAGACATTATCACTGAGAGAAGTAATAGGGAGAATATAGAGACTATGTTGTTTTCCTATTGAGAATAAAATGTGTAAGAACAATAAAATGTAATAGTATTTCCAGCAGCTGGACAAATGGGCTAAAAGCAAAGGAATTTTCCAGGTGGGAGTCTTACAGAAGCCCAACAACTGCGAATCAATTGTCTTGTAACTGCAACAAATGCAAGAAGTCCACTAGCATCTGGCAGCAGCTGTCGGGCATCTATCCACTCACCCACTCACTGACAGCATCCAACCCTCGCAGCATCCAGTAATCTCCTTTCTAGTATGTAATGGAGAATGGCAGTCCCTCACCTTCACCAGGGCCCTCGCTTGAAAGGACTGGCACACTCTACGCGTGAGTTGCTTTGGGGGCTGAACCGTTGCAGTGACCCAGAACTGAAGTTTCTCCACAGTGAAAGAGGAAATCCCAGGGAATAGCTCATCTTCCTGAAAGAGCCTGCCAATAGCCCATGATGCCTTATAGCCAAGGGTAGGAAAAAATGATCAGAGATCTGTAGATTCTGCATAAACTTATATGAGACAGGGAAACCTACCTTCTGTATCAAGGCAAAACAATTTCACAGCAGATCTCAAGACAAACTGGCAATAACATGGAAAGCCATTTAATACCAAGTAAAAATGGACCCGAGCTTCCCTTAAGAATATAGTTTTGAGTCAGAGCTACTATTGTCCACCCGGGACTCCTGTGCAAGGTGGTACTCATCAAGTTATGGCCTCTGCTTCATGGGAGCTGCTCACCTCTGACCAGTTTGAAATAGGTACCTTAGGGAGACAGAGGTGGCTGGAAAAGTGTTCCCAGTAGGACATAGGCGTCCTTCAGTCCAAACAGAACTCTGTGAAGAAGGGGAGTACTTCAGCTGGTTGACCACTGGTTCACAAGACTGAGGGAAAAGATAAGTTTGGTTTATTTGTACATATTGTATCTGCAGGGAAAATTCTGAAATATTTCCTCAGTAGAGAAGTATTCCTTAATGGAATCATCACATTCATTTTCATAGGCACTTATTGCAAAGAATCTGAGCCTCTCCCCTCCCCATTTTTTAGTAAAAAGTAAATATTAAAAGGGATATTAAAAGGCTAGTAATTCAATAGCTATCCAAGGTGCACAGCAAGTTGTAGGGAGAGCTGGGGACCAGAAGCCAAAAGCCCAAACATGGAAATGATATTGTCTTTTAGTTAAGATGAAGTGCAGGTACCATCAGATGAAGTTATTGTTGGGTAATCTGGCATGATGTGGTGTCAAAAAAGCACACAAAATGAGTCATTAGGAGTGTATGTGCAAGTCAGAACTTGGCCAAAGTGTAGTTACAGATGATTTAGTTCTGCAGAAGAAGCAAAAGTGAAGAACGAAGTTTAGCGCTGTTAGTATTATAACAATTTTCTTGGTAAGGTTGTAATAGAAGACTAGTAGCAGGTCCCTGATCAATAGTGGTGGACAGGCAGCAAACATAAGCCAAACCAAGCTGTAGTCATGACCTGACAAGACATGGAATGTGTGCAATGTGCCTCAGTACTTCGCTCTAAACTAATAAAATATGGCTGTGCAGGCAGAACCAGCATCTGACCTTCCACTTCTTTTTTTCCCCAAGAAAAAACTGAAGACAGTTGCCCATCTTTGATGTATTCCATAGCTGCTGCCAAATCTGCACTCCCCCGCTCAGACATAATCCCAAAATAGGGTGTGATGCCTTTCCCGTTGACAAAGCCATAAGTCACGGTGAGCAAGATCCACTCAACATACTCCAATCAGTTAAATGAAAAGAGCTCTCCCCCTCTGTTTCCCACCACTTCAGCACTCATTATATCTCACATTAATTAATATAGGCACTAGGAAGTGAGATGATAAATTACAAAAACCCATTAACCTGATTCTGTCCAAACTGATGACTTACAGCAACTTGAACGTTAGACAAATCTTCCTTGCTAATGTGGGAGTCCTCATGTCTGAACATCATTAAAGCAGCAGCCCTGAAAAAAATATTTTTAATGTATGTACGAATGGAATGTATATCAACGTGCATGGATAGTGCATGCCTGTGGGAACATCAGAATTCATTAGATCAGTCTGATACGAGATATATTGAACAGGTTCCATCTGACATCCGTTACTGGGTTGTTCTGTCCACTCCCAAAGGAGTGAATCATATTGACAGGTTGAATTATATCTCAAGAGATATTTTTCTCCCCTCCTCCAAAGGCCATTTGCAATCACAGCACATCCACTGCCTCTTAAAAGTGAGCTCATCTGGCACTGGGTTGCATTGAAGTCCTCCACTGTGCCTGAAGGAAGAATGCTTTTGGGTGGTGGGAACATGGAGAAGATGTGGTCTGTCCAGCTGTTTCTTGGAGTGCTAACCATCTTGACCATGACTGTGTATGTCCCATCTACACATGGAGAGCCTTTTTTACTACAAGGTAAGCTGGAAAACAGACTAGATGACACAGGTAGGTAGCTATCTTTTTGCTTTACTTTGCTGCTTGTCATGGCCAATGCAACCCTCGCTTATCCATGAAAGAAAATAAAATGAACCTTGAGCTATACTAAATAATCAATTAATATGGGTGCTGCCCAGAGACTTGTTCACATTGGCATGAGCTAAAGCTGTCCTGGTCTGCAGCTGGTCGTATGACACATTCTGCTAATCAGTAAAAATATCAGATCTGGTGAAATCTGGTAAGGGTAGCTCTTCCTCCCCCAAAAGAAAATTTCCAAAGAAAAACATTAAAATATCAGAGAGTAGCAATTCCAGTATGTACCATATGAGATTTGACAGCTCATAAATGTCAGTAGTAGGGTGCTGCTGAACTTTTTTTATTCACAAAACTTCTTTTTATATGTTCTTCTCCCGTAATTTAAATTAATCTTAGCTTGAATTTATTCTGCAGGGAAATGTCAATCATTAATCTTCTTTCTTAAAGAGATTTAGCAGTGGAGGAAAAAAAAAGAGCAGCTAAATATAGTCTTGAAAATAACATTGCTTTTCAAATGATTTTTTCCTCTTATATCACCTATTTATTTTTCTAATGACAACCAAAACATTCCTGAGGCCACTCTATCTAAATACTGCTTCTGTTTAGTTTTTACTGGCGTGTTTATAGTGGTTTTTTTCTGTAGCAAATCCCCCAAATTACTAAAAGTAGCTATTATAAAATCATAACTGTCTTTCAGACTTAGGAATGAGGTTTATAGCACTCCACGCTAACTGCAAGTTTTACACACTGTGTAGCTCTGCTAACTCCCTCGGGTTTATTTCTAGAGATCACAATCAGGACCAGTGGCTTCAGCTGCAGTGTGAGGCAGGGTTGAGTCTGGCCAAATACTTGGAGCATCACTTTGGCCAGGGCCCCTCTGCTTCTGCAGATTTATGTGACTTTAGCTAATGGAGCTGATTCCCATATGCTCTTGAACATCCTTAAGGCTCATCCAGTACAATGTTTTGTCTCACATGTATAAAAAATAATTGCATTGATCCCATCACAGCTATGTAGGGCTAATGGCTATATGAGACCATTTTCTCCTTTCTCACCTCCTTGAAAGGAGTGAGCCGAAGTCCTAAAGATCCTGGAAGAAGAGAAAAGTAGACTTTCTGCATAATTTCTTAGTATTTTCCATGGATTCTGTAGGCATGTTTTAGGGCTTTGTAGGGCCTGGGTGGGGGGCAGGGATGTTCAGACCAAAGGTTTTGGGGAATGGCCATTCTTCCTGTAAAGTCTGGCATCCATTCTGTAATTCTCAAAAAAGAATGCAGCATTCAAGTTTCAGATAATTCTGGAAATCTGTTCAGCAGAGCTGGGAGGGTCTCAGAGCCTTCAGGGCTCTGATTAGTCCCATCCCCTGTGTCCATTGGTTTCTGCTGAACTCTTGCCCTTCACAACCATTCATTTGAGGGCATAGCCACAACCACTAAAGCAAAACCACTGAGAAAGTTCCCTAAAGGGACCTCATCGAGAGGTCCAAATTGCTTTAGGACAGCAGCTTGGGGTGGTTTTTCCTGGAAAACAGCAACTTGAAACCTGGAAAAATTCTGCATAGCCTACAGCTACTGTAAAAGGCTTCCTCAGGAATAAAGAGGCTTGCTTTAAACTCCTCCACACTTTGGCTCTGTTCAGGAAGAATCCTTTAATACCACTGGCAAGCAGACAGAGCAGCCCCAAGGCTGAGTGCTAGAACAGACTGCGAGGCTGCAGGGCTTTTCAGCTGCGGTACCCACACGTCAGCCCTCATGGGGAGCGAGTTCCCACCTCTGTCAGCCCTGGGAAAGTGGATGGTGTGAGTGGGGGGAGCACCTGCAGTCTTGAGAAGAGAATATCTTGTGGGTTGTTGTCTGGCTTTGCAGAGGCATCCGCTACATCCGCCTTGCAGAAGAGGTCAGGACTGTCTAAATCAAGGTGATGTCTCCAGCTCTCTGCAGCCAGCCATGCTGATGAGGCTGCAGTGAGACTGGCCAGCAGCCTGGAGCTAGCAGGGAGGGCTTTCCCATCCTGCACCTTTTCACTGTGCAGACCTCACTGCCTGGACATTTTATTCTGTGCTCACACATCTTCCTCTTCCCTTGAGCTCCTTCCACCCTGACAAAGTGCTGACAGGAGGTATTTTCCCTCCACTTCTTAACCTTCTTAATTTTTCTTTTAATGTTGGGGGCTGGAGGGTCCATCCTGTTTGTCATTAGAGATCGAGAAAGGTGTGCTTTATGTGCTGCAGAGAACCGTGTGCTTCCGGAGAGAGAAGACACAAATCACGAGGACACACTGCTGACTCTGCTTCTTAATAAGAAACTCGCATGGCGGAGACCAGAAAACATTGGTAAGTGGAGGGGATGGGAGATCTCAGCTGCTTGAACCTGTGTTTGCATGAAGGCAAGGAACCTGCTCCTCAGGTTCCTCAGAAATATCAACTGCTCAGAAAGTAGAAGCACCTGGTATGGTGCCTACATGTGACTAGTGTCAGATGTTCTCCATCATGGGGCTCCTGGACCTGCTTTTGCAATGTGATATAAAGCTGCCCAAAACCACACACCCTAGATTCTCAGACACTCGCCACTGAGCTGGCGAAGGAGCATGTGTATGCACGTAAGTTATAACAAAAAGAGATGCTGCGGAGTCCCTGTGCCCCTGCTATCCCTGAGACGTTGTGTACTATGCCTGGGGCATGGGCCAGCCTTGGGAGTCACCTCTCCACCCACAGCCCGTACAGCCCCAGGTGCTTTTGAGAGACAGCTCAGTGTCGCTGGTACACTAAAACCAACAGCATCTTGTGAGCACACAGGGCAGTGGGGCAGCCTCAAGATTTTGCAGAGAACATGGCTGAGATCCCTTGGGGTCAGGTGTAGGTTGGGACAAGGGTAGTGGGATCTCCTGTCTGAGCTTAAGCCCTTGCTACTGCTGGAAAAGGTTGAGACAACAGGCTTTTCCCACACAGCGGATAGGCCAAAGATGGGTCACGTGGAGGTTTTTCCTGTCTGTGCTTTGTGAACAGACAGCAAATTTCAAGCCACCCGCATGTGGCTAAACTCAGACCTGCTGAAGAGAAGCTTGGGCTTTCCGTGACACAGCGATCACAAGCGCCATATAGATTACAGGGGTCAGCTATTCCCACGGCCACGGCAGCTGGGGGAGGGTTTGGGCTGTATGGGGTGGTCTCAGAGCAGGAAGCTGCCCTTCCCTGTGAAAACAGCCAAGAACGGGGCCCAGCAAAAATTTTGTTACGAAAATCCATTTGTCAAAATCACTCAGTGCGCTTCCCCAGCCCTTTGTTAATGCAGCGAGGCAGTGGTTAAACAATCCGGGGACAAATAAGTAAACACAAATAAATCAAGTCCTTATACTAACAAAGGCATTCTTCTTGCAAAGGGGATGCATTCAAGAAATAACATTTTTATGATTGGTTTATGGATTATTGCACTTATTACTCCTAGAGAAAAGGCTGCATTTTATGCCAGACAATTGAATATAATGAATCTCTGAGCAGAGCACAGACAGAGGATTTACAGCAAGCAGTTTCTCAAGGCTTCATCCATAAATTAACTTCCTTCCCCCTGCCTGAGATAATTTGTTCCAAATTTTGACCACTGTTCATTTTCTATTCATAGCAGTCATTGGCCAAGCTTACAGTTTGCAGAAAGTCAAGCCAAAATAGGCCCTTGAAACTCTGAAAGAGGTAAAAATATGTAGAATAATAATAATAATAATAATAATAATAATAATAATAATAATAATAATAATAATAATAATAATAATAATATCTTAAGTGGCACTTTTGACTTGTAGATATGCAGGCCTGGCTGTCTCTACCTTGTGGATATGTAAAGACATGCTTAAGAGGAATCTGCCTGAGGTCATGGCTGGCAGTGCCAGGAACAGAGCCCCCACGTCCTGACTCCCAGCCCATCCCCATCCACAGACCACCTCTCAAACTGAGCCCTGATGTAATGGATTTACTTAGGAACTGCTGCTTTGTCTGTTCGATGAATATCTGTCAGAAAATATTCAGTATTTTTCAACTGAATTGTTTCCTTCTCAAAGGAGAAACTGAGAAGGCAGTCATCTCTTTCTTGGCACCCTCCTGCTTGGTTTCAAACATTTAAAAAAAAAGCCCAAGTCTGGCGATGTGTCTGTATGCTGAAGTCTTATCTGAAATCAGGGGGAATTATGTCCTAAATCCCCTTGGAAATGCAGACCAATGCCTGCTGCCATGTTAGGAGCAGACAAAGGAGGCAGCTCCGGGGCTGGTTTTTGGCTTTCTTGTGGGGCCCAGTAGAGACATTCTTTAGCTCTTTCCTGTCTCTTCTACTTATTTTAGTGCATTTTTCCCCAAACTGGCACTTAAAACCAGCTGATCACTTTGCATTCTCCTCCTAGGAGAACTGCTGTAGTCCAGTCACTCAGCTTTGATTGAGCTCATTCTGTCATGGTGCTTTCCATTGTTTCATCTATTTTATTAAAAAAAATTAACTGGTTTTGACATCAGTTTGAGTCTGGAATAAGGTACCTCAGTCCTTAAGAGGAGCAAGATTGAAATCCTCCCATCCCTTCCTGCAGCTTTCCCTATTGCTAGTCCAGGACCTTGCCAACTCAGGCTGGAGTTTTTGGGTCCCATTCATAGGCACCTAATTCTCCCCTTGTCCTAGATGGGATATCTCAGGGCAGCTCATTCATCTATCTGCATTCATCTGACAGTCTAGTAAAGTACTGCTCAGCCTTGAGATCTCAAAGTCTGACCTATGAAGCTGGTCCCCAGGTCCTCTAGCATTTAGAATTGTGGAATCCATGCACTCACTGCTATGTTACTTTTCCTGTTGATCCACCCTGCCAACCCTGATGTTTGCTGACTTATAAAGCAATAAGTTATGCTAGGCTAAATCTGTGTCCTCTGACTTCTGCCTGCGTGGGTGATGTGAGGATAAACAAGTCTTAAAGGAAGCAATGGGAGTTCATGTAAAAGGCCAGTGACAGAAAAGCCAGCATTAGAAATTTGCTGTTATCAGGATAAAAATTAAAAAACAGCAAAGAATCTCACCTGAGTTGATGTCACACAGTATGTGACCTTGTTGGGCCAGTTCCCCTAGAGCCTGGTGAAGGATAAAAAGCCTCCCTCGTAATGGAGAATTAAGGTAAAGTCCCATAGAATTCAGCAGCAAAAGCCTGCTTTTCTGTCACTGTTTCTGCTACCGTAGATTTGGAGATGACTAACAGGAATTAAAGGATAACTAGGTCTTTTCTTGTCACCCTTGAAGAGGTTAAATGAAGAAACTGTTTTTGATTTGGGCTTTGGGAAGCAATGCAGATACTGATGTTACTCTCTCCCTTCTCACAGACTGGGAGCTGGCAAAGAAATTTGAAGAGCTTGAACAGGTGAGAGGACCAAACACACAGACACATATATGCATACTGTTGTATGAATAGCTAAACAGTTGTGCATACTGTGTTTATGCCTTATTCTTCTGTCTTTGCATCCTGCTACTCTTTATTCTGCTGCTATAATGTAAACATGTATCACACAAAGAGAAAAGCAGAACCTGGGCTAAATGGCTGCACAAGCTGGAAAAGAGAAAAAAAAAAGAGCAAGGCTATAGACTAGTGCAATAAAAGCTGAGGCAGCACTTGCCTCTATCACAAGTGAAAGGCCAGCAAAGGCCAGGAAAAAAAAGAAAAAAACGCCAAAGGAATTCTCCATGGAAGAAAAGGGAGGGAGAAGAGGCGGTCATGCTGCCTTCCTAGGCATTATACCAGCTGGCTGCATTAGATAATGGGTTGAAGTTAGAGGGATAGCCACTGAACACCTAATCCAGTATGATTTTTGCCTGGGCTCTTTACTAGTAAGGGAGGTCCTACCCAGGATCAGAGCCCTGCTGTGCTGAGCAGAGTGTGCACATACACAGATAGCAAGAGGAAGATGCATCCTACACCTGGTGCCCAGGAACAGGGAAAGGTGTGTAGCAACCTTGACACGGTCCCACTGTGCCCCAAACCCCGCAAGCAATGGAAACCCTTTTTCCTCTTTCTCAGGCCAGGTCCAGTGGTTCACATGGATCCTGGAGATCCTGCTGGGTTCCATTTGGCACTTTTCACTTCAGACTGAAAAATCACAGTGTGCCATGCCAGACAGGAGGCTGCCAGCTCCTACCCTATCCCCTCAGTCCAGTGCTGAGGGACATTAAGTTCTGGCTTCCTGGGAGCAGCGCTGCCAGAGCAGAAGTCTAGATGATGGCTGTGATGTTCCCAGTCCACTACAAAAGAATAGCTACAGATGGAGGAGAAATACCATTGACTTTTCACATTATAACCAAGAGAAGTTAGCAAGAACTGGGGTAGGGGAGAGAGGGGAGGGACAACACAGCAATGGAGAAATGATGCTCTCTGCTGCAATGGGTGGATGCCTGGAGACCTCCTGCCCCAGCACTGACTTGACTCTTATTGGTGCAATATCCTTCTACACAGCCTCCTCTCCACAGGGGTTTGCACCCTGGAGTGGGGGGGAAGAGCAGAGAGTGCCTACACAGCTGCCACCAAACAAGCAGCTTAATGGAAGACGACATGAAGAGGTGTGAGTGCTTCAAAGGTGGCTCCTCCTGGAATGGTCCTGTTTCAGAGAAGACTCTGTCCTCCCCAGTGATGCTGTCAGCCAGGCTGCCTGTACCTCCTGCCTCTGAGCCACACTGCGCTTGCCAGCATGCTGTGGGGCTCCTCATGATGGGGCAGTTCTTTACTGCTGTGTTTGTTTTTAAACAGCTGGAGAAGTTGAAGGATCAGCTCTCAACTGAAGAAGGGTCAGAGGTGGCCTATGCCTTGGAAAGTCTCTCAGCATCCCAGCCCAAAAAACGCGGTAGGTTTTGGGTTAGAGCCTTGCAGCCATCCTGTCCAGCTCTCATCTCCATGGCTTCCTTTCTGCAACAAAGACAGTGACAATAAACATGCCCCAAATATGCTGAAAAACAGGTTGGCAGCTTTTCTAGCAGTTCTGGCCTTCTCTTGTTAATAGCTGGCTGGTTTAGCAACTGGTGAGAAGGACTGTGTACCTAGCCCTGTCTGCACATCCAGGACCTCGCTGGAGGCAGTCAGTGTTGCATCCCTCTTTTCACAGAGGAACATGGGGTTACAAGAGCAATGAGTGCCTGTCCTGGAGGGGGCGATTTCTGTATGAACACATCCCCACAGTGCACCCGTCGCTTTGCTCTGGGCACAAAGCTAGTGCTGAAGGCATAATGAGGCATGTGGGTTGTATGCGTTCCCCTCTGCCAAGGTCACTGCCTCCCTACAGAGAAAAAAAGAGCACTTGTTTGTGCTGCTGAAAAGCAGCTAAAAAAGATGTGGAAATCAACCAAGAATGAAGGGAACTAAGATTTGGTAGGTCCCCCAACTAGTCTCCAAGCTTTGTCTAGTCTGTATCCAGTGACTCAAGAGCATATCGCACCAGTGGTCCTGCATGGCTGCCCCTGACAAGCACATGGATAATGCCGTTAACGCTGGCTTTCAGTAGATTCCTCCACAAAGCAGGGGCACCTGTAAACCAGAAGTCACTGATGACAGATTTGGCCTAAAAACAAAAGAGCTAGTTCTGCCCTTATCCCACATGCTCTGTGCATGTGCAAGCTGACAACCTGCCAGAGAGCCAAGAGAAAATCCCTTTGTGCAAGGCTTGCTTAAGTACTTAGGTGATCCTTTGACAATCTGCAATTTATAAGCAACCCTGGAGGCTGTCATTAATTTGGCTAATCTAATTCACGCTCCCACCATTCTGGAAGGTTCAAATGTAGATAAAACTACTTCCCCCTGCCAGGTTTAAATCAGATTCTGCCAGAAATTAAAACAGAGAATCTTTGCCTTCATCTAAAGTCCTTCCAGTCTGGGAGGAACTCGTGTTTCAGTATGAGCACTGCTGATTCAGTAGAAGCTTTCTCCCAAGATCCTGCTTTCAAAAACCAGGTAGAAATCTCTTCTCATACTTGAGAATAGGAAACCCACACAGGATTCAAAGAACAGGGCATGCTGGTGATACAGCTATTTTTTCCAACGCCAAAATGTACATCCTTCCCTAATCTAGTCTCCTTAGAAGATCTCACAGAGATCAATGTTGTTTGCAGGATAGTTAGCAGCAGAGTGATAGAGTGACTGGGTTTTAAAAAAAATTGTAAGGACCAGATTCGGTCTCTCCAGGTCAGTACCCTGCTCTTCCAGTCAGCCACAGGTGAAAAACCCTGCACACATCTCTGAGGCAGCAAAACTCCTGGCCAGTAGACAGGAAAGAAAAAGCAGATTCCTGATATTGCTGAAGTAGAGCAAAAGGAAAAGCAAACCCTTATAAATCAAGCAACATGGAAACAACTTTTAGACCCCTTATTATTATTTATTATAAGCAGCTGAAAGAAACACCTTCTAGAGGTGTTATATGAAGTCGAAGCTGGTTATTGAGATGTGCCCAGAAACCACAATGCTGGCCTCACACCCTGACTCTCTTGAGACATGGGGCTTTTGAAACCCACTCCAGGGCTAGAGCAGGAAGCTGGAAAAAGTCCCTTGCATGCTAACATCCTTCTCTTGTATTTCTTCCCAGCCTGCTTTTGGAAATACTGCATCTGAAGGCTTGCCAGGACTGGAGGATGAAGATGAGCCCTTCCCCAAACTGCCTTGCTGGGTATTAATGTGTAAGAGTTTGTTCTGTTCTGTCATCATGCTGCCAATTTGGATGCCATCCTCCACGACCGCACCACAGCCAAGTCTCACAGGGACTGTGACAGGAGCTGGCAGCCCACTACCACTCTCCACTCTTCCTTCCTTCCAGGTTTAACCTACTGTGATCTTCTACTTGGAAGACGCTTCCCCACTTTTCTTGCTGTCCTGTGCGTGCCACTCAGCCTGCTGCCACTGTACACTCTTCCCCTTCTCACCAGATCCCCTGAGGCACCAAACACTCACTCAGTTCCCCTGAGCTTGGGCCTCTGCCCACACCTACAGACGTTGCTCACGGTGGTGTCTGGGTTCCCCGTCACCTCCTACGAGCAGGTCTGTGATGCCCTAACACCCGCTGTTGGGACAGGAAGGCAGACTGGGTGTAACGGGAAGGGCTCAGGGCTGCCTGCCTCGGCTTGCTGAGCCAGAGCTGTTCCTCACCACGTCCTGTCAGTGTACATAGTGGGTTTGGGGGAGGATAGTCACAGAAGTCTGGATCCTTTGGATGTCATTCCAATAAAGATTTTCTGTTGCACAGAAGCAGGTGCTATTTTCTTTCTCACCCCCTGAAGAGGCCCAAAGGGCAGCACATTTCCCTTGATGTAGGTTCTTGTTACCTTAACGGTTCATGTGAAGTTTACAATGGAAAAAAGGCTCCCATTAAACACCTAGTATAGCAACACTGACCTGTTTTAATGTTGCCTGAGGAAGAGGCCCTTACTTTGACCAGAGTTAGAAATGAGAGTTGGGTCTTCCTCATGGGTATGTGTGAGCTGCTCTGCTCATAGGACTGGACCAGACTCACTGATTTTTGCCTACTCACCCCAAAGAGATGTTTTGGCAGAGATTTTTGGCTCATCTGGCTGGTCAGTGCAGATGCTGGCTGGCTTTTTCTACTGCAGAATTATGTCTGCCCCTGTCCAAAAGGAAGAGATCACAATCCATCAGTGGTTCCCACTTATATTCATCTTAAGTCGTGCTATCCATGTTTATTTGCAAAAAACAAAGGACCACGTTGCCAGGAGTGCAGAATAAATCCTGATGTTAACTTTGAGGTTTCCAACAGTGTAAAGAAGAGCAGAATCTGGTAGCCACTGTGAATGTGTGATTTTGACTAGAATTGAACTGTCTCTCCAGCCCTGTTGAGTCATGCTATTTAACTGTAGCTTACATACTACATATTCTTCAAAACTTTACCTCTCCCAAAGCTGTAATTACCATGCTACATTCATTGCCTTGGGCTCTGGCAAGAGGTGCACGCTTAGCACAGCAGTACCTTGTATGTACTTCATTAACAGGAAATCTATTCATCCTATTACAGGCCAAAGCCAGCATCTAGGGAATAAAACCAGCTTGATTATATCAGTGAGGTCTAATGACATGCAAAATACAGTTTGCTGTTAACATTATTTCTTTGTTATTTCCTTGGTAGTGATTCAGAACACATTTCACATTTTTTGTTGCTTTTGTGTAAGTGAAAAGATATGTAGGAGCATACTTTCACATACCCTGACAACACCACCAAATCCAGCAAAAAATTATAGCCTGTTCCCAAGAGAAGGCTCCCTCTTTCTTTGTGGTGTTCCAGTTGAAAGGGAGGTATATTACAAGAGCTGCACTGAGTGCCCCAAACTGGTGTTCAGCTCAGATGCTTTCAGCTTGCAGGAAATCCCAGTGCAATGAAAGGCCAGAGCAGCAGGCTCCATCTGTTACCTGCTAGCTGTAGCTGTGCCTTGCCGACCTGGTCTGACAGCTCATGGGTAAGTCAGGAAAAGGAATACAGCGTCTGTGGCTATTTAACAGCTTGCCCTGATCCTACACACAGGAATTTCCTGGAGTGCAATGCACCATGCTGCTTAGCAGTGGTCTGTAGCCCACATGGTGTGCTACATCCTATTGGCACAGTTACTCAAGTGCTCATGGTACCCAGACTACCTCACTATTTCTTCACAGGCACTATATGCTTCTGTGTTAGCTGCTTCTGCTGGAGCAATGAATAAGTGTTGAATGCAATTCGTTTACTAATTCAAAGCAAAGGTGGTGATGCTCTCCCTCAGCTCACCTTCAACATGTCACTGTAGGGGTCCTGTCCTTTCTCCTAGACATGCAGAACAGAAACTCTTTTCTTCATCAGATGACACATCATGGCTACTCACACCTTACCCATGCTTGGGCAGTCACTGTTGCTAAAGGTAATGACCCACAAGCAATAATTAAAGGGATTCCCCTTACACATTCTAGTAGACCATGTTGATTTATTAGCAGAAAATCCTCACAGGCATCCGGATGGATCTGCAAACAGGCAGCACAGGGCAAATCTAGCGTGCAATGGATGCTGCTGTATATCCTCATTTCACATTTGTTGACCTCCATGCTATGCACAATGACTGAAGCTATCCAATATTGTCTACAAAACCAAACTGTGGTGTTCAGCCTTTCAGACATCATCATATTTTAAACAGCACCTGC
>JANZLQ010000089.1:29317425-29335372 GCA_026212715.1 Elanus axillaris
AGCACCTGCCAATTTATGGATTTTAAAGAGTGCTTTTTGAGCCACAGGAGGTCTCAGTGTGCTCTGTGGTGGATGGGGAAGAGGAACAGAAAGGCTGTTGCCTTCTCCCAAGTAATCCATGCAGTGAGGTGGGAGCCAAGAGCAGGACTGAAGCTTCCAGCTCCCAGTTCCAAGCAACACCACCACAGACACCTCTGTTCTGCTTCGCTTTCACCTCATCCTTCAGATGGAGGGCATTTCCGCACACAATTTACAGGCTTTAAAACCGCTCTTTATTTGGAAGCACAGGCTAATACCTGCCAACCGTTAAATACTTCTATGATCCATCAGCGTCTTTGCAATGCCTCTGTGTTAGCATTGGATTCCTCTGCTCTGAGTCTCCCAAAATATGTCACACAATGTCTCTGTCCATGCTGCTTTTGACAGACAGCTGTGTGAGTGGTCAGGTCACCACTTCCATAATCTGCCTATGCCCTATACATATGGCTACCTTGCAAGCAGATTATCTGCAGACTGTCTGCAAGAGGTCAGTGCAAGAAGATAACTGTTTACTAAACTGCAGGGTGGGCTCAGGGTAGGTGGTGGCAGTGCACTGCAGAGAACGGGTTCTGGGCTTGCCTGGGACTGCATTTGCAGACTTGCTTCTAGCATGAACAGAAAATCCTGTCTCAAGTCAGCTAGTCTACATGCTCCCACTTAGTCCAGCTCTCAGAACCTTCACCTGCGAGCTTAAAGGCAGAAAATGAAGAGTGGGACCAGGGGAAAAGCAGGGAGCAAAACCCCACGATGACCACATATGAGCTTACAGCCCTTCTTTCTTTCTATGACCTTCAAGAGCTTGGTCTGGAAAGCATCTGCGGTGCTTCACCTCACACACAAGTACTGACAACTCACCCACCAAAGGAGGAATGATCACCTAACTCAGCTAGAGTGCTCTGCTTGATGGGAAAGACGAGGGCACCTCTTGATGTGATTCACTGGTTTGTGCAGCTGCTCTCAGTAGCATTAGCCTGTATCAGGGATGTCAAGAAAAGCAGTTTCTTGCAAGCTTTCTATGGCTGGGCCAGTCCTGTTCTCAGGGCAGGGCTGTAAGCAAGAAGGAAAATGGGAAAGGCCCCTGCTATGGCTGAGCACTGACCCCTTCTCAGACATGAATTGGATGGTACTTGCCCTTCTGAGCAGGAGCCTCATCTCCCACCATGGCCTGAACTGGGGCAATTGCCCAGAGTCCGCATCCTCACGATAGCTTTAACTTCAAAGATTCATTGACTTCCCATACCCATTTTGCTAGCTGATTGATGGCCAGGTGCTTGGTGCCTCATGTAACATTAGGAAATTAACACTTAATTCCTATCTCCAGCCTTACTCTCTGCCTAACACAGGGGATTGGCAAGAATAATTTTTTTTTTACTCCTGCATAATCCCTTTCTCAGTGGATCTTCCTTTGCAATGCTCAGGATGATTTATACCCAAGAATAGCAATCCAAGGAATTTAGCTGACATGGACCAAAGCCCAAGAAGGAGTGTGTGAGGTTTAGAAAACATCAGCTAGGAATCTGAGCATTGAGATGTCAGCAAACAGCTCTTTTCAGCTATATTCTATAGTCTGGAAAGAAGTGGAAAGCATAAAGCAGGATTTAAGATAACCTGTTTTACTCTGAAATGGAGAGGACGTGTTTACATTTTACCAGAGTGAGAAATACTTGAACTTTTAGAGTTGGATGTCTGATTATGCCCCATGCACACATCAAGAGGCTAAAATAAGGCATATGATGCAGACAGCCTAGGAAGTAGATTACTTCATGTTTGGACACTATCCTACGTTATGCATAGGGAGGAGTGAAATGTATTCATCAGCTTAGAGGAGGAAACTAGAAGTCTTACCACATTTCAGGATCTGCCATATGATGAAAACATGTCTAAATATGGTGCAGAGATAAGACTACTAAAACCATCATGACAAAGAGTAAGGTATTGTCACAGTTCTTATTCACGCTAACTCCTGGTGAAGTCAGTAGACATCTTCTCCTGAACAGCAGTTCAAATAAATTCTACGTTTGTCCCGTAACTGTTAAATCCTCCCTTCATCTACCAAACAAACACCCTCTTGAAAGAAATGTGCAAAGCAAACTGTCTGCTTCTCATGGACTGCTGTTGGCATCTCTGGTAGTTTTATTTTCAATCAAAAAAAATCTAACAGTCCTTGCTAGGATAATGAACTTCTGCAAGATTAAGAAATAAATGCCATGCAATTAAACTATATACATATTTTCCATTCCCTCCTATCAGTGACACTGTGCACAACTGTGAGAGCATTCTGACCTGATGAATTGAATTTGTTATTATTTGTAAATGCAATATTTGTAAAATGCAATGTGAAACAGATTTTGCAGGAGGTCAGTTCCTTGAGTGTTGTATCATTAGTCAATGACAAAACATGCTGTGATGCATCTTCCATATTTCTGTAATATTTCCAATACAGCATCAATCATTCAGAACAGAAGCACCTGTAGGCAGAAAAGCAGTAAACATTACATTTTCCCATGTCAGAAATGCAAGGCTTGGACAAACACACTGTAAGGTGGTCTACAGGAGATGAAAATGTTGGGAATATTTTTTCCTTTTGGGGGGTACTAATTGACAGTCACAATCCATGTTATAAGAAGCCATCATTCCCCAAGCCACTCTTTCCAAGCCTACAGGCATGACTTGAATACCTCCAAGTAACTGAGAACAGGTGGGGTTCTCCGAGCCTGCCCACACCCAGAGTACTTGGCTTACTTGCAGGAACTGCTAACCCTTGGTGTTGCCAAGACGGCTCACTCCAATCCGGTCAAGAGGAACTCCAAACCGTCTCTTAGGCAGCTCAACCACTTTTCTGCACGGGGAAAAAAAGCAAAGAAGGAGGGAAAGAATTGGGGAAAGACATCATAGGAATAATCAAAATGTTACTATATCTTTGATTTCTCCACGCATCCCACTAACAACCTATTGTTCAAACAGAACAACTAGGCAGGAGCAGCCAAAGATGTGAGCATTTAAAAACAAGATGCTTCACTTTTCTTACAGAAGAAAAGGAAGGAGTTGCCTCTGTTTTACAGACTGGCTGATGTTGATCCACTATCCCTGTTTTCACTTGGCAGCAAACAAATAACTTCACAGGTTAACTGCTATTCATAAAAGAAAGGAGATACACTGCATGTATAAAGGGGAATTGTTTCATGCATAATATCATGTACTTCAGGTGACCCGTTAGTCTGGATATTTGAAATTTCCACAGCCAACTGGGGCTAAGATAAGCAAGGAGGTAGAAAGTATTGCACAGTAACAAAGGGGACAAGTCAAAGGAGCCCTATCACAATTTTCCTATGGGGTCTCCTGCAATGCACTGTTCTCAAAATTGTATAGTAGTAACCCTTTGTTGAGATTGAAACCAGTAATTTTTTGGCTTTGATTTTTTTTCTCCATATGGTACCTTTCTTTTAATATATAAAAGTTTTCCCATCTTAATTCAGCATTTTTTCCACCAGCAGTTAGTTAACTGGGGAAATGGTGAGATTTTTTGCAGCTGAGAATAACCTCAACTTTTGCTCTTGGAAATACTTGCCAGTGAAATGCAGGTCCAAGAGAAGCCCTGGAAGATGAACTCTTTTCTCTATCTGTCCTTGTCAAGGAACACAAATAAAAAGAAATTTTGTTCTGTAAGTTTGCAAATGCAAAGTAACTAGAAGAAAAGCATGCTATGGTGCACTGGAGTCTAACTTTACATGCTAGCACTGCCACGCTCACTCAGCCTGGGTCTTTGGGGGCTTTGCTCACCCCACCCAGGACTAGATGTCTAGTCCATGGTCTCATTGGAGCAGTCTCCTTTCCTCAGACATCTCAGGCACAGGCTGAAGCCCAGAGGCATCATTCCAGCATCGGCAGCCCATTTCATACCGCCTCTTTCCTAGCTACTTTTCAGACAAGGTTAAGAAATGGGAACTGACAGTGTACCATGTACATAGGGAGCACCACAAATGTCACGCTGAGGCAGCTACAGAACATCACGAATGAAGGGGAGCTGTGTGAATAGCCCTCACTGTCCCTTCCTCAAACACCCACGTATCCGCATTGCGCTAAGCCATAGGGAGAGCAAAAGGAAAGAAGGATCCTCAGCCTGTGGCCTCAAGGGCAGGGGTCTTCTCCCCCAGGTGCAGGCACAAGCTGGTGGGGGAAGGTGGGAGACTTGGGCTGCTGGAGTCATCCTGAGCCTGACTGGATACAAAGAGGAATCCAGATGGGATCGGGGGTGATGGTGGTGGTGCTCTGTAGTTAAACAGAGAAGGAAATGGTGAAGTCATGCCCTCGGGAGAGGCTGAGCAGGCAGGGAGCAGGCAGGGAGCGGGCAGGGAGAGGAGCTTCCCCTCTTGTGGCCATCCCGAGCCACAACAGGACAGCCCCCGCTCCCTTCCCTGCCTCCTGCGCCGTTTCCATCTTCCAGACTGTGCATATTTCAGCACTTACTAGGGACAAAGTGATGTTTTCTATTTAAAGCAGGCTTCTCTAAGATTCCCAGAGCCTTTTTCTCTCCGTCTGTCTATGGATCTTTCTACCTCTTTTGAGGACTCATGTCTTCTTGCATGCTTTTCCCATGCTTTCAAAGCTTTATAAATTGATGTTGATGAGCAAGATTAGGATCTGGGCCTTCCTGTAACTGGTGGGTGCCAGAACAATCTGTTAAGTGGACTTATATGTGATCTGCTCTTTTCTAAACGTTTCTACAGTGTTGCCAGGCACTACACACACTGTATTAATTCAGGGGGCTGAATCTATTTAACAGCTTTCACACTTCAAAAATCATTATCGGGGTGCTCAGCCCTCTGTTTTACTCCTCTAAGTGCAGCAGCCTCGGCCTGTTTCCACCTAAAGGTACAGCCTTACTACTCTTTCGTAGCACCCATCTGATCTGCAGTCTATGTTGATGATAGTATCTGTCTATCAATGCAGTGATCAAGGCAGCTCAGATGGCTCTAATAAATGAGTCAATCCCAAACTTAAAAGCTAATCAGCTCCCCCAAAGTGATAATCTCAACACAAAACTGCAAACTGTGCTGATGATGCTGGGAAAGGAGGAATTCTGTGCAGTGTATCACTCATTTGCATGAGCTCATTATTCAGAGACAAGCTGTTAGAAAAATTGGACAATTTTCACCACAATTTCCTTTTTTTTTTGTGGGGTTTTTTTTTTCCCCTTGTACTGCACATAGAATGAAACAAGATTTCCACCCAAAAAGCATGAGACAAATTGGGAATACCATGTACTTTTGCAAAAAAGGTACTGCAGCTTCAAAAATGACCTTGTATTTCTTCCCCTGGAAAGAGAAAACATGCTAAAAAGCAAACAAAGAATGAGCTGATTTTGATCGCTTAAATAGATATACAGAACAGAATAGTTCTACTCAAGGTTTTAAGAATTTCATATTTTATCACTTTTGTCTGCAGTCAAAAAGTCCAAGTAGTGGACTGGGTGGATAAATGGAAAAACAACAAGAAAATATTGCAAAACTCTGAAAAAAAATACTTGTCACGTCGACTGGCTCTTGTGAATACTTTCCACTTCCAGATTAAGCTTTAAGCATGTTATTAAATACTTTGTGGCATTGGGGATTCCATCCAAAAGAAGACAGTTACCAGAAGAAGGGAACAAGACAATTAAGCTCTTTCAGATATAGCGAACAGCCCCTTGAGCTTTGCCCCAAATTCACTGGCTCTCCACAGCCATATCAAGCATCATTGCTTAGCCCTGTTATAAACATGCTTATCTTCAAAACTGTATGGTGAAGGTATTGATTAAGCCCTGGCTTACCATAAGTTGATTGAGGTCTTGAAGCTGTCTGCCCATTTTCACAATGTGTTCTTCATGTTGCTATTTAAGACGTGCACACCACCATACCTTCTTTTCACCCCAGCCTCGGGAACACCTAGTCCTGCCCCCCTGCTTTTGAACCGCAGTCATATTTTTGCTTTAAGTAATGTCATGATCAAAAAGGCAGTTTTAAACTGAATATTATTTCACATCAGTGGAAAAAAGTTTACTAAAAAAATGCATATGCTTGAACGTTCTTTGTTAGCTGTATAGCACTGTAGTGATAAATGAACTAGCACATGTATTACTCATCACAGCTGAAGGATTACACACCATGCAACCAGAATGGTTTCTGAAGGGATTCTAGTACCCTGATCAGAGGCACCTCGCAACTGAGCAGTAAACCCACTGGTGGCTAAAGCTAACCCACTTGTATCCAGGGCACCTACCAACAGCCTTCTTCCAACTCCATCACTAGTAGGAGCATCTGAGAATTTACCTCTGTTTGCCTTTAGCATCCATAGAGGTCGAAGAAATTCTGTCGATTGGGGAGCCAAATCCTGGGAAACTTCTTTTCTTCTTGGTCTCAGTCACCTCATTCTCCAAAGACACCAGCTCATCAAGAAGGAACAGTTTGGCTGCCAGGTTGGTGGGTGACTTCTCTTCACTGGCAATGGGATGTGCTCCCATGCCCAGAGCAGCAGAAGGCTCCAAAGGCTGCAAAAGAGAGCAGGGATATTTGCTTGCTGCTCAAGTTCCAGAGAAACCATTTCAACTAGTGTCACAGCAACAGTCCTATAAATACATAATCACTAGGGTACTGAACCTGGGACAATGTTTTAAAACAAAGTTCTTTCTGTGAAGTGTGGCCATTTTCCACCCACAGCAGTTTACCATAAAAGGTTGGGATATTATTTTTTTTATAGAATTGAACTCACCCTCATTATTATCACAAGAATTATCAAAATTTATTACTTCACAAAGCCTGTTTTTGTAGGCCAGCCCACTACCCCATCTCAGCAGTGTGATTAGTTTCACTTATAGCATAAGCCGAGTAATTTAATCCTTTTTAAAAATGCAATCACCATTACCAGACTCCAATATCCATCCTGATATTTTTCAGGAAAATGATTTTCATTTTTTAAATGAATGCTAATAAATAGTAATGAAAACTTCTACAGAATTTTCCATCCAAAGCTAAAAAATTAATTGTTATGCAAAAAAAATCCCAAGATAAACTTGTGCAGCACTGACATTCAAAGAATTTATGCAATAACATTATGTGGGGAGGAAGAAAGAACAGTATGTTGAATCAACATAGCATTTTGAACCTTAGTTATGACATTAGGCTTAAACAGCTTTTCAAAAATCAAACTCTACTTTGCTATCCAGGATAACTGGGAATATTGTGGTCTATCAAGAAAGAAATGAGAGAGACCAAAGTGAAATATCTGATCTGTAAATAACAGAAAAATATAGAGCAGCAGCTAGTCCATGAAAGCAGGTGTTAAGCTCAAATCATTCTCTCTTCAGATGAAATGTTTGCCTTCTTGCTCCACTTGATCTTCATAGAATTAGATAAAAATATCTAACAAAAATTTTATTATATGCCTCAAAGCAGGTTTTCATCTATCTTGAGAAGTACACAACTATCTTTCTCCTTCATACACAGTGGGTTTAGTCCAAATGTAAAGGAAGCTATCACATGGATGATGTAATATGCTTGTCTCTACTGTGGTCCACACCATAGTTGTGGGGATGATGTTTGCCACTACTGATGGGTGGCATAACCTGTGATGGAGTGTATAAAACTGTAATCTTTATATAAGGAGGAGCACAGCAACCACAATGATCATACAAATGGTGTAGTACTGTTAATACTTTTGTAAAGAATCTCGTACTGTCCTCTGACTTTACTTTTTATGAGCTTCAAGTGCACTGAGCAATCCTTTCTGTTCCCTTTCAGGGTTATAAAACTTTCACAGAGGTTTGCAACAAAATTATGCCTTTAAAAAAGACTGAACTCTCCCTCTGGTTAATGGGGATAAATATCTACAATAATGCTTGAAACTAGAATGTCAAAAATAGCCTCTGCTCTTGAGTACTTTGTGCAGTCCCACTTACTTTGTCTTAAAAAGGATATAATAGAATTCTAAGAAGAGACAGCTAAAACGATAATCAGAAGTAGACAAGAGTTTTCCTATGGTGAACCACTGAATAAAGTACAATTTCACAATTAAGCAGAGGTAAGTGTGGGGTACAGGGGCACAGTGAAGGGTTTGTAAACTTATGAAGAGCAAAGAGGTAAATAAAGACTAGTAATTTTTTTCTCAAGAAAAAAAGCTCCTCAGTCCACCCAGTGAAGTCTCCAGATGGTGGATTTAAAGTAAATATAAGGAGCTACATTTTAAATACAGCACATAGATGAAGTGGAATGCATTGCTGAAGGATGTCATGGATACCAAGATATTAAACTGTTTCAAAGACAAATTCAGGCCCATCAGCAGCTAAAACATGCCCTGGTCCAGTGCAAATCTCTGGATCAGGAGGTCTCTGAAGATGTTCTGCTCTTATAGTCTTTTCACAAAAATCTATCATTGATAGAGACAGGGTACCAGGTCTCTGTGGCACCAGAACAGCAGCTGCTGCAGAACTGATGTGGGGAGTGGTTCCCCAAGCCCTATTTTCTATAACAAATATTATTTTGTATAATCAGGGCATGCTCATTTGAAGACAGAGAACAAGGTAGAAGGATCCATCAGTATTCTTCAGTATGCATCTGACTTCTAAGCTGATCTTAAAAAACTATGTAAAGACCCTACAGCCAAACAGTGCTACTTCGATTGAACTTTTAGATCCTTAATTTTTTTTATGGCATGAAACCATTACATAAATACCTTTCCTGACAAATATGTTTTATGTCAAGATGGCATAAAAAAAAGAGAATGTGGTAGAAGTATTTTCAAGTGCAACCCCTGCATATTGTCCTGGATGAAGCATGAGAAAATTCTCCCATTTAATCTGCTCCTTTCCTTTCCAAGTTTAGGCAAGTTACTTTGCTCCTTCCCTCTCCTAGTCTGTTCTGTATCTGTTAATTTGGAAATTTTGTGCAGGTGGTCTTCTCTCAGGGATCTCCTTATGGCTTCTGAAAGCTGCAGACTTCTCATGCTATTATTTGCCTTTAAGAAGAATGAAACCTTCCCTTCAATGTTAGAGGAGCTAGCTTTGCTCCCCACCCTACCACCACCTTCCCCTCTTCAGGAAGTTCTCTATCCAAAGCCACCGTACAGTGTTTTAACACACAGAAAATCCCATGGTGTTTCAGGAGAGGTTGCATGGGTGAGACTTCATTCTGTCTGTCCTCCCAAGGCCATGCAATTTGATTCACTCTTTTCACTAGGCTCCTCCTTTTCACTTGCAGAGTCAATACTGATTGTTCACCTTCCAACACTGTTTGGATGCTGTGGTGTCTTCCACACTCTGTGGCCAGGAACAACCCGAGGAAGAGCAGGGTTACGTGACAGCCACCAGAGACTTTCACCTACCTCTGGAGCTGCCTCCGCAAGGAGCACTGAGCTAGAGTGCCACTGCAGCAGGGTAATCACGAGGGCCAGATGCACCACCACAAGCTGGAACTGCAGCATCTGCAAAGGAGAACAATCTGTTAATGACTTCACAGCTGCATTCCCCAAGCAACTTTGCTCCAAAGGTCTTAAAGGAGTGAAAACAAAGGGAACTTCTGTTCCTGTGGCTGTTAATGTGTTTTATTTTACAGTCACTGCATAAAACCCAGCAACCAGATAGTGCCAGTTGAATGCTCTTCACCTTTGGGTGCAGAATCATCTCTCTGCTCCTTTACAGCCCTGCAAATGTTTTAATTCCTTTCTGCACAATGGCCCAGCACTTCTTGCAGTGGAAGCAGTAATGAATGCAAATGTGTTAAAACCAGATGAACAAGACACTCACTTGTAAAAGCAGGGAGACTTTGGCTCATAGCTACCCAGGTTGACTCTGATGTCCCCATAGGTGCCTAAAGCTGTTACAGAAATCACAGACCTCTCCAGCAGCATTTTGAAAGCAAGGCTGCATTTCATCAGTCCTCAACATGAGTTAATGGTAGCCACAACTTTCAACATCTTCTTGGGATCCTGGAATAAAATTATCCAGCTCCCACACCTGGGAAAAGCTTACATGGAAATACGCTGCTCAGACTGGTGGTGTTCTGACCATGTACCACAGCTGCAGAACTGCAGCTGCCTGCACAGCCTTTAAATAATGCAGGGAGGGTCAACTTTGGGGAGGTTCAGGATCAGGAACCTGCTTGCTGCAGGGGTTATCTTTGGCCCTGGGTTTAGGCTACATTGTTTAAACCCTTGTTTGGATCTAGCTCAAAACCTGATGTGTCTTCAACTCACCCAGGTCAGACTATTTCAGCTGATGCTAATAAAAACTAGGCTACGGCCTCTAGTGCCAAAGATATCTGCTAATTTGCTGATTACACTGTCTCCAGGTCCTGCCCCAGAGTATAATTCAAGCCTGATTCTGCCATACTTTGCTGACTCTCCACTTGGCAAAAGTGGAGATAGAAAGGATGTATAAATACATTTCTATTACGTACAATAGTTGTTTTATCCTCTGTGTAGAAAATTTCCCATTAGATCAGGCAGAAAATACATGGTAAAAAACATTTGGCTTTGTACTTTTTCCCCATACTACAAAGGAGAAAAGCCACAAAAGTGTTGGGAGTCCAGTTCTAAAAAGTAAAGCTGTAACATTTGTAGTGTTGTTTCTTGAAACTGTTTATTGCTTGGCTTTTTCAATACATTCTACATGTGCTTCTGTTATTTGGTTACCTCACTGTATATTTGTTTTTATGTTGCCCATGAGGGATCAGTAGCAGGAAAGAAAGCTGCTGGTTATCATGTAGGGGTGAAGCAGACTTAGTTCCATGGAATCAAAGGATAAAGTCAAAACAGTAAGCCAGGTGGTACCGCTGTCTCTCAGTCTGATGGCAACAGCCATTAACATCAGACAAGGGTCTGTCTGGGTGTTTTTAAAGCTGTAAACCTCTACAATGTATATTTTTGTATGTGGGTGTGCATTGAAATTTGAAGTAGTAGTCTACTACCTTCACAGGTAACCACATCCTGATTATTTGGATACAGAGACATAAAAATAAATGGCAAGTTAAAAACGCATGTTTATTATGGTTTAATGTCTGTGCTGGTATTCATTCAACCCAAAGACCAAAGAGCTAAAAATAGCAACTGGTACACTAATCAAAATAAACATTAAGGCACCTGCAACACAAAAGACATTTGATTAACTGGTCTGAACTCGACGCCAGTGAAATTAGAAGCAGAGGAAATTGTAAGAACTTAAAGCTTGGCTCTAATTCCCATGAAAATGAGTAGCTAAGAAGCAATGTTACTAGTTTAAAAGGGAGCAAAACTTAATTCCGGCAAGATCCTGTTGTGCTGATTTTCACGCAGCAATGGGACCAGGCAGGAGAAAGCAGCATGGATGTTCTAGTGGAGCAGTTTAGCTCTAGAAAAGTATTTGCAAAACTAAGGGTGCAAAGATGACTATGTAAACATAATTAAAGTCCCACTGTCTTCTGCTGATCTGGGACTTAGCTTTCTACGTTCAGCCATGTCATAGGGTCTTTGTCATTGAAAGCAGTTGTCGCTTTTTCTCCTTGAGCGCGTCTGTTGCAATTGGGTAAGCAGAGCCCTCCTACCAAAAGGGGCTTTCCCAGCCATGCACTGGTTATTGATTCACCCCATCCACATTTTACCTTGACCCATTCCAAGAGGGACCTAAAGTGAGGCTTGACAGTATTTGTTACTGAAGGACAATAAGCAGTGCTCCGACAACCACGTGAGACTTTGCAAGATGCACCCTTACCACCTGTACTGAATTTCCATCCTTCTTCTGGAAAACTCTTCACCACCAGTTTCACAGAGATAGGACAAAGGATTGGGGTATAATTCCATGTCTTTAGTATCTCAGGGTCTGGTCTGGTGTTATCTGACAT
Source organism: Elanus axillaris (assembly GCA_026212715.1). Taxonomy (NCBI): domain Eukaryota; kingdom Metazoa; phylum Chordata; class Aves; order Accipitriformes; family Accipitridae; genus Elanus; species Elanus axillaris. The sequence continues at coordinate 29,329,311 of JANZLQ010000089.1, forward strand.
AAAATATGGTTTACCCTTCACTAAATGTAATTGCAAGTCTGAAAATCAGACATATAAATATGTTTTAGTGACATTTCACCCTGAAATGTGTCAAAACTAGAATTCCTTGTATAATTAGGTATCTGTGTTGCAGGTCCAGTTAAAATAAAATTAAAGATAAAAGAGAGAACATTATTCTACCTTATCAAAGCAGGATAAACATTCAAAACTTTTTCTTAGGAATCTGTGCAGAGCCATTTTCCAAGAAAAGATCACAAGAAAGCAAAATTCTTTACCAAACAGAAACTGTTAAGTCTCCAACATCAAAATGAAGGACTTAAAAGATGTTTTTCTTTTAAAGAAAAAAACAAAAACCAAAGTGACATCCTGAAGATAAGTGGGCTGAACAAACCCCAGACAGCATGCAATTCATCACCAAGCTCCAAACCCATTGCCTGTCAAAAATGGTAACAGCTGTCATTGTTCTTACCCATTTGAACTATCATATTTCACATTACTGCAGAGATTACTCCACAAGTATAAATCACAAGAGCTTTATTTTTCTTGCTGTCCTGTTAGCAAGAGGACCAAGGCAAGACATCATGCCTTGCACTGTAATCTTTCACTGCTGCCACTATATATTGATGACTATGCTCTGCTTGTTATTGCAACACCAACATGGGACATGCCCAAGCTCACCTGCAAATGGAATGAGGACCTTGCTCTCACAACAAACACATTGTGGCTGAGCCTAGAAGCCCTTGAGGTTTTGTGCTGTATGCTCCCAAGCTGACCTGATACAGAGCCAAGGCACAACTGGCCCATAGGCACTGGGAAGCTCCTGACAGTGCCCACTAGAGCTCCAGTCCTTCTGCTATATGAACACTGGGATGGTACTGCTGAGCCTCCATCACCTGTTAGCTATGAGGATCACTCATACCATGCAGATTACAACCAGCCGGAGGAAATCACAGCTGTGTCTGCAAGCCAGTTACTGAGGTTTTTTGTTGCTGCTCCAGTGCCACAAAATAGAATATTAACTGCTGCTACCTATCTTAATAAATGTACCATTGAGTCGTAACATTGGCTTCACAAGTCTTGGACTGTGGACACCTGATGGGTATCTACCTTGGCCAAAAAGATTATGATGGATGAATATCTTATAAAAAAAACCCAAACTTATAAATTGCTTGTGTGCAGCTCTGAGAATACCTGCTCCCGCTGAAACAAATTTGCCCTACTTCTAAAAGTTGTAGGATGCATCCTCTGAACATTTTCATTACCACAAAGCCAAAAATATGCCCATACCAACAGTCCTAGTGATTTCAGAAACTCCTAAAGGACTGTGTATATCTTAAGAGTAATTTTCTAGTCATGTAAATATCAAAGAAAAGGGAGAAAAAAATCAAAACAAATCCTACCCTCAGAAAAAAAAAAAAAAGCAGAGTCCAAAAATAGGTTAGAGTGGTGTTTTTGTTCTCATCCCACAGATGAGATATGGAGCATTTCTTACATACTGCTTTCTAAAAAGATACTGAAGCAAAGATATTGAAGCATGGAACTTTGTGGCAAAATGAAACGTAAGCAGTCAGTGTCAGGCACTCTATGTTATTAATAATGTGTTTCCTGGAGTAGGTGTAAATTTTTAAACAATGCCATATGTTTTATTATATATATAATATATGGGACGGGCACTGTCAACTTCTACAATGTAAATTTCCCTGCATTTTCAGTTTCCCAACTTTGTAGATAAATGGATGCAGGTAGGTTTCATCTGATGTAACCAGAGAGAACAGAAAATCCATTCATTTATGCAAAAGACATACGACTACTGATTTTGAGATAATGCCTAGGTATTTCTGTGTCTCAAATGAAACATTTTGTCAGATGGTATTTCAAGGCCAAGGATGTTCCACTTTCTGAAAATGAAGTTCCTTAAAGATTTCTCAAGAAGGCACTTTAGGTTAGTAATTGCTTTTCAAAGTCATCACTCCAATAACTGCATTCACTGTAACAATATGATTTCCAGTATTTAGCCATGACATGTTTTCATATCACCATGATAGTCATCTTTGCCTGTATCTTACTGAAGTATCTACTGTAAATGCTGACTCAGCTACTTGATAGCTCCACTTTTGGTAGACACAGATGTGGTCAGAGGATGCTCAGGTATACAACTGTTCCTACCATCTGTACTCAGATAAAACAGGTTTGGCAATGGCTTAGTCCCTGCAGGGCTTGACTAGACTCTGCACTGACCCTGCCCATGGAAGATGCAACATTTGCGGGAACAGCACACAAATTGCATGGCTTGTATGAAAAAAGGCTGAAAATGTGGCCCTCTAGTTCCCATGCGGAGTTCAGAAAGTGTACAAATGAACACAGCCTTGCTGGGGTACATTTGCTTAACAGACACAAGCATGAATCAGGAAAAAATTAATGGGCAAAGGTGGAAAAAGACTTGTGGAAGACCAGTCAGTCATGGTCCTCATCTCTGCATTTGAATAAGGAGCATGAAACTGAGTGGCCATGCAGAACAAATGAGGACACTTTTCCTTAGAAAAGGCAGGAAGTAGACAAGTTGGACATCTTGCAAAACTGACTACAATGTGTAATAAATCAATTTTTAACAGCAGATTTTAGAAATTAAAAACCCCAGCGTCACATCAATACCATAAAAGTAGGAGACCACGAAGCAGGAGACACAAACAGAAGTGACAAAACCCATCCAGAAGCCTACGGACTATTAAATAAGGATGCTATGAAGTGTAAGAAATTATTCTTAAAGGGAAGAGCCCATTTACACCCTTCCTAAGTAAGATAATTGATCAAGCTGCAGTATTCCTGGTATGCAGAATGGAAAACAAAACATTAGTAGACTATTCTTGATGGCAAACAAACTCTCAACCCTACACTATTTATATATGTACTGACTGAATACGCCAACTTTTCTTAATGTTTCTAACAACTTTACATTTAGCTTGCTTTCTTCATTTCCAGCATGAGAAATAAAAACTATTCATTGTTAGAGTGCCATCTTCAGCATTTAACTTAAGAATAAGAAACCCTCCTATAAAAAAAAAAAAAGATCTAGAAATATATTGTGGTTTTCTATATTAGAAAAATTAACTCCTTTCCTAACAGTGTTGGAGTGATAAGTGGAAGTTCATACCTCATATGAAGAGTATATTAGCAGAATATGTTATCAATACAAAAACATAGGCCATTTAAAGTCTAGTAAAAATATCCTTCAAGATATGCATTCAAGATAAGCTCTTAAGAGACAAGAATGACATTGGAATTTCTTAATGAGACTCAAACACTGATGCTGATTTACTGGATGAACACTTAAATGTTCTGATCAAGGATATTATTTGAAGAAGAAAAGTCTTGGTGAAGATGCATTGCAAATGGAAATTCAAGAGTAATCTGCTTCTCTGGGTTGACTAAGAAGAAAAGGAAAGCTGCAATCACTTGCAATCTTTGTCAGGGTCAATCAAGAGAGCTCTTACAAGTGTTGTATTGTTCAATTTTTTTAATTTGCTGTTTAAGAAGCCTGCAGAGATACGCTTGTCATTCATTCAAAGAGTGAAAAACAATTCCTAATCTTCTGAAATCAGTATGGCAGGTATTTATAAATACTGAAGAACACCTGGTCCAGCCAGATGTATTTTGCAGTTTTCCCATCATTTACAATTTATACCACAAATGTTCTTGGTTGGATTTTGGGGGGATTTTTTTTGGTTTTGTTTTTTTTTTTTCCCCATGTTATTCCTCATTAGATTCAAAGTATTTTACAAGAAAAGTAGGTTGAGCTGCATTTTGAATACAGGTGAGCAGAGACAGATAAATGTAATAATTTGCCCCAGGCTTCTTGAGTGAATCAGTGGGCAGGGGCACAGAATGTTCCCACAGCTCGTCAGCTTTCAGCTCTGCACTCCCCATGAGAGGACGGTTATTCCAAATTGAAAAGCCAAGTAAGGAAAGCTAAAGGCACTGTGTGCTTGTGCTTCAGAAATTAGTGTATTCTGAACTTTACTGTAGCCTCTAGACATCTAAACCAAAGGTTATTCACATGTATTTACTTGTACAACTCCAGTCTGGGAAGCAAAAAGAAAGAGTGAAATAGTTTTGAACTCAGAATGGAGAAACTGCAATGACTATCACTGAATCAGAGTTTGCCTTCATTTACAGTGTACAAAGCTGAAGTAATCAGATTACTGGATAATGACAATTACTCTGTTAGTGTAGGAATGTTTTTGCGGGGTTATTCTATTATTGCAGGAATGTGGCAAAATGGGGATCAACATTTATCTAATATGGGATATAATAAAACCCTTTTTGCAGATTCATAAATTAAAGACTTTCCCTAAATCATTTATCTTGTGTTTTACAATACATTACATGCTGCAAACTTGTCTATCACATATGGTATTTAGTAATGCAAAGGAATTATTCTGTCATAGCTCTTCAGCTTATTTTAAGAAGTAATATGTATTTGACAATAACATACACAGAGGAAAATCCATAACAATATAAACAGACAGCAGTTTACTGCAAAGTGCTGTAAAAGCATGAAAGCAACTATTCAGTTGTAAAATGCACTGACACATCTTGTTTAAATATTGGCTGATTAACTGAAGGAAATAAGTTTCCACTGAATATTATTAGTTCAGTTTTAGTACCAAAAATACTAGGTGATAGGCATCTTATTATCTTAATCCCAAACTGGAAAAAGAAGCTGTGCTTTTCCCATCAGACATGGGCATATGTATTGTGCATGCCTTGTGCATGCCTGTTAATACAAAAAACTTGAAAGAAATTAAAAGGAAGAAAGCACAGAAGGGAAGAAATCTTCTGTAAACAGAGCAGAAGACACACAAAACATCCCCAACCCATACCTGTCCTCACTCCTCTTACCTTGCATTGGACACAAGCGATTCCAACCTTAATGGTCCTGCTATGTTCTTCCTCCTAACTTATCCCTAATGTTCAGCTTTCTTTCAGAGTTTTTATAGTCTCTGCTGTAGGCTACAAACTCCAATCCCTGCCTTTGCTTTCTCTTACATCATTTCTAAAGATTTTCCACTGATCCTTGCCCTAAACCTTTCTCTGTCCTGCACTCTCACACACATACTTGCCTCACATTTGTTATATTTATTGCTCTGATCAAGATGATTAGTTTACAATTAAAGGTCTAGGGGTTTGTTGTTTGTTTTTATTTTTTTTCTTTCAAGATTCAGCCAGCCATGGGAGTGGAAAGATTCTCAGTAGCATCACTATTCCTCTAACCTCTCACATTTGCAAACTGCAATACAGAAACCCAATGTCCTGAGTTTTGGGGTTTTTTTTAGTTTTATTTCTCAGGAACAACAGGAATAACTTTAGAAGGACTGCATTAACTTCAGGAAGAAATTAATTAGTGCATTTTTAGTAGACCAACACTACTGTAAGATAAGCATTAGAAAAGGAGGTTGTTTTGTAAAGCAAGTCACAAGAACTTAAGTCTTTCAGACACTTCATTTCAGTTATTGAAATGACAGTAAAGTGTGAGCTATGAAGCTCACTGTCTTCCCTAGGCAGTACCAGAGGACCTATTTCTTTTCCTCTTTGCCTCACTAGAATAAGTCTACCTCTTCTCCTCCTTTTTAAAAATCTCAGTTTTTAACTGATTCACACAGCATTTGTAGACCTGTTTTGGGGTCTAAAATTCCAACCCGTGCAGACTCCTTAACAGTTAATTCATAGTGACTTTATTCTCTAAACAGATAGGCACAGTACTTTAAAAATAGTTTTTAGTCTGACTTGCCAAAAACTCTTCCTACAAGCAATAAACAGTAAAAGGAAATTTCAGATGCAGCCTTGCCATAGGTGGGAAAAATTTGCCAGCCAGGGAGCAAAAGCTTTGATTTCATCATCTGTCTTGATCTGAGTGATTAGAGGAAGACAAGAGTTTAATCATATTGTAACACAGCTCATTTCCCAGGTGAAGATGGCTGCAGAATTTTGTAGAGCTGACATAAAGTGCCAAATCAGGCCAGTTCGTTTCAAAGCATGTTTTTGCCACACTCCCTGATTGAGGC
>JANZLQ010000089.1:29335387-29383501 GCA_026212715.1 Elanus axillaris
GGGGGGGAAGTCAATGGAAAATGAAAGGATGGGTGTGATCATGAGCACAACACAGCTCCAGAGAACAAGGAAAGGCCAAGCAAATATTTCTATAGCATCTCTCAGTACAGGCAGATATGGCAATATGGCCTAGTGTAGTGCAGCAGAAATATGCATTAGCCACGTGAGCACCCACAGCAACATCAGGCTGGAGCGGGCAGGTTGGGGCTGTTTTCCACTGCAGGGCATAACAGAACAGTGATGGCAGCTGCAGAGGTCTAAATGGGCTCTGTGGACACTAGAGCAGCAGCAGAATCAAAAGGGCAGAGCCAAACAATGCCAGACTGCTGAAACACAGCTAAAAATGCTGTCACTGGAAGAGAACTGAACTACATTCCGTTTTACAGTGCTACTTGTGTTTACATGGTGGCTTGTTGCTGGAAGTCCAAGGACACAGCAGTACTTGACTGATGTCTATAAAACGTGTGAGCAGGATCGCAGGAAAAAAGATAACCATGATCTAACCACAAGATATTATTAGATTTATGGGGTACCTTTGCTAAATATGACCATGAGGCATTGCTGATCAGCTACTGCTGTTCTAGGTGCTCAGTTTCTTTCTCTTTTTTCTGTTGGAAAGACACAAGGCATATACTCCTCTCAGGAGTTTTTACAGGTCCTACCTCAAGCTCTTTAAGCAGGATTTCTGTAGGGCTCCATTCTGTCACCACCTTTGGTGTTGATGAGGCTGGTAGGAGACATAGATTGTGCCACTGTGAGTAAGCTGATGACAGACAACTGAATACTGGTAACATAGACATTTCAGCATTGCAGAACACAGGGTGAAGCCTGGAGGATGGCCGAGACTCAGCCATCTGAAGCTTAGCACCTGACAAGAGTGAGTGGGCTCCAGATAAAGCAGGGGGAGAAATGCAGCCATATTGTCATCTCCTTTGACTCCAAGAGGATGTATAAGACCTGGTACTAAAATTTGCTTTCAGGCTCTCTACTGATTGCTGATCTTACAACAAAGCCCCAGCTGCTTTTGTACCACCTGAGCCTACTGTGAGGTTGTGGCTCTTCCTTTTAGATAAGTAATACACACTTTTTCTATTTCAAAATAAATTTATCATTGTCCTCTTCCTACAAAAGCATACAATCTAAAAGATTTCAGAAATGGATGCTGGTACACACAACTATCATCATCTCTGACTGGGAGGTGTGAAAGACTCAGATCTGAGTAATTAGCCATCTTCCTGGGCTGCTACTGACCTTAGAATAGGACATATGTTACCAGCACACAGTGTTTTTTTTCTGAAAGAAAAAAAAAACACCAAAAAAAAGACAAACAAAAACAAAAAGAAGGAGAAAAAAAAAGAAGGAAAAAAAAAAAAAGAATAGTGTGTTAGAGTGCTAACATTTAATTTCCTGCTCTAAATTAACTTAGATTTAGCAACAACTTACAGATACCTTTTTGACACCTTCTGGAGAAGGCTGATAAGGAAGCTTCCCAGATAATGAAAAAGGTATATGGTGGTTACTCAGCTGGAAGAGTGCCCAAGGAACAGACATCCTCAACACTACTGTGGTTTAATTATACTTACAGTATAATTAAGTTAGGGCAACCAAGAATTTGGAAGAAATCTTTATTGCCTAAACCATAAATGAATAAACAAACATAATGTGATTTTCTGAACTATGAAGACAAAAAAAAAAGCAAATTGGAGGAGGTAAGGACATAAGACATGAAGTTCTTTTTGTTACCATCCAAGAGAAAGAAAAACTTGCCTCCCTGCTACCCTCATGCTCTTACAAGTAATTTCTGTAATTCTTTCAACACTAGTTTGCAAATCAATTAAGCTGGCTCAATGTTTTCTTTAATTCCTTTAGTAGAGAAGTTCTTATTCAGAGAGCAGGAGTTAGCAAGGGTTCACCTGTGTAAGCGTTGAGCAACCTTGCTCTTCATCAGCCTTGCCTGTGGAAACTATATGTGGGTTTGTCAGACCTTGTCCTTAAAATCTTAGGAGTGACACATGCTTGCTAGTTTTGCTGTATTGTACTTTTAATCTTTTTCTTCTCCCACTAAAACATATAGCAGTACTGTTAACTGTGGTCTAAGTCACAGAAGTCTCCCACTTCTGTCATTAAGTTGTCCCGTTGGAACTCTACCTTCCAGCCTCTTCAAATTATCTCACCCTTTCCATGGACCACTGATTCCTCACACAAGATCACACATTTGTCACTTATAAATCAACATGACTAGTGTGGGGCCCAGAAGGAGTTGTGGCTAAAGCAGTAGACCTATCCTCAGGAATTTTTGATTGAGCTGGCATGGAGTAAAGGCATGTGACTTTATACATTCTGATTGCCAGGATTATTCACAGTCCCACTAAACAGTGAGTGTGTCATCAGAAAAAGTCTAGTTCTGGGTTTAATATGGGAAATAAAGACAACATTAAGGTTAGGAAAAGTGGAATTTTTTTTTTCAATTTTGAAAGCTTTGCCCCAAAATTCTAAGAAATAATCCAAGAACTTTTTTCTTTTCAAATGAAAACTGTAGTTTTCTTTTATAAAGAGCTGATCTCCACAAGTCAGGTGCTCAGCTGACACTGATTCATATGGCTCTGAGATAAACAACTGAGATATTCCAAATTATGGTCCCTTCAATCTACTTTTATTTCTTGAGACAATAAATTCTTCTGATAAAATAGGCCCAGTTCTGATGCCAGTCTGAAAGTGGATTAACATTCCACCAGATTAACCAACACCCAGCATTTTATAGCTACATCAGTCTTTCAGGGAGAACATCCACCATGACTTTTGTTGCACTATGTTCATATCTTGTCTAGTGAAGGGGAAACACTTTAAAATAACCACCACAAATTTTCAGTCAGCATATAAGGGGGAATTTCAGAAACCAAAATGATTCCCACCTATTTTCATGCAGATATACAGAGCCAGAGAGCAGATGACTCATTGCAAGACAGAACTATGGAAAAGAGAACCTGCATTTACAATATGCACACATGTTTTCCAATCGAAGGTACATTCTACCTTGGAAGGAAAAACTGTGTTGACAGCTATTTTTAAATCTGCAAGCTATCAATGTAGCTTTTGCTGTGTCACTTCCATTTAAGATGACTCCTTGCAGCTAGACAGATTTTGAGAAGCAAAACCCACAAAGTGAAGGTAGCATATAAAACTGAAGAGAGTAACATTCTTCAGGAATGTTGGGCTTCCTACTAGCAGTTTCTATAAATGTACTTTTTAAAGTCCTTAGTTCTAGAATTAAGTGCTTGTGATAGGTGCTTGGTCATGACATATAAGAATCCATAAAAAGCACTTGCAAAACAAAGGAAAAATCCCAAACAAGGACAGTTTATTGAAATGCAAGCTTTTTCTGTAACAGTCATGCTACAGTGCAGAAGTATGTGTTTGGAAATAAAAAAGACGGTTTATCTTTTGTGCCCATGCCATTGGCTCTGAGCCCAACATGGCCGTGAGGAGTGAAGATGGCCAAGAAGAGTGACAGGGCCTTTTGTGCTATGGACACTGGTCCACAAGCTAATGGATGAGAGGCAACAAAACCATATAAAGAGGTCTCAAAGTACTAAGCAAAGACTAATAACTCTGGGCCAATATCAGTCTAGTCCTAATTCAAAGTCACAACACAGAAATGAAAATGCATAGATTGTGTTTCCATCCCCTCTAGCTCGCTACTTGGAGTACTGCTAAATATAAAGAAAACAAAATGAGAGTCAGCCCCATCTTTCTGTGCTAAGAGGGAGGACAGGGAGTGGTGCTGATGTTTTCACACTACTTTCCTTGTCAAAGACGCGAGTGCTGGTGTCACCTGTTACTGAAATAAGCTCTTTTTGACCATGAACCCTTGTGACATGGTACACAAAGCACAGAGCAGCAAAGCATGCATCTTGGTTGCAGAGCACATATTTCAGCTTCAGAGCTAATTAGAAATGTGGCAATATAGCACAGCCCTGAATGCATAGCAGTAGCTTAAATTCAAAGACATGCTCACAAGAAGAAGGAATGCATCTGTCCTGACCTCACACTTTTTTTTCACACAACTAATCACCATTTTCTGTGCAGAGCTGAGAAGTAAAGTGGAGTTTGGTTCATTTGCAGCAGCAGAAAGATAACGGAAGAGTTAAAGAAAGCAGCTTAAGCAGCAAAATGACGACAAAGGTCTGGGGGAAAAGGGGAAGGTGAGTGATATTCTTCAGACAGAAACCAGTGGTGTGGGAGCTGGGCAGGGCCACACGTGGACCATCACAACATCACAGGATGCCAAAGGAAACATCACCACTAGTTTCTGACCTGACGTGCAGGTAGAGGAAGATGAAGTAATGTGAAAGGTGGGTCTGGGCAGCTGTTTCTCCCTAGAAGCAATTCCTGCACCAAATGATGTTAATAAGGAAGGTAGTCTGCCCCCGTTCCTCATAAGCCCATCCCTGGGATGGTGGCTTGCACAGCAGGACCATTCTGTTCTGGAAGCCAACCAGAGCAAGCTGTTAGTGTAACCTGGGAGTTTAGAGCAATTGATGCTAACTGATTTGATTTCCTTTCCTGTTTTGCTTTGGTTTAAATGTACATATGGAGTGGTTCCTGCAAGGGATGGCACAAACAAATGCTGTTCTAGAAGTGAAGGTCTGTGGTTTAGTTAAGAATTAAAAATGTCATTGACAGTTTGTAAATTCATGCTAATACTTGGGCCAAATTCCAGTACATTACTTGGCCACGTTTCCTCTGTCACTTCAACTGGACAGAGGCCTTTCCTTGTCAGACTCTGCACCTTTCTGCAGTGAACCTGTAATTTGCTAAACAGCTGCAGCATTGCAACTGGATTAAACCAGGATAATCCAGTAATCATCTTCAATTACAGCACAAACATTAATCAGTCAATCACTGCCCTCTAGAGGTGGCCACATTGCGCGTAGAGCTGATTTCAGGGTTTGCCGCAAATGAGTTATCTGACAGATCGAGCACTTCTGTGTGCCGCAGGACGAAGGTATTTGCTGATTAGAGTAGATCCGTGTACCGTTACGGGAACAAATTACTGAGCGCTGATTATCAGCTCCTCGCTTATTCCTTCCCTCTCTTGCCTGGGAGCTCACCCAATTTGCAACATTTTGCATCACCTATTTTGCAGTCATGGTACTTGTGGAGAGGAGTGAAACACGTGGATAGATAACTATATGACACAGCTATAACAAAAAGCAATAAAAATAACCCCCAGACTAAACTCTCTTTTGTTACAGCTTATTTTTCTCAAGCAATGTGCATAAACTAAACCAGTGGCACAACTTCATGAATTGACTGGACCCACACAAGCCAGATGCGCTTGTGTGACAAAAGCAGCAAGCCTTTATATATAAACACAACTATGAACTCTCGTTTCTTTCCCTTGATTGGAATAGCTAAGAAGTTTTAAAGGGAAGAATATAAAGAGCGATGAATAGCAAGTAACCCACCATATTATCTAGTGATGAATATACTATTTCTGCTGTGCAAAAACCTTGTTTGAATAGGTGAGCATTTACTTAAGGAGAAACTGTTCTGTGCAGAGACTTAGTGCAAGATCCTGGAGGCAGGAATAGCTCATGGCCAGGTTTCCCCAGACACGTCCTCTTTTTTCCAGCTGGAAATTCTGTCTAGGTGGAATTCAGCAATTTTTCACATTTTCTTCTGGCAGGCTGGCCGGATGCGCTGGCTTGCCTGTATATGGAGGGATTCTCCAGGTATCCACACATATGCATAGACCATCTGCGCATGTGCAGCCTCATACCTGAACACATATTTCTGTTGGCAACATTTAATCAAAAAAGAGCAGATGTCCAGGATCCCAGTAAGTGCTTCATTGCAAAGATTACCCTGGGGTTCAAAGACCTGTGTTCTGTTACAGAATCACAGCTTGGTGGAGGTTGGAAGGCACCTCTGGAGATTGCCTAGTCCAACACCCCTGGTCAAAGCAGGGTCAACTAAAGCAACTTGGTCAGGGCTGTGTCCAGTCGAGTTTTGAATATTGCCAAGGATGGAGAGTCCACAGCCTCTCTAGGCAGCCTGTTCACTGTTCAGCCACTGCCATGGGAAAAAAAAATAAATCTGGTGTTTAAATGGAATTTCCTGTATTCAGTTTGTGCCCATTGCCTCTTGTACTTTTACTGGGCACCACTGAAAAGAGTCTGGCTCTGTCTTCTTTACTCTCCCATCAGGTATTTATATGTGTTGATAAGATTGCCCCTGCTATACAACCCCAGTTGTCTTCCCCCTCTGCTCATATATGCCAGATGCTCCAAAATGTGGCCCTTCCAGTATGTCCCCACCTCTCTTGTACTGGGAAGACCAGCACTCCAGATGTGTGCACACATTAACCCAGCCTGGGATGCTGTTGGCCACCTTTGCTGCAAGGGCACTACTGGCTCATGGTCAACTCATCCACCAAGACTGTCAGGTCTTTTCCAAAAGCTGCTTTCCAGACATTCAGTCCTCAGCCTGCATAGATGCATGGAGTTAGTCTCAGCTTCACTTCTGCTTTGATTAGAAGACCTTGGATTCAGTTCTCTGGGCCTTACTGTCCACAGTGTTGATGCTACTGGCCTCCTCTGTAAAGAGATTTCAAGCTTTGGTTGTCAGAGGTTGGTGTCATTTTCATTTGTCCTTCAGAGGTAACTATCTTACCATCCTCTGTCAATGTGTGGCTGCTCATATTGACAACATTCACTTCCATGTGGGTTTTCATAGCAGTCACTGTCCTGCTGCCCAGGTGCCTCAGATTTTATCTAATTTACCTTTCCTGCTGCAGTGTCCTTTCTTTAGGAGTTTACACAGGCATACACACATATTATTCTACTACCTTACAGGTCTAGAAACTGAGATGGAATACTGAGCACTGTATAGTACCCTATGGCCAGAGGCTATAAAGTCCTATTCAGAACATGATGACGTGGAAAATGCCCTTTCATCTTACCAGCTTTTTTCCCCTCTGTGACTGCTGTAGCCTAGCCTAGCCAAGAAGCCAGGGAGAACCCCTGATTTTATTCCCACAGGGAGTGCAGGGCAGTGAACATTATCCAGTCCCTTCTGCATGGAACTGAACACTTTTTGCTTGATTAAACTGAAAGACTGACAACTTCAGAAAACTCAGGGTCCTAACGTTGCCTGCTTATTCTTGCTGCGTGTTTCTCTGTCCATCTCTGCATTGTGCCAGCCCCACAGCCAGATCCTTCCCCTCTGCAGGCCAAGGCTTGTCCTTCATGAGGATCTCTGCTCTGAAGCAAACTGGATTCCTTTGTGGGTTTTTCTGTCCCATTTGAAGTTATAGTGTCCAAGCACTTTGGAAATAAACAATGATTCATACATTTTCACAACACCTTCAGGGGCAAAGAAGTACAACTATCCCCTGCCAAATTTCAGAGCCTAGCTCTGAAAGTGCAGGTTTGTCACAGCTTCGCAACATAACTCTTTCCCTAGTCATATGCAGCAGAAAGCAGGCTTGTACCATGCACAGCATTAAGTCACTATAACTATAGGCATTGCCGCTGGCATACTAATGAAGCTGTATAAATCATTATTGATTCATGTGAGCAATGTAATGCTCTGGGCTTCAGTTACTCACACCAAGCTGGGCTATGTCCAAAAGCCACACACCATCCTCCCAGAGACGTGGCTGCTCTCTGGAGCCTGTTCAGTGCCTCCCCCTACCTGTCCCCTTGTCTTCAATTCCACAGAGTGCCTCCACATCTTACACAAAGACCTTAAAAGAAGGGACAAAACCACCTTCTTTCCACTTGGTTGGCCCATTTATCCCAGGTGCGAATCAACTGGGTCGCATGTGGAAAGAGGTTGGCCCTCTACCTCTGTAAGGGCAGACGTACTGGATTTGTGCTTACTTTACAATTAGACTTGGAACCCAGGAGCAAGAACCTAATATAGTTTCTTATGTAACCATATATTTATTTTGGTTACGTGCGGCTTCAAGACAAATCTGAAATGGTGCTGGACTGTGCTGCTGCCCTCAAAAGAAGTTTGTCAGCAGAGTAACAATAATGTTCTGCTTCTGAAAATGATGTGCTGGGCTTTATGGTCAGCTTTTAGGTTTGAATGCTTTTTTTCCACTTTGATATTTGAGCCCTCCCCTCAAAGCAAATCCTTCGAGTGTGTACATGGCTCTCCAAGCAATGGTCACGGGAGGACATAGACAAGCGCAAAAAAAAGATGCTGACGGCATCAGAAAATGATTTGCAATCTCTTAGCCGCATGAGCTCAGTCGCATTAACATAGTCATTTAAATACTGTGGATAGCTTTTCTGATGTTCTTTTACAAATTTCTTATTGGAATTATTAGGCATGCAAAATATATTTAAAACCAACCAACCAACCAGTAGAATGAAACAGAGCAGATAATACTGACTAAGCACTCCAAGCTCTATCTCGCAGCTCCAAATCAAGCACATTGCCACCAAACACACAACTCCAGTGACCAGACAGGAGAGGAACTGGAACTGGGCTACTGAATTGCATCATGTCACAGAAGTTGGGATGTTGTGTCAGAAAAGGATCCTTCACGGGTCTGAAGCATCTACTCTCCCCACAGCCCAGCCTTGCCATAGCAAAGGCTAGTTGTCTTTGGGAAAAAATGACATTGTGAGGTTTTTGGTGCCTCACACATCAGTTGTGCTTAAGGTAAACATAGAAGGAGTGGCTGACTTTTTTTGTAAATGCTGCAATAAAATTGTTATTACAAATAATAACAGTACATGAAAAATAACACAAGGAGCATTTTGAACACAAAAAATAGGTGGGCTGCTAAGGCTACTTCTAAAAAAGAAACAGACCCTGCACACTGCCACAGAAACCTCAGCTCTGCTCACCCAGTGGGGCAGAAACCCTCCATAGTGCCATGTGTCATGGTTTAACCCCAGCCAGCAACTAAACACCACGCAGCCACTCACTCACTGCCCTCCCGCCCCCAACAGGATGGGGGAGAAAATCAGGAAAAGAAGTAAAACTCGTGGGTTGAGATAAGAACGGTTTAATATAACAGAAAAGAAGAAAGTAATAATAATAACACTAATAAAATGACAACAGTAATAATAAAAGGATTGGAATGTACAAATGGTGCACAGAGTAATTGCTCACCACCTGCCGATCGACACCCAGGTAGTCCCCGAGCAGCGATCCCCCACCCCCAACGCCACCCAGTTGTTTCCTGAATGTGACATTCCATGGTATGGAATACCTCGTTGGCCAGTTTGGGTCAGCTGCCCTGGCTGTACCCCCTCCCAACTTCTTGTGCCCCTCCAGCTTTCTTGCTGGCTGGGCATAAGAAGCTGAAAACTCCTTGACTTAGTATAAACATTACTTAGCAGCAACTGAAAACATCAGAGTATTATCAACATTCTTCTCAAACTGAACTCAAAACACGGCACCATATCAGCTACTAGGAAGACACTTAACTCTATCCCAGCTGAAACCAGGACACCATGCCATGGCTTCATAGGGCTGGGGGATGCCAGGTCGGTGAGCAGTACGGGACTGGTTGCACACAGACACTACTGGGCACATAGCAATGCCACTGGTCTAAGTCCTGTTCCTACAAAATGCTCAGAGACCTCCAATGCTGTCAGGAGAAGGGAGTGCCCATTTCATTGAAAGATGAAATTGGTTCTCACTAGGCCAAATAAAGAGCCAACAACCAGAAAACACAGCCAGCTACCAGCTAGTCCTGGTCTTCCCATCTCAGATACAGGTCTGGCTTCTATTCAGCCAGGTTGTAAGTGGAATAACTGCTCTCGAGTCAACAGCCCTGATAGCGAAGAGTGCTGTCAATGCACTCAAGTCAGTGGAGCTATCTGTGAATACATCAGTACAAATGAAACCAAAAGCTGGCTGCATAGACTGAAAGGAGAGAAAAATCAGACCCTTCTTCTTCAAGGCATTTATCACACGCAATCACTACCTGAAGCGCCTCAATCCTGCCCTTCTCGCATCCCTTTTTTCCAGCTGGTCCTGTAAGTTCCTCAGACCAGAGGCTGTCTTTTATTATTCAGTGATTTTTTCCCCCTCCCTTCCATCTCAAGCACTCTACTACCACACAAATAATGCAATGTAACCAGCATCGCCCTTGGGGAGCACCCTGGGTTAATGAAGAGCATTTGACACTGAACTGCAAACCTCTCCCTTCCCCTGTTGTCTGCACAGGCTCTTGAGGCTTCAGGCAGCTGGGCACATTAACCAGAGACTCTCCAGGTTGTTTTCTGCGGGCTATGGGAAATACCCAGTGTCAGAAAAAGGAGTTTAAGCTTAGTGTACAGCCAGGTGGTTAGAAAGCAGAGAAACCTCAGCCCGGAGCTGACAGTGACTGATGACTCTAGGTGCTGCGAGTATTCGCTGCTCCTCACATTACCCAAATGTCAGGGTTTTAAACTGATGTTATTAAAGCACCACAGGAGTGCAAAGATCTGTGTAAACTGAGAGGATAATCACCATGCAAGCAGAGCATGAGCTGTTTGACTGCGTTGAAATTATGTTATTTGGTATCCCTCTAATTTGTCACATGACTTGATACACTAAAAAAAACCCATATCGTGTTTTTATGCTCTGGGTCCATGACAATTGCTTTTCCTGCAGCAGACAATGATTTGTAAAGTGGCTTTTCTTCTTCCCAAACCACCCAAAATTTTGCAAATTGGTTTCCACGAATTAGAAGTGGTTTAGAAATAACCTTGGCTCAGGGACTACCTCTGTTATGGGTCTTTTGCTGCCATGACAGCTAGCTGGGGGAAGATAGTTATTTCTAAATGACTCTATTTTTAAATTAATATTTCTTTTAGAGAAAAACAGCAGTAGAAACAGTATTATTTCATTGCTTGCTCTGAAATAGGACTGGTTTGTAGGAACCACAACTTTTTATCATCAGTTCATAGGCATCCCTGGTCATTTCAGATGGAAGTATATCTGCTGCCTCCCCAGTTCCGAACCCTGGGCTCACTGTCGGGGTGCAAGGAGCAACCCCTTTTCTCCTCTGTGCTGGGAACTGCCAGCAGAAACATAGCACACTTTACAACAGACAGACAGCCTTGCATGGCCAAAACCCTACTGCCCAATATCATAGAACGGTCTGGGTTGGAAGGGACTGTGACAGTACGTCCCCCCTCTCCCCCATCCTGCCGGCAGGAAACAAAACTCCTCCAGGCCGGGAGAAGGGGAAGGAAACCCTGGAGGCCGCAGGTCGAACCAATCGACACGTGCCAGGTACACTGAGGTGACTGTCTTGGCCAATAGGGATTAATGACCACAGTCAGATTTGACAGGGGTATAAACAGGGTCCCACCGGAGGACACGCTGGCGTCAGTCCTCCTCAGAGCATTTGGCATCAGTCCTCCCGGGAGCACCGGGTCTGCAGTCAGGGACTCCCCCTCGGGTCGGCACCGACCGAGGTAACTCCTTCAGGAGAGAGCCCTCAGCTTGTAGGGGAGGGATACGTGCATTTTGAGCCATCACTTTAAATCTCAAGGATTCTTAAGTAGCCTGTGCAGTACTAATTCCTCTTACACCATCGTGCCTGTGGTTTTATAAAACATTACTGGACTTCTAACCAACTCTTACTGAAGAATAAATCTGAGCTTTAACTTCTGTTGGATTTGGTTATTTGTGCATCCGTAACAGGGACCTTAAAGATCATCTAGTTTCAACCCCCTTGCCATGGGCAGAGGAAAGAGGAGAACCTGTCCCTGGGTGGGCTCGAACCACCAAGCTTTTGGTTAAACAGCCAAATGTGCCCTATAGACACGCCCTTGTTGCAATTATCTTCATAATAAAAAATAGTTTTCCTTCCTAAAGTAAAATTACCTTTCTAAACACATTGATTCCAAGTAGTAGAGATATCACATAGACCAAGGTGACCTTTTTCATGACGTTAACAATGGTTCAAAAAGATAAGGCTAGGAGTTCTCGTTTCCCAGGAACCCATCAGCTGTTCACAGTAACTTGGGGCTAGATTTGAATCCACAGCACAGAATTTCAAATTGCAATACTTGACTCACATACCTAAGTCAGGAGCACTGATACTCAAAACCACAGGTGTTCAAGCTCAGAAGGGTTGAAAAGCATCTTTGTGTGAAGCTCCACAACACAGATTGATCAGATCTGTCCTGTCCCTGTCCAGTTCTGTTCAGCCACATTCTGTTTTGAAGGGTACAGAAAACCTGAACAAAAGCAACTGAAGGAAGGTACTTTCAGCCACTGTCATGGTCCCTTTGCTCCTCTTTTTACCTTTTCACTGCTTATTGCCTCCTACAGTCAGGGCTTGATTTTGCAGCAACAGAGAAAATTAGGGAGGTGCTACCCATCCTATACCGATACAGGGTGTGCCATCACACTACATGCTGAGCACTTCCCCATCTGCAAACAGACCAGCTTAGACTGACAGCTATGACACCTCTGGATTAAGGATTAGATACAACATTTTCAGAGCTCTTGTTCCAGTATCAAGGACACTAATTTGATGTCTTTTGAGTGCTCTGAGGACCCAAGCACTAATATGTCTTGGTCATTTCACACTTCAGGAGATCAGATGTGCAATTTGAAGGTTTTTGGAGAAATTGCAAAAGCGATTTAATGGCTCACTTAAAATTTTTAAAATATTTATCGTGAAAAGAGGACTCCAACAGCTTGCGGGGGGTGGGCAGGAAGATGGGAAGGGGAAAGGTAAACAAATCAGGAGAGGCACAAGACCAAACTGTATTCCAAGCACACACAGTGGAAAATGCAGGCCACTGCCAGCAGCCCGATAATGCACATTCACTTTCTATGCACTGACCTCTTCTGAGAAAAGGAAAGAATTTAAAGGAGCATAAATGATAACTGTACACATTCTGGAAGCAAACCTAAAAGGTCTGCCAGGAAAAATCACCCTTCTTGTTACAGAGCCATTAACACATTCCCTTCCCCTTCCGCCTGGGCAGCAGAGCTCACACCTACAGAGGGAGGGAGAGAGAGGGAACAGTTCTTGCCTGCAATGCACAGTCAGTCCTCGGCACAGCAGAAGGATGGACATTTTATCTGAGTGGCAAACATGGACTACAGGGTTGGCAGGATAGGTGTGCACTACTGCGAAAAGCCATACCCAGGTAGGCACGGCAGCTTTCTGGAGAGCACGTGAACAGAGCAAGTATTACACCCGTAGGAGTTCCCAGCAGACACCATGCATGTCACTTGCTTCTTCCTCTCCCACAATGAATTACAAGCACTGCTTTAGGTGCTGCCCTCCAAAAGCTGGGAACTAAGGAGATTGTCCTAAATGCTTTTTTAAAAATCACAAGCTTCACCCCTTTTGCACACTCCAGGTAGCTGTAGTAGCAACAACAGATTCACAGAAATACCAGCAGCTAGATCCACAGATAATGTAAATCTGTACAGGGTTTGTTTTTCTTTGTTCTTCATACAGCTATGTCCCCACACATGTGCCCTGCATTATACTTCTCCTTTCATGCAGTTCAATACCTCCCTTTGGCCCCAGTGAAATAGAAGTTATGTTCATTTTGCACACCCACTTTATACCAGTTTTGTTTAGATACTTTTTCTGGCCAGCTTACATGCTGATTAGGTCTGATTTGCACAGATAAACAGGATTGCAAAATCTGTACCCAAAATTTCCAATGAGGATATTCTTGCCTACCTTGACCCATTTGTATTTGGCCCATTTGCCATAGTTGTTGCAGGGTTGAGGTACTGTCAGTACTATAAGCAATGAACTAAATGTTCTTTAGTGCTGAAGAAAATCCTGAGAAATTCACTAAAATCAATGGAGGTATTCCAGATGAGGGAGGTGTGCAGCTCAACAAAAATAATGGAACAAAAACCACCCACAGATGCAGGAGAAGATGTTGTCCAGATGGTTAAGCTAGTCTGGTGTCTGTCATGAACACATCCCTTAACACCCATGCAAAAACCTTTTGCGCTGCAGCTTTAGCCCATGACACTTATCTCCCTGTCACTGGCCCAAAACTTCTGACTTTGTTGGCTCATGCTGACTTTCACTGGGTGAAAGCTTAACCACTGATATTACCTAGAAAACACGTTTGGGGAGATGTTCAGCAGGGGTACCACTACTAGTGAGCTGGCAGGGTGAGCACGCTGACTGCAGAGGGGAGGCTCAGGACAGGAAAACTGGGGCTGATCCCTCTGCACTGGTATGGGGTGAAGGACACACCAGGACACATAAGCACAGGATGAAGGATAAACTAGCAAAATAGGTAAAAGATTTCTTTTATCTCACAGTATTATTTTGGTGTTATAGCTTCTCTGTCCTCAGTAGCATTTACTTTGGTATAACTGAAATGAAGATGTGGTGCAGGAGAACTAGAGGACTCTGAGACCAGCTGAAATCAGAGGAAACACGGCTTTACTCCACCAGCTTAAGCAAGTTTCCAGTGGGCCAAGTCAGCACAAATACTCTGAAAGTGGAAACAAAGCACTGTACAGAGCTGCACAGATTTTCACAATGACTTTAAATCAACTAAACTTTCCAGCAGCTGAGAATTTGGCCAATAACCTTGGCTGGAGCTGAGCTGACCTATGTCAGGCTGGGATCCTGCTTTACAACAAGTCCTCTGCAAGGCCTGAACAGAGTGTTAGACCCACCTGTGCTGAGTGTGACAGGTAAGCTGCTGATGGGATGGATTCTGAAGTCAAGCCAATAGCTCCAAACAGAAAACAGAGATTTGGCTGCAGCTGCAAAAGAAAGGATACACTAAGTTGGGCATTTAACCATCAGCCCTCTTTGGACAAGTGCACCTGGGCTAGTGAGGTTAGCTGGTAGGCTCTCACATTTCCTTGGGGAACAAACATCTGCATTTAATGTGCACACTTTGCTCAGATTTGTTCATCGGAACATCAATCAGCAGAACAAAAAAAATTAAAAGCCCAATTCACCAGCTGTGGGGCTGCTGAAACCAGGCCTTGTGGCTACTTCAGGGAGTTTACTAGGTGTGTAATAAACATGGAAGACTCCAATACTGCAGCAGTTTAACAAAGTGCTAGAATCCCTTCTGAAATGTTTATGAGGTGAAAATAAGTAAGCAACCTCTGCAAAACCGACATTTTTCAATTTATGAGGCTTCCCATCTCAAATAATCTATTATTTTACATGAAGATTTTAATTTAAAAACTGCCTTTCTGAGCTATGCTGAGATGGGAAGGCTGCTGGGATTCTGGGCTGACATCCCAGGAACCGCAGTAGATTGCCTGGTATTCACAGTCGAGTTTTCTAATAAGGCGGTGCACATTTCCAAAATGTCACTGCACAAGTGGCCATTGGTGGAGTTATTTTAAGGCAGTGGTTCAGGAAGGCACTTAGACTGGTTGTGCCTGTTCCTGAACTGACAGACATGCTTTCCTTGAACTTTCTTAAGACCCTGCTGTGAAGAGAGACTTTAATGGCAAAGACAGCTCCAGGATCACTTACTGGAAGAGATTTTTATAATTTGATTTTCTCCTTTTTGTACTGGTGTCAGTTAGAAAAAAAAATGATTGATATTCAAGGAGTTAGTCCTGGATAAAAGCAGACTGAAGCCTGAATTGAGCCATATAAAGCAGCTTCTGCCTTACAGCAGTGGTATTTTCCACTGATAATCCACACTAGAATAGAGGGATACTAGAGGGAAACAAGCAGGTGTACCACTCCTGTCTGTGAAAGCTCCTTCATCTCCCTTTCAAACATCACGTACTCAGGGACAGATTTGAAGCAGATGCAACACATGTGTAGCCAGCCAGGTTGGTGGGTGTCACGAACAGTGTTTACACTGTCAAGCAGCGATCTGAAAGGCACTTCCAAAGAATCTCTCCTGCTCCTTACTTCAAGGGTCTGAAAGGCATAAACCTTCATTCCACCATCCCTCAGGTCCCCTCCTGGGAATCTGACTCATTTCCTTGTTTTTTGCCTTCATTTCTCTTCCCTGAGCACTTTTAAAGTTAGACTTAATGCTCATGGAAGTTGCTATTGTGGGGGATTGATTTCCTTTTCCCAACCAGAGCTGTGCAAGATACTTCACCTACTGCTGCTAAGTCTTTGACAAATATGCTCACGAAGGTCAAAAGGTTTATGTTCCCTATGTGTGAGGCAGAAAATCCAAGGAACCTCCTTTTATCTCCACATCTCTGGCTAAATAGATGGTCACACTGCTGCTGCCTGCACTTCTTTATGCCCAAAATAGATAGCAATGCTGAGCAACTCAGGGCAGAAATGAGAATGGTATGTCCTTGGTCACATGTAGCTTTGTGATTTTGGGGGGACAACTAAAGCCCCAGGTGTAATGAAAGCATGACCCAGGTCCTGGAGTTTGCAGGCAGAAGTAACAAGCACCGAGGCACAGCAGAAAGCAAAATAACCAAGGGATGTTCAGAGTATACTGCAGCACAAAGGCAAAAACCTACCAAACAAAAAATGTTTCTGAAGGGAATGTGTCCACAGCTTTCACTGGCAGAAGGTAAATTCACTTTGGGCAGTTAGGTGAGCATGCTCTGAACGTGGGCTGGTGGTGCATCAAATGAGACTGCTACCTCTCCTGAACATCCACCTGAGTGTCAGCAGTGACACCACAGCTCCTACACACAGGCTGGCTGCGCAAGCAATGTGCATGGTGCCAGCACTGGCCTGGCTGTCAGGAACATCACAGTCCCTACAAAAGGGATTTCTTGGGCTTCAAAGGGCTCTATGAAGAAAGGCTAATCTTCTGAGCCTCATGTTACTAAGTGACTTAAGAGACCAGAGCTCAGAACAACATTGCCCAGCAAAGACCCTACGCACATTTGTACGTTGTGAGTAACTACAGACACAAGGCTGAGGGATTTCTTTTTAGTCGCAACTAGATCTTCTCCACTTATTTCTACTGCCTATTTTTTGCATTACCTTGGTACTTCAGTACCTCCTCCCTGAATTGAGACCTCACTGAGTTACACTCCTCTGAAATTAGTCATAGTTTTCCCCAGCCCTGAGTAACCCAAATAAAATAAAGTTAAATCTGCAAAATTCCACAAGCTTCCTATTTGTCTAATCTTCCAAGAACTTAATATGTGAAATTTTAGTACTGAACCTTGAGGTATCTGCTGTTGTCCCTTAAGACACACTGAAAATAATTTTATTTCTTTTTTTGTCCATTACTCAGTATTTTATCATTCCTTCCTGACTACTCAACTTCTGTAAGAACATTTTGTGACTGACTTTGTCATAGGACTAAGGGTGCTTTATCAAATCAGATCAGATAGGCCTCCTTTAATTATTGTTTTCCAACAAAGAAGAGGCAATTCATTGTCATTTATGCAAAAAAGTGCTTTAAAATTTGCTCTGGGGCCTTTCTCATGTGTATAAGTTTATACTTTGACTGTCCTCTACTACAGAAACCAAAAAGTCAGAAACAGTGAAATTGTAACATATTCTTCATACTCATGGAAGTGACTACAGGAGACACGTGCTTTGGTGTATGAAGACTTTTGTCCCAGCTACACTCAAATACTATGTGTGCAGAGTCACAACGGGTACTAAAAGGATGCAGCAGCAGAGGAACAGAACTCCTTCAGGATCTCCCTCACACCCCCTGTCTGTGCCTTGCCACCTGACACATTTCTTTTCGGATAATTTATATTCTACTTTTTTTTATCCCATGTAAAACAAGCTTCCTGTCTCCCCTCATCCCTGTTTCTACTGCACTTCAGTGAAATTTGTCTTTCTTCTATTCTCCCAAGGAATGTAACAGAAAAAGACTGGAGAGTGGACAGTAAAAATGACACACTGAAAGGCAAAACAATAGCTCCAGGGACCGTGTAAAGGCAGACATGAGGACTATTTTCATTCCTTTTCTACTAACTGGAATCTCCTACTTCTGTTATTATTATTTTTTCTTTTATGTGGGGGAAAAATTATCATCTGAAGGAACAATGCCTCCTGGAACACTTCAAAATTCCCTTTTACTGGCAGGCTAGGATTGAAATGTCCCAGTGAAAGCTGCTGAGAGCTGACAGCTGCCTCTTAGGAACTTCTGAGAATCCCATCTCTAACAAAGATATCCACTACCTTTACAGCTGGAAAGGTTAAATTGACTCAGCAAAGGAGCTATTATTCTGGGACAGATTTAATAACGGATTGGAGAAGGGGAGGCTCAGTTATCATTGCTGGGGCAGAGCATGCTTCACCTTGTGGCAAGGTGGTGGATGTGCTGCTGTACAGTCCCTCCTCCTCCATCCAGGTGTTGCTACCTTTGCCTGACAATCCTACACAGGCAAGCCATGTGCCACAGAAGCCACTGGGTCCCTTTCATGTAGAACTATCTGGAAAAAGGAATTTCTGATCTGTGAAAAATTCCAACATTTTGAAATCTGGTTTTCTTCCAAATATAAATGAGAAGCCAAAATTCCATGGGCTGTGTGGAACGGATCTCCTGGAGAGGAACAAGAGGAAGGAATGGAGAAGATTAAGAAACTTTATTTTGAAAGAAAAAATAAAAAAAATTCCTGCTGATACTTTTTTGATAAACTTTGCCACTTATGGACTTCAGTAGGGACCAAACCAGACCCCAGAGAAGACCCACAAAGTCTGCAGCTTACTGGGAATCTGGGAGAGATGTATGAAGGAGAAGCAAATAACTAATGATCAGTCAAGGTTGATAGTCAGAAGCACACTGATAAAATACATTATTTTCAAATTGGTCATAGATTTCAAACATTTCACGTATATTCAATATTTACAGACAGCTATACAACTCCTCAAGGGGTCCACCAAAGCATTTAAGTATGGTTTTCAATTTCAGAATATGCATCCCCACTGAAAATATTTACTGAGGCATGCATAGTTAGACATTCACTTAATTGCTTTCCTGGACTAGTTCCTATTCATCCTTAACCCAGGAACAATATTTTTACATCTGATACAACACCCTACTGATTTCTAAGCAAGTCTCACTCTCAATTTCAATCAGTGTTGGGTCTGCTGTTTAATTCTTCAGCCAAAATTAAACAAATAAAAAGTTACATAAATAGAAGTTACTTATCTTTTAGTGAAACTGAACATTCCCAGTGTCCTTAATCATTGCTGTCAAGTACCTTCTTCACCCCCTTTTACACGACCCATGAAATATTGGGATGCTTATGGGCATAGCAATACGCATGTTTCTGACAATCCTGACTCCTACTTCCACTTTTTTATCACATGAAGTGGCTAGAGCTGCTCAAAGAAAACTGTTAAAATTTTTAACTTGAGAAAAATAAGCTTTATGCAATGATGCAAGAAAGACATTGACGTGCTGGAGCATGTCCAAAGAAGGGCAACAAAGCTGGTGAAGGGTCTAGAGAGCAAGTCTTATGCACAGGGGCTGAGGGATCCGAGGTTGTTTAGCCTGGAGAAAAGGAGGCTGAGGGGAGACCTTATCGCTCACTACAACTACCTGAAAGGAGGCTGTAGCAAGGTGGGGGTCGGTCTCTTCTCCCAAGTAACTAGCGATGGGATGAGAGGAAATGGCCTCAAGTTGTGCCAGGGGAGGTTTAGAGTGGATCTTAGGAAAACTTTCTTCACTGAAAGGGTTGTCAAGCATTGGAACAGGCTGCCCAGGGAAGTGGTTGAGTCACCATCCCTGGAGGTATGTAAAAAATGTCTAGATGCGGCACTTAGGGACATGGTTTAGTGGTGGACTTGGCAGTGCTAGGTTAATGGTTGGACTTGATCTTAAAGGTCTTTTCCAACCTATAAGATTCTATGATGCAGAAAAGAAAGACAATAGTGAGAAGACAGTTTGCTACCGATAATCAGGTATTCAAGGTATTAAGGAATGATTATGGAAAATTTCAGACAAAGCTGACAAAGTGGAGTGTCTAGCCAGAAAAAAGGGCAGATGACACTGAGCATCGATAAACGTGAAGTGATGCACACGGGAAGAAACAACCTTAAATGCTTCTACTTTGCCTACATAGGAAAGGGCTCTGAGCTGACAGTTTTTCTATTCCAAAATGAGGACCAAGAGGAGGTTTGACAGAAGCTGACCTTCAAAATGATTGCTTCCAATATAACAGCTTGGGATCTTCAATTGAAAATGACATAAAATAGGCTCAAAAATCAGAAAAGACCTCTTTTCAACCAGTGTGTATTTAAACAGTGGAACTCCTCACCAAATTGTATTCTAGATGCTGAAAGCTTACACAGATTCAAAAACAAAGTCACCAAAGGAAAATCCCTCAAGGACTATTAAGTACAAAATATTGTGTCTGGTTCTAAAATCCCTCAGCCACAAATTATTGGAGTCTGGGAGAATATTGGAAGGAAGTGTCAAATATGCTTGCAGTACTGGCCACTGTCAGAGTGAGTATCCTGAGCTAGACAGATGTCTGGTCTGACCTGGTATGACTGTTCTCACACTTTTGTATCACATTTTCCTGTTTCCTTGTTCTCAGAAAAGCCTAAAAAAGTCTACTGAAATGACCATAACGTTTACATACAGATACCATATTGTGCCCAACAGACAGAGTTGGCATAAGAAATTTCAACCCAAAGACCTAAAGCTTAGTAAATTTATAAGCAATCAAAGATAGTTAAATGCTAAATGTTTACAATTTTAATAAGAGACAGAGTTATCATCTGTACCTTTAATTCAAAAAATATATTTGAAGTTTGAGTAGACAGTACATATCAGCAATTTAGGGTAATACACAATACAGCAATTACATAACTACCCCTGAAGTGAGCTTTGTATACTCAAGAAATTCAGAGCTAATCTTAAAGTTCAAAGAAACCCAAATATGCTGAGATACAAAAACACACACATATTATGCATCCAGACATGGTGTGGTAACATTTGCAATGTTTCCCACAGTCTAAAAGACTCTAGTGGTTTTAGAGATATTCTTTACAGTTAAAATACAGAAACCTAGTAAACCTGATAATATTCATCAGTTTGGTTAGAATTTCTTGTATGCACACATACATGTAACATCTTTGTTCAAGAGAGAGGTCGGCATCGATTAAATTTAACTGCTTCCCCTGTGGACTTAAATCAAGGCTGGATACTAAACTAACATATTACTATATATAGTCTGTTTATAAGTCATTCTTGTTTAGCAGTTGCACCTTTTCCATGTAGTTTAGAATAGAAGCTGCCCTTGTTCTCTAGCACAACCTCTACCATGAAAGCATCAGAAGAAAGTAATTACATTTAACAGGCGCCACCCTTGTTTAATGGTGTATAAATATCCTGGTGCCAGTCCTATGCTTGGCATACAAAGAAAGGTTAAATACGTTAAACATCTGCAGCTCAACTAAACACCAGTGAAATGCTGGGATACGATAACAGTAGTCAAGTACAGAAGAAATGGAAACACTAATGATGGAAGAGCATTGTTTAGGATAATATCTAGTCATAGAACAATGTTTTAAAAGTAAGCACAGGGAAAATGATGTTGGAAACATTTCCTAACAGGGATACCTAATAGACTGTGGAATAATCACCCAAGGGAGATGGAGGAAGTCCTTTTGACTGAGTCATTTCTTTCTGGACTGGGCAAAGTGTTAAGCACACTACAGGGAAAAAATGTACTGGCAGGCAGAGAGACTACCAGGTCTACTGCTCAGAAGCCTAAGAAATTTCTGTTCTCAACAGTAGCAGTTTTGTTCAAAATGAAACCAAACTCATCAAAAACCTTTTTATTTTTGCATGAAGAGAGGAGTGACTTCTGTAGTCTCTCCCATCTCTTTCTCAAATTTAAGATATTTACATGTATTTATGACTCTTTCTGAAACTGCATGTTGCCAGATCTGCAGTCATGTATTGCCTTTGTCCATCTGATGCTGTATGGCAAGAACGGATACAGCTTTATCGGAAACTTGTCCTGATCAGGCTCTTGCCAAGCGTGACTAGTTTAATGTGACAGATTATAAAATGAAAGGAGAGTGAAAAGGGAGGAATAACAAATGCCAGGGAAAGATTAGATTCTCCACACATTTCTGCATTTATTGACCTTTTCTTCTTCAATATGCCATTAGTTACCCAGATTTACAGCTTGAGATGGCAGGCAACCTGTCAGGTGCACTGTTTAGGTCATTGATGATGTTATGAACTCTACTGGAAACTGATTTCATTAAATGAAAGTATGTGACTTGACATTTGATACAGCAAATATTTAACTGACATTTTTAATTGTTCCTTGTACAATTCCTTTGTAATTATTGAGACCTTTTTAATAACTTCTTGGGGACTTAAAACATCTCTGAGAAATTTGCATATGGGTACCAACGGCCAGTATATAGCATCCAAGCTGAGAAGTCATTATATGTGAGTGCAGCTTGGCATCAGTGTACATAA
Source organism: Elanus axillaris (assembly GCA_026212715.1). Taxonomy (NCBI): domain Eukaryota; kingdom Metazoa; phylum Chordata; class Aves; order Accipitriformes; family Accipitridae; genus Elanus; species Elanus axillaris. The sequence goes on from JANZLQ010000089.1 coordinate 29,357,725, forward strand.
ATCTATACATCAACCTGCAGAGAAGCAATGATTTATCCTGAAGTTTCCTGAAGGCTCATTTGAATGGTTTTCTTTCAGCAACCTCTACATCAAGTTTTTAGTCATAAATTGAACTGAAGTTGCAATTTATTAATGAATAAAATACCACCTCTTGGACTTGATCGAGAGAAAAAGTAAGGAACCTAACTACTGCTGGCCAGCAGAAACACAGTTCAACACGCAGGACACGGGTTTGAGCAAAGCTCTGCTTCGGGTTCTGATCAGCTCATAAACCATATGAACTGATGCAGTTGTCTACAATAGTGCAGGCAAGATTTGATAACTTTCAGACCTACATTTCTGAAGGCAAAAGCTATACTAAAGGTAATGGAGTAATGGAGGTCTGTATCTTTATTCTAAGGTCTGAACCCAGTCTCTCACTGTGCATTCACTTTACTCATTTCATTAGTTGAAGCAATGTAATTCCAATGAAACACATGATCCCCAGTATTGGAACTGGTGTACGAGTTTGCTCATAGTTCAACTGTAGCATGTTGGAGCCAACAAAACATTTATCTTGTTAAAACACTTTCAGGCTACAGCAACTGTCTCCTAAGAAACTCCTCTTGCCACCTGGTAATGCTTTACAAACATAAGCAGTTGGAGCAAAATAATTGTCATGCCTGTTCATAACACAAATCCAGCATGCAGTGTCCTGACCTCATCATGAGAATCAATACAGCAAGTTTGACTGAGGTAAAGCTGATATGAATGAGGTCAGGCTGGCCTGGTTTATCTCCCTTCTGTCAGCTAGATGCAAAGACTTTGGTAGGCATAAAATCCAGCCTGGTCCCTGATTCCGCAGTAACAGGGACTCATCCCCAGAGAAAGTGGGTTATGGAAGGCTGCCCCTCCTTGCACTGAGTTAGCAGCTCAGACAGTTACAGCTGTAGAGGAACCTCATCCATCAGGGTGGCAGAAGGTACCCTCTGCACCAGCCACATCTGCCCCTGGAAGGGATTCCTTGTTGGTGTCTTCTAGACTCTAGCAAGAAGGGTGCAAGTGTCATTTATGATCTTCAAAGAGTTAAATGCAATGACCAGCCGCTAGTTCTGCACACAGGTCTGTTGAGCTTTAATCTCTGCAGCTGTGTAATGTGGCCTGTCATCTGTTTTAGTGCAGTGAGAAGAGCTGAGTCTAAACTCTAGGACTCTCGTTGCTGATGACAGTTCCATGCAGCTCTTGTTTTCTTCATGCTGCAAGACCTGGCTGGCTTTGGCATATCCTGCCTAACTGCTTCTGAGTGATGAGGAAATATTTGCCTTGAGCCTGAGCACTAAACACCTCCTCTGTGGTTAGGAGAGTTGTAGCTTTCTCCACAGTGGGGTGGTGATTAGATTGAACCGTTACCTCCATTTTCCACCTTTGCCGCAGTAATTGCTTTCCCTTGTGCCCCTCACTGGACAAACGAGCTAAGGAAATATTCTAGGAACAGCAAGGACTTTTGAACACTGTGTAACGTGAGCACACTGGCTTTTGGAAAAGGGGTTGGTTCTGCATACGTGTGAGTGGAGGAAGTCTGCTATTCCACCCTGAGGCAAGAAATTAATTGCTATGACTGTGCCCCCTCTTTGCCATGTATTCAGCTGGCGAGCCCTAGCCCATGGCCACCATGTGGGGTCATCATCTGATTCTGGGCTTGTTTATGCCCTATACTTTACACTAGTGCTCCTTTACTTCATAAGAATATTACTTGCAGGGCAGAATAGGTCCCTCTGCCTCTACTAAAGGACAAGGGCTTTAATGGGCAGTATAGATTTTACTTCTTTGTGCAAAAATCTGAAGGTGACAAGTCAATCTTGCTTGCATGACAGATGCAGAGAAGAACAAGATCCTCATTAAAAGTTAAGCTCTGTTTCACCCCCACTGCAGAGGAATGAAGATGGTTTGTTGCACCTGTTTGTTGGTCTGCATTTGTCCATGGCCATGTGCACCATGAGAAAGTCTTAATACCTGCAAGTTAGGAAGCCCCATGTAATGAGGCTTGCAGGGACTCATGAAATCCAAGGAAGCTGGGCTATGAGATATTTCATCCCGAGTTTCTGAGCCTCAGAGAATTACTGCACCTGTTTTAAGCAAAACACAGGATTAGATTATCACTCACTGTGGTCCCAAATGCAGGACACAGTCTTGCCATGTCAGAAGCTGGGTAAACAGAACAGAAAGACCCTCTCTTGTGCCCTAGCCTGACAGTCAAGGGATATGGGCATAGCCAAGTCAACTTAACCATCTATTAACCTGACTATGGTATTTCTCGTTTGTGCACTTTTAGTTTACAATGGGATAACCTGATTCAGTTTAACCTTCCTCCATCGCAGACTAAGCTGAGCTGTGTTACATCCCTGCAGCCCCAGGCTTGGAGTGCACTGGGCAGACAGCATGTGGGAATGTGTTAAATTCTGGAAGGCAAATGCACGTCTGGGTACCTACGCATACAGACAGACAATAATACATACAGGATGTGAGTGTTACATTAGAGGCATTGCCCATGTGGCAGAAAGCAAGCAGAAAGCCAGGGAAGTGTCTGAAACTGGCATGCTGGCTGCCACCTTATTCAGGAGCAGCAGAGGCATGACTTATGCTTCCTGGTTTTCCAGAGCCTGAGCCTCACCAGTTCCAGGACTGGTTCCAGGCTGAAAAGCTGATGTGGTGACTTGCCTTTTCGGCCTGGCAAAGGGACAGTATTTCCTTGCTGATGATGAAGGAGACAAGGCCCCTGAAGAAAGGAAGGAAATGCTGCATTTCCTTTCTCTAGGGACAAAAGCATCCAGTCTGCGTGACTCATCTGGTTCCAGAAGACATAGCATGGCATTCGAGTTCGGAGTTCTGCTAACTACAGCACCCACAAGACAGAGGAACTGAATTGCACTTACCTTTTTATGATACTGTGCGTGCCTTCGAATGGATAACCCTCTTGCCATACCCACATATTATAGATGAAAAAGACCTCTGATTTAAGGTTCCTGCTCCAACTCTGAATGCGTCACAACTTTGAATTTGCTCAGATCTTCAGCCAGTGTGAATCAGCATAGGTCTACTGAAGCCTGCCTCATCAACAATGGCTCTGTTACCTTCACAGAAGAAAGTTGATACTTAGTCCATAATGATGCCAGCAGCAGAAAAAGACATACTTTTTATGTGTTGAACAAAGTTAAACAAATTATTTTAAAGAGAGTTACTACATATCTTAGTTGGCACAAATCCTTCAAGTACAGCACTCCCTCAGTGATGCACTCCAGAGTGTTTAACTGAAGCGATGTTATACAACGAAATACTGCAATCTTGGGTTAAACTGGGGTTGATAGAAAAGCAAAGTCTGAGAGAATGTGTCCAAGAATGAAGGAATGCTTAAAGCAACTAAAGGGAAAAAGTAAATTAGAAGTTAAAGTCGGAATCTCCTGTGGCAGGCAAATATCCCTATCATTGAAAAGGCTCACAGTATTTTTAGTAACCTAATAATTTTGATAACTTCCTCAAATTGTGATTATTTTTGATGGGAAAGAAATGCAAGTTCCAAATTTTGGAAATAGTGCAAAGTTTTCTGCAGTGATTTAAAATACTCTTTCCCTTCCTCAGTGAAAACAAACTTATTTTCACATTAATCAGCTTTAAGATTTGAAAAATTAAACCCAGCTCTTACTGTACTTAATTTTCATGCACACCCGAAGAAGGAACCAAACTAAACCTAACAAGTTATGTATATGGAAACCTCTCAATGGCACCCGCTTCTTTGTCAATAAGAAACTGCTTGTACATTACTTAAGGTGGAAAGAAACCTCTCAAGACTTAGACTCCCAGAGCATCAGACCATCAGATCCCAAGCTGATCTCCACAGATGATGTTTGCATTTTGCCAAGTCAACATCTGTTAACTTGTGTTAGGCTAAAGCAAAGGCATCCATTTTGAATAGAGAGAATCTAGCATATCTCTTGCTAGGAAACCAAGGAAATGATAAGAAATCTACTTTGTGCAGCTGCAATATCAATCTCACATAAGAGTCAATTATTCTGTGATTTACACAACTTGCACATTTGCCATTTTATAATGTGCTGGCAAGAAAGAGCTCATTTTCCAGAAACCTGCAGTGCAAGACAGAAGTTTTAGTTTTTGGTTTTCAGTGTTCCTTCCTTCCCTGTGAGGAGGCTGACCCAAGCACCTAACCAAGAGAAGATTTGTACCAGACTCTCCATGACTTCAGATGGTCCATGGATGGAAAAACCCTCATCTCAATTCAATTAACATTGTCTCTCTAGTCTAAGCTTGTCCAGGTTCTGAGGGCAGCTCAGTCCTGGTGGACTGGAGTGTATATTGCACGTCACTGAGCTATGTGTACAATGCCATGGGTGCCTTTGGAGGTCTTTGAAGTAGGAATATCTCCTTACTAAAACAGCCACAGCATGCTTCTTAAATGGAGATGGAGGAATGAAACCTCTCCTGCCACACACACACACACAAACCCCCTTCAATCATCAAAACAATCTGTTAGAATTAGAAGTAGGAAGCTCCAAACATAGGTAACATCAAGATTGCTTTCTAGGCAGAGTTCAGGTTTGCTTAAGATTGATATCACTGAGCGTTCAAAAAATCTGCCAGAGCTGGAAAGGGAAAATATAACTTACAGTACCAGAGGAGTATCATTCTCTGTGTTGCCTTCCAGAAGCTGAAGGGCTGTGATTTTATTAGAATACTGCTGTTGCAAGACCACAGAGTAATATGCTGACATTTTGAGCTGCATTTAAACCCAATATGTATTTTTAAAACTACATTTATGTTCCATCATAAACTGACACTGGACAGAACAAGTCACTATTGCCACCATGACTGCACTTGAACTTAAAATGGAAAATGCTCTACTACGCGGAGCATTGCAGAAAGCCCTTTTTCTATGTCAGGGTCTATCTAGGATTTTGCAGCAGTGCCAGTCTCTCTACTTTCTGACCACCTTCCTCTTAATTAGACTACAAAGCAAGTTGCCAGTAGGGCTTCTGGAAGCTTCAGCTTCTTTCCTCTCTTAAATTACAGAGACTAGTGAATTCTTTAGTTAGAGAGAGAGGATATACAACATTACAGACTGCAGTGCAGGGAGAAACCCAGCCTTTGTTCAGATATCTTGTCAAAAAAGGAAGCTCCTGCTGCATTTCATAAGGATGATCAGACTCTCTATTGGCCTTGTATAGCAGTTCTCCTGCCCTGGGAGTACTTTAACTCTGTTTTCTTTGCTCTGTCTCATCTGCCCCGTCTACAGTTGCCAGGGCAGTCTGGTGGTGTGGTACCAAATGGGAGCTCACATGGACAGAATAGGAAGAAAGAACAGAAAAAAAAAGTTTCTTAGGAATGAGATTGTGCAGAACTAAGATGACTTTGTATTTCTGGTACAGAGCAGCCACAGAGAAACATCTTTTTTTCTTTGCTGCATATTTCAGGGTGCCTTCTACATGCTCCCTTACACACGGATTTCCAGGTGCATATTCTTAGAGATATTACTTATTTATCCTGCATTAAAAGCATGAGAACTAAGCCAGGAATCACACTCTCTCTCTCTTAAGTTCTCTACACATACATACCAAAAAATTTGTTGATGGCTAATTTGTTGATGGCTAAAGCAGCTGGCATTGTTGCATGCACTCACTTTGGAGAACTACACAGTTCAGGCTGGTATGAGTCCTTCCCCTCTCTTTGTGTAGAGCTAGCAGGTACACGATCTCCTGGATCAGAAACTGTCTTCTCGTTGTGCAACTATACAATGAGATCTTGACTGTCAAGTAGGGTGCTGGGACAATACAGCAGTTTAAGTATAACAATAAATATATACTAGATGATCAAGCCACTGCAACAATTATGTACACAATAAAAAAAAAAGAGCTAATAATCTTGTAAGGCTTCCTATGCCTTATTGTTTAGTCATTCATCCTGCAATGATAAAGTAGATGTTCCTAATTGAGACATTAAAGTAATACAAAATGCAATATCATGGCCATTTTCACCTCACGCAGAAAGGAACACCACCACAAACTTAGAAGAGGGCTGAAAACCCAATCCAAGTACTGTTTCTAAAGAAATTGGAGATGTTCTCAGGATTGCTGTCATTCCTATTAATATTTTCTGACATTCATATTTCAGTACTCCCAACAATTTCAGCCAAGGAACAGGATTGCACTGAACAATGCATACACATACCTATCAAAGCACAATACTCTCTGGACATCAATCTTATCCTCTTGACAGAGTATTTATTGCTGCTAATTGCTTCCTCACTTTAACTGCCAAATGAGACAAATAATTATACTGTCCATTACAAAGCCAAAAAGATGACAAGAAAAATGCTTTTTTAAAAAAAATAGATCTTATAGCATAAGCCTGGAAAAGGAAGAAACTTCACAAGGGACAAAAGAACTATACAGCAGATACATGACCTAACAGAAGAACAGATTTGTCACATGAATAAATGTGGTGTGTTCCAAAAAAACCCCAATATAAAACTTCAGAAAAGAGCAATATCCTCTTCATGGCTCACTGGTACTCCCTGAGGAATTTTGGAAAACATTCTAGTAAGACACGCTTTGGCTGATAATATCATCGGTTTGCTAGGATTTGATTTGATGTTTTCATTCTTTTTTCTTTTTGGTTTCTTGTTGTTTTGATTTGTGAGAATGAACACTTGTCTCAAAAACAGGATCTTGGTTACTGAGGAATCTGTTTATTTCAGGCCCTTTTTCCTAACTTGGTATCAGTTGGAACCACTCACTGCCTTTGGTATTTTAGGGGCCTAATTTTAGGCCCCAGTTTTTCAAATGTTGGCTGGAAGCCCCACTCAGTGTCTCTACGTAGAAAAAGTGTATTGGAAGATCTGCTTTTATAGCTGGTGAGGATCCAAAGCTCCTGAAGATGTATGGATTTTTTTCCATTGAGTTCAATAGCTCTAGGTCTGGCCTCCTGCTTGTGACACCAGTCTGAGCATCTGTGAAGGACATGAAAGCACATTTGATCCTGGATTCACTTCACTTGGAGTACTTGTTAAGTGAAGAGCTGCCTCTGGTTAGCTGCAATAAATCTAGTATCCATGGCTGCACAAGCCGGTACAAGGCAATTCCATTGCCATCAGGACCCAGCATCCTAGCACCTACACAATGCAAAGAGCAGCCAACAAAACACAAAGACAAGCGACTGAACCCAATTCTCTCCTGACAGACTTGGCACAAAGTCCATGCAAGTTCGCTGCTGATTTAGCTCCATACCACCACTTGTACAAGCTTAGCGAGAAACTTCTGAGGGGTTAGCTTTGCATAAAAGGGTCTGCTTTTTGATAAGAAGAACAGAACTTTCCCATAACAAGCAGACATCATCTTAGAAACCAGCAGCAAGTCTTAATCTCAGGAAAAAGACATCAGGGCTGGCTTCTCATCCAAAAGCCAGATCTTTAAACAATGATACCTCCCCAAGGCACTGATACTCCACTGGGACTTCTCTGCTGCTTCATCCTCCACGCTGTCTCTCGAGCTACACAGCAGCATGGGTCAGCCCCCCCAGGAGCTTTCCCCAGGCACTAGCAGCACTCGCTGGGGAGGGTCGGGTTTGTGTTTGCCACACAAAAGCTGAGAGCTGTTGACAAGCATAATATCCTCCTCACTCAGGGCATGCATATGCTAAATATGGGATTACACTAAGGCAGAAAGAAAAGATATCTTTGGAGCACAATTATGTTTTAACTACTTTACCTTCTCCTGTTTTCCTTTGTTATTTCAACCGTCATGTCTCTGAGATACAGTCCAGTCCATGAGGTTGCTTATATGCCACAACTACCTTTTTTCCCCTCAAATAAGAGGCATATGGACCATGATAACTAACAAGTGCTGGGAAGCAAAACACTGAAGGCCCCTCTTATAACTAGAAGAGGAGGGCTGGTAGAGAGAATTATTTGCACAGAATTCAGCTTTAGTTTTCAAACCAGTATTTATAGGTTTGGAAAGAGCCAAGAACAAAAACTTTAAAATAGTTATTAGGGGTTTTATGGAAACTGGATGAATGGATGGTTTCAATGGGAAGCCAAATAAATATAAAAAAGATAATTTAAGCCTGGCAGGAGACCTTAGGATCTTGAAATAATAAAGCTAAAAAAATAAGAAAATAAAGCTTTTGAAAAGTGACACAAAGCCTCTAAAGTCAAGAACAAACCCTTCTATCTTAACAGTAGAGATGCTGTGCTTGAATCAAGGGACAACAATTGCTACTGTACTGCCCTCTTATTAATTATTATTGTTAACACAAACTATGCTGTCCTATGCATTGCACTTTAACCACAGTAATACAGTCAGATAAACCATCCACTAAGCACAAAGATGGCATTTGAGAGAGAAGCTGAAGTCATCCAAAAATAACACCAAGTTATATCCACTGAGTGCCTTCTCCCACTTTGCTTTATCTAGTAAGCCATGCATATGCATTTAAATCCTTAGATGGTCACAACGGTGCCTGTACTAACCACAGTAATATCCCTGCAGTGGTGACCTTGTCTTATTTGGATCTGTGTCTGCAGAGCTTCTGTAGCTGGACACCTCTCAAAACCAACCGACAATCTATGGGGGAAATGGAAAGCTCCTTGCTCTCATCCCTTTTCTAGAAAATCAGACAGTTATTCAAAGTAGTGACTGTGGCTTCTTTGTACCTGAACACCTAAAGTATAAATGATGCCACGGTCTTTTTATAGACACAACTGTCGGGAATGAGCAAAGCATGCCAAACTCATGGACAAAGCTGATAATCATTATGATACAAACAGGGTTTATGCCAGCAAAAGTGCACCTCTAGTGGAGTTTCAAAAGCCTCTTACAAAAACAGTAGTGGATGTGAGGTGAGTTTCATGAATTTAATCAACTTATTAATTTGGTGAGACATCCTCAGTCTATTATGCACTGACAAATAAGGGAAACTGAGGCAGAGAGCACCGAAGAAATCAGCCAAACAGTGGGAACAAGCAGGAATCAACCCAGAATTTCTGACTCATGTGCTTGTGCTCATTTGGCTAATGGTCCTTTCACATAAGCCAAATCCCGGTTCTGGTCTTGTTGAAGCCAATGGTAAAACTTCCATATATGTGAACAGAGCAAAGATTTGAGACTTCAGTCTGTCATCTGCACTTTATAGGTTTGTGCCTTTACAGATGGGGCAGATATTTCATTCTCCTCTGTGGTTCAGCCAGCTGGACGGTGCTATGTATATTTAGGGCACAATGAAAAAAATAAATAGCAATTAAAAACAAACAAAAAACCCCCCTTTCTTCCATATGGAAGATTTTAGTACTTTTAATAGTAAAATTATTCTTCTTCATTTATGGCGCTTCCACAGAGAGATCAGTTGCTTGTAACCGTTAGCAGCAACAAAGGCTGAACTTGTTCTCCCACAGCTCTGCTACAGCAGCCTGGCAGCTCCCGACGGCCATGGGAGACAATGGCTCATGCCCGTCTGTACCACCCACGAGAGACACTGCTGTGCTCAGTTATCTCTTCTGTCACCTCCCTGCTGACAGACGTGCTGCCGGATCCACATCAGCTAAGCTGGGCCCAAGTCAGGAGGCAGAGGGAGTTTTTCAGCAGTAAGATGGCTGCCATGGGAGGCAGATTAAGGACCTGGTCAGCTTGCCCTTATGTGATGCTGAAGTGAGCATCACAAGGGAAACCCTCTTTCTGCGAGACACAAAACTCTTATCCTGACCTTTTGGTAGGATGCTGACTCACTTCCAGTCTGTGCACCGGGGTTCCCAGTGTGCATCTTTGCTACCTGTTCCACAACCCGCTCCGAGGTTGATCCTGATGCCACGTGACAGTGCTATGTAATCTCTAAAGCAATGGTCTGTGAGCTATACCTCACTGGAGCAGAGAGAATGGTCTCTCTGCAGGAAGGGTTACAGCTACTCACTCTCCTCCCTGCCCTTTGACGTCTGAGGATTGCTCCCAGAGAATGAAACTGCTGCTTTGGCCATCTCCCCTTCAGGGAGCAGAGAATCAGGGAACTTGGACTCAGGCTGTATTCCCTGAGGCGCTAGCCTTACTTAGGCATTTGTCAGCAATTAGGTGCTGTGAGGCTTTCTTAAACTATCAGCAGGTGACTACCATTGCTGTTATCCTTGAAAAGAAAGCATCAAGAGAGTTTTAAGGCTCACATAAGTGAAAGATGAAAGAATTGAAGATCTGGTCCCATCTATACATCACCTGCAATGGAGGAAAAAAAGAAGAACCATGTATTTCATAAAAATTGCCTCTTCTCCAATTCTCTCATTCCGTCAGTGCAGAAACACTGATGCTTCCATCGGGGGTTAGCTGCAAAAGGCTCTACCTTCCCAATGAATGCTCAACTATTTTATTCCACCAGTGAATATCACCACCACTTGGCCATGGAACATGGAGAATAAAGAATTTATTGTGAGCAAACCCTGATAAGAGCAAAAAGCAACGTCTGTTGTAATAATCCTGCTTTGTGATGCTCATTTCTGAAACTTTCCTTTTTAGGGTAGAAATTATCTATACCTTGTCCCTCCTCATAGATGGTTTCTGTCTCTTTTCTTTTGAAAAGACTCTTTTAAAAATTCTGCTTAGTCAGTTTGGGGAGGATGAGCAAGGCGTGAGGCTTCATCCAGTGACAAGAAAGCAATTGTTACAAAATTGGGAGAAAACTATCATAAAGTATACATTTTAAGAAAACTGAACTCTTAGCTCATACTTCTTAATCAGCTAGTTATAAACTGTCAGATACACTGAATCCATATCAGTCAGCATCTACATCAGCTGAATTAGTTCAAAAGAATTAGTTGTATCTGCTCTACTCTCAAGTACCTTTCCAAAGAAGCCAGAGAGATAACTGCTGAACTAGACATACTCTTCCGGAATAAGGTATGCAGAGGAGGGCTGGCAGGCTGCTGCCAGCGAAGACCAGGTTTTGAATACTTTGAAATCAATGTTAGAGAAGTCTGTAACCACACAAAAGAGGGGAATTATCTCCCTGACACAGGAGGGAGGGGAAATATGGTTTCATCCTGCATCATCATTTTAATTTCTGCATACTTAACTTGCACCATCCTAAACTCTAATCAGCTACGGTTGTAATAAGCAGCCTTCAACTCAAGCACTTTGGAGTCAACCCTTCTTGAAATAAATAAATAAATCACAACAGCACACAAAGCCAAAAGCATCACATTTTACTGTGTTGGGCAGTCCTGCGCCCTCCAAAGAGAAGGAATGCATCTGCTACTTGCATGGCACTCCATTCTAGCCACCTTCTGGAAACCCAAAAGTGATGGCAAATCCAATATAACTGCTTGCCACAACCAGTCTGGAAAGAAAAAGGTAGCAGGGGCAAGACTGCTTTCTCTGTAATGGATGCCAATAGAACTGAGAGGGGAACAGATCCATACTGGAGCTGAGACTCAGTCACCAATAGATCAGATGAACGATCCTGTTGAACGTGCTCTCTCCTATTTTCATAGGTGAGGCTCCAGCAAGCATACTGCCTAGGTTTGGTCCAAAAATAAAGATACATACAAACACAGCTCTCCCCCTTACCTCTCTACTCCTATATACAGAACATTTGAGGCAACCACAAGCAACTTCACTTGGGTCAAACCTAATGTGTCACCACATGAAGCTGAATATAGTCCATGTTTTATTCACCCCTTCAAAGGAACCCTGACCATACAGGTCAGCAGGGTGGAGCTGGCACAAAGCAAGGGAGGGACTTGCTACATTAAGGGTTCTTCCACAAATTCCCAGATTCTCAGGGTGAGAAGACGTAGGTGGGAATACCCTTCCTCTGCCTAGATGGTTTCAGTCATTGAACAGTTCAAACTTCAACAAAACAGGGTGCATATGTGCAAACAGGCTCACACAACACTAACCTCCAAATACTCCCAAACCCAAATGACATCAAGATTTTCTTTAATTATTGTATTTTTAAACCCTTGATTTTCTTGTGGTGGGGGCCTCAGAGCCATTGGAGACCTTGGGGGGTGGAGGGGTGCCAAAGACAATTGTGGCCTGGGAATATTTGCCAGCTGGACTACAAGATTTATTTTTGGTTCTAAATTCTTTTTTTTTTTTTTCTGTTCTCCTTGCAGTTCCTGCTTTTTTCTGGCTCACTGGGATCTGCAACTGCCCAGTCTTATGAATTGCAAACCCAGACAGCGCTGGGGTGTCAGTCCCTGAAAATGAGAGGGCTAATGCAACAGTGAGCAGAGATTTGATATACCAGGAAACCTGCCTTTTCACAAACTACACTCACTAGCCACAATCCCTATTGAACTTTGAAGGCCCAGTTTTGCTCCTGTTTATACCCATTCAGCTTTAACAGCTACTGCTGATTTATATGAGGAATATGGTTTGGAATCTGGGATTCATTTCCTATTCTAAAGAAAGAAAAAAAGAAAAACACACTTTGAATCCAGCTATCTTGCAGGCTGAAATTCTGTTCTGCATTTTTTCCTTTCAATGCCACAGCCTCCTCTGCTCTTTCTGCCTACTTCCAATTTTTAGATGAACTGCTGAGATGCTGAAATTCAAACCACATGAATACACATCACATAAAACAATCACAAAGACTATGTTGATTCAATACCTTCCTACCTACCCTTCCTACATGAAAGCAAAACCCTCTGATTGCCTAACAGAGCAAAGACTACCTTGCAAGTATGACTGGAATTCTGCCCAGAAGTGGGTAAGCGCTGCAGGAGACGGTCCTCAAGACTGCTGCCCACCACCAACATGTGCAAGAGTGTCTTGAACTCAATTCCCAGCTGACGTGCCAGCACAAAGGACCAGGAACCATCCTTTGAAAACAGCTAAGCATACAGGGTGTGATGTGAAAGGTGTTGATCTGCTCCAGTTGGCAAAGAGGCAGCACTATCTACCAACTGCACACAGAAAGGGGAGCTGCGAGAGTATTTTGGATTGCACAGGCCTCTACCACGGACAACGGTAGAGGACAAAACCCTTTTATGTATAATCACAAGGCACTGTCAGCAGCAGAGCTCTGAGAGGAATGGCTAAAGCAGGAAGAGGACATTACAGATGCTACTAGGTAGTAATCACACAAAGGTTCAAGAGAAACTGCGGCTGAAGGAGATGAGCTCCTACATGGAATCTCATTAGCATGAGCTACCTCACAAGGGACGGAAAGGAAACACTCAGCCCTCATGCTCTCAGCAGGAGACATGAGATTGCATAGGTGGACAGTCTGAAAATCCCCACACCCTGCAACTCTTGCAAAAGACTCTCATGGCCACTTTGTAATCAGTTACCTACCAGGTTCTTTCTTAACTCTTTCATCTTTTCTTCATGAGTCAGCTCCAGCAGTACCCAAAGCAAAATAGATCCACCATTCAGATAAGAAAAATCTTGTCCTATACACTGGTTTTATCTTTATAACCAGAGACTGCAAGATAGCTAAAAACCAGATGGGTTTTCACAATCCTGTTAGAGAGCAGGAAGGTAAAGACTTACTGGAAGGCAAAGCCTAGATGAGCATTGCATAGCACAGTATGTGCATTCTTCCCCAGCTGCCATTGTCCCCAGTGACTTTTCATGGCTTGATCTCTTAACAGGACACAGTATATAAAACACTTGGAACGCATTGTCTTCTTTGGAGACTTTGTCTTATTCTTCACCCAAATTAATGTGTTCTTCTGTAAGCCTTACTGACAGTGCCCCAGTTTTGCAATGCTTCAGTCACTCCTTTCAGAAAGGAAAATACTCTATCATCTGGATATGCCACAAACATCAGATGAGGAACAGCTTGCATGAACAAAAGCAGAAGCATGCTACATATGTGCTTGTCCAAATTATTTGGCAACCAACAAGTATACTAGGAAAGAACAGATAGATGAGGAAAAAAATAGAGAAGTTATTTCCTCACAAACATTATTCTTAATAAATAACTTGACTCACTTTGCTAGGAATAATTTGGCTGGAACATGGTACTTAAACGGTCTAAAACTTTTATTTTTTAATTGCTCTTCATGCACAGCTTCTGTCAGAATTTGTTTTACTGGATTGGGGGACCAGAATTATACCCTAGCATTGCACTATCAAGCAGTAAACTTCCCATTTGCTCACTGTTCCGCTTGCATGCATCCTCTTTGTTTTAGACTTCTTCACTGGTACGTAACATATTTCTGTCCACACCAAAATCCTAAACTGCAACTCTAGATACAAAATGCGCTGCATGTATAATCAGGACATAAACAACCACAGCAGAAGTTGTTTGCTGACCTCCTACCACTCAACATAAGAAATAAATTCAAAAGAAGGTACTTCCTTCCCTTCCTCCCATCCCCTCATTTTTCCTTTTCCCCCACTCTGTACAGCTTCAATGTGTACAGTTTGATTTGCAGAATTTTTTTAGCCCATCCACCTGGGTCACATATCTGTGGATGATACCAGTACAGGATTAAATACCCTAGCAGGATGGTTGTACTACATGCCTTTTCAGAGCACAGCACCTAATGGTAAGCCTAGGCTTAAGCATATGAGCAGAGTTTGGACATGCAGGCTCCATCAGCAGCCAGTACACCCAATGTCTTGCCACTGCTTGGAAAGCAGACTTCCCTACCATCTTCTGGGTCTTTTTCTTTTCCTCCCCCAGATCTTTTGTCAGAGGAAGGGAGGTCAGAGCTTCTTTCTCTCTACCAGCGGGTCAGTTTCACTCTGTTACAGTAATGGGAATTGCAGGTGCACTTCGGCCCAAACTTCAATTTCTTCAAATGGCAGAGAAAAAGCTACACGCACTTGGGGAGGAAGACTATACATCCGTTTGTGCAATCTTAGCTTTCAAGGGGAAATGTGCAGTGGAAAAAGAAGGATTGACAGGGGAAATTAAATTAAAATGCAGGAAAAAGAATATTAGTAACAGAAGGGAACTTTTACCTGTGGTGGTGGCCAAAATGTTTTCAAGATGCTCAGTGAGAATACACGGGTGTAGAGGAAGCCCAGCAGACTATCCAAATACAATGCTGAGTTGGAGGGTTCTGGGGATATTGTCCTGTTTCTACAGTCTGAGAGAACTTAGCAGCTCAGTCCAGCTCTGACTTCCGTGGCTCTCTTGTCCCTTGTTTCTCTGGGTTGGCAGGAGTTCCTCACAGGGTCTGGCAGGACAGCCCTTCAGGCATTCCTGCAGTATCTCTTGGCTCTCCTGCCAAATGGCCTGGGGCATGTTCAAAGGCACCGCAAGTCAAGAGGGGAAGCAGGGAAGCACCCTGAACGACATGGCATGACTGTGTTCTGGTAAGATTTTCCTAGGTACTGTGTGACAAAGAACATGGGAGGTTGTTTCCACTTACAGACCTTTACCAGCCTCACAGAGGACAGTCACTCTGTACAGGCTGTCATCTCTAGAGCAGGGTGGCTGAGAAGTGCACATCTCCTATTTTTGTTTTCATCTTCTCATGCTTCTTGACCCACACAGGCTGACTTCCCACTTTGGTCAAGGCAATGGTATTTATCATAGCACCGTAGAGAACCCAGGATGGAGAGACCCAATCTGGCAAATGCCTTTTGGCACTAACAGAGTTATTAATCATTAATGATTTACACCACAGGGATCTCAAACATGCTTCCACTCCTCCTGCCCCTCTAATGACACTCTTTTACACCCTCTCAGAGTCTTACCTTTACCTTGGCTTTGTCCCAACCCCTGTTCCTCAAGCTCTTCACCACAGGGACAGTCTTCTCACCCAGCCTGCTCTGCCCTGCTCTCCACTCTGCCTAGTCAGTCTCTCAAGAAGATTGATTAGATCACGTAGAAGGAGCTAATCACTGTCATCACAACTGGCTCTTCACCCCAGTGTACATGGCCAGCATCAGTCTTTGCTCTGCCCTGGGTTCCTTTTGAGATCTATCTTCCTTCATTACCCTTTCCTGTCCCACTGATTCCCCATTCCAAACACTGCCAAGCCTGCACTCAAATAATTTTCAGAGCCTTTCTACTGTGTGCTGCAGTTCCATCTCCAGATATCTTACCAGTACCTTGTAGAGTGGCATTAAAACATCTCTATCTCCATAGGTCACCTGCCTAATACACCTGGATTGTACTTACATTGGCAAAGTACAGTCACCCTATGACCACTAACACTTGAACAGCCAAGATTGCAACTGCTGATGTTTCAGTTCTTTTAAAAAATGAGAATTTCCTAAAAACGCAATCACATATAAATGATTATATTAAAATTCTTTTCCCACTCCTTTTTGAGTCTTTCCCATAACTTCACTGGGGTGGCAAGGTTTCTGATATGGACACCAGCCCTTTGAACAAAACTTGGCAGGTTTCACACCACTCATTTCTCTTAGGCCAGCACAGTGCTGCATGACATTAACAGCTTCCAGCCATACCACTGACAAGAGGAAAATAATTCCTTCTGTTAGCAATGACCTTCCAAAGTAGTGTGCTTGCAAAGCATACTAAGTGCTAGCAGCCTTTCTTTATTTCATTGATTTTCCCAAATCATTGTCAGAATTTCTGTTAATAGGTTCATTAGTCTCACAACAAAGAGATGATGAACATATCCACCAAGAAGAAGCCACAAAGAACTGCAAAGTACTCACAGGACATGAGAACGGTGTGATGCAAATGTTGGATCAGCTTGGGGCACAGGTGGTGCTGCACAGCATTGCTCTCCCCTCTGTGCTCTTATAAATTTGGATGCAATCAGGTTCACTCTGATCTGATATAACTGACCAAATCTGGTCATGGACACTGCCCATTTCTGGGCTCTGTGCACACAATCAGAGTTTTATCCTTTAGCTCTACATAGTTCGACTCACCACATGCTGTTGACTTTCACCCAGACAAGCTCAGTTACTTTTTTTGTCCACACTCCTCTCTGCCTGGTACTATCTTTACCACCGCTCATTCATATGTCAGAGAGAAAAATGCTTTAGCATGTGGAGGGCATGTCCACGTGGGGCTAACACTGTCCCACAGTAGATGCTCCTGAATCTGGAATAACACATCAGTGCCCTATTCCACTTGGTAAGTTAGTACTACTGCAAGACATAGAGAAGCAGCCCACTGCAGGGCCCAGGCTAACGTGGCAGAGCTACAGGCTCCATGTGATACTATGCTGCATGATACAGGTGCAATAGTTTGTTCAGAGCTAGCTCAGGTATCTCTTGGCACTACTCCACATGGTACACACTAGCCCATCCAGGTGTTTGCTAGTATCCTCCAATGCTGGGGGTGTTTCAATAAGGAAGTTTTATGGGAGTAATCTGTTTTGTCCCAAATTCCCCAGATGGCTAAGTTTCCTCTCTCTTTTTCTTTCTCTTTCCAGGTAATCACCATGAAATCAGCAAAAAGGCAACTGAAAAATTGCCAGCCTTCACGTTTTCTGAAATCACTATTTCACCATTTTTGTCAACTCCATGTCATTCCCCCCATCCCTAAGTGGCTATACTAGCAGAAGAGAAATGTCTCTTGATCGAAATACTTGCTTATAATGCAAAACAGTAAAAGCATGTGTTGATAGAAATTATGTCTTGCTTTATCAAGTAAAGAGAGGGAACTTTGACTACAGCTTACTGTCAACAAAACTAAATAAAAATAGTACCATAACAATTGCTCATATCACTGTATTGTCATCTCTTTAAGACCTAGTTTGTTTCATATGTGGAACTGGTATGGTACCAACCTTATCTAGCCATGCTTTATTTCTTGCATATTTCATGTTTCACTCCCCCATATCTACATCCTACTGGAAAGTTTCAAAAGTATTATTTATCTCTTATGTGAGAGTAGCAAACACAAATCACAACAAACTCAGCTTTTTATCTCAAAAATCCAGAAAAAACAGGAGTACATCTAGAGTAAGATGCCCCAGGTTTAGAGGATTCAGCAGTAGCTAGACCATCTGTGCTACTCTCTTCCCATGGTCATGTTTTTGCTTTTCTGAAACTACACCTGCATGCCAAACTGGACAGATTCACATCCTCATGACCGGACAGAAGCACAGTTTTAACACTCTCGTGCAATCTTGTCTGGATTGCTTTTGCTATTTGTAGTATCACTAAGGAAACCAAATGTGAGACTGGTGATCTTTATTCAACATGTGCCTTCCCCAGACGTGATCTCAGCTAACTTATGTATCACTTGACTCCAGCCCATTCTTTCCTATACAAATACCCATGAAATCAGGTTGAACTGGAAGGTAAGTGATAATAGCTGTGACTGAGTAGATTTTTATGTCCAGTACGTGAAGAGCTACAGTGACTTCTAATGGCAGGCTGCCAAGCCTTTGGAACTACAGTACCTGTGGTGCTAAACAGAGTGTATTGTATATTTGCCATAAAGAGAATGAATCACACCTAGCACTCACTGGAAGGTCTCACACCACTTTACAACAGTGGGATGCAATTACCTACTGGGGATGGAGACAGAGGAGTATGATGTGACTCACCTAAGTTCATGCCCCTTCTCTGGAACTGCCACCAAGGATACAGTTTGGGGTTTCTGTGTGTGTCCCAATCCAATGCTTTCTCCAAGTGAACCTGACAGTAAAACACACTGGACTAGATACAAACACAGCCAATTCTGTCTTAAATCCAGGTTCTGCTTTACCCTTCCATGGCAGCCAGCACTCTCTTTTCAAAGCATTCACTTTAATTTCTGAATGAAACGATCACTGTGTGCCAGTGCTTGGTGTTGATTAATGTCTGTCAAAAGGCAGTTTTAGTTATGGAAAATCAAGGGGGAAAAAACAAAACTCTTTTTTTTTTTTTAATCCAAATTCCTCCGGGAGTGACTCTGGCCTGCTCCTTAGCCTATGGGCATGCTCCCCACCATGGGCAGCATGGGATGAATTTTTCATGGCAATATCAACAGAGTATGATTAGCGGTTCTCTGATCTTGACTCAATGCATTTTTCCTCACAATTCAATTGTTTGCTGGGAATATGTGACCTTCCCCAATTTAGAGGTGGAAAACTAAGGCAAGGATTCACACTCAATGCCAAGCTCCATGATCACCCACACAGCTGTATCTCATGCTTTGGGTGCAGTTTGAAGTTCAACTGATTCACATAGGCAGAGAAACACAAGACATGCAGGGCAAAACCTTGGCTCATACTCAGGCTGGCCCTCCACTGCATCTGGCTCTAGCCATGTGGTGTAGCAAATGTGAACTTATGCTCAAAGTATATTTCACACAGAGAGACCAGAGGCACCAGTAAGCTACCATGCACCACCTGATTTGGGTGAGCCACCTCTGTGAATGCTCTCACCTCGCAGCAAATGCAAAGTAGTAAGACTTAGCTTAGCATGCAATAAAGGAAGTTTCACTAGGGCAGCATGACCTTACATGAAGAGAGAGCTGAGCACCTGCATCAAGACAATGACCATGACTCAGATGACATGCAGTAATTTGTTAAGCCACAGCAATGCGAGCATTTATCCAAATTCAAGGGATTTTCCCATAGCCACAAGAGAAGCCCAAAGCACAAGAATGCAGAACTTAACAGTTTCCCAGAACCTCAAATACCAAGCCCATGTTCCCCTCTCTCACTTGATAATGAAAAATAACATGCAGGTGTATCCTTTTATCAGAAAATTGGTATTTCTCCAATTGCTCCATCATGAGGTTTTTTAAAGTATCGTTCATTTAAACAGCTCCTGAAAGCATTTAATCTGTACTAATGCAGATTAATAGAAGATTTGCAATAACAAAGCTTGGAAAGGATACTTTCTTAAAATTAACATCTTTAAAAAAATTAATTTTCAGCTGTGCATAGTTAATTCCATGGTTGTTCACTGCAGGGTTTCTTGGACTTCAGAAGTAAACATACTGCAGGCCATGGTGTACAGGACTAGATGGGACCTCAGTCTGGCAATTCCTATGCAAGGCAAAATTTCCCTGTCATAGGATTTTCCATTGCATCAAACTACTCATGCAATCTCTTGAAAGGGAAAAACATAAGAGCTTCACAAAACTGAGAATCATTATTCCACCTTGCAGCATAAAGCTGTTCTGCACAGGTAAGTAATCAATAGGAAGAAAGCAAGCCTGACATTTCTGATGACATTTGGGTTCATAATGCTCATTCCATAGCATATGCACATCTAAGCAGGAGATCGTGAGTCTGAGCAATATGTCAAGCACTAAGAGAACTGTGATTTATATCAGTCAGAAGTCAGATGCTTTCATCACAACACAAAGTTATGTGAGGCCATGAATTGTCTGGTGCCATGAATTGTCTGGTGCCAGCATTTAGAGTATACTCTAAATGGTATGCTACATCTCATTATTTATGTATATTCCTTAGTGCTTGCAGGAACTTAGCACCTAAGAGCTCCCAGTGAAATCCAGCCCTACTGCACAGAGTGTGCCTGCCCTTCCTATGAGTCAATTCCCTGGTCAAAGGTGAATTTTAGACAAAGTTGGCACAACTAAAATATAGCCATCACTGTTGAATCTTCCAGAAATCTGAACCTGGAAGTTTCCACGGACCATGCAAAAAGTAATAAGAGTGATGGTAGCGATCCCAGCAGTTACCAGTTCCAGCATCCATCCATACTGCTCTCCAGTTTGCTCTAGCCCAGCAAATGCATGTACAGTACTGTCTGGTTTGAGTCAGTCCTCAGCCTTTGCTAGGAAAGGGCACTTTCAACTTTCAAAGGGCACTTACTGACAAAACAACATTCTGTAGGCAGCATGAGAACATGCTTTAGTTAAAGACTCAGTCTTACTTTGACCATATGCAAAGCTAGCAGGTCTGGTAGCAAACTGTTACCCTGAGCAGTACATAGTGAGTGGCTGGCAGGACAGAGTGGAATTAGGGTAAGTTTCTATAGAATATGTCTCTGCTGATATAGTTTTCTGTCTGCCTAGGTATGGTATAATTTAACCCCCAGGAAGCTCTGCCACACAGTTTCAGATAGTGAACCCTACATTGCTGAGAAAGGACCTGTGACAGTAAAAGCACAGGAACAGCAGCTTTACAGAAAGGGGATAAGCAACTTTAGTTCAACAGCAACACAAGGGAATGGGCGACTTGGACAAGTACCTATTCCACTTTGCACCGCATGCCCAGAGCTGGTACTACATGTCATCATGTGGCCAACAGACTGAAAGACAACACTCAGAGAAGCCTACCTCTGGGTTTCAAGCGTGCTCTCACTGCGGAAATGCTACACAAAGCAACGCTTGCCCAGTTGACATTTAGCCTTTCAGGTATTCTTTGCCCACGGAATCCAGGTACAAATTATGGTACACAGCCTGGAAAAACAAAGAACCTCTAGATATTAAAGGTGAAAGCTGATTTCCCTCTGTTTCTCTTATTACAGAGGACAACTCCACCTGATTTATCCCACGTCCAGTTCTTTGTCTGGCTGACACTTGCATCACTTGGCAGGTATCTGCAGCCAAAGACATGCATCAAATTTGCATTCTTCCATGGCTATCAATAGGAATACAACCATTTTCACAACAGTGAGGTTGTCTAAATGCCCTTGGTAACTTTTGGTTTATGTGTGAGTTGATGGCACTCTGATGCTTTTAGGCAGTATTAAGTACTTCATAGAACTGGGCCAATAGCCAGGGCGCAGATCTGGCACATGGAAAATAATAAGTGGAATATCTCTTTGTTACCACAGCAACTTGAAAAACGCAGTGAAAACAGTTCATATCCCTGCAGAATTACTGAGGATGAACAGACATACACTTTTGAAAGATTGAAACAAACATTATAATGATGCTCCTGAATAGCAGAATAAATCCTACTTCATGCAGACGTGAATGTCAGAAAGCCAGATGTTGTCTATTGATACTGAAACTTCCTATAATCCCCTAAAATCTGTTGGATAACATACAAGGAACTGATTGTACCAAAGCTTAGAGGAACAAGAACAACACTGACAGTTACACAACTAAACATGTGGAAATACTCGTATCTCACAACTTAATCAAGCTTTTGTGCTTTTTTTTAATAGGCATATTTATTTACTTCTGTGGATCGTGTGGTAGAGACCTTATCCTACCGCCTTAACAGGCTTGATTCAAAGATCATTAGAGTCAACAGAAAGAACTCCATTAACTTTGGTGAGCTTTGGCTCTAGGCTTCAGGCAAGACCACGGTTGAACCAAGGGAGTCAATGAATGACTTCTAGCTGAAGTCAAAAGAGGATCAAAGACAGTAGTTTCATAACCTCTTTGACTGCACTCTTCATGATTCAGACTTAAGGGACACCATTCTTGGTGAAAGACCAGACTCTCGCAGCCTTTGCATTTGTACGAGATGTTACACAAACTCGCGTAGGATCTAGTGGGTTTTGTCATGTTGATATCTGCCTTCTATTTTACTATAAGATACTCCAGAAGTAATTTGTTTATATATATAAAATGATTCCCCCCCCCCTCCAAATAAAAACGCTTTTTATGCCTGTTGACACTTTATGGTAAAACAAACATTCCTGGCTAGTATTTTGGACCTCCCTCTGATACCTACCATGAGAAACCAAGGATTTGGACTCCTAATTAAGAACACTTTTTATTTTTCCCTTTGGTCTGGCAGTACCAGCCCTAATGCCTGGAATTTAACAATAATCAGAAAAGGCTATTTAACAAGGAATGACACTCCTCAGTTTAAAAATAAAATTAGGATAATCACTTATAGATAAAACCTCTTAAAACTAGAGATGCATTTTATTAATATTGACACAGTGTCAGATTAGGTTTTCCTGCATTACAGAGGCACTACAAGAAAATATCTGGAGACTACAAACAAGAACAGGCTAAGTTCATACAGTTCCATAACATTATGTATGAAACAAAAAGCTCCAATTTAGTGGTGCAAAGATGTTATTATCCACCATCCAAACATGTTATCCCTTTATCCCTCCTTATTCACATTACTAGAGTTTGCATCAAGATAGACATGTCTTTGTAATGAAATACCAAGACAGAAACATAGTTGAGTGTCTTGATATAGAAGCTCTGATGCAGAAATTCTGAAATTAATATGCACTCCATCAAGTTCATCACAATGACTGCAAAGCAGAAACTATAAACTAACTCTTGGTGATAAAAAATGTAATCATAGTAAAAAATACAGTAAGAACAAGAGTGCCTATGGACAGAAAGAAAGTGTTGATGGACAGTGCAAGACCTTCTTGGGTCTTGCTGAGTTACAGCCTTCTTGTGTTGTGTCCATCTAGTGATGAGGCCAACTTTATTTTCTGGATCTATCAGATACTACAGCAATAATGAATTCAGTCTCCCAAAAATTCTCCACTGAGATTATCTGATTTTTGTGTCATAATCAGGGTAGGGGCACATTCAATCAGAAAAAGGATGGAGCTGAATTGTTATGCAAAACTTGAACTAAAGCTTTGGGAGTTCATGGACTGTTCATTAATATTTTCTTCCCCAATGGCTAAATTGCTGTTTGCATTTTACTGACTTCAGGTATTGTTGTCATTAAAGGTAGATACTACTCAAAATGCAGGATATGAATAATATCAAGGTGTGGAGAAGTTTGTAGTAGCAGGACAGAGTTTTTAAATCTGTGGCTATCCCCAGTGAGTGAAAGGAGGAATCTCAAATAAGCATAAAAAACAAATGATGGTAAATAACCTCTGACAGGTTCAGCTTACAAGAAGAAAAGCCAGTATTTCAAGGTAATCCATTTATGAATTGTTTGATGGTAATGGTAGGAGAACCTGAGGGCATGGTATCATTGTGCTTATCACTATTTGTCTTGGTTTCACAGAATCAAAGATTAAACAAGGGCCAGGAAGAATCCTAGGAGGCCAACCCCATCCAGACAAACACTTCCAGTGCTGCATATCCCAGACCCTTCTTGGTCAATCCATACCTGGGCTTTGCTGCCTTTCTGTATGAAATCTTTGCTGGGAGTTGTAGTTAGATGCGAAACAGATATTTGCACATACTCTTTGCTGTTTCACTCTGGTGAATCCACTGCAACCTCCCCAGAGGCTAATAAAAGAGGACGAAGATCCCTACTTTATGGGAAGTGGACCACTGAGAGATCAAGTGACATACCCAAAAGCAAACGCACAGTCTGCAGCAGAGCCAGAAGAGGAGTCATTGAAATTAAGTGTTGTCAGGTGCATATTGAAAAACTGCTTCTGATCATAAACCAGTGATCTAAGAGGAACATAAATCCCACACACTGCTAACAAGGTCTGTTCTCATCATAAACACACATTTACCTAATCATCCTCACTCTCAGACCTGGGTATTTTTACTGTAAGTCACTAAAATGTCACAACAATTACTGAATTTATGCCAAAGAAAGTGTTGATTGTGATTTCCTTGAATAGCTTAAAGCTCTGCCTTGCCCTTTTTTTTTTTTTTTAATTGTTTTTTTAAAAATATCCTTTACCTGGTAGCTTTTGCCTTAGACTTAGCAGTTCAGTAAGAAAATACACTCAAAAGAGTTTCTTCTGAGATATGAAATGAAAGTCCTTTTTACTTTAAATACAGTGATTCTTTAAGCAAAATAGCTGAGTAAAAAGAAATTTTCATCTATTTTTGTGACAGATGAAAACTGTGGTGACAGTCACACATCTCAGGGGAGTAACTCTGAGACAGGTCTTGTTTTTGCCAGAGATGCCTGTGCTGGGAACGGGGAGTGCTTTTCCACCTCCATGGAAAGAAAGCCAGGACAAAGTTTGACTCTGGACTTCCAACAAGACTCTACTCTTCTTCTCATGGGTGTTGAAGAAAGTTCTGGGCCTCCAGAACACTGACCTTGCTGCACCCAAGGATCTTGGGAGCACAACGTCACCCCTGCCTCAGATCATCTGAGCTTCTTCACCAGCAGGGATCTGCCAGTAAAGCTCACTGTCATGAGTTAATCTGAGAGTGTAACAGCATGGGAAATGCTCAACACATCAGTCTTTCTTGCAGCAAAAGAAAATAAAGCAGATGGAGAACACAGAGGAATTACTGTGACCAACAGAAAGAGTTCAAGTTGGCACAAGGAGAAGCTTCATGTGATGGAGAATAACAGTTTTTCCCAAATCAGTGGTAAGTAAGCAGCCCCTGGAGCCAGATCCAGCCAAACCACCGTCTCAAAGTGAAGTCCCTGAACCCCTTGCTCAGAAAGAGGATGTCTAACTTTGGGCTGCACATCTCAGGGAAAAGACCAGGTAACTGGTCATGAACCAGCTCAAGCCAGCACTAACTCCAGCTCCTGAGCTCCACCATATGGTGCAGAAACGTGCAAACTGAAGAAAGGCACTCAGTGAACACAGGGAAAGGGAATCAGAGCCAAGAACTGAATCCCACAGAACTGTAGCCAAATGGAGTTGGAGGAAATCATACAGCACTTTGCATCCACGGATCTCACAATGCTTTGCAAGCATTCATTAACCCTTATGCTGCTGGGCTATTCACTTGCAGGTATTCATTCCCTATGAAATTCAGGGATAAGGAGCCTGCTGTAGGTGGTGCAGAACAAATTGCTGGCAGAGCCCAGCAGTTCAGCCCTGTGCAGACCAGACACATTGACACATTTTACCTTTCGTCATAATATCATGAGGCAGAATGCAGCTTACCGTCAGCCTGGAAAAGAAGTAAGAAAAAGAGAAAAGAGAAAAGGCTAAGAACTGCCTTCAAATATTTCAGGAACAGTTAACAGAGTTTCTATTTCCATTTGCTTATTTTTAATCTTTTTCTGGCTTATCTTCTTTTAGACTGTAAACTTGTGATGCAAGAACCAAATTAAGTCCAGCTGAGGAATTCAATT
>JANZLQ010000089.1:29392882-29442269 GCA_026212715.1 Elanus axillaris
AAAAAAGGAAAAAAGGAAAAAAGGAAAAAAGGAAAAAAGGAAAAAAGGAAAAAAGGAAAAAAGGAAAAAAGGAAAAAAGGAAAAAGGAAAAAGGAAAAAGGAAAAAGGAAAAAGGAAAAAGGAAAAAGGAAAAAGGAAAAAGGAAAAAGGAAAAAGAAAAAGGAAAGAGGAAAGAGGAGGAAAGGAGCAGCCTAGAAGCCTCAAGGGAATGGACAGTCCACCAAAGTCAATCATTTAAGTGCTTCTGGATTGGCTCATTTGTTAATTAATACTTCAGCAAAGAGTACCAGAAGTTGTGCCATGATATGAGGGAGGCTGCCAGGAGTAGGACTGCCTGGGATTTCTTGGACTCTCCTCCCATCTCCTATGTAAGCAGGTGATTGCTACCTGCAGCGACCTCCTGGGAGCTGGCAGCGCCTGCCTGCAGGGAGCCTAGCATCAGCGGTTTCTGAGTGTTTCGCAAAGGAAGAAAACCATCGCTGCTGCCATTCAGCAAGTGGGGAAACTGCAGCACTGAAAGATACAGTGACTCCCACGAGCCCACACTAGTAAACAAATGAGTTGGTTACTTTGGTGCTTTAGTTGCTGAAAATACCAGCTTACAGCTGTCACCTCTGAAAAGATACTGCTAAGGCTCATCTGCTTGGATAGCTCTAATGTAATAAAGCTGCTAAGCTGCATGTGCAACTCTATTGTCCTTCATTGACTTGCACAAAGCTACTCCTGTCCAAGGATGTCAAAACATTCAACAGACATCAAGACCCCAGCTCAGCAGAGTGCTGAAACTTGCCTTTGAGTCCTGTGAGACAATATGACTTGACTTTGATGCAGCACATTTTTTAAGTGCTGGTGGTTTTGAATTGGTAAAGTTAACTTAACCTCAAGACTTCCAAAGAGGCAGATAAGAATTAAAGACAGAAACCCACAGATGATTGAGGATCGTACTCTGCTGTCGATGGGGAGTATATGTAATGTATTTCTGGCATGCAGCAACATTCACTCAAGGCTTGGAACATCAAGGTGCATGGACATACATGACATCATCAAATAGATACAATGGAAGTGGTAACAGCATAATCCATAGGGGCACAGACTAAAAGCAAGCTGTAGAGCTCTGGCAGGTAGGCTGTGCTGTGGCTATGCTGCTGCAAAGCTAGCTAGCATAAAGCTCATCTGCATGGCCAAGTCATCCTGGTGGCTCTGAGTCAGGAACTGTGGCTATTCCTCGTTCTGTCACACAATTATCTCTGCATCCTTCAGCAAGACATTTAACCTCTCCGTGCTACAGCTTCTCATTTCTAGGTGAAGCTAATACAGCCAAGTACATCTTCATATCCCATTCACCACCACCCTTTGTGAGCAAGCTGGCAGAAGGGGCAAGGTTGCTGGGAAGAAATAACTGGACAAAAATGGAAGAGGCAAGACATGACCAGAGGGTAAAACCCTTCCTGACCCATCTCAGACAGCAAGTGCTAAGGGAACAAATTCTCATTCCTGTCTCAGACTCAGTTGACGACTGAACAGCTCTGAAACAACACAAAGATAGCAAACAATTCCAGTCACAAACACCCAGGCACAAACGTCTAGGTGGTTTGTCAGTGAGCAATTAAATCCCGTGCTGAATAAAAATGTTAAAAATGCATCACATTGTGGCTTTAAATAGCCTCTTGTTGGAGAGATTGGTCTCATTGCCAACTTGCGCTTGGGTAAACTCTGGTTTTGCCACTGCTGGGATTCTCTGAATGTCCATCAGGCAGTTGCATCATACACTGAATAGTTTGGCATTACCTCATGCCTTAAGGGAAAGGCAGAAGAAAATGAACTAGCAGCCTGTTTTCTCTGTCTACTTATTTATTTACTTTGGTGAGGGGCTTTTTTATTTGCTTTTGTTTGGGGGGGTATTTTTTTGTTCTTTTTCCTCCTGAGCTAAGGGTAACTTGAGTGCACAGTAATAAAAAAAGGTGGTGAGGACAGTGCTTTGGGAAATTTAAGTGGGGATGTGGAAGGCAGGGGAGAGAAGGAAAAACGTGAGTCAAAGGATTAAATCCAAATTCCAGTCTGGGACTTTTTAACGAAGATGGAATACTGACTAGCTGAGCAAATTAAGCTTTTTCAAGGGGGTCTGGGGAAGTGATTGGTTTCTATCCAAGCAGAAAATGTCATTCTTCCCCATCAGTACCAGTAAAAATAAGAAAAGAGAGACAAAACACCCCCAACCCCGCTTGGAGAAATCTGAAAGAATGGGAGAGTAGACAAGGACAAACAAGCAATTAAAAGGAAATTGCTTCTCCCTCCCCCCCAACCTTTTCTTTCTTCCCAAATGAAAGTGGAAAAAATTGATTAGGGGGTCAAAAAGAGGAAGGACCAAGAACTGCATCACGTGCAGTGCCACGTGAAACAGCCATTCTGCTCCACCAGGGTGTGGGCAAAAATACGCTGCAGCAATGGGGCCAAAGACCTGCAGAAATGGACAAAAACTCACTTCTCAACCTGTTTTGGTTGAACCTTCTTCCTGCCTCTGAACCTTACTTTGATAGTTACAGTTTCTCTGCCTAAAATCAACCACGTGAAGTCACTGAAAACTTAAAATACTTTTGTATATGTCATTACTGTCTCATCGAGCCACCAGGCCAGCATTTTATTCTTCCTCCTCTACCATCTTTCTTGCTGTGGTTTCCCAGAGGACAGGTGCTGTCCCAGCAGAGCTAGCATACACTCACCAGCAGCTACTCAGATCTTCTGCTGGAAGTCACTGCAGATCAGCAAAGGGGAAATGTGTCCTTATCTCTGTCACTGCAATAGGTAGTTAGGCATCCTACTCAAATCTGGCTTAATCAGTAGATTAATTAATATTAGGCTTGGAAAGTGGCTAAAAGAAATGCTTAACATTTGTTATCTGCTGCCCCTCTAGGGCACAGAGCTGTGGATAGCAGCTTTGTTAACTGTTGCTGCAGGATTCACACAGGGACTTCCCTTAGAGCCCAAAGCAGCCACACAGGAGAGGGGGCACAATTCATGGGACGCTAAGTACAAATATTATTTTTTGCACTAGTATGGAACTTCTAAGGAATTGAAAACTTTGCATCAAATCAAGATTCACTTGTATGCCCAATGGCCTGCAGCTTCAAAGGATTCATTCTGCTCTGAATGTGAATATCTCAAGCCATACCCAAATCATCTGAGAATTCAGTATTCACTAAAACTAGAATATAAGATTATAAGAAAAATAGGTTAATAGAAAGAAGTTTTATATAAAACATAATAATATTTGTTGCATTGGATTAGAGTAAATACCTATCTAAGCAAGCACCCCAGCCTTAACAGTGACCACAGCAGTTGCTAGACAGAGCACACAGGTGACGATACTTCTCCCTTAAATTCTCCCAATCTCCAACTATTTTCAGCCCAGGAACTTCCCAAATCAGAGAGGCATTTGCTATGGTTAGTAACCCTGGCTAGATTTCTCTTTCCTGACCTTCGCCAGTCTTCCCTTGAACACATGTAAAAGTTTAGCCTCTACAACATTGTTTGGCAAGCAGACCCTCAGTCTCTAGTATGTAAGGTCTTTCAGGTGCTATTTATAACACCAGGTAGTGATGTACATAATCATTTGGCAGTTTGTAAGGCCAGCAAAATTCTCAGTTCATCTCTGTTGAAAACAGTCCTTAACATTTTACATGTGGGGAAATTGGAACCGTCTCTCCTGCATATCCAAGCTGTCTCATACAGTAAACTGTGGCAAAGCATATTAGGCAGCCCAGCTAAGCAAAACACAATACCAGAGCTCATAGAGTATATTTTGCCAGAGGAGCTGGAAACCCCTTCCAGACACCCACTAATTCTACCTTACACTAAAACACATACCTCTGCAGAGCTTGCACGATGGTATCCATACAACCAAGACAACTGTGAAACTTTCAGCAAAACACTATGAGAAATCATATCAAACCCACCAGATTTCTTGAGAAGTTTGAAGTCAGCACATTTGTACGTGTTTGCTGGAGATCGGCACATTTCCAAGGAAACCTAAGAGAAAGTATCATTGATTTGAAATACAACCACTCAGAATTTTGATGGAAGTGAGAAATTTAAGACATTTTGTCAATCTCCACTTCAATATTTCAAACTCATGTGTGAATCCAAAAATGAAGTGACAAATTCGTTGAGAGAAACACACGGGTAATGCAAAGGGAAAAGCCAGATGAATTTCTACAAAGTGTGAGGGATGTTTCCAGTGTCTCTCCTGTTAGACACACATAACCAGAAAAGCTTTCTATAGCAATTTAAACTGAGCCAGAAGACCTACTGCCAGCAGCAGGGCCCCATCCTTCTGACCCTCGTTTCACCACGCTCTCTCTCTGGTGCTGGGAGATTTATCCTGGGAAATCCCTCAGACATAAGACATTACTGACACCAAATGTTTAGAGGAGTTCTTGCACATAGTAAAATGAGAATGTATTTTTATATTAGACAAAACAAACACTTAAAAAGACCTAACTGCCTGCATATCAGAGAACAGGCTGAGTACTCGTTACCTCCAACTGAAACTTCCCTTGATAATGTTTGAGACCATAATATTTTTTCTCACATTCTTAATTAAAGCATTTTTTATTGATCTTTGCTGGAGTAATGCATTTATCCACCTGAGATATTTGCCCTGTACATTACTGATTTATATAATTGAGTGATATCATTATATACGAGTGGCTTCATAATCCATTTGCAACTGCCATGCAGACATTCCTGGGCAGGTTTGAGGAGGTGTAGGGCAGTCAGTCAGCACTTGGCTTTCATTTTGCCCTTCGAGCCTTCCACTCAGAAGGGCCAGTTTTGGTAACCCGGAGGTCCTGGGTAACCCAGAACAACGATGCCTCACTCGTATGTCCCAGGCTTTGGCTGGTACTACGGCAACAGCTAAGCCTGGCTGGGACATTTTCATTATACTCTCAGTGCTTGAAAACAAACAAATTTGTACAACGCACACAAACAGCCTTTTCTAATCTCTTTTAATGGCACTCTGAAGACCAGACTGTCAATTGTCCACTGTGTTCTCAACAATTTGCTAATGATAATTAAAGATGCCCAAAGTTTGCCAACTATTTCAGCACTCTATTTAACCAAGAAGATAAGGGTTCAGGAGGAAAGCAAACGAAATGAACTTGATCCAAGAAGGAGGTGTTACCTACAGAGGAGCCCATAAGGGCATAAAGATAGCAAAGGCAGAGTAAAATATTCTCTGAACTGCACAACAGATACACAGAGAGATGATGCCAAAACCCTGGCACGAGATTACAAAAGCGGGAGAGTGAGTGAATTCTTTTTTCCTTTCTCTCTATAGGATTCCATCCCAAAGAAGTTGCTTAGACAACAGCAACCCCCTACCAGGCAATCTGTGCTGTAGTAAACCTGGAAGACCAAAACCTGTTTTTTTTTCCCACCAGATTAGAGAAATGAAATACTCCTTGAATGCACATTTCTGCAGGAAAGGACCATATTTCCTCCACAGGCTGCAAGATATTGGCCATGCAGCACCCAGGAAATGGAGAGGAAGAGAAAAGGAAGAGCAGGCAACTGTCACTGGAAACACTTCTGCTGCTCTGAAGTTCTGCTGAATTAAGAGTCCTGTATAGTCTTGATTCTAGAGAACCGTGCAAGATTATTCAGTTGACCACTAAAGCTATGATTTTGCATAGTTATTTTTAGTAAGTTCTACTGTGGCAATATAAAAAGTTGATGGACACCAATCTGTGGTGCATCTTCCCTATGTCAACGCATGTACCAGGTAAGTGAGTGAATACCTGCCCCATTGCAAGTCTGAGCTCATTGTCTTACAGGAAAAACATCTTTCCTTTCTGAAGATCACCATCCCTTGCAGAAGTTCCTCTGCCGTGATCCAGTGTGATCACAAGCCTGCTCCCAAAAGTTTCATGGAGTTTCATCAAATTCATACTTTCTGTGATCTCCATACATGCAAAATTGTAGCTGTGACCCCTTGGTACCCTTCAGTATTAGGGTCTTTGTATTTCTACTGTTTTGTTGCCTTATTTTTTAAACCTGTTTATTATCTGAGTGCAACTGAAGTTGTTTAGAGCAGCATACTAACACCCCTAACAGCAAGTGAATAATATGGAGAACCACCTTTGTACCAAAGGTGAGGAAGTCTTTATTGGGAAGAATAGTCTTGCCTCATAATTTAAGGAGCTTTATCTGTCCATCCATTTTCTGAGCACATCACATTCAACTTCTGTTTATTTCAGTACATTCCAATTACTTTGGCACCACCCACTTGGCAGGTTTAAGTCCCCTTTCTGTGAGGAAAATAGTAATTGGTCTTTCAGCAGACTGCCCTCCACATCATTCTCAACTAGAAACTCAGGGAAAATACTGTGTTGATTCACTACCATTTTTCACCCAGTGGATGGTCAACATCAGGCAAACAGCTGCATCTGAAAAGTTTCCCAAGTCTGTTATAAAATAACATGCAAGCAGAAAGACTTGTCCATATATAGTAAGAACCAATAAAGCAAAATTGTTCTCAGAAGTTACAAAATTTCTCCTATATAAATAGGTGCATTTTTTGCTTATGTTTCAGTTGTACTCAGAACTGTAAGATCAATCGCTCGGTAAAGAAAGAGAAGGCCAAATAAACCCACATCTGAGTGTGCATCTATAAACACCATCGGGGACACATTAGAACACTGAAACAAACATGCTAGTTGGTTGTGATTCTGCACAAAAAAAGGGGGGGGGGGGAATGATATTTTAAAAAACACCAAAACACCAAACCATTAACAAACAAAGAAAAACAACCCCCAAACCAACCAACCACCTACCACCACCACCACCAACAAACACCCCACAGACACACAACAAAACACACAAAAAAACCAAAACCAACCAAAGGTACAAATAAAAAAAAAAGTCCAAACCCACAAAACTTTCCTGGCTGTTAAACAGACAGTCTGTTAAAGGCTGTTAAACAGTCTGCAGTTGGCTCTCTGGGCACCTGGATGGAAGAGGAAGTGTAGGCCTACCCTCAATCCTAGTCATCAGTTCAAAGCCTGTTTGAGTTAGTTGGTGTTCCCACCTCTTTGACTGGTATGGATGGAGCTATAGACCAATTTGGCACGCACATGTCTCCAAACCCTTTTCAGAGAGGCAAAACCACCACACCTTTACAGAAATACTACAAGAGTGTATTCCAGTCTTAGAAGAGAGCAGCCACTAAGATCACATACTGACAGCATGTTTGTGACCCTGAGATTACATAGATATGTTTACCTAAATTACATTCATTTACAATTAAATCACTTCTTTATTCTAAAGAAAAAGTCTAGTAAATCCAGAATACTTACTGATTTTCTTTAATGCTTCACTTCAGAGCCAATCAGATAAGTGGGCATCTGACCTGTGTTTAGAAAAAAGGGCCTAACACTAACTGCCATGCTGGCAGAATAAAGTAATGAAATGTGATGTGCATGTAGAAGTGCACACACAAGAAGTTGAATTTTATTCCTTAATTCTGAAATCACACTTTCTTCCCTCCAAATGATTGGGACTATAAACCAATAACTGGAAACCCTTTTTAAATGTTAATTTTAAATCTGGCCTTATTAATGCCTAATTAGCTCCTACTACTTGAACTTCTTCTATAAAATACATTCCTACTAAATTTCAGATAACAACCATATTTTCTAAAAAAATCAGATTTTTGTAGAAAACCCTAATCAAACAGCAGAAATACAAAGCAACATTCAAAAGCAAAGGGAATTCTACTGCCTTTAAGTGTACCTTTCCAATGCAGTTCCACTTTTAGAGTCATTTATTGTAAAAATCTTTTAAATCTGTTGTGCAAATTTTCATATCAGCAACACTTGCCTAAGCTGTTTTGCATTTATAAACTTCACCTCATCTACTCATAAACCAGGAAGTGTTTCATGTAAACATTCACAAGTTTGAAGAGTTGAAATGTCACATTCACAGTGTTTGATGCTAGTGCTTTGGGGCTGAACTGTCTTTTTTTTTTTTTTCTTTGATGCTGCCAAACTCATCTGAAGTAGGAGCCGAATCTCTACCAACACACTAAGCCTCTCACAGTCATCTCATATTCTTTCTGACCACGTGGAAATAACTCCAGAAAGCAGGAGGAACTCGGTCCACAGCACTCCTTGCTCATAACACATCTGACTTGAACCAAATACCATGCTCGGCAGTGACAAATCAGGACATAAGGTGGCATTATTTCCCTTCCTTAACTGTCTGCAGGGCCAGAGTCCAGATCCACATGTCAGTAGCGCTACAACTTTGCTACAAACAAGCTGTTTGGTATTCCAGAAACAAAAAAACACAACAACAAAAAACCAAACCAAACCAAACAAAACCCAAAAAACCCCACCACAAAACAAAATGCACGCAAAAAAAACCCCCAACAAACCAAGGAGAAAATCAAGTCTGTACCAGATGCATTTAGAATACTACACAAAGCCAAATCCTGACTCCTCCCCAACTTAAAATTTTCCCTGAATACTGCATGTATACAGTGGTCTGACTGAAAGCATCACTATTAGGCTTATAGTGCATTAACTGTAGAGGACTTCTAAAACAACATTTTGAAAATCTGGACTTCATTTGTATCCTTGACTCAGTATTCAGCTGTGATTGCCCACTGCAGGAACTCCTATCAGGTTTATACAGATGCTTGGAAAAAGAAATAAGAAAACAGTTGCAAAGGATACAGAAACTTGGTTTGCACGTTCATCTACTTTCAGTTTACACAGATGATTTGAAACATTTTTTTAAGAGAGCACATAGCTGTATATTGCAGGTGCAGACTTGCAACCAACAAGGGAACCAACTCTCCCCTTGTCTTGCCCAACATTTGTGGTGTATTTGGATTGAGAACCATCTTTTTTTGTCTAACATCAGACTTGTAGTATAACTTGACTTAGTTCAAACCTAGAAACTAGTTCAAACCTAGAAACTAGATGAATAAGCCTAGAAGAGATATAAGAAAGTAAAAGGCAATTCAAGTGCTGACTGCTGGGTTTGCACAGAATGCATTGTCCCAAGAGCTGGCAATGCACACTTACTTACTCGAGGATATCCTAGCATCATGCAGAGCTCAGTATTGGTCCAATACTTCTCAGCATTTTATTGATAACCTGGTAATAAACATAAAAGTGCCAATAATAAAATGTACAGATCTCTCTAAGCCATAAATGTTAGAAAGTGGTTATTCACTTTACTAACTGCACATGCAAAATTGAGGGAGACTACCATATTCTGGACAGCAGTGGTGCTTAGAAGGAATTGGAGAACACAGTGGCCACAAAACTCACCATAAATTCCTCCTACACTATTGGGACAAAAAGGAAAAAAGTTAATGTTAAGAATGTGTGGAGAGAAGGAATGTGCTCTGTGTAAAAAACAGAGGGGCTGTGGTCTGGGGAGACACTCATGGATTAAGTATAAAAATAATACCAACTGGTTAAAAACACAGGGGACTGCAACCTGGCAGAGGTGGAGAGAGATTAGTCTGTTCAGTCTACCAGAAAAAAAGTCTGGGATGAGACGAACAGCCACATGTGAGCATGTTTCCTGTTCCAGGTACATACAGGATCTTTCATTCAACAGTTGGAAGCCACTGCTCACAATGGAAAGAAGGTGGAAACTTCAAATAATAACAGTGGTTAAACACTGGAACTGTCTTTCACACAGTGACCCCCTCCCCTAGTAACTCAAAATCAAGGCAGGTGCCTTTTAGGAGAGGACATTTTAATCACATACAAAACCTTAGTGTAGAGAGAACTAAGAAAACTGACACAGCTGTATGGTTTCAGAAGCAAGGTGGTCCCTTTTGGGTTTAAAGCTCTGTACACATGTGACTCTACAAAGCACAAAATTCACTGCAATATCCCCAAATATCCAGACGTATTCATTCATTTCTTCTGATAAAATATTCTCAAGTTGAATTTTTTTATTGTGCATTTGGCATGAAACTCACAAATGTAAGGTCCACGTCTGTATGAATACAGGTTTAAAGATGAAAAGCTTGCCAGGTGGAACACAAATAATCAGTGTTGTCATCTGCAAATCTTGTGTGACTTGAACACTGAGCCATGGGGTCCAGAAATAAGCAAAAGTGGGAAGCAGCTAGTGAAAAAGCATCCAAAATTCAAGACAGGTCTGAAAAGGGTTTGCTGGTGTTTGGTTACCATGGTGGTAGCAGTTGGGATAAGCTCTAATTGCATCTGACCCATTTCACCACTTTACTAAAAAGGGGCTCATCACAGTCCAAGAGATGCCAAGCACAAGGGCAAATATAAACAAACACCCGTCTCTAGTTCCATTAATCATGAGCTCCTGACAACTTTTGGATCCCACTCTCCTCTTCCCCCACCTTGCTGCAACTCTGAAGAGTCTCTTTTATCAGGTCCATTCAGCCAGGACCACCACCTCCATGAAAGCACCCTGTGTGGCACTGGCTCACCATTAGACATGGCTCAATTTCATTTCATTCCATCACCAAGAGTCCCCTGATGTGGTTATTAATCTTGGCCTCACTGACAGAGCACTGAACTGTCTGGAGAGGAAACTTCACATTCCCATCCAGGGCTCCCCAGGTAGGACATGGAATTTGTTTCATCTTAGTGTAATCAAGAAATGGAGCACATTAGGGGAGTGAATTAACCCCAACTTCAGGTTCATAAATGTGTCCCTGCTCTGTTTAATTAAATCTGTCTTAAAACCTCCTAATCCCAAACTAAAGACTTAATAATGTTCAGGAACCTCTTTTTCCTTACAATATATTGCTATAATCTGCTGACGGCTTAATACTGAAATAAACATGCTGCTCCTCTACCTGACCTGGCCAGTACAAAGCCCCAGAACCACATGACTAAGACGAGCTTCTCCTAGAAAGGCAAGCACACAGTGCACCACAGATGTATGCTGTTAGTCTAAAAACCTTTTAATCTAATGCCATGAAGCAAGCATTAAAGATTGTCCAAAACATAAAAAATAAAAATCAAGAGTGGAAGCAAAAACAGGGTGTGAAGGTTTGATTCTTTCTCTGAGTATGCAGAGACTTGTCCTTTTAGATTGAAGATGGCAAACCCTTACCCATGGGTTTTGTGTAGTACACATTCCTTTGAGACAGTCCTGAGGTACCGAATATCACCCCAGCTCTGTGGTTCATAGTGGCCAGAGAGAAGCTCTACTCAGGCTCTTCAAATCTGGTGGTAAATCTGATTTTGTAATTCCTTCTTAAAAAAAGTGAAGAAGATTTATTTCAGATTATGATTAACAAAAATCAGACCTAGATCAGAGCTTCCTTCCCTCCATTAAAACACAGGTGGCTGGATTCAGTATTTTGGTACCAGAACTGAAGTATCCTGGAACATTGATCTCAGCATCTGTTTAGTCCCAAGAGGTACAAAACCATCACCAGAACTTTAAAAGACAGCTTGTGGAAAGCAGCATGACTCTACATAAGATGTTAAAGGAGGCAACGATATCAAGAGAAAAACAGTGTGATCCAGCATTGGAGAAGAAAGACAGGAGGGATAAAGCACAGATGTACAGAGGCAGCAAGGCAGGCTGTAAGGACTGCCAGCCCATACTCAAAGTGATTCATGGGAGGTAGACCAATTCCTGCTGCTCTCCTTCCCATACCCATGGTTACATCCAGGTCCAAATCAGGAAGGCTACAACTTTCAGTGCTTCTCCCTTCCTAAGACAGCCTGCTATGCTTCAGAGACAGAAGACAGGGAGAAATGTAGAAGACCTGGACACGGCAAATACTGCATCCAAACAGAACATGCAGCAGATGGAAACGCTTTCTACTCTTTCTTTCCCTAAGAGGATTATTTCAGCAGGCCCTGGCTGGCGTCTGCACCAGAGCTAAGCGCCAGTGACCATGCCAGCCAGCCTTACCCTCCTGTCAAAGGGTTTCATTAAGACTTTGGTTCCCTGTTGCTCTCATGGTGGCTTGCACGTGCTCACTAAATATCCTGCATCCACTTCCAAGGTATTTGCTGATACAGAAATCTCTTCCTCCCCCATTGCCCCTCCTCCCAAGGACCTGGGGCCACAGCACAAGTCACCATCCTGCTGAGAAATTTTCATTATGCAAGGATGGGACAGAGGACTCAAGCTGAATGTGTATTATCAGAGGCAAAGACCTTACAACTGTACATTGTGTCTACTCCTCTGACCGTGCCATCAGTCAGCTAAGAGTACATGTAAACCACACAGAGAACAGCAAAGCAAAACCCTTCTCCTCATGCACTGCTCATGTTGTGGAATAACCAGGTGAATCCCTGCTCTTGACCAGCTCTGGGTGCTACGGCATCGGCTGCAGAGCCACACCATGGGTTAGCACCTTGGGGCCACTGTCTGCATTTCCATCCTTGCTGAAGAGGTATTTCAAACCTTAGAACTAAACAAAAATACCCATATTCACAAAGACTAAAGACAGACAATTGTATTCCCTCTTTCCCAACCTATCTTGCCCTCAGGCCTGCCTCTACCCTGCTTAGTCAGACAGCCAGAACAGCCATGCAGACCCAAGGGGCTGAGATCCATCTGGCTGAAGACAGGGAAGTCAAAGGACAGTCCCAATCATTTTAAATAACACCATAAATGTTTAATCTGGTTTTGAGATGAAAGTGAGGGACTTTCATCGTTAAGATCAGAGGGAGAAAAGTCAGGATCCTTCTCTTCAGTCACACAAGTAAATCCATCCAGCTGCAGAGAAAGGCCTACTGTGGTCACAGAGTCTGCAAGTGAGGAGGATGGATGTCCCCAGATATTTAGCTCCCCAGTAACCCAGGAATGAGGAATAGCTCTACCCATCTCTAGTCAAGTAAGACTTAAGCATCAGTACTTCCAGCAGAATCATCCAATGAATTTATCTGGGAACGAGCTCATTCCTTTAATCTCATTTCTCTGTTACCAGCTTGCATAAAACCAGGAGAAAGACTTGTCTCTGTCTGTAGAGATAACTTAAAGGCACTTACATTGCAGCATGTAGCATATAAAAATGCATATACTCTCTCAGAACAATCATCACTTCTCAAAAATCACTTAAAAATCCCATTCAATTAAAAGCATTGATTTTGGCTTCAGTTTTATGTTACTAGTTTCTTTAATAGCAACTACAGCTCGAGGCAAGAACCAAAGCATCAGACGAGTTGAATACACCATCTGATGTGAAACTCCCAATGTTTTTTTCAGTATTTCTCACATATGATGCCTGCCTCTTCTACAGATGTTCAGTAAGAGAGCTCAAAGGTAATCATAAGTTGTGATATTTTGAAATAATTTTTTTTCTAAAAAGAAATGCTAGAAATCTTATGATGAAAACCCCTCAAGCATTTGGAAAATAAGAACTATCTATACTTTAGTGTCTTCTTTTTATTCTATCCCAATTTGCACTCTGTCACTAGAGAAGCCATACTTCATTGAAAAATTTGGAGAACCCCAAAAACTTTAGCAAAACTGTTAATTTTGGGGTAGGATGAGAAAAAATGGCAACCTGTAAAGTGCTGGATCAGGTCCAATAATACAGATTTGAATTTCTATGGAGGGTGAATTTCCCAATACACAAGGGAAAGTCAAAAAGACTGTAAAAATATTTATATTTCCTATCTAAAAGACAGAGAATATTGAAGAAAAAATCTATTTCCATTTTAAACTGTTTATATTACATTGTATTTTTCATTTGATTCTTCCTAAAGCTTTAAATTTCTTATTTGCCAAAATGTTCAAAGAATAAACCCCTCCAAAAGCACTTAGAAAAGTATACATTCATAAACCCAGCACTGCTGGAACTGCCACAGCAGTTATGCCAATTATATTGTTGCATATCAATGGACTAACTTAAGTCCCCCTCGTTTCCATAACCATTTAGTCCTTTACCAAAGGAACATAAGACTATATAAGCTAATGCTTGCAAGCTAGGATGCAAAGTCTTAACTCCAGGGTTAAAATAAGGATCCAACTTTTAGCAAAAACAAATATCCAAGCAACAGTAATAAATATGATGATTGATATATTTATATGCATCAGATTACCTGCACGTGAACACACAAAATACAGACAAATATATGCTACAAACTGATGATATAAACTGTAATTCACAAGTGACTGGATGTGGCATGCCTGTAATCTTAAGTCTTAAATACAGGAGTGCCTCAGTGACAGAAGGGTATGTTGTGACTAGTGATTGCCTGAGGTGGCTTAAGGCATGTTTCACTTGCATCTCAGATGGCACGGCACATTTTTGAGAGCACAGACTAATGCTGTCATCTCTTTTGGATATCCTCATCTGCCCCAGATGGCAGGAAGCCCAAGCAGAGTCAGTCAGGACTCGGTCTTGATGCACACTCAGTCTGGACAGGATCCATAAGCACAACAGGTCCAGCCACGGGGCAGAGCACACCACTGATATTTGCCAATGCTGGCCCTGAGCACTTCTGAGACTCAGCCCAGTAACCCTTGAGCATCCTGGCTCCCCACCTCTAAATCGCAGTATACAATATTTAGAAAGGGCACCCTAAAGTCAGCGCTTGGCCCTAAAGAGTTCAGTTTTATGACAAAATCTTGAGATGCAACACTAGTAATGTAATGTGACACAGACCTTCCTCTAGCCCTCTCCTTATTTATGTCACAGCATCTTAACTTCCTGAAAAATTGCTGGTTTTCTGACCTCACATCCACCCATCCCCAAATACATATTTTGTAAACTCACTGTGAATTCACCTTGAAACATGGTCTGACAGTCTAATAACATTTAAGAAACAGCCACGAGAGTCACTACTGATTAAAGCACACCCCCACAATGGGGATCTTTTTAAGAGTATAAAGTTATATACAGTTATGCGTGTGCAATATATGCTCAATTCCTCTGTCTAATTCCATTATATTGTAAACATGTACCTATGCCATAAGGAGAAGTCACCAGTATGAACCCGCATTGCACACAGCACCATATTCTGCTTTATATGCACAAATCCCAGTGTAAAGGCAGATGGAGGGGCCAGTTGTGTTAAGCCCAGGTACTTATGTCACAGGTTCGGGGGTTTGTTTTATGTTTTCTTTACCAGCAAACTGTCCATTAACTTTTCTGAGAGCAGAAAGCAAAAGGAGAGGAATTTGTGAAGTTGGTAGTCCATATGGCTGGTAGTGAGTTAATCTGCGTCTAAGCAGCAGGTAGCATGAGCCAGGCTGTCTGTTGGGGTTGTTAGTAACCTAGGGGCAGATCATGGAACAGCAGGGAAGAGGATAAACTCAGCCTACAAATACAGTCAGGAATGTGGCAGGAAATTATTTTTGAAAACATACTCTGAAGCATAATAGCAACAATCAGACAGTCAGACCATGTGTCTGAAATCTATCTGGACTCAGGGCACACAACAGGAGTGCATACAAGTGTGTGATAGAACAGACTGGGTATATATGCCCGCATCCATATATATATATAAAAAAAACATACACTGTTCAAATAAAAAGTACATGCACGTCAGAGTATATCTAGACAAACACTGTTCTCCCCTACAATTCTAAGCAAGACAAGAATAGTAATGAGAGAAATTTTTTACCAGGGAAAATTAGGAAACAAGCTACAGGTCATAAGAACAGCACAGGAGAAAGCCTTTGCACCTCCAGTACAGACTTTGACACTGGGCAGGGAGTAACATGTGACAGGTAGCCAAGAACCACGTGGCACAGAGGGACACAGCCTAAGACAACCTGGAGCAGATCTGTAGGGTAGACCAAAATAAAAGCAAATCTAATTACATTTTCTAATTTAATTTTGAAAATGTGACTCAATAAGAATTTTGATGCTTTAATTTTTTTCACCATTCAAGATGACAATAAGACAGCAAATTATTGTCTAGTCTGGACATTTTATTTCAGTCATCTCTTTTAACTCATCACTGGCAAAACCCCAGATAATGTTAAACCTCCAGCTACCACCACCTTTAGGATAAGAAGTGGCAAACATTGGACAAATTAAGCAACGCGACACCACACAGCAGGATAATCTGCCCTTATTTTGAGGAGAAGGGGTGAAAGTCAATCAATTAATCTTTATGAATACATAGATACAACAGTACCAAAAGACTATTTAGCTCTACAACCCATTGTCTTCTGTGCCCAGTAGAGGATGCCCAGGAAAGAATGCAAGACCAGGGCGATACTTCAGCCACATACTTTTCTAGTCATGAGGAATTCGCAGCTCAGTAACATGTAGAAGTGTTGCCTTTGTATTTAGTGCTGGCAGTTAGTGTATTAGTAGGACTCCTACTTTAGCCTCAGCAAAGAGCAGCCGTCTTTACTGACCATAACAAATTGCAACAGTTCAACACAGAGGGAGATACTTGAAACTTGCCATCACAAGTGAGAGCTATTCCTCCCTGAACTTAAGCACCAGAGCAAATCAAACATGACAGATGTCATTTGTATTACATATTAGTGCACTACAGGAAAGCCAGAGCCACTAGTAATGCATGCTTTATATAAAGCTCCAACACAGACCGCCTAGTTAATAGAAAAAAAAGGAAGCAATAAGGAATTATTTTCATCCAATGATTCTGATCTTCTGTGCAGCCACTTGGAAATACAGAATTTTTCTGCAAGTGGCAAAGTTTTGAAACCTGAGTGCAAAAGAAGGCTGCTCTTCAATAGGAAAAGTAGCTTCACCTTACCTATGAGGTACCTGACCCCTGAAAGCAGATGCTTCTGTCTCAGGTGAGCACTAAAACACTGTCCAGGTCCACACACAAAGTCATGCAGCAGGATATTTTTGATAGAAATAACAGTTCTTAGGATTAATGCCTGTCCCCAAAATTGCAGGATGACAGCAAAAAAGGGACAGAGAAAGGCTTCCCTTGAGAATACAGATGGGCTTTGGAGGGGCATTAGGTGCAAGCCAAATCTTAAGGGGAAAAACAGGTCAACCTGAAACAATCTCTAAAGAG
Source organism: Elanus axillaris (assembly GCA_026212715.1). Lineage (NCBI taxonomy): Eukaryota > Metazoa > Chordata > Aves > Accipitriformes > Accipitridae > Elanus > Elanus axillaris. Next base: position 29,409,868 of record JANZLQ010000089.1, read on the forward strand.
GTTCTCATATGAGAGACCTGCAGTTAGGAATTGACTGTATTTTACTTCCAGCAAACAGGAGGACTAAAGAGTCAGCGGCTGAGCAGAAGTACTGCGTGCTGCTTGCTGGATGATCTCTGTATCTGGCAACCAAGTTTCAGAAGTGCTTCTGCTAGCACCAAAAAACCCTGCCAGGCATTTTAATGCATCTCAGTCACTTCTCCCCTCTTAAGAAGGCAAGTTCTGCTTAGAGGGAAAGAAACTTATCACAGGTATCCTAATGAAATGCAAGAGGAGAAATCAGTCCTTAGTGGATGAAGGGAGCAGATCCGAGGTCTGTATACCTTAAACCCTAGGAACTACAAGGTATTGCCATGTCCTTCACTGCCACAGGTCTGGGTGCACTGCCAGTCCTGTCCCAAAGATCATTGGCCCTAGTGACACAAGTCTCATGAGTGGAGAGCCTCATAGCTAATTAGCACAGCCACACACTGTCTGAGCTGAAGGTGAACACAAATCTTTCTCCTCATTATTAACCATTAGACTTCACCTTAGTCACACAGATAATGTGCCCCCAAAAGACTATGTGTTAAGTTTCATCTGAATTTTAAGATGCATGTGGGATGCAAAGCAAGTAAACTGCTGTTGAACATCCTCTGGCACCAAATGGCATTCCATTAGTCCTCAAGTTCTGCTTTTCTCTCCTTCTTCAAGTTCAGATGTCCTACATGGATCTGTTCCTTCACACATCCTCTGCAGCTTGTTACCTTTAATTTATACAATCTTTCTCCAGCTCTATCCTAGACCCACAGAGTGATCTCAAAGATGCCAGCTCTCACAGATCACAAACACTGCCACATCAGTCTTAAATTCAATGCAAGATTTCATCTAATACTTTAGCTCATGCATGAGAAAATTCCTTCCCTCCTCCTGCATTTGTTCCTCTCCCTTAACTCTCAGGTCCTGCAACAGGTCAAAATATGTCTTTGCACTGAGATCCACTTGTTTCAGTTGAGTAAGGAGGAGAAAAAGGAGAAGCAACTCTTCAGAGGGATGGTTGCAACTCTGTGTGCTGGTCCTGGGATCACTCAGGCATGCACTGGCAGCGTGGGGGCAGCGTTAGACCCTGTAAGTAAATTATTTTGTCAGGTATCTCAGCTGACCAGCTGGCACTGCCCAAGCTGCCCAAGGGAGACAACGTTGAGATCCCGGACCCTTCCATACTGACTGCACAGCTCCCATCTTTGATGGGCCGAGAGTGCTTTTCACTGCTCAATTCTTTAAAGAACAAATGGAAAACTGTCGAGTTAATGGGGAGGTTTTGTGTATGCTAATTATAGCACACAAAACCCCATTGTCTGTGTCCAAGGCTGGGTCACACTCTGTTGTTAGAAAGCTTTTGTAACTCTACTAATGCCTTTAATATAAGCTCCTATTAATTGTATATTCAACATAATTCCTAAGCTCAGTGCTACTGGATTGCACTAGCCAGGCGGCTGACTGTAATTACAGTGTGCTTATAGTGTGCTTAACCCGCATTTATAAAGCACATTAATTCTCATGATTCTGTTTTAATTTGTTGCAGGACTGACAGCCTGTTGATTTTGCTCCACAGATCAGATCTAGCACGAGCGGCAGCCAGGTAAATACACCATGCTGTCCAGCTAACATGACTCTCTTGCTATGGAAGGAGATGACATGGTGCTTCATCCTGCCTTGAGTAACTGGGACTACGCTATCCCTCCAGCTCTCTGGAAGCTGTCTTTTTTCTTGTACATACTGGCTCATTAGAAGCCTTTACTTCCGAAACAGCCAACCTGTTAGAAAGCATGAACAAGAGTCCAGGGCAAACACGAGTTCCTAGGATTGCTACAGCCTCTGAGGGATCCACAGCCTTCAAAACATTTTCCCTGTCCATGATGTCCCATAGTTCCAGGCCACTAAGCAATATTTCAGCAATTCTAGAAAACAGACAAATTATTTCCTCAACTGTTTCAGAACAGTTTTGGACTGCATCTACAGATGACTACAGGTCAAGGGAAACACCGCTTTGCCTATTTGCTTTTTTTGCCTATACTGAAAACCTCAGAGGAGCACTGATAAAATCCAGCACGTTGCATAAATCTGGAGAGAAGCCAATACCTCATTTACTCAGTTGGCTGTAAGCCCATATGAATTGCCATTTTTGAATGACTTAAGAGCACTGAGGCATACAGGTCTTCCTGGTGCTATTGCCATGAGATATAATAGGATCAAGGTGCACACTACTTAGGTGCTATAGAGGACAAGATGAGGGTGGGCCACACAGAACTGAGACCTGTTGAAACTTTAGGATGACAATTGTGGCTTGGCTGTATCCAGTACCATCTCCACTTCCCTGACACTCCAATTAGCAGGTAGCTCCTATCTACAAAAGTTCTCCTGGCTAACTAATTCTTCACAGCAGGTCCTGTTTTACCTTGCCACCTGCCCCCCACCCCTTCTTTTGGTTGTTCAGGAAATAATAAATAGCAAATAGAGAAACTCCTGTGGGGAGACACTAGAAAGATCAGTGATCCGGATACCATGAAAGAAGAAGAAAATAATATGGCGTTTGCTCTGAAGATTTAAGGAAGGTATCAAATATGGAAAAGGTTGCTAAAAGAGGAAAGGGAATTAATTTTATGTTCAAGTAGCCCAGGACATGAAGCAATGGACTTAAATTGCAACAAGGATGGTTTAAATCAAACATCAAGAAAAATCTCTGCAGGTAAGAACAGAGGCATGTTGGAATTGGTTGGCAAGGGATCTTCCATTCTTCTAAGAGATGTGTAGGCAAACACCTATCAGGCACAGCTTAGGTAAAGAGCAGCTTATTTTAGGGCAGACAGAGAGGCCTAATGACTTCCCAGGATTTCTTATAGCCATCTTTTGTATGATTCTTTTAATCTTTATATTACTTTTCTTTGTGTGTCTGACTATTTCTCTCTTATTAGCTTTTCCTTTGGCAAAAATAGTTTTAAATGGTAACTAACACTCTTATTCTACAACTTAATGCCAATACCCAATCTTTCTCTCATTCATGTTTTCCCTCTTGAAAAAGATATAAATAAAAATGCCTCTATTTATTCATGTAACTACACTGATAAATATTTTCAATCAAAATGTTCTTTGAAATAAAATTAACTTATGTACAAAATGCTACCTTCCAAAAAACTTCACTTTTTTTTAAATGTTACGGTCTCAATGAAAAAAATCATCAGTTTAAAAGACAGCTTTCAACAAAAAGTACTTAATCTTTGACTTACCTTTTCACAAGAAAAAAGTAACTTCCTAACTTGAAGTAGGGATTGCAGTGTTCCTTTTATTATTCCTTTTTGCCATTTCCTGAATTAAACTCTCCATTAACATATACTTTTGATTGCTTTACTTTTAAAAGATGATTATGGATTTTTCAGAAAACAAAGGCAATCAAAATATATGGACTGAAGGTGTTTATATTGTATACTAGACCATTGCCCATGCATATGAGCACATGTTTAAACAACATGCGCAGCAGCAATAATATCTGCACTTTACAAATTCAGAACCTGCTTAATCTCTGTTTAACGAAATCCAAACAGGGAAGCCCTCTGTCCCCAAAAGCTGCTCTGCCTTTATCCTAACAGGCGGGCTCTAGGCTTCTCTGTAGATGTGATTATTGCTGTCCAATTCTTTGCCTTTCTCTCGGGGCCATTCTCTTTATGCAGGATGACTCATTAGCCTCCATCCCCGGCAGGGAGCTGACATCCAATTAACGAGCTGACAGTCCTCTAGTGGCTCCCACTACTCCTCTAAGGCTCTGTTTACAAACACAGGCTGTTGCGCCCATAAGGGAGGGGAAGTTGAAAGTCCCCCTGCCAGGCCAGTTTGTTCGAAATCTTCAGAGCCCTTTAAACAATACCTTTGTAGGGTAAAGATTGGACATATTGCTTGCAGCAGGATGCAAGTCATCCTAATGGCTACATCTGCGTTTGGCGGGAAAGGGAGCAGCAATTGGTATCAAAACAGGAGCATCTTGATACAGATTCGGGTTTCAGCTGGGAAGACAAAGGAAATTAGTAGATGGAGAAATATCGCTTAATTCTGTATGGCAATACACCTACAGTTTGTCCATAGTGATGTAAAGTGCTCTCAAAGAAACAGGCTTTTAAGTATAAAATTACAGGTGTAGCAACATTTATGCGACATCTGCACCAGGAGACAAGTCACTTTATTAACTCACATAGTGAAGTAACTCCAAGTTCCTCACACACTTGAGCAGGAACACAGTGTTACTTGCAGAGAACACAGGTTTTCACTTTGCAAGGACTCACTACAGCATGTCTCTGCCTTTGATCGTGGTGGTCTCATTCACTAGCACTAGGAATTCTGCTTAGATTTTTACCCCTTTTGGCCAACTCAGAGAAAATAAAGTACCCAGAAAACTATGATTGCTGCTACCCAATTTCCATTTGGCACCAGCTAAACCAAATAAATGTTCCTACTCAGATACAGGTCTGCCCTGGAGCAACAAGTTCAAACTAAACTCTGAAAAGCTCCTCCTAACTTGGCAGCTAGGAGATCTCCCTGGCAGCGAGTCTGAAATTGGACTTCAAATTTACATGTTCCTGAGTATTTAGAGGATTTCTGGATCATAATCTAAATTCTAAACTTCACCCCCAGCTCACTTTCTAGTTAGGTACAAAATCACTGACATCCAGACACTTTCAAATCTGAGCCCAATTCCTTTGAATTTTCAAGAACACTGTCTCATCTTTTGAAATAACCTGCACTTGCTACAAACTAAAGCTGTGGCTTGTTTTCACAGTAAGAAATGATGATACTGCCTTGAGAAGGTCTCCACTGTCCCATGCTGCTTCGCTGAGTAAAGAATGGAGCAGAGATGGATCCCCAGAGAAACAGGGAAGCACCAAATTCTGGTTCATATTCCCTCCAAAGCTGCTTTGCACCATGCAGACATGCTTATAAGGTGTTATGCTGGGCTTAAGTACCAGGCTTCAGATCTCTCTCACATACTATTAGAGTGATACAAATGAGACTTTATTGAGAATTTAAGCCTAAACATTTAGCCTCTGTTCTTTGCCTAATGTATATGTCACAACAGAGATGCTGACATAGGGATCTCAATAAGAAGCAACTATTCCTATTTGGTTACATAACAGGCAAAGCTTTCAGCCAGAGAAGGTCCCCACAGGCAAACACAAAGCAAGGCTTTGGTCAGAAATTCAGTGTAAAAGCAGCTTTAATAGCCTAAGAATTTATCTGTCCAGCTCCTCTAGATGACCGTTAACTAGAGATTAACAAACTCAATACCCTGAATCTGTAGTACATCAGTGCTTCCAACCTGCAGCAGTGCAGTCAGCCAGGTGAGCTCAAACCACCTTCAGCAGCAGCATGAGGTCTCACCGGGGCCTCACATTCTGGTCCCCAACCTACCTGTAGCTGCAGCACCCTCTCACAGGAGGTGATAAGAAATAGGCAAGGGACAGGCACTTATTTAGCCTCAAAAATCATTTCCACTCTAACCAGCTAACCACAGCTTAAAGCACTGCCTCTGCTAAGAAAAGCTATTGCTGTATCTGAGTGAATTGTATTCCAAACTGTTGTGTACAGATTGACTTTATCCACTAATTAACTGTTCCAACTCATTACATTATAGGAGCTACAATGATAGTAGCCATGTGCATCACAATATGACACACTGGAGTCCCAAGCCAGCCAGCACAGGACTATGTGACAGAATGTGAGCCACGTGTCCCAGGCTCTGGGCTGTGCTCCAGCTGCAGCCTGGTCATAGAAAAATTAAAAGTCTTTTTCAAATTTAGATCATGCTGCCCAGGACCTTGGCCCAGGCAAGTTACAAAAACCTCCAGGAACAGTGATTCCATAGCCTCTCTAGCTTATCATGTTTGGTTTGCGTTTTTTTTCCCTTCTTTCTTTTCCTCCCCTCATATCTAGTTGGAATATAACTTGTGCCAGCTTTTGTCCACTCCGAGTCCTTTCACTACACATGTCTGAGAAGAATCAGCCTCTGTCTTCTCTATAGTCCCCCATGGCAGTGGAAGACTGCCATCAGACTCCCTTAGCCCTCTTCTCCAAGCTAAGCAAACCCAGCTCCCTCATCCTTGTGTGTTCCAGCCTCCTGACCAGCTTAGTGACCCTCCTGCTAGATTCTCCAGCCTGTCAACAACTTTCTTGCACTGTGAAGATCAAAACTAAATGCAGTAGTTCAGATGCAGCTTCACCAGTGCCTAGTAGAGGTCACTAACCATCTCCCTCAACCTGCTGACTGTGGCCTTGTTAATGCATCCCAGTATACAGATAGCCTTCTCTGCCCACTTTTGCTTTGTCTAGATAGTCATAAAATAACCCATTGTTGGCTGTGTCAAATGATTCATCCCTGGAGTTCTTTCTGCTGCCTATTTTTAAATATTGCTATCTTTCTATGCTCAGCATTTCCAGTTAAGCAAACCATAAGAACCCTAAAATTGTTTTAGAAGTTCAGACAGCAATAAGCCCACTTTTCCTGCAGCCCATGAAAAAAAATAGCCTCTAACTACACTGTTTCGAAATCCTGTGGCATAGCCCAATTCACTTGTGAAAGACCAACAGATGGACAGAAAGAGACACCCTCCTCCCCCCTTTAGGTGGTATCAATTCCCATTAAATACTCTCCTGTGTCCAGACTATGCACGCTGACCACTCAATGCAGACAAAATTGCAATCCACCTTGATGAACTTCCTAACAAGTTCTGTGTCTCTCCCTCCTGGTTCCTCTACCATTCACACTCTCTCTCTCTAAATTTCCCTCTAATTAATTCCATATTAAGCACTGAAAATCTGCAGGGACCTCTCAGACACCCCTTGTCCCTTTCTGTACGGACCCTGCGGGTCCCCAGTGGTAAGCCCACTGGTAAAAAGCTGACATCTGTGCAGCAACTCACAGGCTGCAATTTCAGGTATAGCATGTGTTGCACCTTGAACTACCATCTCATTTCAGACCCCACCATTGAGACCAATTAAGTACAGAGCATGCAAGGAGCCGACCGAGTGTCGCGTGCTGACTCTAACCACAAGGACTTAGAGGCCACAAATCTGTTATTACCAAGCTGTTGCTGACAACAGCATGCTGCCCCCTAACAAAAAGAATAGATTAGGATCAAGCAAGTCTCCCTCTGGCTTGTCAGTGGGACTTTGGACCACACCTTCCACCCAAAACTTTCCTCTTCTCCTGCTTCTGAACACCTAGGCAGCTCCAGGCTAACAAGGTGGCTGCTGAGTCAAGCATGAGCTGAACCATATGTTCATAATTAGTTAACTTCTTGCTTTGTCGCTAGAGGCACTATCAATAAATCAGCGACAGCCCGTAGTGGCCTTAGGAGATGCAAGAAGCCACCCCGAGCCAGCAAGGAGCCCTCCCCTCTACACAGGCGACTGGCCGTATTTCATTCCAGCTGCGGCATTGTGCGGTGAATTAACTTTATCCTCAATTTAAAAAGCCAGCATGAAATCAAAAGAGACTTCAGAAAAAGAATAAAGAGAAAGAAAGAAAGAGAAGAGGAAGGGGTGGGAGGAGCGGGAAAAATCCTAGCAGGTCAACTCAAAAAAAAGTCTGGTGAGTGACAGTCTATAGGGATGCCCCACTTAACCCATTGCTGCAAGGCTGGCTGTTGGCAGGACATTAACTTTCAAAGCAATTCTGCCTCTTATTCCCTAGTGCTGTGGTCAAAGGTTTCGTGTTACACGCTGAAGGGGGGGTCCTGTGATACAATTGTTTTTAAACCAGTCAAACATATTGTTAACTAACAGCCTGGAGAGTGGCTAAAGTGAGGCAAGAGCCAACAGTGCCAGGGTGAGACAGGCTGGCTGGAAACACCATCTCAAGGCAAGCGTGCTGCACAAAGCACTGCATTCAACTGTGTACTTGAGCAAATAGTGTCATGACTAGGGTATATCTTGCAAACAATCCAACCTCCAGCAGAGTACATGGCTGTCATCTGTGCTCACTGCTCTACTCTGAACTTCAGGAGATGCAGTTATTAAAAAAACTAAAACAACAAAACCAAAACCCCATTCGTTTTTTGTTGCTGTGTGGTATGTTGTTTGGTTTTTTTTTTTCTTAAACATGAGTGAGAACAGCAAGTTAGAATAGGTCCAGTGATGGTTCAGACCTAAGTATGTCACACTAAAAAAGTTGCTGTGATTTTAGTTTGTTGATACCAGATTGAGATCAGATATTCCCCCTGATTTGGGAAAGCACACGGTAATAGTCACAATTCCTGGTGTAAGCCAGACTCCCTACAGGCAATGGAGAGTGCTGAAGACTGCTAGAAAAGTGATCTACAACACTTGAATCTGGAGCCTGCCTATCCCAAGGTCCTTGCACCTCCACGTACTATAGGGTTACTCAGGCAACCTGAATATCACCCACAACTAAATGCTTAAATGCTTGTAGTTAACTGCTAGTGGAATCATCCTGCCTGCCTGGAGGTTTAACTGAAACAAAGCCTGCACTTACAGTGCTCCTGTTTGCAACTTTTATTTGGTTAGAGATGCACTTGAAGAGTTTGTTGTTGCAAGGCAGAGGAAGTGCTACCACCTTCCTGGGGCTGATGGAGCCTGTGAAGATGCAGCCGTTAGAGAATTCCTTTTCCTCGTTTCTGCTCTTTTTGCACCAACCTCGTTTCTGACAGCCCTGGCCCTTCACCAGTCTTCTCAGGCTGCTTTGGTTATCCCAGCTGCTTTCTTGCTGCCTCCTGACCCCTCTTGTCTCCTTTGGAGGAGAAACTGGCTGCTCTTGCTAGCAGGCTTCTCTTCTCTCAGCCTACTCTCCATTACTGAGGGAGGCACCTTGCTTCCTCCTCTTGCAATGGAGCTGCTCAGATTTGACAGTTCACTTCTCTGTGTATCTGCACACACAAATCCTGTGAAATCAAAACATCTCTGAAGGGCAACTGAGGCTCAAGCAAACCCCTGAGAAGTCTGTATACAGGATGGGACAACATGTCTAGCCTGTAGTTCTGAAAAGTCTTGGAAGCTGCTGCCTAATCCTGGAAAGGCTCAAATCCACAACCACTTCCCCCCCCCCCCTTTTTCTTTCTTTCTTTAGAAATTTTCTGAAGTTCCACAGGTGCCTGTGCATACCCAGAAACACCTCCCCTCCCCACACCCCAGCACTTCTGCCCCATTTAGAATCTGGCACTACCTCTCAGGCAATCTCAGAGCAACCCTGACACCCCGCAGTGGGACAGGTCTCCTCATTGATATGTAATTCTGGTGTCTTCTTCCATTTGAATACCTGTGGGGAGCATTAACTGAATCCCTGAACCCAATCCTACTCCTAACACCTTACTTTCAAAGATTGCAGCAGGATTAACTCTGGTCTTCTGAAATGCCAGATGAGAAATGGTTATAGCACTGCTACCTCCTGATCTTCCTGATTTATTCTGCTATAGAAGCTGTCTGGCTGGTTACCTAGGCTCATCCCTTCTAGACTGATGGATTCAGGAGTGTTCCTAGCCACAAACCTGCAGGCATGCCTCAGATCTCTTGCAGAGGGTGTGGAGAAAGAATTCAAGGCTTTCCACAGCAAAAAGAAAGCAAGAATAACTTCCTAGTCCATTGGTTAGGATACAACTCCCAGAAAAATGACAAAAACAAAATATTGTGTCCTGCTTCCAGCACTGTTTTGGATTTTACAGTAAATGTTTACTGGATAAACCCCATGAACTGCTGCTAGCGCAGGAATGAGAGCTCAGTCCCACTCTTCCACACAGTGCTTTAACTGATAGGCTGAAGCCCTGGTCTTATTTGACCTCCTCCTTACTAGGAGGTTCTTCTACTCCATTTTGATGCATTAAAAAAAGCAAAAGAAACCCTCAAACCTATGGATGTTTCCTATATAATTTTAGCAGAACACTTCTAAATTTTAGATCACCTGTCAAACCTATTAACTGAAATTTCTGGTTCGGTCCAAGAAAGTGGAAAACAGTTATTTTAGATTTTTTCTTCCTCGCTTCTTCCCATTGCCACAACACCAACACTGATTCTCTCTCTAACATGACCTCTTCTGTCACTGACACACGTGAATTCAAACCAAACAGAACAACATTGTTCTGAAAGAAGCTGAGTTTTAAAAATATGGGCATAATTAAAAAACAGACTTCTAAAACCCACAAAAAGATGAAGAGACACCATTGATTTTAACAGAGTTCCTTGATCTTTTTGTTTCACATTAAGTAGTTTTGTCACAGGCCCCTAACTGCTTCAGGGAAAACAAAACAAAACCCCAAACAAAACCAACAACGAAGAAGGATGTTAAACCTGGTTATCACAGCCAAACTCCTACACTTAAGAAATTGCATACACACATGCATATTTGTAGTGTAAATGTTCTGCTTTCCTGTCTTGCGGTACGGTGTCTGGTTGTTTGTTGGCGATGAACACAACTTTATTCTGCTCCATAGAAAAATGAAATTCATCTAGCCTGCAAAGTTTGGAAAGCATGTGGAAATATGGATGCTGGCATCCCAGGAGTACTTGACCAGAGATGAACTCCTTCCAGGAAGGGACGGCTTGGTATGTCCATCCTGCTCAGTTTGAATGATAGCTCAGCAGCTATATCAGGGGTAACATGGCCAAATAACCATATTAAGCTGTATATGGGCAATATTAACACCACACTCGCAAAGAAAGAGTAATCACTAATTGCAGACCCTAAGAAAACGATTTTTAAATGGAAGCTGAGATACTGATATAAAACTACAAAAACTAACTCTATCACTCTGTTCCTTTATTTTTTCAGTGGCATTTATAAATGAAGTGTTAAATGAAGGCTTTAATAGTAACTGCTACTAGCTTAGGAAGACTGTTCAATGAAAAGCTAAAACAGACTTTCGTGAAGTTTTTTTCAGAACATGACTGAAAGGAAGCTCCTAAATCTTTAATCATTACCAAAATATACACTTCAGAAGCTAATTTTAGAAATCAAGTCTTCAGAATCCAAGTACACAGCTCTGTGCTACCTCCATGCTATGTTATTTTTCTATAGTAGAGATACTCTAGAATATTAAAGAGTTGTCTTAAGACTCAAGTTTCTGGGACTATATTTACACAATCACCTAAGAACGCCACCTTAAGAGGTCTCAGAAATGCAAAAAAACCCCAACCCTTTAAAATCTGAACTTCGGTGAATCTAACAATAAGAGGCAAAATGTTAAAAAAAAAATCTATAGTTTGTCTCAAGACTCAAGGAATACGATTTATGCTATTGTAACTCTTTACACAGACAATACTGATTTTAATATTGAAAAAGCTTTTTTCATTTTGATTCAAGAAACAGGCTGACAGCAACATTGCTCTAGTGAGGACAAATACACAGATTTACATCATGAGACAAAATTAATCAATTATTTTGGATTTTGAAAATGCTGGTGAAAGAATATAAGATATGGGGAGAAAAAAAAAAAAGAGAAAAAAGTATGGACCTGGACTTATTAAGGGAAGTAATCTGGTGAATGAGTAACTGTGGTCAGTGAATAAGTGGAATATAATTGCTTGCTGCTCCCAGGCTGTCCCAAAACCAAATTAGCCTTTCTCCCAGTTTTAGTATTTGGGAATATCAGAATTTTCTCACACAGTGCCATCCGAGATGGAGGGTGAGCACAGCCTTATGCCTCTATATTGCTCAGTTCTCCCCTTCAAAACTTAAATCGAATTATAAGAATCTGAGTGAAAGCTCCCTGATTTACTCTGCTGAACAGCCTTCTTGATCTGCATGGGTGGGACCAGAGGGAAGCTAGCAAGCCCTCTAGTGTCCACCTATTGCACGCTTCTATAAAACACACCGACATCCAGGAATACATGAAAACCTAAACATTTTCAGCAGTAAGCTATCCCTCCAAATTCATAGTACCAAACCACATCTTTGAAAGAATAAAGTCTATAATCAGTGTTAGCCTTGAAAAGAAAACCTCAAGCAATTACAGAGGGCTATTCCTCAGCAAGAACATCTAATGTAGTAACTTTCTCATCACACATTCAAGGCAAACAAAGAGATAAAAGTGAATTATTGAAGGCCACTTCAAAGGCCATCAGCCAACCCAGAAACGAGCACTGCAGAACCTTTCAGTTTCCCAGGGAAGTATTTTGTTCTGCGGGGCCACAGCTCCTTTGTGCCTGAGGCACCACGTGTGCTTGCCCAGACTCTTCCTTATAGATTTGTGTCTCCTGGGCACTGGAGATTACAGATAGGTCTAAGCCCTATCACTGAACACAAACTCCCTTGAAATTTGAGGAATCACAAAACAATATCCAACAGCTAATAGTAGCATCCCAAATAAAATTAGTTCACTTCTGATGAACCTGCTGCTTTTCAAACAACAGCACACCTTTCCACCTCTAAGAAGGAAGTCAGTGAACATTGACTTGAGCCAACAAAGGTCCCAGCATGCATGTCAGGAGGCTGCTGAGCTTCAGTGCTAGCCACGGATGACAGACCAGTCATTGGGAGTTCTGTGGATGGCAAGAGGTCTCATTTCTGTCTGACTAGAAAAAGAACAATGAAACAGAAGCCACAGGAGCTTCTGGGCAGCTGCCATTTAAGTCTCTGTTCCTTCCAGTCACATCAGAAAATTGGGACACAAGAACCTTGAGCCAAGAGAAAAAGTGTCCCATCTGAAGCCAGCTCTGTTGCATGGTACTAACTTCTTCTTTCTTTCCTTGCTGTACTATCACAGTTTGCAATGGAATTATAAAATTACAGTAAGGCATCGATGAATCCTGCTCTCTCATCTGGGGCAGTTAAAACCCAAAGATTTCTCTTGTTTCTTATTCACTGAGGCCCTTTTACACTGCTTTGGCACAGTACAAGGCTGCCAAGTGGATGCAAACCTCCCCCCCACACTCCTTTCACCTCCAGGATAGCATAAAGTATAACTGAAAAAAAAAAAATACTGTTTGCAGTTATTCTCCACTGCACATCATTGCTGCAAGAGAACCCACACTGCCATTAAAGTGTGTAAAACTTTGCTTAAAATCAAATTTCAGCAAAAATTCAGGGGAGAAAACAGCTCTGATGTGTTTTGAATGGAATTCGTCTTTTAAAAGGCTTTGGGATTTGGAAGACGTTTACTCTTTTAATCCATTATATCAAAATCATTGACAAAATCACAATGAAACATTTTGTTCCTTCCTAAAAACAAAAACCAAAGAGGGAAAAAAAATTCTCTCACAGAGAATTAAAAAGCATTCAGGTTTCATTCCAACGAGCTGGGCGTCAGGACCTCAGCATTCTTCAAGAAAAGAGATTATTGTCTCCAGCCAGCTCTGGTGTAAGCCTGTAAAATCCTCTGCCAATCTTTTAGATGAATTACCAGCCAACTAATTCCTTTTCATCACCAGTTCATCGAACACTACCTGCATGGACTAGGAGCTGGAAATTTTATGTATACAGACAGAGCTGTTTTACTAGAATATCTCCCTAGTGACTTACTGTTTTAACTCAGCCTTTGAATAGCATGCACAAAAACCCTGACATCTTTCTCAGCTCGTGACAACAACATCCTTCACCTTCTGACCTCCGACACATTTCCACACATCCTAGGATCTTTCTTTCATTATTGATTAGGGAAGGCAATGCCATACAGCTCTGCAATGAAGAGATGCCCTCACATATATTTACTCAATCAGAGATCTCTGCCAAACCTCCCAATTGCCAGCCAAGAATGGAAAGTGCCCAGCTCTACACCCAAGGAGAGATGGAGGGGAGCCAGACTGCCAACTCCTGAGCACCAGCCAAGAGGAAAAGCACTATTAAATAGGTGAAACCCAGTACATAGGTACTGGCAGCATGGTACACATTGGAGGAGCTCACAGGCCAGGTTATGAAGCAGGTAGATGCATGCATTGGTAGCTGATTAGACACAGGGCCCCATTCAGCTCTGCATCCATGAAAATCCATGCTAATTTGGATGAAACCCGTGAGCTAAGCTTTTCTGGCAGGTCTCCCTGCAAAATAGTTTGACTTCAATAGAAAACACCATGGAGAAAAACATGGCTTTTCAGCACACTGGTCTTTCTCTCATAGATTCAGCAATTTCCCCCAAACCGTGATGCTCAACACTCATAACACAGTCAAGAGAAACTGTTTCTATCATCTGTTGTTTAACCATGGGACTACCTCAGTGCATTTGTTTGCTGAATCACTCTTCTGTGATGAAAAGGTTACTTAGCTGCAGCATGGCAACTCTGTAAAGTGGTAAACTCTGGATGGAGAAACATCAACACAGAAGTAGCATGCTGCAGATGCCAGACCAGGAATAGGCTTCAGTTCTGAAACTACATGAAGGTTTATGTTAAAACTCCCAACCAATTAGCCCCCAAAAGTCATGAAAAGTTTTCTGTTCACAATTAATATTGCTGTTGTGGAGCCCAGTGGTCACAGCCAAGAACAAAGGGACTTATTTGGCCATGGGCTACGTAAGTACATTTCTGATTACAGAAATGTAAAATCTAAGCAGACACAGCACTCCTGATTGACAGATGAGGAACTGAAATGCAAACACATAGAGAATGACTTGGGTCTATACAGTAAATGGGTGACGTTCAAGGTTTCAGACCTCACGTTTAAGGGCTGCTATAAACCCAGGTAGCATCAGGCCCAGGAGCAAAACATATTTCTCTTCTATACACCAATCAAATTGGCAACAGTAACAGATTCCCACCTGTAGTTTTCAGGTGAACCCATCAGCTTGTCAAAAGCCAGACCCGAGATCTGTATCTCTTTAGGATCTCATTTTTAATGGTACAACTCCAGCTGCTCAAAATCAAAGGGCAACACATATGCAATACAGAGGGACTTGAATGGGTTCTGAGATAACATGCCCATAGGACACTAAACCAGTGCAACTAGAGGATCAATATACCCAGTAGAATTAATGAAAGCATTCAAAAGAAAACTCCAGAATGATAAAAAGCATTATTCTATTTATTTTAATATCACAATGCTCTCACTCTCAATGACATTCTGTACTGAATTCTATAAACATACTCTGTGCTACATGAACCCAGCACTTTTACCATTTGTCTTTCCATTTCAGGAGATGATTCCTCATTCATGTACCTGGGGGTATAATGAACTGCAATCTAGAGGGCTGGGAAAAAAATAAATGGTCACCCACACAATGAAAGATGAGGTCTATCTACTAGAGGTGTGTTAAGCATTTCTCAGATGGTCAGGAAAATAGAAAAAAGATTACACAAAACCAGACAAAACCATCATAGATTGTTGTTTATAAGCACATCAAAATGGCAAGCACATGGAATGAAAGAGAAAAAGCTGAAGTCCAAAAGTGGCACAAACCCACAAATCTCCATGAATAAATTTAGATCAGAAATTAGAGTAACATTTTGAACATTCAAGAAGTAAGAAGCAGTACCAGTGTCACAACAGAAAACACTGGAGGACTGGCATTGAAGTTTTATGAACAGACTGCCTAAATAAAGCTTGAGATGGGACAAGACGACCCAGACGCCTCTTCTAGTCCTAGATCTTCATGAGCTCTTCATCTGTGCTTTACCTAACAGACCTCTCTTTGAAGCAAGGATCTTCTGTCCCTTGTGAAACAACAGCTACATCCGCAGGAGAGAACCAAGATCAGCTGTTCACAGACATGGAGTGATGACAGATGGGTGAGCACTTGTGCACACAACACATGGCACACATACACACGACACACATTATTCAAACATATTCCTTACATGTTTCAACCGCAAGGATATTCTATACATAAATGGGTCATTACCTATGTATAAAAACTTCAACTTTTTCAGATAAATCTGAAGCACAGCTGCAAATCTATAGAACTCCATTTTTACAAGAAAGTGTAATTGTAATGTGATTTTCCAGTTCAAAATGAATCATGTCCAATAAAGAACA
Source organism: Elanus axillaris (assembly GCA_026212715.1). Classification (NCBI taxonomy): domain Eukaryota; kingdom Metazoa; phylum Chordata; class Aves; order Accipitriformes; family Accipitridae; genus Elanus; species Elanus axillaris. The sequence goes on from JANZLQ010000089.1 coordinate 29,425,805, forward strand.
TCCCTTCAAAATCTTAATGTCTGCATAGGGAGATAATTTGTTCCTTGCACAGTTGCTACCCAGAGGATAATTGTGGAAGATGACCACAGATCTGGAGGAATATAACTTCCCAGCACCTTAAGACACTTTCTAGAAGTCCACAAATAGTTTCCAAGCAATTCAAGATTGAACTGAATGTGACAGATATTCCTTTGGATTTTCGTTATTTAATTTGAGCCTACATAGTACCACACACATACAAATCCATCAGATAATACTCATTCCTCCAATTAAATTTCTAGATTACTATAAAATATTATCCCTTTCCATACTGCTGCTAACACACAGCTTCCTTGAAAAAACCAACCCTTTTCTGAATTGAGCACCAGTAATACCAAATTCCCTTCTAGGGATCTAGCAGGGATAAATCTCATCCAGTGTGTAACAGAAAACACAGAAACAAAATCACATATACCTAAACGCACAGCATGCTTTCATTTCAAACCAAAAGAAACCATTGAAACCACCCTGGGAATTGTGCCCGGGTAGGAAAGCCTCCATCCCTTGACTCACCACTCTTGCTGGGAGAAACTGCAGGTAAACCCAGAAAAGTCTATTACAGTTTTTCCATCTTGAAGTAATCTTTTTAATTTGTTTACTTCTAAATACTTGTGAAACTCCACAGTACTAGACAGTGTCAGCACAGGAGAGCTGGAGCCCAACAGCACTGAAGACTCAGTTTGACTAACAAATGAAGTCCACAAGTGTATTTACTACCAGCTGACAATGATTCCAAAACTAGTAAGTGGTGTGAGAGAGTGATGGAAAAGATAAACGTTACCCTAAAACATACCAGGAAGAGATAAAAGAGGTAAAGATTTGCCAATGTTTTTCTCTAAAACATTGGTGCATTATACAGCAGACTGAGTAATGTTGGTCACACATCTGAAAAACAGGTTAATGTCAGCTGGAATATTCTCTGAGATGGGTTCCTGCAGTGTTTATGTTAAGGAAAATCGTAAAATAACATGCTTTCTTTGACCTAAAAAACAAAGGAAAAGACACTATGTGACAGCGCTCTGCAAAGACATCAAGGCTAAACACTACAGAGGGAGAAGAACTGTCTAAACTAAAGCAGGAGTTTGGCACAAGGACAAAAGGGATTATACCTGCTATGAATACATTCAGACTGGAAACTAGAAAGTGTCTAGCCATCAGAGCTCAGAGCATGGTGCAGCCTCACAGTAGGAGTAACATAAGGAAAATAACCTAATTAGTTTTAAGAGGGAGATTGAAAAGTTTAAGAATGTCTCAACAGCAGGGGGCTGGATTTGGGAAGTGCCTTTTAGTCCTGCGTTTGAGGAGGAAGACTGACCAGAGAACAACCAGAACCTGCATCTACATAAATTGCCATTCAGAAGAATTCTTTCAAATTAGTCTCATCAGGTTTAACTAATCACACCTTTAGCTCACAAACATCATCAGAGATTCATGCAAATTAGTCTCCTCAGGTTTAACTAATCACACCTGTAGTTCATAAACATCACCAGAGATTCAAGCAAGTACCAGATGCCTGCGTGTACCTGATTATAGATTAATATTTGGAGTTATTAAGTGAGCCTCTATTTTGCCACTGATATACTAACCATTGTTAAGAGGGATAAGAAGCACTGTAGCAGCAGAATGGCAGAGCAAGTAAAGAAGATCCGGGGTGAGTCTGCATGCCTATGCAGGTGTTAGCATGAAAAGTAACACACACTGTAATAAATCCGGTATAAAAGTTGAATTGAAGTATTTGTAATATTATTATTTTTCTTCTGCTTGCCATCTCTTCTAAGAGCCAGCTCACAATGGTCCAAATGCAATTTTAGGCCCATTTACACATAAAACTGAGTTAAACCAGAAAAATCCAAGTTTGTTGTTTGTTTGGGTTTTTAATCTGAAGGATTAGCTTCATCACTGTCATTTAAACAAGAAAAATCATAGAAATTACAGAAGAAACTATAGGTACAAAACCCATGTGAGAATTAACACACTGCAATACATGTTAGTGTGTTCTCAAAACTTCAAAAACAGAGCTGCTATGACACTTAAAGTGAAATCCTGTCTCCACTGCAGCAATACTATAGTCTTGATAAGCATTTCATCCCTGAACTTTATTTCCAGTTGAAGTGCATCATTAACTACAACAAGCAGTAAGAGCTCTGACAGACTGCCTCAGATGAACAGGGAAAGAATTAGCAGATGACTGTCACTTGGTTTTGTTTTACACTACATATCGATGTGTAATTGCTACCATGACTTGAAGCTCTTCTATCATCCTGTGTGACGTCCATGCATGACTTTGCAAAATTAGCTCTTTCTCTCTTACACCAACAGCATTTGTCTTTTCTTGACAGTCACCCACAAGTTACTTCCCCAAACCTATGAAGCTCTTGAGCTCTGATGTGGTGGTCTTTTACCCATGTACCATCTTTCACTCCCCAACATAGAAACCATGGTACTATCAGTTGACATGAATTCCTTGAGCTCAGAAAGCAAAACATGCCAAAACCCTCACCAACGTGATACCAGCTGTACAGAAGTACAATGGAGTGACCACAGGTTTTCTTCATACCTGCTTTTCACTCCCAAGAGTGTGCCTGTACTCCTCCCACCACTTCTCAGAGGCAAATAGCATGCCTGAGCATACAGAGCTTTGCCAAGAGGAAGCAGAGGCAGAGCCACTAGCATTGTGGTAGGCAAAGGGCCCCGTCTAGGAGCAGCTGTGAGCCAGCAATGCTTCTCCCCACACCCACACAAAGTGGGAAGGAAACTTTGCCCACTCATTGTCCTTCCCTAGCTGTGCTGTTTAAGACACTCAACTCTCTCCGCAGCTGCCCTCTGTCCCCTGAGTAATAACTTATGAGGTGACCCAGGGGCGTTACAAGGGGCAGCCTAGCACCCCCTGCACAGGGGATCCCTTCCCTTCACCCACCAGGCCTCCGCACTGCAGGCTCCTCTGCACCTGCCTCCTCCCCCGCCCGGGGCCAGGCAGGCACCTTCCCAGGCTTCCTGGAGACGCCAGGAGAGGGGCCATTCGGCCAGGAATGGAGACGCAAGACAGCCTCGACCCCAGCACCAAGGCGGGACGACGCTATAACCCCTCAACCACCATTCCCCGCCTACGGCGGCTGCGGGCGCGGGGTGATGACGTCACTGGGGCAGCTCGCCTCCCCCAATGGCTGGGCCCTGCGCTCCCGCGCCTCTGTGGCAGCCCCAAGATGGCGGCCGTGTCGGGCAGCGGCAGGCCGAGGCTGCGGCGTCCGGAGGCGCTGCCGGGGCTGGGCGGGTTCCGTGGGCTCCTTGCACCTCGGACGGGGTTGCTGCGGGCCCTGAGGGCTCCTCCAGCCTGCTCCGGGGTTGTCTGCCTTGCCGCCCGGCCCTCCGGAGGCCGCCTGCCTGCCCGGCCCAGAGCCTCTCCTGCCAGGTGCCGGTGGCCTCGGGGCTGTGGCCTGTCCCGGCTTTACTTGCCTCCCCCGGCCCCTTCTCCGGCGTGTTACTGACCCGCCGGGCCCCACCGTAGCAGTCCTTGCTTGGGGTGAGGGAGCCACAGCTGCCACAGCACCTTGGGAAGCATCCTGAGTCGGCCCAGTAAAAGGCAAAGGAACTAAACCAAACCAAGTAGGGCTGCACTGAGCTTTGGCGCTTGTTGGAAGTGATCCGTCGAGCTTGTGTTTCTTGTTAGTCAACAGATGCCCCCCTGTCCTAGCCATGCAGCCACACAGGAGAGGGGTTGGCACCCAAAGAGTGTGGGTTATCAGAGCAGTTACTAAATGTACTGAACAGAGCTGGGGTTTAGGAAAGCTAAAGGGTGACCCAAGGCAGAGTGTGGTGTGGATCTGGAGCATGAGCTCCATCTCTGTTGGAAAAAACGTCACCAAGGCAGGAGGTGGCAGTGATTTAATTTGGCATAACTGGCAGTTTACCTTGGGCAGCAACCTAGGAAAACATGCCAGTCATAAAGGAATGGAAGGCAAATGGCACACTTGGTTTGTATTGTCCCTGAGTCTTGCTATTGGGGTAACAGCACACTAAGCATCCTCCAGGGGAGAAATGACTGTCCCATATGCCAGCCTGGCCTGCCTTCGGCCCAGCCTCACCCTTGGGTGGCTGCAGATTGTGTCTGCCGGCAGTCGGGTTACCTCCTTGAATAGCCCTTGCCATGGTAGGAGGCAGGGTCCTGGCTGAGCAACTGCTTTGCTGTCAGCTTTATTCCCACCATCCCCTACACTATTCAAATACAGACCCTCAGTGAAAAGCTGTTTGGTTTGCCTTTTTCTTTTTTTTTTTTCCCTGGAAGAAACTCAAGCCTATCTATGGATTTGAATTGCTGTGGAAATCCGATGTGAATTAGAGGTAACTATATGCAGACAATCTCTATCATTCACACACCTGCATACGGCTTTTGCAACATTACCCTTTATGATAGTGAATCTTATACCACTGTCACAGCATTTATATCCTGACATCTTCTTCTGGAAGCCTGGGGCTTGATAGAAAACAAATCCCCAATATAGTGAGACCTTTGCAGGGACTTGTCATCGCAGACCACATTGTTCTGAAACCTGCACTTTCTTCCTCAGAACTGTCCACAGCAGAGGTCTGAATCACATTTGCTTCTACACACCCCTGGGAAGCCATGGAAAACCCACTCCCTCAGCCAGGCATGTTGGATAAACTTGCTTCTTCCTGCTGGATTTTGCAACTGCAAACAAGGCTTGTAAAACAAAACAAAACAAAAAACTCACCAGCAGCACCAGCAGCCCTGCTCTGAACAATGGGATGCCTCCCTGGATCCCTGCTCATTTCCAGGAGTGAAACTCAGACACACCAGTTCAGTGCTGTCCTGAAGCATGTGGAGGCTTTTTTTTCCCTGTCTCTCCTTCTTTTCTTTTCCCTCCTTCCTTGTGTTGATTTGTGGGACCAGAATGACTTTGATTTCAGCAAGTTTGCTGTTTATTCACGTCACAAGTTTGACAGCTTTACACCAAATCAGATTGCTGGGTTTCAGGAGAGCTCTGAGGCGTCACTGGGAGCTCCTTTAGATTAAACTCGCCTCCCCGGTCTCCCCCCTCTCCCCCTCCTTCAGAGCCATTTAAACCTCTCTGGGGCTTTAACAGAAACGTGCTCCCAAGACCTGCATTTCATTCTGCCACTAACATGGTAAGTGCTCTTTGCATTTCTCTCGACCTGGAGGCAGAAAAGGCTGGTCTCTTTGCCTTGGGGGCTTGCAGTAGGTTTCCTGCCCTCTTTAAGATGGGGAAGGAAGAGGGGTCTCTACCTGCAAGAGCACTCTGCTGCTGTGCCTTTCCATGGGTAAGCAGATCCCTTGCTTGAGGCTCCAAGCTCTGCCGTAGCCTTGCAGAGGTTTAGAGCTGCTGCAGATGGGGCTTATTTGGAGGAGGGAAAAGGGGTGAATCCAGAGACAAACCCAGGCTTTGCTACTGTGCGGTCTGGGACTCCTGCAGAACTGCAGGGGCAGAAGAGAGCGCGAGCAGCCTGGAGGTGACTCTGCTGGTTTTGTGCTGCTTTAGAGCTGAATCGAGCCCCCAAGGTGTGGAGGAACAGACTGGCCAAGGACAGTCTGGGTCCTCCCTTCACCTCAAGCCCGTAAAACTTAGCACCGTAGTATTTCCCAAGGGACTGCAGGAAACTCGGCCACCTTCCTGGCATACCTCTGCTCGGAGCCCCTCTGCTGCGGGGGGCTGCGGCGGGGGCGGCACTGCTCGGGGCTCAGCGGAGGTAGCAGGGCGGTACGGTGCCACCGGGCGGGGGATGGTAGCGAGCACCCGGGTCAGGGCTGGGAGCTCCCACGGGGGGGCAGGCGGCTCCGGGCAGGGGCGGCCGGGGCCGCGGGGCTCCTCCGCGACAGGTACCCGAGCAAACCCCGGCTGGGACAGGAGCGGGAGGGGAACGCTTCCCCGCGGAGCGGGGACCGGCCCGCAGCGCTGGGATGCTCCTCGCCGGGATGCGGCGGGGCCGGAGCAGGGCTGACACCGCCTCCCCTCGGGGCCCGCCGCAGCCCGGCGGCTGGAGGCAACTACCCGCCGAGCACCCCATCGCCACGGCCCCTTGCCTCCGCAGAGCACCGGCCGGCCGTGCCCGGAGCCGGACTTCGCCGGGGGCCCGGGCTGCGCCTGCCCCTGGTCCGCCCCTGCCGGGGTTTCCAAGGAGACTTGGGCCGCCGTCTGCGCCGCGGAGCCGCCTTCGCAGCACGGCCAGGGCCGGCGGGAGGCTCGGCCGCCGGGTAAGTGCGCTCCCACGGCCGCCGCGGGAGGGGGCTGGGGGTGGCCGGCCGCGGCCCCGCAGCTGGGCTGGGCGAGGAAGTGGGAGCGGGCTAACCCCTCGGGTCTGCTCCCCCCCAGGCCAGTTCTGCAGCCCGCAGCTCGGTGCCCAGGACGCGGCGTGGCGGGGAGACCAACTGTCCTCCCAGCTTTACAGGAACAAGCAGGTAAAGGCTCCTCGCCCCCCGCAACCCTGGTTTCTCCCCCCGAGGTTCCTGAACTTTGTATCAGGTATCGCACCCTCTGGGTTGGCTTATGGCATGTCTCCCGCTCACTGGCACGGGTGTGGGAAACAGCGGCCAACCGCTTTGCTGGGGTGGCTTTTGTTCCTTGCTTGAAGTATTTGTCTCCCCCGTGTTGTCCCGTGAAGCTGGAACAACTGCTGTGGGGTTTCCTATTCATCTCTCCCCTCTTACAGCATATTGGACCAGCTGCCTTGGCGCTAGAGAAGAACAGGGGCATGACCGGGGAGTCCCTCAGGCTCTCATGACATGCCTTTGACTAAAAATACATAGTGTGTATCCTCCAGAATCCACCAGCATTAACTTCATGAGAAATGATTCCACCGCAATTACATACTTATATGGATAATCAACTATTTTGACCAACAAGCATTTTCTTGTTACTTTATTTTCTCTCTTCTTTCCCTTTTTTGCAAATCTCAACAAGGGGCAGGAGAAACTCTGAACAGTCCTAGGTAAAGGAACCCCAGACAGATCACTCTGACCAAATACTTGGAATGGTATTTTGACACACTGAAGTCGATGGAAATTCATTTACTAACTTCAAGGTCCCTGGTATCAACCCCTAATTCCAGACAGCAGCATATTTCTTTCTTTGGCTCTACCTCAATCATTTAAATCTGTGCTTTTCAGCCTGCGGTCAGCAGATGCCCAGGGTCCTTGGCAGAAGATGTTTGTCCTCCTACAGGAGTCTCCAGAGCTATGATCAGGAGGCAAAAATCTCTCTGCAAATACAGACTTCCTATAAAAAGCATTAGGCATCTGCAAATCAAAACACGCCTGTTCAGCTCTTGGGACCAGGGATTATCTCAGCTCTGTATATGTACCGGGACTGGCACAGTTGGGTCCAGGATTGAAAGGATCACTGAGTACTACTGTATCATAAAGAATGGCAGCTGCATCTTCCTTCTGCACTCTACCCCCATAAATTGTTAGTCTGCAGGTCCTCGTTCACCTTTTCCCCACCAGCCAACTAGAAATGAGAATGAGAGGGGTGTAAAGGGATGCTTACTGCCACTCAGGAGGAGATCTGACAGCTACTGTCATGCCTATGATGATTTCTCATTGTTCACAGGGCTACCTGTAATTCTTTTGTGTTATTATTCCGCGGTTACAGTTTTTTTCCCCAGTAATCTTCTCAAACACTCGCTTAAAAATAAAGGAAGTCAAAAGTGAAAACTAAGCAGTCGTGCCACTTAGATTTACAAACACAAGAGGCTGGAGGGGGTGGGTTGAGTTCACAAAGCAAACACCCAGATCATCAAATCCAAGCACCCTGTACTATAGGGCAATTGCTATTAAGTTACAGAGTCAACATCTATTCATCAATATCTCTATTCCACAGCTTCAGGATACTTTGCTTCAAAAGGAAGAGGAACTTGCTAGGTTACATGAAGAAAATAATAACCTCCGACAATACCTGAATTCTGCCCTGATTAAGTGTTTAGAAGAAAAAGCCAAGGTATTGTGTTCAAACCTGTTGTATAGATGTGTTGCGGAAGAAATGGGTTGAATAGGTACATGCCATTAAAATATATGGAAACCCTAAGAGTGTAGACAACCTGCAGCGTGAGAGCTATTTAGCTTCACAGAGCTGCCAAATTGCTGGTCATGGATCTAAGGTGGCAGTTTCCCCCAGAAATGACATCCTGTCAGGTTCTGACTGTGGAGACAGTATAGCCCATGGCATAATTAAGTTTAGTTCATAAGTTAGCTATAAGTTAGGTTTATAAGCAAGGTAAATGCTTTTCTCAGTGCAAAGTTCAAATCTGAACATATATTTCTTGAATCTGTCTGTTTTGTCAGTTATGCCTTTTGATAAGGATTAATTTTTCCTCTTTTTATGTTTTGAGTGCTTTCTGGTTTATGTTTTGTTTTGTCATCTTCCAAGGATATGTTTTATTCATTTACATTAGAATACTGGTCTTCTAATTTTTTTTCAGATTTATTAAGTAAAAAGTTGTGTGGTTTTTTTAAAGGTGAAATACAAAATTAAACATTTCTAGTTGGATGAAATATTCTGTTAAACTAAGTGTGAAGGGTTTTTTTTTCATTAAATATTTTGATTCTCTGTCTCTCGTCCAAAAGAAAGTAAAGGTAATTGTTTCTTGTCAGCTTAAAGACTTTTTTTACTACTCCATCCTTCCCCATGAAACTGAACCATAAGTTATTTGCTCAGCTCTGTGGATTGGGCACAAGGTAAAAAAAGCCTGTAAAAAATAGCAGACTTTCCTTTTACATCCTATTCTGAGTTGTCAGTGTAGCATGTCCCCTCTCCCATGCCAAGACCTGGCTCCTGGCCGTAGAAAAGGTCTTCTTTATTGGGCACAGCAGAGAGACATAGCCACCCCTCTATGTCATGTGGAAGATGGTCCAGTGTGAAAGCATCACAGGAGGTGGCTGAGCAGTAAATTCTTGATGTGGTGGAGAGCTTCCTTGTCATTCCTGCCTGCCTTTTACCATCCATGGATGCCTGAAGGGCCCTTGTCCTGAGATAATGACAACTGAGGTGGATTAATGAGCTCAATGCCACTCAGTCTGCTGCTCTGAGCACTCCCTGGCCAGGATCACACCTGCCCCGGTATGACTTACCTTTGCATCCTCCCTCTTTGTCAGGCTGCCACATGCACCCCCCCCCCATACCCTGCTCACCTGCCAAGTGCTGCTGGCAGCAACAGCACAGAGGAGTGCCATACAGCCAGGCGGGAGCTCTCATTTCATGCCATACTGAGTGAGAATACGATCAAAGCACAGGCCTTATTGACATTGTCAAATTCTTCTCTTTCAGGGACTGGGTTGTTGCAGAGACTATAAAGACACAAAATAGTTAGTCATATCCATGTGTTTAAGCACGAGGTGGAAGAAAAAGTATCTTTTACACGGACAGTATTAACCATCTTGCCCATCTAAAATCTGAGATCAGAAACACGCTGCTTCCAGGTAACTAGAAATTCAGATTTTAATCTTCTCTCTCCACCTCTTTTTTTTTTTCTTTTTTTTTTTCTTTTTTTCTTTTTTAAATAGAAACTGCTATCCTGCCATGGCCAAAAAACCTGTGCTATTCTCAAAAGCACCAAGAGGAGATTAAAAGAGGACCACTGCTTTGTTCCTCAAGAAACTCCTCATGCTTCCAAAGCTAGAAGGAACCTCTTTAATGAATTCACTGCCTGTGAAGAGCAAGCCAGCCCTGCTGTGGACAGCTGGGTCTTGCAGACTTTAGGATTAAAAGACGTCAACACCATTGATGAAAATTCAGCTAACTACAGTGCCCTGTCCTCAGACCTTGGAAAAGACACATACTGCCTGAGCCCTGGGGAAACAATAGACTATGACCCCAGTGAAGGAGCGGCAGCAGCATATAGCTGCAGCCATGTGCCTCCAGCTAACAGCAGTACCCATCCATGCAGTGAGGACTCTCCCTTCCTTCCTCAGTTTTCCTCAGCACCATGTGTCTCCTCATCAGTGCCAAGGGTTTCCTCCCTCCCAGCCTATGGGTTGCCTTATTTGACTGGTGATTTGTCGCCCAACAAAACAGAAGTGGCCTTCACAACATCTCTAAGTCCTCACCGCAACGTGAGAACGCACACCTTCCACCAAGGACAAGCCTTTGTGCGCAGGGATGATGATGGAGGATGGAGATTCACCTGGGTGCCCAAGCAGGCTGAATAACACACCTGCATTGAGGGTCAGCCATAGGGGATGTAGGCGACAGACACTTCATCCTGTGCTTGAGACAGGTTCAGGCGTCAAAAATGAGCCCTTCTGGTCTCTGTTAAATGCTACCCTGTCACCTACCAACTCATCCTTCCCTCCCAGATTTTCACAGATGCAGCTCCAGATTACACTTGGACAATTATCTGCCCCAGGCCAGATGAACAAATTGGATCCACTTCTCTTGTGCCTGTGTTGCGATACCTGCTTTTACTTGCTTCATGTTTTTTCTGTCATCAGCTATTCCTTGTTAACGGGTAGTTTCCAGGCAGGAGTGCTTTCAGCTTTGATGATCAATCCCACATGCACCAAACTGGAAAGCATTTTGGGAATACAGTTTGGAAATAGCACTGCCTTCTCAGATATCCACAGATGGCAAAGGAGGCATAGGTTGGAGGCTGAGGATCAGCAGTTTCTAAGCGATTTGTGTCTCTCTTGGCTACATAGATTGCCTTGGATTAAGACAACCGTGGGTATTTGTTAATGTGCTACACTAGGCTGACCTACGTGCATTTGCATGGTGCTGTCATATTCTTTGATGATGCCTCGAAATAAACAGGATTTGCTTCTATAGCCTGGAGGCTACTTAATTACAAGTAATTCAGCAAGTTCAGGGGATTTTCTTAAAGTGTGATTAAGAGACTAATGTGTTTACTGCATTGTGTTTTAAAGGTATTTTATCTGTCAGATAAAAGGAGTTTAGAAAGTTTGAGTCCCAGAACAGGAACTAGAATTGGAGATGCTGTAGAGTAATGACACTGCCATCACCAGCCAAGGCCCTGGCCCAATATATTAGTGGCAGAAATTTTCTCATCTGTGGGTAATGTACACTCAGAGCACTTCTTTCTTCTGCAAAGGATGCGTTCCCCTTGCCTGTAGCGTCCCACTATTCTTTTGATTCTTTTATTCCATGTTCACCTGCCTTATTTTGGAAGCCTTCATAAAAGGAAGCCACTTCTGGCTTCATAAGCAATTTCTGTGGCTCCAGTGGGGTTTATCTGCAACACCAAGAGCTGCACTTGTGAAACTGGAGATTTTCTTTCTAGGCAACAACTTCTTGACCTCTTCTTTGTCCTTGATCTCTGAGATCACACAGAGATTTATCTGCAGTCAACATCAGCCCAGAATTAGGGCTGCTTCCTCCTCCTCCCATAACACCATGCTTCCAATGGGAAATGTTTCTCCTGGTTTGGGGAGCCAGTATCACTTAGTGGTTAGAGTGAGTCTTTGGGATCCACAGCTCTCAACACCAGCTCTTGCCTCTCCATGACTCTGTCAGGCAGTGGTGGGCTGAAGCTAAAACCATCACTACCTTGAGAATGCTTTAAAAATTTCTGGAGAGAAGGTGCTCTAGTACTGCACAGGACTGGATTTTTAGCGACACTACTAATGATATGAAGTCAACTGACATGAAGTAAGCTCACCAGTAACATTTTGTGTTACCTTTGTTTTCTACTTTACAGTAGTTTGATGCTTAAGTATTGGAAATAAGAGTGATTTGATTATTCTTGCTTTCAGAATGGTCCCAGTGACATGGAGGAAGTACTTAAGTAAAAATAACCATAACTGAGGATTTCCTTCCAGTGGCTTATTTCCCTGTAGAAAACCAGACATTCCTTTATTTTTGGAGGATACAAATATCTCCTAAATAGCCTCTTGTGCCTTAGAATTGCAGTATTTGGGATTCTCCATCAGGAGCAGTAGTGATTTCCCAAAAGACTCTTAAATAAACAAACTCTATTTCTGACTAGTTAAAGTCAGTCATGAGGCATTCTTCCAGAACAGGCAATTTGAAAGCAACGATTGTACATATTATTGCACTGGATTTACAAAACAAACCAACGAACACCAAACAAACAACAACAACAAAAAAAAAAAACCAAACAAACAATGCATGTGGAATAAATACAAGTATTTGTTTGGGGGGGGGTTGTTACAGTCAGTAAAAATGTAGCAAGCTGATGAAGACCAGTCAGACACGACCACTGTTTCTATAGCACTTTTCTGCTTTTCAGTGAAAGCAGGAGAAAAATCCTGTCCTACAGACAACTCATTTCTTTATCAAGGCATTTCTTTTCTAGGAATCTCCTCGTGCCCTACTGTATAAGGTAGCATTGAAGAAAATACTCCTGTCACCATAGTTTTTATTGCTGCATGTGGTAGCATAGAAAATGCCTGACCTTAACATGAATACATGATGGGAGACCCTGGTACGTGTGGTGTGGAGGTTGAACAGCGTGCCAGGAATAGACAGTGTGATCAGAGGATTACACCCAACACAGCTGTAGATGCCACATCTTTCAAAGCAGCTGTAAAACATAAGCAGAGCAAGATCTATCTATGTTTTCTGACACTACTGAATGCTATTACTTACATATTTCAATGCTACAGAGGCAGCAGCAGTAATAAATACATTTTTTCTTTCAGCAAATATTAAATCAGTTTTTTTCTCTAAAGAGAAAGAAAAAGCTTTCCACCTGTTTGACATTTCCTTTCCATGTTTTTATATCACTGCATGTGGGAACTTCTCTTGCAGAGAGCCCGGACAAAAGTGTCAGATCTTTGGTACAATCTCAAAGTAGGGTTTCAGTAGGAATGAACTGATGCTTGAACCTTTGCCAGTCTTTTGTAAAGGGATGACTGGCCCCTTGCCTCATAACAAATAAATTACAGAAGTAAGAGAATAGCTCAATGAATAATTAACCTAAATGAATCCTCTTCTTTTCCTGTGGGTTCCTGAATTTTACTCAGCATGAAGGTGTTGAGTCCCCTGTCAGGGATTTCTGTCTGAGCCTGGCTTATTGGAGTTCATTTGGATAGAGGGCCCAATGATGCTCCTCCTGTCAGCTGATGGGTGCTCCTGACCTGCACATGCAAACTTAAAATTCTCGTTTAGACCACTGCTTGAGCAAAAGTCTCTGCTTTAAAAATGCTGATTGCTGTAGCAGAGGGAACACACTGGAAAGGAAACAGAAAAATCTCCAGAGCATTTTTGCAAATAACTGAGGGTGATTTATCTTTCCGACAGCATCATTTTTTAACTAGTATTTCCCGAGTCATGAAGTACAATAGAAACAAGCTACTCTGTTTTTAACTCCAACCCACAGCAAGCAAGTCATGCCCGAGGGGAGGAATGAGACTCTTCTGCTATTTTTTTTTGTCTATAATACTCCTGCCGAGTACAGCAGTGCCATTATCATTGAGGAAAAGTCCCAGTGACCAAACCATTCCTTCAGATAAATATTGCCCCTATTGCCAAAAGAAAGCCTTTACTCAGCATACCTCACTCTAAACTGCCTCATTCCTCTGAAAATCCTGTATTTGTGCAGGTATAATAGATGTGGGAAAATGAATAAGAGATTGAAGACACCTTATGGCATATTACTGTCAAATGATGGGACAGGGAGGACAGTTATTGACTGGGCTGGTGCTGCTTTGACACGTTGATTTGACCTTCTGTGTCCCCATAACTTCCTTGGGCCTGAAAGCAGTAAAGCTGCATTAATGCGGTGCTGCATCCAGCTTGTTTGCTTTTACCTCTTGGTAGGGCTCATGACCTTAGGTGCAGGCTGGGGCTGCAGCAGCAACACTGCTACTAACTTGTTACTAGTGAGTCTGAATCTAGCTCCTCAGTGTGTAGGCGCACAGTGTAGGTGCACCTTAGATTGAACTTGTAGAAATCAGCCATAGAAATGGAGACTAACACATCATCTTTTTCTTCATGAGATAATATTCTGGAAATGCTTATTTGCTTTTAATTACTGTCTAGTTTGCATCACAGTTCTTTGGCCTGCAAAGACATGGGAGACAAGGTCTTGCCTGTACAAAGGCCAGACTAGGCTTTGAGATGGGGGTTCACTTCTGGTTTGTGCCTGATGCTGCCTCTCTTTGTCCCTTTGTATCTCTTCCCAGTGGGTTAAACAGAGCCAAAGCCACCCTGCTACTCATGGGAAGCGCAAGGTAAAGCCCAGGGAAGCCTGTGACACATTCCTGTGCCACAGATATAGCTAGAAATCAGTAGGAATGAAAGCAAAAAGCAGAAACAAGATCCAGTTCTTCACACAACAGTCACAACTAGGTAACTAGGAGCTAGCAGAGATGAAGAATTTCAGCTTTGTATAACTTCAAAACCAAATCAGGCACCTGGAACAGAGAAGCAGTAGGCAGAAGTTCTGGGTTCTGATATTGCCTCTGGTATTACAGAGAAACCTTTGTTTCTCTGCTTTGGCTTCTATAGTATCCACCACTGGACCAGCTCATAGCAACTTAACAAGAACACATGATTCCCGCTGCTGCAAACTGTGAGAGAAGTTCCCTCTTGCCAAGAATCAGTATCAGGCACGTACACCACCAGGATGGGGAAATATGACTTGAATGGCCCAGAGACCCTGGGAGGTTCTTTAAGCAGTGAACTTCATTGTCTGTGAATATCCATCTTGTGTTAACATATGTTTTTATTTTTTTATTTGAAGTTTGCTTTATTATGTGAATGTAACATGTGCAGCTGCACACTTTAAAACAATCCATGTTTTTAGAAAGGAATGCTAATAGAAACGGAAGTTAATTTAACACTTAATGTTTATGTTCATTATTTTTCTGATTGAAAAAGGCCATGATTATATGTAAATGTCAATTTTACCAGTGTCATTAAGTTATGTCTAATAAAATGTGACATCTAATTGATGCAATTCTTTCTGCCCACTTCAGCATCTATTAAACAATGCAGCTGTTGCTCACACTGCACAGCACCATACCAGACACCTATATACTTCTCCAGAGGACTGAAAGGGACCTTTATTTCCTGCAAGCACAAGTGTCCACAGAAGGATGTGCAATTTTTGATCATAATAGATCAGAGGTAAAGATGTAACAGCCACAGGCATGCTCATTTCAGTCTGGACTTGCACAACATATTGCAGTGATCCATTATTGTTTTGACTCAGCAATAAATTCTATGCTACAAAGTGACTAGGACAAAGGGAAGTATTGTGCTTTTCTTCTGTTATTTTTGCAGCATTAGGCTCTCTCACTTAAGACTTATACCTTCTTTCTCAGGCAGCTGAGCATCCTGATCCAGGGCAACCTGATTCGTCATAATACTCTGAGTACTCCTGATTTTGACTCTGAAATTATGAATTGTAAAATGGCACCGAGGTGTCACATAAAGAAACTGGTGAGAGAAAAGCATGAGTAAATAAGTCAAACCTCTATTTAGTCAGCTATACTTGACAACAGAAGTAAAGCTGTATTACTTATTAACTTTTCTTTCTGATCATGGGCAGGTTTATTAGTAACCATGCACCAGCTGGGACCAGATAGATCTATTTTTCATTGGAATGTGTGTTTGTTTATTGCTTATGAAAAGATACAAAGTGAAACTTCCTTAATCTCTTTTCCCCTCTTCTAGAAGGCACAATAAGTCTATTAGATGATTCATAAACACTCTGGCTTGTTGCCAGGTAGCTGACGTCCTGACATAAAGAGAGAGCAGTCTATAAATAATTTGTGGAATGAGCTGCGATTCACTTAAAATGCCATCTCTCCAGCCAGTCCTCTGCTTCATTAATTGTGCATCACTGAATTATTTCAAGACTAAATATTTACATACAGTGCAGCCCAAGGAAATCAGTGATAACAGTGCATAAGTAACAGATTATAAAAATCAGTAGGGGCATGAAGATCTGGGAGGTCTGAGGTCCCTATTTTCCCTTATTTATTAAAAAATCCCACTCACAAACTGTAGCTGTAATACTGGTGTGGTTAGCTAAAACTTCCAACAACTGCCTTGAAGTGTTATTAGTCAAAGAACACTCTCTAAATATTCATTTACTAAACAACGTTTGCATGTATAACATCTTCCATCACCACATTATGCCCTGCTAACAATCACAGAACACAGGGCCAGGAACTGGGAGCGTGGGAGCTCTACAGCATTTCTAGGGGCACAAAAATATTGTCAGATGAGCTGGAATGCAGGCCAGGAATCCTAGCCTCCAGCTGTGCAGACTGAAGGCCTAACAGCACATTAGAGAGCCCACATGTGCACTCAATGTCCCAGATGTGCCACCAAAGCCCCAGCTGTGCAGAGAACAGCAGCCGGGCAGCTGAGGCCCCAGTGGTGCACAGCTGCACACCCAGATGTGCAACTGAGGGCTGTCGAAGCCTGCTTGTGGCCGAGGCCCCAAGCTTCCACAGCTGTGGGCTCCG